>PVIA01000075.1:0-641433 GCA_004024845.1 Tonatia bakeri
GGGGGGGGAGTGGAGATAGCTGTACTTGAATAACAATAAAAAAAAGGATTCCTCCCTATTCCCATATATTTTCTATCAGAAATTTAATGTTTTGTTTTTTACATTTAAGTCTATACCTAAAACTGATAAAGTAATATAACTGGGACTGATTTGGAAATATGGTGTGAGGTAAGGATCTAACTGTTATTTATATGTGTCACTTATATGACACATATAAATAATTTTCCCTACCCTATTTGATAACCAGTTTTCAGGGGTCACCTCCATCACACATGGAATTTCCACACGTATGTGAACCTGTTTCTGGCCTGTCTATTCTTTTCCATTTTGCTACTCTGTCTATTCATACAGCAATACCAATACTGTTTGTAATTGAAAACAAAACAAAACAAAGAAGCAATCTACATGTTCAACAGGAGACTGGATGGATAAATTGTGATTATTCATACAATTAAATACAGAAAACCTAAAAACGTAAAAAACAAAACTATTAATTGTTTAGAAGTATATGGAAGTATAATAAACATAATAAATGCATAGGAACCATCTCCCTTCAGCGTGTTGTTACTTTTGAGAGATGGAAAGAGTGCAATGAGGGAAAGACACACAGAGCCTTCCACTGTATTTGTAATATTTCTTAAGCTGCTAGGTGTGTACCTGTGTTTATTTTGTTATTCTTTACGTATTTTTATGTCTTAAATTATTTCTAGTGTTGTACAATAACAATACAAGATGTCTTTGCTGTAGTAGCTCTCAGAGCCTTTAATTTGCCAATAGGCCCTGTCTTTATCCAAAAAAAGGAAACATTCTATAAATATTTCCCAAATTTAATCGAGCATGGAATCTTCTTTTCCCGAGAACACC
This sequence comes from Tonatia bakeri, assembly GCA_004024845.1. Taxonomy (NCBI): domain Eukaryota; kingdom Metazoa; phylum Chordata; class Mammalia; order Chiroptera; family Phyllostomidae; genus Tonatia; species Tonatia bakeri. The sequence continues at coordinate 865 of PVIA01000075.1, forward strand.
GATTGGTACCTTGGGAATTAGTCTGTTTTATGGATCCCAGACTCAGAACATGTACATTAGACCATACTGCTTATAAAGATGAGACCAATCCAAGGTCCAGTCTTGAGTGTGTCACCGAGTCACCAGATGTGCTTTGAACCCAGCAGGATGTAAAGGGAGCTGTGCACGTGGTCTTTTACCTTAGTGTCTTTCTTCAAGTCCCTGGATGTTCCTATGGCTTTTTTGTGGGTGCATCCTCCTCCCATTCCACCCAGTGGGGGCAGTGGGGATGCTGGAAGTAGAGGGGTCGATGAAGGCAAATTTCCACGTGGGGAGAATACAGCTACAACACGACCTCCTCTTTGTTTCTAAAGTGCAATGCGAATAGCACACAGTGTAGGGAATATTTGTTGTGCCATGAGGGGCCCCCAAAGGCATTCATTGATCAAAAATCAATTGTTATGAAAAAATTCTTATCCCCCTAATAATAGAGCATTTTTATGATGGGTTATCCTCATAAATAACATGTAGCTTTTTTTTTGTAACGAAAGTCATTATAATGAGACTTTGATTTAATTAGTATTTTTTAATATAGAAAAATGAGCCTGATTCCCACTTTTTTTGCAATAGGAATGCTTTATTTGGCAGACTTCATGTAAAAAAAAAAGAATGTATAAATAAAGCAGCTGATTTGACCTGGCAAGCTTCGATTCCAATTCAGTGTACTTTCCCTATTTTTAAAGTGCAGTAAAAATGTTGGCCTTTAGAAACTGATATTCCCTGGGTGTGCAAATGCGGTAAGGCTTTTTTTGTTTGTTTTGTTTTGTTTTTGTGAATATTGCTCTTTTTTTAAAAAAAGTAGCAAAATTCTAATAGAAAAAACTCCAAATAAGAGCAAAGGTAATGTCTGTAGGCAGATAAAAAGGAACAAATTATTTTTAAATGACTTTTTAAAGATGGTGGCCCCAAAGGGTGACCACAGGCCTCGTGCAGTCCAGTGTATGTGCTACTATGATCTTGCTCGAGGCTCATAAATCTTGTATTATTTGGAGTGAGTGTAGACACTCCAAAATGAATTTAGAGGCAAATACGAGTGTGTTTCTGGGCACAGGCCGGGTGGAGAGAATGCTGTGATCATGTCTCAGAAAATTCTAATCATCTGGTCTTATAATGAATGGATTAGTTCCTCCATTCTGCCAATAGAACATGAGCATATGAAAACTTTGAAGTGCGGGAGGCAACGGCAAAGAAAACAATAAACCGTGCATGTGAGACTGGCTTGATGCTCGGTGATTAAGAGAGGAGGACCCCGCGGGTCAGCTCCCCATAGGTACAAACAGATGTTTGCACTGTTTCACAGCTGCTAAATATGATATAAATCCAAAGAATTTTTCTTGTTTTTATAAAGGAAAAAAATACCCAGACAGCAAATTTTTGGTCATTCAGATACTCTTACCAAATGACATCTGGTTTCTGTACTGCTTATTTAAGCAATCCTTAAAAAAAATGTTTGCCAAGGGGAGTAACTCTAAACTTTCAGTCCTTCACCATACATAACAGTGCAGTTTAAATTACAGTGTAGCATGCAGAGTTTATTATAAGCAATGCCATTCTTTATTTCTTAACTAGCAAGTTTTACTTTTGAGAAAATGGGTTAGATATTATGTAATTAGTTTGGGGAAATCTATGGTGGAGTTACATCTAGAATATCTAGGATTCCTACCCTAGTGATGGCAGAGAAAATGAATTAATTGTTTCCATATGTTAAGAATGGTAGTGAGCAAAGTTAAATTCTACAGTTACCTAAACGAAATGTCAGCAGTATAGCAAGACAGTATTTTGACTTGCATTAAGGTGAGAGAACATGAAAGCCAGAAAGGAAGCAGTGACAGGTTGAAGGTCAAGATGGAAATGAACCTTAATAAAAGACTTGCCCAAATCTTTAGAGAAGAATTAGATTTTTGCCATCTCTACGTCCATTGTACCTCTGAGTTTGTATGCAGAAATTGGTTGATTATTATGTTCAACAGCAAATATGTTTATATTGATTGTCCTCCCAAAGGTGTCTATTTTAAAGGACCTAATGCCCAGGTTTACAGGCTTGCTTTCTGAAATTTTTCAACCTCAAACCTTTGTGTCTGACATTGAACTATATATTGTTTTGGAGCTTTCATTCAGTGAGAACTTAGCACTGAAACAGAAAATGTGATAATTCCATAACAAATTTGGCAATTAGCAGCATTCTTCCTTTTGGGTTTTACATCATTATTTGGCCTGATATTGCAATTCCAGTGTGATATTAATAAAGAGTAAACAGCTCGACAAGTCCAGCTTTGCTGGAGAGTCCTCACCCAAAGATTTGCTAGGTCTGTGTAGCATTCAAACAGACAGTGCAATGGGAGTTACCCAGAATGACGATAATATACTGCACGGACCTCTCTTTGTCTCCTTTTAAAATTGACATGTTTGTAATGCTAAGTGAAATCAGTGAGTCAGAAAAGGCTAAGAGCTGAATGATTTCACTCATATGTGGGATGCAAAATTGAAACTCATAGACACAGACAGACAATGGCATGGTGGTTACCCTAGAGAAGGGCATGGGAGGTTAGTAAAGGGTAAAGGGGGTTATAGACTTGGTGACAGAAGATGGTTTGACTTGGGGTGGTGGGCACACAATGCAATATACAGATCATGTGTCATAGAAATGTACACCTGAAACCTATACAACCATATGAATCAAAGCCACCCGAATAAATTTAAGAAAATAAAAATAAAAGATAAAATAAAAATAAATAAAATTGATATGCTTGTGTTTTGGGTACTGGACTCTTGCCATGAGGTGACATAGGGCCTACCAGAGCTGTACTTTCAGAGAGGTACTGATTTTTCCTATTGTGTTTTACTTTGTAAAATTTGGATAAGCATTCAGGATTGGCATATGTAATGATCGTAAGTTTCAGCTTGAAGTCTACTTCACTGCTTCACTTACTGTGTCTTTTTGGCCTCTAGCAGGAATGTTGCTTCCTCCTGATTCCACGGTCAGGTTTACCCCAAGTCTAGCATCCATCATCTCTGTGTTTACTAACTTTGAGAAACTTCTCATGTCAAACTTTCTTGTAAATACCATCTGCATGTGAAAGTCCCAGGTGGGGACTCATAAAGAGGTTGCATGCAATCATAGCTAAGGAGTCCTGAATTCAGGTTGGCACTCAGCTGTACACGTCGAAATCCTCCTCCCCCCAGCCCCCAGTGCCAAGTTCTCCTTATCACTAACAGCTTCCTATTGATGTCAGGGAGACTAAATATGCGCAGGAAATATGAAGCTCTTCATTCCCTGAGAACCAGGATATTTAGCTTGTGCAAATCCCTGAACCCTAAAATGGATTTAATCAGCCCAATTCACATCATAAATATCATGTTGCAAGGACACACATGTGCTGGAACAGATATGAGATTTCGTTTTAACTTTAAAATTTGCAAAATCATACCCTCTGGGCCATCAATTTTTCTTGGACACTCCAGGGACTTCATGCCAAGAGAAATTCTTGAGAGACTCCATGCCAAGAGGAATTCTTACTCACATTGAGTAAGTTCGTGTTCTTTATTGAGAAGGGAACAGTTTTCTTTGTTTTTGAAGATATTACATTGCACCTTCTAGAACCCTACTGGAACCTCTCAGCTGTTCTTCCTGCCTCCACCCCTGGACTGTTTTGAAGAAAGGTTAGGTGATCTCTTCCAAGGTTTATTCCTAGTTTTTCTCCCTCTCCACTCCACCTCCTGTCCCAGTCTCCCTACTGTCTCCCTCCTTTTCTCCCTTCCTTCCTTCTTTTCTTCTCTCCTCCTGTCCTCCTTCCTTCCTTCTTCTTTCCTTCCTCTCTCCCTCCTATCTTCCAAATAGCCTATTAATATATAGTGATTTCCTACTAAATATCTTCTAAACGTGAGAGAATTTTTAAATTAAAAGGCCAGAAGTTTTTAAAATTTAATTTTTAATTTTGAGATCACTGTAACCTGCAGTTGTGAGAGATAATACAGAGATCCCGGGACACTTTACCAGTTTCTGCAATGGGAACATGTTGCAAAACTATGGTACAATGTCACAACCAGGATTTTGACATTAATTCAGTCAAGGTACAGAACATTTCCATCACTACAAAAATCCCTCACTTTACCCTTTTATAGCTATAACCCACTATACTAACCACTGGTGAATGCTAATTGATTTCTATAATTTGGTCATTTTGAGAAATGTTATATAAATGTAATCATACAATATATAATCATGAGGGTAGTTTTTTTCACTGAGCATAATTTGCTGGACATTCATCTAAGTTATTTCATGTATTAATAGTTGGATCCTTTTTTTAAAGATAAGATTTTCATTATTTATTTATTTTTAGAGAGGATAAGGGAGAGAGAAAGAGAAGGAGAGAAACATCAGTGTGTAGTTGCCTCTTACATGCCCCCCACCGGGAACCTGGCCTGCAACCCAGGCATGTGGCCTGACTGGGAATTGAACCAGTGACCCTTTGTTTTGCAGGCCCATGCTCAATCCACTGAGCTATACCAGCTAGGGCAGTTGGATTCTTTTTATTGTTGAGTAATATTCTGTGGCATGTATGGATGTTCCAAAGTTTGTCTAACTTTTTACCTGGTGAAGCACATCTGTGCTCTTTCCAATTTGTGGCTATTATCACTAAAGTTGCTATGAGCATTTGTATATATGTGTGTGTGTGAACATGTCTTCATTACTCTGGGATAAATGACCAGGAATACAACTACCAAATCATATGATCATTGAATGTTTAGTTTTTTAAGTAACTACCAAGCTGTTTCCAAAGTGGCTGTACCATTGCTCATTCCTGTCAGGAACAACATAAGTTATACAGTTTGTCCACACTTGGTGTTGTCAGTATTTCCTATTTCAGCCATTCTGATAGATGTGTGTTGACATCTCGTTGTGGTTTAATCTGCGTTTCCCTAAAGGCTAATGAAGCCCAACATCTTTTCAGCTTCATGTGCCTATTTACCATCTGTATGTTCTTTCAATGAAATGCCTGGCGATGTTTTTTGTCCATTTTGTAATTGGATTTTTTTTTTTACTGTTGCGTTTTGACCATTGGTTTTTTTTTTTTTTTTTTTTAACATTTTCTAGCTACTAATCCTTTGCTGGATATGTGATTCACAAGTATTTCCTCCCGGTTTGTAGCTTGTCTCTTCATTCATTTAACAGGATTTCAAGCAGAACAAAGGTTTCTATTTTTGATAAGGTCCATTTTATCTAATTTTTCCTTTCATGGATTATGCTTTCTGTGTCAAGTGTAAGAATTCTTTGCCTAGCCTATGTTCTGAAGACTTCTGATTTTTTTCTAAAAGTTTTAAAGCCTATAAAGTTATGGCTTATATAGTTTATAAGTGATATACATAACTTGATATGTATACCTTATATCACATGTATATCTTACAAAATTTATCATTACAGTTTATGGCTGTTGACATTTTACAAGTTTGGATGAAGTATAAAAGCATTATCTCCCTTTACATGGGCTTACCCTACCGTATTTGTAATGTAATTGTCTTAAGTGTTTCCTCTATAAGTTTAGAATCACATCCGCCAGTGTTACAACTTTTGATTTTATCATCAAACATAGTTTAGAAAACTCAAAGAAAGAAGTCTATTTATCTATGTATTTTCTTACTGTGTCCTTTCTTAGAGTTCCAAAGCTCCTATTTTTCTCATTTTCTTTCTGCATAGAGAACTTTCTCCCATAATTAGTTAGGTTAGCTGTGCTAGTGACAGATTCTCTTAGTTTTCTTTCATCCGAGGGTGTCTTGATTTCTAGCACAATCAGGAGTCTACGTACAAACTGCTAGACTTTATTAATGGGGACAAACGACTCTTGTAGGTGAGTTTCAAGTCTCAGTCACTTAAAAAAGCTGTTTGTGTACGTGTGCAGGGCCAGTTAAACTGGTGGTGGGTGAGCAGTGGGAATCTGTGCTGTTCAGGTTGTGTGACTGGTGAGACAGGAGACTGGTCTGACTTTGCAGCTCCATGCAGATTCCTTCTTTTTGTGTGACTCCTCGAGAACGCAGCTTATTTTAATTACTACATACAGAGAACTGCGACAGAGGGTGGTCTCCTGGAAAGTCGAACCATGGGCCCCGCCATTCCTCAGGAGTCATTTGAGACGATGCCTTTTGAGGTGATTATAGTTGATTGGTAATTAAAGGCCTTCCTGAATAAGCATTGATTTTTTTATCAATTTTTAAAAATCCAGGTATTTCTTTTCTGTAGATATTAAAGTAAGTATACCCATCATTTTGGAAATTGAACTTCTGAAAATATGAATTTTAAAGTCTAATAGAAAGATAATCAGAAGAAATGGGTAGTAGTACTAGAAATGCTTTTAAAATTGACTCATATTTCAGTATTTTATCTTTTCTTTGTTTTGAGTAGAATAACCTCTTTGAATATTTCCTGCAACGGAGGTCATCTGGTAATGAATTCCTTCAGCGTCTGTGCTTCTGGAAAAGTCTTTATTTCTCCTTCATATCTAAAGGCTAACTGGTGGACACATAATGCAATATGCAGATAATTTATCACAGAAATGTACACTTGAAACCTATATGAGCTTATGAACCAATGTCACCTCAATAAATTTAATAAAATAAAATTAACTCATATTTATGGGACTTACTTTGTAGCAGGCATTGTGCTAGTTGCTTTATATATGTGTCTCATTTAATTCTCCTAAAAGACTCTTGAAGTTCTCACAGCTATCAAAATATGGGCTCCGGGTTTGAATCTAGGTCTGTACGATCCTAAAGTACATACACGTTTTCTTCCCATGCTCTGTCACCATCCCCCAGCAACTGGCCCACTTGCCATATGAGGTTGTCTTCTCTATACCCTGTCTCCTGGTGACTGACTAGCTTCCACGGCTTCTGTTGCTACTGCTGCGGTGAGATTTCAGATTTACAACTCACGGGCCAAATCTAAACCAAGTGCTGTTCCATTTTATTGACTTTTCAACAATGACTTCTGCATATCCTAAAGCCCATCTCAAATGCAACCTTTTTATTAAAAAAAAAAAAACCTTTCCCGATCCCCCATCTTTCATTCCTTCAAAGTCAAATCTTTTCATGACACTTATCTTGCCTTTTATGTTAATTGCATACCAAACAAGAAGGCAAAAATACTGTTATTTTCATCTTTTTTACAGTATAAGACAGTGTCTTAGTCTTCTTAACAGGTCTTCGATATCTGTAGCTTTGGGTTTTGTAAATGAATCTTCAAGGATCAGGGTCCCACCAAAGCTTGTTCTACATTGTTGTGTTATTACTGATGGACAAATATACTTTTCCTATATTTGGGTTCATCTGCATAAAACACATTACTGATCTTGACAAAAAGGATGATAAACACCCACTAAATGCTCTTCTCTTGCTTGCCATCAGGATGACTCTTAAATGTAGTGAGGATTAACTCTAAAGATAGATTTCTGAGCATAAGCCTGTTACAAATAAAATTCTGCAAGAATATTTTTCAATTGAGAAAACAGATAAGTGACATTCTTTGAAATGTGGTGGTGTACGTATATCTGTTATAGAGATGTTATGCCTTGGAGATGATAAAATATTTCTGGAAAAACAATCTCATTAAAAAACTAAGTATTTCATTAGCTTATGAATAATGAAATCTGTTAAAATGTGTAGGCAATACCTTCATCAGTGTTTTGTAAAAGCTGCATATGTGTTCCTTTAGATTTGGAAACTTTACATCTGAAATAAGAGTGTAAGACTGGCTTTTGACATTCTTATTGTAGAGGTCTCTGTAGGTTCTATGCAGAGTAACTGTGGAGGTGGGAGAATCTTGGGCCAGTGGGTTCTGAGTTCTGGTGTGTACTTTTCAATTCACAGAACTGTTTTTTTGGAGAATACAAGAATGTGGATTTATAGCCTTTATAATTTGGTAATTATACCCAATAAATAAAAATGACATCATGTAACTTGGAGAATACAAGAATGTGGATTTATGGCCATTATAATTTAGTAATTATACCCAATAAATGAAAATGACATCATGTAACTTGGTCTCAAGAGTCTAAAATTGCAGAAAGATGCCAGGGACAAATGTTCATGGTGAAAATTAGGGCCACTAGTTATTCACTATTGAGCTTGGAAGTTAGATGACTGTGCTGTGAATATAAACAATTCTCAGCCATGGAAACAAGCAATACCTTTTTTCCTCAGCACATATTAAGCACCAAAATCCCAGTAATAAATCCCACAGTGTAGATTACTCTCCTTTTCTTTCCCCTCCCCATAACACCCTTCATCCTCTTTATTACCATTTGTTAATAATAGTTCCATGTTAGAAGAAAGGTTGTAAAGTACTTGGTTGGAAGAATGGTTTAGAGTCAGACAAACCTGTTTCAAACTTAGCTTTTTAATTTTCTGTGTCCCCTTAAACAAACAACTTAGTGGGGTTAGGTCCTGGTTTTCTTGTATGTAGAGATAATCACTTCTATCTCATAGGTTGTGGTTAGATTGCCTGAAATAATTTATAGAACCCAGTGACAGCTGTGATTATTGTTATTGTTAATTATTACTTATCTTTATATTTGTAATTGTAAGTAATTTGGAATTAAAAGTCATTGGTTTTGTCTTCAATCCTAAGGATCCACCTACCTGAGGTAGCTGGAACGTTCCTGAAGCCAGAAAGAAGGAAAGCCTGCACCGGAATGTACCCACATTTGGCACACCTAATAGGCGGCAGAGTCTGTATATGTGATCCTCATAGAACACTTGACTGGTATTCTGAGTCAGCAGATGTCTCATTCATTTGCTCAGCATCACCTGGAAGTATATCAGGTGCTAGACATTGTGCTGGTGCTGGGGTCCATGCCCTAGTACTGCTCACAACCAGTTTTGCAAACCAAATCCATGCTTTAAGTGGTTACCAACTGGTTTTTCTCAGAGGAATATGCATAAGGTATCTGCTAATTCAGAATATCAGGGCACTGTTCTCTCTCTATATGTTGTTGCTTGGATTTGAACATCAAACTCGAGTTCTCCAGTGGGCTTATATCTTTGTCAGTGGGGAAGCCTCAGTCACCTAAGAATGTAGCCTGTGAGCACGGTGGCAATTGTAAATAATACAGCCCCTCTCTAGAAAGAGGCCTGGGCGTTCCCCTCTGACATCCTCAGAAATGTGTGGTCTCACATGGGGGTTCCCATACTTGCATCCTCTGGGGACACAGGGTCATGGTTGTGGTGTGACGTGTGTCTCGCGCTGCAGAGAGAAAGGGGCTGCCGGAGCCTTCATCAGCCTGTGCGCAGATGAAGGTGCGGCTGCAGCGTCATTGCGATGAAGTGTTAGAGTCGATCTCCTTCCCCTGTTTTCATTTTGCTAACCCACTACATAAGGCACCACAAAAATGCGTTTATTAATTAAATGTCCCACTCTCTAACGCTAAAGGAAGGCGTTTGGAACGTGGAAAAGCATTCATCTGCAGCAGGGAAAAATACAAGCCAGAGAATAATTTGAATCTTGAAACTTCTGCAGTTGGAATAACAATATGGCTATAAAATCATCTGTTCTTGGCATTGCTTAATTGGCCCATTTATTTTTCTGTCTCTGAAGCTGTCTGTAGTGACACCTACTGATAAGAGCCAATCGGAACCACGGCTGAATTCCTTCGGGCTGGACCTGCCAACAAGCTGCTCAGCCCTCCAGATGTTGCTGCTCCGTGAGAAATGAGGGCTCAATAAACCAGGCTCACCTCCCCCTGGGTGCACGCAAAGACAGGCAGATACGGAAAATTACTGCTGAGCACCACGAACAATGCGCTCAAACGAGGGGTTGGACCGGTTCTTACTCATCTTGGTGGAACAGACAGCCATGTGCCTAACACAAGAGTTTGAGCTGGCAACAGGTCAAAATATGACTATACATTGAAATTGCCCAACAACGAAAAAGGCCTTTTAGCTCGGAAAAAGGCCAACAGTGGGTTTCAACAAATGCAGAGGGAACTTATTGAGGGGGTTAAATATGTATCACACATGATTTTACTATGCTGAACATTTCTCCACTGTTTGTGTTTTTCAGATTCCATTCTTTTGTGTTATGTAACAAATTAGAAAGATGAGGCAGTAAACAGCCTCATGGCACATCATAACTATCAGTGAATAATATTCAGCGAGCACGCGCAGTTCTGGGAATAGAACAAAGTGAACCAAAGAGAATTCATTTTTGTTCTCTGGATCAGAGTGTCCCAGTCTTTCTCAATACAGGCCAGCTTCTGGTGTTGCTGGAAACTAGTAAGAAAGTGTATTACCAGTCTTTTACCTCGAGCCAGTCCCTCAATCACTTGTCTGTCCATCCAAACCTACCTGTACCCACATTACGTGCATTCATGCACCCCATGAATGCCCAAATGGAAAGCCAACCTCAATATATGATGAGACATTATTTTTCTTATGATAATCCCCAAGTAAACCATTTGGCTACCTAAAATAGGGTAAGCATAATGGATATTAATGAGTTAAATTTTTGTCAATGTTCTTCAATTTATTAATCTAATCTCATAGATATATACTTGCAATCCCATCTTATATATACTGATATATTAATTTGGAACCAATTTTTGAGTTCGCATCTGACATAATTTTTATTTGAGCTCTTCGCAGGAATCTTGGAGACAGTCCAGATGCCGCAGAAACTTCATCTTCACTAGGGCTATTTTTTGAATCACCTAATACAGTTTTCTAGAATCTGTTGCCAAAACTTCTATCTCATTTTTTTTGAATCTGGGTTTGTAATACTCTACTTCAAATTATATCCCAGCCACTTGCACCCATTGCATAATATTAGAATTTTAAGAAAACCTCCCAGTGGTCCCCAGAAGAGAACCATTGTAGTGAACCTTGAAGGTCTCACTTCATGATACCCAACATATGAAACTGTCAAACATCCAACAATAATGACTACATCCATGGCATTGCTTTCTTTTTTAAAAGCTGCTCATATCAGATAGCTTCTACAAGCTTCCAAGACTAGCATTAATTGAGACTGTGTCAGCCTAACGAATCCACATCAAGTGGTGTTTTTTGTTCAGAATAAAGTAATTGAGAGAGCATCCCCATGAAATAAGATACTTGGCAAATACTTAATATGAGATGATCCTGTTATTTAAGAGATAATATTTTGGGGAAAACATTGTCTAATATGCAAGCATATTCAGTACATTCAGATATTTGGTGCCATCTCTTCTTCCTGTCCTGTCCACACCTCAAGCCCCCACTCAGAAGTTGGCAGGAATGAATATTACCCACTGAGAGTGACTCCATGCCTCAAAGTTGGGAGGTGTGAGTGAAGAGCCAATGCTTTAGATGCCCACTGCCTAAGATAGATTATTGTCTCCCCAGGTAATTTCATAACAGGAGAAGAAGCTTTATCTAATGCCTGCTTTGACCCTGGAGGACTTTGTGGAGGATGAGAAATATTTAGATCTTTGATTTGAGAAGTCAGATTGGGTAAATTACTGTAGAGCAGGTCACATAGGAGGCATTGTTTGTGAATGGTTAATGATAAAAAGGTCGGATAAAACCAAGCAGAGGCTGTGAAGAGAAGGGAGCTGACAAATCAGAGTTGCTAGTTGGTAGGCACATCCAGCAGAAAGGGAAATAGGAAAGATGGTGGCTCAGAAAGGGATGGAAAGTGAATTTATGTTGATGGGTAAGAAGAAGAACGGATATTGTGGAATGTGAGGTTAACTAAAGGTGAGTGCCATTGAAAAGGAGAGAAGAGTCATCCAACTTGGATACAGATGATGAGATAACATATCAGGACTTGGGGAAAATGGTATAAAGCATGACTTTGAGAAGCATTTATGTTATGAAATTAGATTTTGCTCTTCACATACACATGTGACTAGGTTCATTTGAATTAGATCTATTTATTTGCAAGTACTTTGGAGATTGGATGCTCAAGGTATAGAACATGGCAAGACATTGGCTGTTAATCAGTTTATTAGTCACGTGGCACTTAGGATATACTCGATAAATGTTAAAACTAATCGTATACTTGGCTTTGTACAATGAAAAAACAGACATAAATATGATATATTTGAGTCTAACATTGGTGTTGATGACAATGTTGAGGTAACTTTCTACTTCTTGTGCTTGGATTTTCCAAGTGGATTTTCTTGCACTGTGTATATATTCCAGAGCTTTCCCTGCCCAGTAGGTACCTTTCACCTATGAAAGTCCTGGGAGGTGCAGCTCACCACATTATCTGCTCACGCAAAGCCAGTTAAATGTACAATCTGTGTTGCATATTTGAGCACTTAGTATTTGCCAAATACTTTGCCCACATTAGATTTCATGTAGGCCTCACAGCAACTGCAGGAGGAAACCACTACTATCACAGATAAGGAAAGCAAGGCGCAGAGCAGTTGGGCAACTTGCCAAAGTTTACACTGCTGGAATGTGGAGCTGGGAGGGGGCTGAAGTCAATGTTCCAAAGTCGATGGTATCCAACCAACCTCACTCTAAGATGCATCTGTAATTTATGCATGTAGAGTTGATTTTTGAAATAAGGACTCAATGAATTAATACAGGCTTTTACAGAAGAGAAAAGAATTTTAAAACATAGAAACACTTATTTCTAATTACACATATTTGATGTTATTCTTTTTGTCAAGAAAAAGTTTGATGAAAGGAAAAATCCCAGGCCCTTGTCTAAGACTGACCTGAATTTGAATCCTGCCACACTGTCATTTGCCTGATATATGACACTGGAAAAAACACTTCTCCTCCAAACTTGTACTTGTAAAATGAAGATAATGATATTTACCTTATAGGAATAATAAGATTCACCTTGCAGTAAAAGAAAACAGGTGAGTTGAACGGTAAAACAAGAAAATAATAGACAAGAATTGATAGATGTGTCCAGAGAAAGAAAAGCAGCAGCAGTTTTTGAACTTGTATAACTGGAAAAGGTACCTCTAACAGAAATAGAGAAACCAGGGGAGGAAAGAGGAATTAATTTTATACTGAGATGCTAAAAGTCCATACAGATAGAACTACTCACCAAGCAGCTGAAAATGACCATCAAGCTTTGTAAATGTGTCAGAATTATCAGTGTGGAGTTTTATCAGGTTAGATTTTTTGGAGTAGATGAGATTTCTTGAGTGCAAAGGTAAAAACTGAAATAAGAACATTCATAGAGGACACATGAATTTAGGGACCACGGCAGAAAGAAGGACTAGAGAAGGAAACAGAGAAGCAGCGGTTGCAGCGAAAAAGGGAGAATCGGGAAAATGAGTGTCACGAAAGCAAAGGAGGGTGTGGATTCAAGGAGGCTTTAGTCTGCTATGTCATGTAATGGAAGGGTTAAGATGAATGAGAGAAGTCCTGGATGCCAGACATTAAAGTTATCAAAGGCACTGGCCTTGAATAAGATGAAAAGGAAAACTCAGCCAGGTTCTAACAACATCGAGGAGGATGAGACCGTATTGAGAGATTAGTAGACATCTGAAATTCGTGGTGTCAGTGAGTAGAGTATACTTCAGTGCAGTTTGCTGAGTGGTCGTGGAACCAAATCATGGTCAGAAGCTGTAGATAGGGAGGTGGAGAGAGTTGGGACAGACTACAGGTAGAAGCATCCTTCTCTGAGAACTGTGGGAGAGATGATATCAGGTGAAGAAATCATCATAAGATAGAGAAAACAACTAGAAAAGAGGACAGCCAATGAGGTAAGAGCTCCATAGTATGTGATGGCCAAGTTTGGTAGAGGCTTGGGTGTGGAGGAACTGGTAAGAAGAGGTATCAGGCTAAGCTTCTTGGAAGTGATGGTGGAGGACGATGGTGGCAGTGACAGGTCACTCAGGAGATGGATGCACACAACAGGTGTGATGGAGACAGGCGCTGGCAAACTAGCTGCAGGTGTGCATTTGGGAAAGAGCCACAGCCTGGCTTGTTGTGATATTATTATCAGAAGTCTGAGACAGCCTTATCCTGCAAACTTAGATCTCTAGCTGGTAAGCCTCTCTGTAAAAGGCCTTCTTCCACTTTCTATGGCACCAGAAATTGGAGAGGGAACAATACTTGTATATGCAGCTACAAGTTTTTGCTTTTCCTGGGCATATAATTTAAAATGGCTCTAGGAGAACTTTTGCTGCATGACAGGTTAGGCAGGTGTTTGAATAACTTACTGAGTAGGGTTTTGTCTGTGGGACTAAAAATGTGATTGCAGAAGATCTGGCAAAACTTGAAGACAAACAGAAAGAACGAAGAAGATAGGGAGGTGTGGACTATTTCAATGACTGAGAAGTTAGAGGGTATCACTGGATATAGTAAGTAAGATAAAAGAATTCGGAGACTAGAGAGAATTTAGAGGGAGAAATAAAATTAGGAATTTGGGGGGCTGTTTCCTTTTTGGCAACATAATGAGATGTTCTATAACCATTTTCATAATGTGAATATTACTGCCACAATTTTTGTTCTCTATCTGTGTATAATCTTATTTACTTACAATTTCTTTGATGAATTTTTTTTCAAAGCCTCATCTGAGGACATTTTTTTCATTGCTTTTAGAGGGAGAGGAAGGGGGAGAAAGAGACAGAGAGAAACATTGATGTGAGAGAGAAACAGCGACTGGCTGTTTCCCGAATGTGTCTTGACTGGGGATTGAACCCACAGTCTAGGTATGTGCCCTGACTGAGAATCAAACCCACAACCTTTCAGAGTATGGGATGATGCTCCAACCAACTGAGCTGCACCAGCCAGAGCTTTCTTTGACCAATTATTTAAAAACCCTAAATAATTCCTAAGCAGTAATATTCATGGAATCCAAAACTTGATGGACAATTTACATGTTTTCCTAAAATTCATGTACATAAACACAGGAATACTAAAGATGTTTGTGCACAACCTTTGGAAAACAGTATTACTGGGTTGAAGAGAAATCTGAAATAGCACTCAGGCCTGAGTGACAGTTCAAATATCCTCCATGACAATTAAGCCAGTGAAGTATATTAAAAATCCTAAATAATCTGACAGAATCAGTATAGAAGGAAGGGGTCTAGAAACAAACCTTGTGTGGATTTATAAAGCAGCCATCAAGGAGAAAAGGGTTATTGGAAGGTGAAACGGTCCAAGGATCTGTGGGGATAAGAGAGTGTGTTTGGGGAGAGGGGTCAATTTTATCAGGAGACACTTTGTAGGAATGGTTTTAGAAGACTATGCATACCATAGTAAAAAAGGGGGACTGGACAAAGTAGACAAATAGTAACTTTAGATAATCCATCCCAAGAGGTGAGCTTTGAAGGTTAGCTTGCAAGGACAGAAATATTCTTTACTTTGTAATACTATTTTGATGATTAAATAAAATAATAACAAAGTTTTTAGCCCAGTGCCTGACATATGGTCATCTGTAAGTGGTAGATGATGAAAAAAATGGTGATGATAAAATGATAGCCTTGTAAGACATAGACAGACATAGGGACGTGTATGTTCTAGGTCCAAGGAGAAACAGCTGCAGGAGGTGCTGTCAGGGAGAGGAAATAGGACTAAGGGGCAGACCTCCCTATCGGGAGCAGAGATGCACAACTAAAGTAGTAACGGAAGTCACAATTTCTGAAGATATTGGAATCATCCTCTTCCAGAACTACAAGGATGAAGAGGAAAGAGGTGGGGTAAGGCATCTGTTGGAATGGTCGTAGGTGCAGCCTGAGACTGTTCTGTCTGAGGGAGCTTGGAGTGAGCTAGGACAAGGGGTCAGTGAAGAAGAAATGGTGCAGAAGAATCTGTGCTTGTGCTTTCTGAAGACCCAGGAGATGTTGTGCAGGGAATGGTACTAGGCAAATACTTAAAATTCTGCACTTGACTCAGCTTCGGTAATTTGAAACCAGTCAAGTGTGTTGAGACATTGAAAAACAAGGATCATAATTTCAAATAAGGAGCTATTGAAGAGTCACAGAAAAAAAATAAATTTTTAGGGATAGGTATGTATTTTGGCTTAAATTTCAAGGAATTTACAGTTTTAACTTTCAGAAAAAAATACTTAACATTAACCTTGATGTGGTTAGGAGTGCAAATTATTTGAGGGATTTGGAAATCTGGATATATATTCCAGAATCACCCAAACTCAAAATGTGACTTAATGCTCCAGAATTCGAGAAGCCTTTACATCACTGGACCAGTGTAAACTGGTTCTGCACTCTACGTAGTTGGGGTGAAAGTTCCAGGTGCTGTGCTGGGTTTCCCGAGTGTCTGAAACTCCCTGAGAGTCAAACACTGGGTTGGGTTCCTTCAAGGTCAGTCATTGCATTTTCATTCCAAAGATTTTCTTGTTCTTGAAAAGGACCTGGCAGAGGAGGGCCCTCTGATCTGCAGCATCTTTTCTTTTGGCCTCGGCACCCAGGCACCCATTACCACATCATTTTGATTCCTGCTCTGTAACCACAAAGACAAGTATGATGGATCTCCTTCTGGAACACAATGCAGTTTGCTTGGAAAAACATCCACTTTAGACAAACAATAAAAGCAGCCCAAGTGGGGCCTTGGCTGCTCTCCTGGTGTTACGCTCATGCATATGCCTCTGGTGCTTGGCAGCCACCGTTTTCTGGTTGCAAAGAACAGCAGACGGCCCTCTGGGAACACCCATCCCCTGTCATTGTTCAGAAATGTAACTTGGAAAACATAACTTAATAACCTTAAGTTACTAGCGCCAAACAAGATGCAAATTTGACTATCTAAATTTCAATTTGTAGGTATTGCAAAGCAGGATTTTTGTTAATCCACTAATGTCCAGGGAGAAGAGGGCTGGGGAAGATGAGGGAACAGATACTGTGTGAACACCGTTCTGTTCTGTTCTGTTGAAAGATCTGTCAGACTCAGCCACGCTGCCTGTACTGATCCCCTGCCGGAAAGCGTCTCCTCCAAACTCCTCCAGACTGCTGCTAGACTTTGTTTCTTCTTACAGAGCATTCACCAGATTCTATCTAGTGCTGTAATTACCCATGCGCGTGTTTTCATTTCCTCTGTAGACTGTGATTTTCATGCTGGCATGGACGGTGTCTTATTCAACTTTGTTTTCCCCGTGAGTTCTAGATGTGTATTTCTAAAATCAATCTATTCCCATGGAACCTTCTAATTTGGTAAACGTCTTCTTTCATTCAAACTTTTACTGAATATCTAGTTTCTGTCAGTTCCTGAAAAGAAGCTAATATTTCAAACCCTTATTCTAAATACTCTACCTTGTTTAATTCCACCACAAAGTAGCACTATTATTTTGACCCTCATTGCATAGGTGAAGAAACAGAGGCACAGAGAACACAAGCACTTTTCCAAAGGCCCTACAACCTGCCAAGGGGCTGAGCCGAGACCCCGCCCCCTCAGGGCGAGAGCCCACGTTCCTAACCACTGGGACATACTGCCTCTGGGCGCTGTGTCCTGGAATAGGATTGGCAAAGATGAAACAGGGAAGAAAAGAGGAAAAACATATGGCCCTTGACTCAGCATTTCCCATTCTGGTAGAAAAGACAGACCTGTAAACACGTCATGAGCATCTGGAGTGACTGGGTGTGGTGACGGTGCTGTGTAGAAAGGGGACCGCCCGGAGAAGGGGCTGTCTCCAGGGCGCTGCGGTCCTGGAGAGAGGGCTTAGGTTGGCTGTGGGTTTCTTCCACCTGATAGGTGTTGTCTCAGGATTAAAAATAGCCCTTAGAAAAATAAGATTGTTAAAGACGATCTTCTAGTTCACTCCCTTTATAGCAAAAGAAGAAGCTGAAACAGAATCAGCGATTCGCTCAGCACGCATGACTAACTAGTCGCCCGTCTAGGACAGGACAGAAAAGGCTCACTATCAAATCCTGTTGCAAATCTAAATTTTCTGGACAAATTCATTCAGAAGAAAAAGCACCTAGGAAAAAAATGAAAGCAAAGGAGATGTAAGAAATGAACATGCCCTTAGAAGGCCATTATGAGAGACAAAAAATAAAAATAAAAAAATCAGTGAAGAAACAAAAAGCTCTAGAACCTGAAATGCTGCCCTGTGTCTCTTAATTAAAAAAAAAAACTGCAAAAATAAAACTTTCCCCCATATTCCTCTCCCATCCCTGCCCCCACCCCTACACAATTTCTCCAGATGCTTCTAATAAGAGAACTGTGAAGCCATTATGCTTGGTGGTCTGTGCTCTGGACCTCAAATAGGGTTTAACTGACTGCTAGTTTTCCAAGAGAATATAAATCTAAGTGCTCATTGTACTGTCACAAGTTTACCTCAGGCTTTCACTGTCTATGTCAGTGAAAACAGGTGCTATCTGGCCAGACAGAATATTGTAAGATCAACTGGGTAGATTTCTTTGACCTCCGATGCTCTAGGTTAATTTTGATTTTAACCTCATTTTTCTGTTATGTTCTCTGCCTGGATTTCCTCTTCATCCATCTTAGTTCTTTGCTCCTAGCAACGCCCACTAGGAACTCCACCTGTCCCATAAAGTGAGTCTGAGCTAGGGTTCCCGAAGTGAGCTCTGTGGAACACGGTTTCCTGAGGAGCTTCCCGAAAGCTGGGTTTCATAGTCGGGGGTGCTCAGGAAATCCTGCAGGCTCTCTCTTATCGGATCTTAGGAAGGACAATCTGTGCCTCAAATTTTAACACTCATTTACCGCGTACATGAGAAATGATTAAATATCTATCATGGGCCAAGCATACACAGTGCTGGACCTTGGAATTAGAATTATTTCTTCATAGTAAGTCTTGCCTTTTTACCCAGGTTTTAGACTTTGGAAAAGTAAGCACAGGGCTTACTACAGGTATATGGTTATTAATAGAGACTGCAGAACTGGGGAAATAATAGAATCTCAATAAATGATTGTTGGTTGGTTCATTGATTAAGCAAGTAAATGTGAGTTAACTTTTAGCAATGAAAATTCTTTTTATTTTGCCCTTGAAAACTACTCTGTGAGAGAGCATACCTTCAATCCCACTTTGTGGTATTTCTAATACCAAAAGTCCTCCCAGAAAGTGTGAAATGCATCTGCATATTGTGACTGGCTCAAAGAGCATTGCTCCACATAAGAATACCAGATTTCTGATTTGGGAGTGCTTGCCAGAATAAATAGTAGACATCAGGGGAAAACACCACCGTCATTCCTGTTTCTGTTTCTAGAGAAACCCATCCTCAGTCACTTGATTGTCAAGTCATAATCACATGGAACTGCGTCAAGTTCACGAACTGAATTTGGGTTGAGCTCCTCAAATTGCTAAATAGAGGGGAATATTTTTCCTTGTTTGACCAGCCTTGACTAAAATGCTTCTCTCGGGGACGACAGTGCACAAGACAATGGAAGACAGACCTGTCTGCTCCCCGGTCACTGAGATGTCTGCCTAGGAATTGGGTCGGCACCAGATTAGCCTCACCAGTCTGACACAATCCTTGTTTGGGACGTGGGCATCAGGAAAGAAGAATTTATTGAGCCATCGGATGCTCACCGACAAACTCCAGGGACAGATGAGGGGAAGACGGACCGAAAGCACTTGGTGAGAGTATCCCACTTGCTCTTTTTTTTTCTTCTAGTTATTCTTTAAGGGACTTGTCAATCATTAAATTAAGTGAAACACAGTTTCTATGATGTTTTCCCTTCCATAAGTGGAATGTCAGTAATGTTAGCAGAGTTAATGCCACCAAATTTGAATACTTCAATGCAGCTTTGTCTTCAAGTATTTGTTAGGAAAAGAAGGAAAAAAAGGGCATTTGTGGCTTGGCACAAACTTTGTGTACAAGGTAGGAGAGAATGAACTATTTCTGATTTATACAATTAAGAAGCCGAAGGGACCTATGGAAGACATTTCACACTGTTATCATAAAGTAGCATTCCAACCACTGAATAATTAATATGAAAGCTTGATTCAAAGTACGAGTGAATTTAGCATTTTCCTCACCATGGCTGGAGTGTCACCACACGCTTACACGCCATATAAATGGTTTCCTAGTACCCAAGGATAGGGCCTGATGTTTCCCATTGCTATCGGGTGGAAAATTAAAAGGAAAAATGGCTTCAAATTTTATGTAGGTGGATGAGTTGGGAGGAAGAACTTTTGGCCAGTGGAGTACATTAAACAGTGGGCTGTGCTACTGAGAACGGAGTGGAAGGAGAGTGCAGGCTGCCAGGTTAGAGAGACTTGGGATGGGGACTCTACCTGCTTACTGCTGCCCCTCACCTGCAGCGCTCTGTTTTCTTCTCAGCCGCATCAGATGCTCTGCCAAGGATGATGCTGTGCTCGGTGAAACTTTCCTAGAATGCCAGCCCTCAAGGCAGAAGGAAGGAAGCAATGATGGGTGTGGGTGTTTCCACTGTGCTGGTTTCGCCCTATGCTTTGATAAATCCATTAAGAACAAGAGTCAAGTTCCTGCTATTGCATCCACTGTTTTCCCCAAAGGGTGGCTGTTGAACCACCTGCATCAGCATCATAGGACAGGCCTTTGACATGCATACTCCCAAGACTTATGTCAAACCTTCAGAGTCAGAATCTCTGGGAGTGGGCTTTGGGAATATGCAGTTTAACAGGTTCCTCGGAGCTTTTTATACATTCGGGACTTCTGGCTTAGGGATTGGAATTAATTGTCCCCCTCATAGTTGCAGTTGTTCAGTGTTTCTTGAAGATGAGGCAATAGAGGAGGAAGGAAGTGGTGGCAGAGGAAAGGACAGCGACTAGACCAGTCGGAGTGGCGATCCTGAAGTCATCGGGTGTGGGGCCTTGAGAGTAGCTGTGGGGCAGAGGTTGCACACTGGTGGCCTACACGTGCATTGTATTTGGACTACTTGGCACTGGCCTTTATACGTGCATGTCCTCTTCAGCCTCCCTCAGCCCATCATGGCCGGCTCAACCCCTTGCCTCTGAGGGCACGTGATCCTGAACTCCTGGGGATTTAACATTAAGTGGCCTGTTGTCTCATTTTTAAGTCATGAAATGTAAACTTGTTCACAAAAGCTGGTCTTCCAGAGAATAAACATACTTTTTTCTTTGATTTGTCTCTAAGCCAAAGTAACTTTTATTTTCTTGACTTGCTGGAAGGTACCAGTGAAAAAGGACCAGGCAAAATGTTCTCTGCAGTGCATGCCTCAGTAAATAGTTTTTTGCATGTGAGAGCCGTTTTCTTTTGTTTCTCCCATTCCCCGAGTCCTTCCAAACTGCAGTTTTTCCACCGCCACATGGCAGGGGCAGATTTCTATGATCTGGATCCCTCATTCACCTGTTTTGGGTAGGACAGGTGCAGGCCAGAGTTTTCTCCATCTCTGTCTCAAATTCTCTGTGAAATCAAGGCATAGCTTTTAGGTCTGTCTGAGAGGCCTTCCTATACTGTTCATTTTTAAAATATTTTCACGTAAACATTTTAATTTGTGGCAAATCTGTTTGTTTGTTGTGTTTGTCAAGTTAATGTAAACTGTAGTCCATTAGGCCTTGAGATGCGTCTACTAAATATTTTCAGATGTTTTTTATTTCCTTAGCTAAGAGCTGGATTTGAACCAGAGTGTGGGGTGAAAGGGCAATGTGTAATATACTGAGACATGAAGTTCGACATATGAAATAAAATAATGTAATGTTTTTAATATTTAAGATGAAAAAAAGCAGCAATAAAACATTGTGGAAGGAGGAAAACACGAATACCTGTATATTTTAATTTTAAATGCCTGCAGATGTTGAATTTTAATCAGAGCATGTCAGATTCTGACTCTGACAAAGGCAAAAATGTGAGATCTGTTTTCTTGAATTGCTTCCACATTTCATGCTTCAGATTTTTATTACATTTAGCACTGCATCATCATATATTTATGTAAAGTGCCAGCACCCATTGACTTAGCATGTGCGTGATGGTTAACATATAAAACAGTATGCATTTAGGGAAAGACCCCTCCTCTCTCTCCACAGTGTAGATTCTCTCTGTGACCTTGCGGGAAGGAAGGCATTTAACCCCTCTGTGCTTCAGTTTCCCTAATCTCAAAATAGGAACCATCACTCTTTTTCTTTCAAAACTCTATGGGCTTATTTGAAATAGTAATTGATCTACACATTTATTGTACAGCAGAGCGGTACCATACATACGTATGTGTGTGCACTTAGAAAAACTGAAAGGAAAAAAGAAAACTAGACAGTTATATATTAAAATCCAAGGTAAATGTACTTTTAGATTTTATGCGCATCTGTGAGATAGTTTCTATTTTTCTATTTTTTTGCCTCTTGTTTTCTAAAGCAGTGTGAATGCCAATGACCTTAAATTTCATACTGTAATACTATTACCGAAAACATTGGATTTACATATACATAACGTAGTTCAAAGGAATATCTATTAAGTCCCATTATATTTTTCTCTGAATAGTTTGAATGTTATAGGTAAAAAAAAGAAGAAGCAGTTGATTTGGTTGAAGATCTTCAATATAAAAAGTCAATTCTCAGCTTGCTTATTGCTCTTAGGGTCCTTTAGGCTAAATGACTCTATATTCTTGGTCTTCTAAAATCTTTCCATTTTTGCTATCTTTTCAGTTTGGGATTCTCTTTTTTCTGCCTTTTAAGGGGCTCTGTGTTGAGTTGAGTCAATATCTGGGGGACGTTTGAGACAGTGAAGCTGAGTGTTCACCTTTGAGTTACCTATTATGTAGCTTCTTTCCTGTTATTCTTAAATGTCCAGAGAAGTCTGCTGTACACACAAATGTTTGGGGACAAGGCAGAAGGTGGTGTTTTCGTTTTGAGAATGATGTTGTAGACAACAGGCACAACACATTCGGAACAATAAGACAGTCCATTTGCTGAACGGAATTAGTGGAAACGCGACTCCTAGCCAGCGGTGAAGGGGAGTTTACAGGAGTCTCTGTTTGACCATCCTCTCCACCAAATTACCAAGACAGCATGTACATTTTTACATACAACATATTTTAATTTTAGTTTAAAGCAACTGCATTTATTTGACTCTTAAGTTTCTTTTTTATTATACTGCAATGAAGAGTTTGTTTCCCTAGAAGTTCTTTGCCGTGTTTCAGGAGAAAGGTAGTTAGTGAGAAACGTATCACATGTCACAAGAGCTCTGTGCCCTTCCCCACGGGGAAAAGGGAGGACCAGACAGGGTGTGCATGCCTGGACGCTCCTACAGGGACCTGTGAAGCCGCAGGGTAGGAGTGGGGCATGCTGGATCTTTCTGCCTGGACGGCAGGGCCGGACAGTGACGGCAAAGAGAGAGTAGTGTGCTGTGGAGAGATGGAGAAAAGTTGCAGCTGTTGTTGAGTGGAAGACTTAGAAGAGAAATCTATGTCTAAACAGGTGTTTCAGGAATTTACCTGTGAAGAACTATGTGAAATAAAATCTCCGGCCTCACCACTAAGAAAACCTACAGTGAAGATACATACTATTCTTCAAGAACTGGTTATCGTGCTTCTGAGATTCTTTTCTGGTTGTTGATTGCAATATATAGAATTATACCTGTCCATCAAATAGCATGCACACATCAAGGTTCAGTCTCTGTCTTCATCAAGCCTCCTTGATTCTTCTGATATAAAATTAATTTCTCCTTCATCTCTGTTCCCACAATCTTTTGCACCTCCATTCTTGTGTTTCAGAGAAATATAGAATTTCTGAGCTGAAAGGTACTTCTTTAATGAGTCCAAACTTTCAACCCCCATCTAATGTCTTCTTCATTCATTTGTCTAACATTGGCTCTCCAGCCCCTAAAACATAGTAGACATGACATAAAAGAAAAATATTTGCTGAGATCTAGTGCAGCAAAGCTACACCTTAATGAAGGTGGAGACCAAAGTCTCAGCTGGCCCCCAGCGGCCCAGGTCTGCCCTCTCACACTCCCTTACTCAGCCCACTCTCCCTTTCTTTACAGGGCTCATCCAAACTGCCATTATTCTTTTCAAAATTTCTATCCCCATCCCCAGCACCATATAGCTTTTTCAGGACAAATAAATACCCTTGGTGATTTAATTTTTGAATAAACATCCCTTGGCTAGTTTGTGAGGATCATCAATGTTATCTAGTCACATCATTTGACAGGTGAAAAAAAAAGAGTGTTTAAAGGAGTTTCGTGACTTGCGTGGATGGTCACATGGCTATTTGGAGGGTAGAACCTGGAATAGGCTCCAGACAAGTAGAATCTCTTGCTCTTGCCCATCTCCTGTCCATTAGGCCATTCTGATTGAATAAATGCGCCCCTCTGTAAAACGCTGACATAGAGAACTTCAAGTTTATGTAATAGATTAAAGGCTGTTACTAATTTAGAGTTTACACACTCACAAAGAACTGCTTCTGCCTATGCTGCCCCGCCTTTCCGCATGGAATTCATTATAAATAAAAACTTCAAATATTTAGGATGTTGTTAGGCTTTAAAATGGAGAACAAAGATATAGGAGTTAATCATAAAGAAAGGTCCTTGTCACTAACAGAAAAATCTCTTCTACCTTAAGGACCAGTTTTCCCATTGTAGCTCTGAGTTTCACATCACAATTGCTGAAATTGTACTCAAGTTTCTATTACATGGATTAGTATGTTTAAAAGCACATATCTGAGGACATCTGCTTCCAGTCAAGATGGAATACCGGGAAGTAGATTTACTGTCATCCTTGAAGCAACCAAAAAACGGACACAAATTGTGAGAACACAGCATTGTATGCTTGGGGTTCCTTCCTAAATCATTCAGAGCTTTCACCATGTTTGATTCATTGTCAGTGATAATTGCATGATTTTTTCTTCTCAACTGATTGTTTCATCCCATAAATATTTCTTCAATCAGATTCACTAAGTTTGCTGTGTGACAACCAGAAATCTCTTGGCAGCCAAGTAAAGCAGAAGTGGAGTTGAATTCACTATTAATCTCTGGGTCTGTCAAACTCTAAAAAAGACTTCTGGTACTGGCTGCTGGACCTGAAGCTGGTGTGCAAAAATACACAGAAGTGCCATATTTAATAACGTCATTAACCATTTTGTGCACAGTAGAGGTATAGTAGAAAAGCAATTTCCCCCCAATAACTTGTTTTCTAGAAATAACTTCATTTTGTAGGATACATAACTTGGGCAAATTTCACTATTTCATTACCTTCAACTATTAAAAATGATGAGTAAAGCCCTGGCTGGGTGGTCCAGTGGGTTGGAGTTTCATTGCATACACCAAAAAAGTTGTGGGTTCGATCCCTGGTTGAGGGGCTTGCGGGAGGCAGGAGGCAACTGATGTATGTTTCTCTTTCACATCAATGTTTCTCGTTCTCTCTTTCTCTCTCTCTTCCTATCTCTGTAAAATATTAGCAAACATATCCTTGGGTGAGGCTTTAAAAAAGTGGTAAGTGAAGTGCAGTGATTTGGTATTCTATTTGTTGGAGGAGTTTCTGATCCAAAGCTGCCTTATCAGAGGTAGATGAGGGAGATGACTCAGGATTTCCAAGCTGGCTTGAGGTTTTGGAGTGCCGCCACCGGTGTGCTGCAGGAGGCTAAGGAAGCGTGCCTAGTCCGTTTATTTGAAGACACTCTGTACCATCCATGCAGAGAGTCGCCATCATGCCCAAAGACACCCAGTTGTCTCTCTGGATATGTGGGGAGAGAGCTTAAGTAAAGGCAGTTTTTATGGTGTTTGTAGTAAATTTTGTAAAATACTTCGGTTTAATTTGTGACTTATTTTGTAAGAAATTGTTTACAAGATGCTTCATTTGTACTTAACTCATTGTTCATTCCAGATGAATAAGCAAAGTGACTGTCCCCAGGCCTCAGTGACATGAACATTCTTGCTCAGGAGTGACATGTTGCTAATATGCAGAGGATATGGGTGCTATTTCTTGCTTCCCATAATGCACATTCTGTATATTAATGACATGTTGGATATCTATTAAGGTAATGAAATTGATAAGTGTGTATAGGATTCTTTTGCAATAAAACTGACTGTGACTTGAAAAACATTCTGAAAGAAAATGGTTAGTATATTATATCAAAAATAGTTTTACTTTAAGAAGTAGCATTGATTTACAATTTGTAGGGTTGTTATTTCAGAGTTTATTCTACTCATGACTTTTATTTATTTATTTATTTATTTTTAAATAGATTCACAAGAGAGGTCTGGTGTACCTTTTACCCGGTGTTCTCAATGGTCAAACCTAAGTGTAGCTCAATATCAAAACCAGGAGTTTGGCATTGATACCTGCGAGTACAGTTCTCGGCTTTTCACCCCAGGTACGGATCTGTATAAGCATCACCGCAGTCAGGATACAGAATAAGGATACGTGGCCATTTTGCTGGGATGACAATTTCCTCATCACCTCCACATTCCGCCTTCCCTCCACCATCCCCAACCCTGACCACTGCTAATTGTTTTTCCATTTCTATGATTGTATCATTCTGAGTGTTATATAAATAAGATCACATAATGTGTAACCATTTGAGGTTGTCTTTTTTTCCCTCAGTGTGATGACCTTGAGATCCATCTAAGTCGTTACATGCATCCATATCCTGTTCCTTTTTGTTGCTGAATAATATTCCACGGTATGGAATTAACACAGCTTGTTTAACCAGCCATCTGTTGAAGGGTATTTTGATTATTGAAACTAAATATACTGTGAATAATCACACAGATTGTTGTGTAGACGGAATTTTTTATTTCTCTGGGATAAATGCTCGGGCTTACATGGTAAGTATACGTTTAGTTTTTGAAGAAACTCCCCAACTGTTTCCCACCAGCATTGCATGAGAGACCCACTTTCTCATGACCCTGACCCCTTCATATTCTCAATGTGAGTGAGGGGTCCTTTGGCAAGTGACCTAGAATTGTGAGACTGGCACTTGACCATTTTATTTCTAGAGTCAGAAATTATGGAGGCCTCCTCTGGCTGGTGTAGCTCAGTGGATGGAGTGCAGGCTTGCAAACCAAAGGGTTGCTGGTTCAATTCCCAGTCAAGACACATGCCTGGGTTGTGGGCCAGGTCTCTGGTGGGGGAATGTGAGACACAACCACACATTGGTATTTCTTTCCCTCTCTCCTTCCCTTCCCCTCTCTCTAAAAATAAATGAATAAAATAGTTTTTCTAAAAGAAATTATGGAGTCCTGTCTCATCTTCATTCTGAATAGAGACATACACTATTGATATCTCAGTTAAAGCTGATACATCGGGTAAAGTATATGATTGTCTAACCACTATGCTGTACTCTCACACTTCTAAACCCAATCAGTTCAAAAGCACTCGTAAAAACTTTTTAGTGAGGACTCTTCTGAGACTCAGCAAAGCCAGGTAGGAGAACTGGGTGTAGGTCTGCGTCTGAGGCACGTTCACACAGAAGATGCCTCGACAGGCAGAACCTCGTTTCCATGACTGGTGTGGTGTGGTGGTGGTAATGTTGGTGGTTGTTCTTTTTCTTAGCGCCCAGAAGAGCCAACTGCTCTGCTCTGATTCCCCAGCTGTTGGCTGAGTACTGTGCTGAAATATTCAGGGGTGGGGCAGGGAGAGGTTTGGGGCAAGAAAGAAGGCAATGGGAACCTACAGGCAGCAGTTACATAGCTTTGCGGTTGAAGGTCACGTGATATTTTTACTTCAGAATAAACCACACCTGTTATGAAAACTGAGACTTAATGAAAAAAATCTTGACCTGATAAACCACCCCATGGAATTTTTTATTAGTTTTTTGCTGTATTGTTCTCTCACCACCATCATCTACCGTGTGGACACCAGGTTTTAGAGTTAATATCAGGTTTCATATCCTAAAACCAAGTTAGAGAGGTGTGCTTTGGAAATTTCAAAATAAAGACTTAAAACTTATGCCAAATCAACCAGGGACATGAAATGTATTTAGTTACATTTAGTTACATTAGATCATCTTGCACACCCCAAATATCACTTACAGTCTGTTTCCTCATTCTGTCATATCTCCTAGCAACCATTTGCTCCAAAACCATGTGTCAAAGCCACCCTCTATGATAAAAAGCCCAACTTTAAAAAATTATTTTATTTGCTCATTTTACAGTACCGATTATGTATGCCACGCAGGAATGACCTGTGGAGTTTTCCTTCTCTTGGCTCATTAAGTCTAGAAATAAAAGTTTGTACATTCTTACCTTTCTTGTTAACTTTCCATCTTCCCAATTCCCCTCCTGAGACTTTTGTCTCACATCCTGTGTTCCTTTCTCAGACCAGATTTGCCCCACCTTCAGGGGCTCTCAGAAGGCCTTTCTATCAAGCTAGCTGAGCTTATGTAACAGATGTGTGTGAGCTGGTGAATTATGCAGTTATGAATCAACACAGTGTTTTCACCAATAGCTCATTTGACCTACCGCCAATCATCCTCCTTGTGTGCTGGCCCCGTGCAGGAGACGGAGGCAAGAAGAGGCCATAGACAAGCCACGAAGCGAAGGGGCCAGAACCACATAGGAGCCAAATCCAACTCTATATTGCAACCAAATGGGCAGCAGGTCTTCCTGACCATCTGGGAAGAGGCTCATCCAAGTTACCCTTCTTCCACTAATGGCTTTCCTTTCATGTTGTCCTTTGCTTAAAATTTACTTCAGTAGATTAGCCAGATGTATTTTCCTGTCTGATATGCCCAGGAGCTCTGTTCTGTGTTTACTTCAAATTCCCCAGCATTTTTTTTAATGTATCAAAAAATAATTTCACTTGATCTTCACCTAAGGTAGTTTAGGAGCTTAGAGTATGGAAAATGCTGAATACCATTGTATGTGCTTTTAATACAGGCTGGTGTTGTTGCTGTGCCTCATAATTTTGCAGATCACGGCTTTGTTTCTTTTTAAAAAATGAAGCTGTGGCTGGTGACCAGTTACCTTTCTTTTTACAAGATGCTAATGCTTTCTAAAAGTGAATTCCTTGTAGTGTATGCCTCACGGTACTCACAGTCACATAAGTTTGGAAAATAAGTTTTGAAATAGATCAAATAGGTTTTTTTAAAAAAGTCTTAAATAGTAATCATGTTCATTGGATTGTGGTGGTTGGCATATGTGTGGGGATTCTGGGGAGAATATGTAGGGATTCTCAATGTCCTTTAACTTTTTTCTGCAAAGAGCCTTCCAGGGGATCAGCCTGTCATGGAACGTACTTTGGAGAACACGGTCGTGCACTCTGCTCCTGGGTACCAGACACACAGGAACAGCTACGCTGGCATGAGAATCACTACACCCTAATGACATTATACTGGAGCATGTGTGCATGTCCTCGGCGTTAAGTTTTTTATATTGTACATGCTTTCTCTACGAATTCACCTTTTAAGGTCTTTATCATTGTTTCCCTCTAGATGGTCAGGTGAACCCTGGAGGTGTTCCCTTTAAAACACAAAGCAGGTGAACAGTTTCACTGCCTAGAGACAGGCTCTAGGCTCCTTCCAAAAGGAATGAAGATGCCCCCAACCTCTCAGGAGCTCTTAAAGCAGGAGTGGGCATCAGCACGCTTGGCCATTTAGCCCCCATGCCAGGAAATTCTGATTTACCAGGTCTCTGGTGGGGCCTGGACAGAGGTATTTTATAAAACACCTATAGATGTTTTCAATGTGAACTCCCATCTGTCTAGCCATTTGACAAATTCTCAAGTTAAATTAATTGGGTAGTCAACCTTAAGAAAGGTGTTGTTTATACTTTTTTGATGTAGCAAATAAATGTCCAGCAAAATGTAATACCGGAACCTTTAAAAATGGTCGTATTTCTTTAGACACTTCTTTGGGGGTAATTTTCCATATCTTCAGAATGCTTTTTCCCGGTCAGTGTTTCTCTGCCCCTTCCCAGACCAGTCTGCCTCTGTTCCTTCCCTTGACTCACTGTGTGTCTTGTGTGTGCGCACGTGCACATGGGCCTGCCTTTGTCTCTGTACGACTTTGCCTCCTGCAGCCACGTGCATGTGGTGTCTCCATCAGCTCAGCTGGGCTCCTCTAAGCTTCCTGCAGTTTACACAGGTGTCTGGCTCTTGGGGCCAGCGTGGTCTATTTCCTCCTTTCCTCGCAGGCCTCTCCGGCATGCATCGCCTCCTCCAGCCCATGCATTCTGTCTCTCTTTCTTCCATCCCACAAAAACAGGAATGCCAAAGGCTGGGCCAGACAGATGGCTTGGAATCCTGATAATGGGTGTGCCCATGGGGACCAACCTCTCCAGAAGAGTCCCTGGCACTTCCAAGTAGGGATAGGCAGAAGGGTTTGTATAGAAAGGCTTTTTGTCACCTGACCTTATTTCCTTTCTCCCTCTCTTCCCTTGCCCCCTTTTATGCTTTCCTCATTTCCAAACAAATTCCTCCTTCTTCATTTGTTGCATTTGGGCTTTTTTCTCCCCCCTTTTCTTCCTCTTCATTCTCTCCTTCCCATTCCTTCTGTTAAATCTGTCCCTCTCTGCTTTTGAATTCAAGTGTTTTTCTTCTATGATAGAAGTTCAAATGATTCAACTGGAAATGTATCCCTGGGACAGACCTGAGGATGTGAAGTTTACACTGAAATGATTTCTTTGTTATTCTCCAAAGAGAGTCTGGCTGCAGCCAGATTTGTGAGATATTTCCCATCTCAAATGCATCATTTGTATACAAACAGTATAAATTTCAGCACAGCTTGTCTTAAGAATTTAGTCCAGATAAGGCACAATATGAATGTGTGCTCCAGAGCATTGAATTTCACACTAGGAAACTGAACATCCAGAGAAGAGACAAAGAAAAAACCTTCTAAAATATTTCTAGACAAAGATGTTGTCAGAACTACTAGAGACATTTATTTGGGGAGACTGCTGTGTGCATGAGATGCTCCAACTCGTGGGGGTATTGATTCTGTGCTATTGAGCTGTGTTTGCTTTGCATACACATACTGTCATGCAAATTTAATAAAACTGCCCTCCATAAGGTCTACATACCCAAATTCTGACTATTTCTCAAAGCTCAGTCTCAATAGCCCTTTTTGCTAAAAGCCTTTCTGACCTGCACACCCACACTCAACTCTCATTGCGCCTTACGCTTGCCTGTCTTGCAGCCATCATTGCTGGCACCTCTATTCCATCCTAATAAATGTGGGCAACTTATCTCTTCAACCAGATCATGTATAAGACTTCTGAGGGGCAAAATCTCCATCAGACTCATTTTTTTTTTCCCCAGAGCATCAGATGTGGGATGTCATATGGAACAGACACCCTACACTCTCCTGTTGAATAAACTTGGATGATTGAATGGACAAGGCAGGAGTGGCTTTGGGATCTTTCTCAAGTTCTTCATTTAGGAACCACGGAGAATTCCAGATATGAGAAAAGGGAAATATAAAGAAAGCAGGTAAAATATCACTGTATCAATGTCAACAGTCTCACAGAGGCCTGAAATTATTTAAGGAAGAACTCTCAATGGAAATGCTAAATACCTAAGTAGGGACATAAGGAAAATGGTTCTACAACTCAGCCACATCTAAGGAGTGTTAAAATGCAACCCCCACGCCCTCAGGAAAATTTTCTCTGTTCCTTCTTTTCTACAGATTACTTTTCCTCCTGGTATTTTGTCACGTATGACTTTAGTGCCTATTGACCTGTGTTAAGTAACTGCATTTTAGATCATTTTCCAGGTAAATTGTTCACCTTTGGGGAGCATTTAGTTGTCAAATTTGCAGTTTTGTGGCATTCCAACTCTTAGCGAACTAATATTTTCAAGGTTGCAAAGTGTTGTTACTACTGGCCAATCCTAAAATTTAAAGTTCCACTTTCCTCACTTGACTTTCATTTGCTCAGGATTCCAGATGAAGGCTTCTTTTTTTGTGTGTACTCATGTCTAGAGGGCAATCTCAAGGATGACTTCTTCATCGTTAGGATACTGGCCAGCGTTCTGTTAGGACCACACACCCTCAAAGACTTCTCCATCTAGTGGAATTCTTTTGGGTGCAGCACCCACCTTACACATGTTCTTAGCAATCACAGATACTTTTCTTTGAACCCTTCCCTCCTTCACTGACTGAAACAGTATTGAGGGTGGCTCCCAGATGTTTGCTTGTGCTCCAGGTATTTCACTTGCACAACTTTGCAGTTCCGAGGAATGATTCTGAGACTAAAATTTCCAGCTAATATTTCCACTGCATAAATTTCTGGAAAGAAACTTTTATGCCAAATGTTTTGAAAGCTTTTCCACAAGTACTTATCAGAGAGTGGTTTTACCTGGGTAGAGAGTTCTTGAAGAGCAATGTATGAGGACAAACCAGGGGAAGCTGAAAAGGTTAGAGTAGGTCATACATTTGGAAGCCCTGTCAGATGGGCAGGGGTCAGAATTTGGTCTACAGCTGGAAATGGTGATTCTCAGCATGCACCCCAGATCTACTGGATCAGAATATCTGGGGTAGGGCCCAGCAGTCTGTGTTTTAAAAAGGTCTCCTGGAGACTGATGCACACTCAAAGTGGAGAACCACTGCTATAGAAGATGGGTGAGTCTACCAGCACAAATTTTGAAGGTTCTGTGTACAGGGCTGTGCAGGGACCATATTACACTTGATCTCAGCCAAAAAGCCAAGAAGTGATGCAAGCACCACTTTAATGACCTTTGAAGGCCTGCTCCATAGTTCCAGACCACCTAACTCTGGTTTTTCCCTGAGATTTGCCACTTTGTGGGAGTTGGAAAAGGCTTAGGAGTTTACATTCCAAGTACTTAGTAACTGGAAAACACCTATATGTAGTCGTGACAAAATGAGAGTAAAACACCATATGAAGACGGTGGTGACAATGACCTTGAAGACCTCCTGGAAGGGCACTGGGAATCCCTAGGGTTTCTTGGACTACACTTTGAGAATTGCTATTTTATACACAGGGCTGTTTGTATCAAGATTTATTCATCAATTGTTTAGGGGGAGTTACTTAGACAATCACTCCCAGTGTCATTTCTAATGGCTTTATATACATTAGTCTTCTTTTATTTTGATTATAAACTACTCTGTGTGTGTATGTGCTCTCCATAGATGTTAGATGTTAGATGTTAGTATATACTCTGTGTGTGTATGCACTCTCCATAGATGTAAGAACTAAATGCTTTGTGCTCGGTAGGCAGGGAAATTCAGACAGAGTCACTTTATAATCATGGTTGAATTGATATTTGTTGAGTGTATCTCTTTGTAAAAGGAAACAAAAGGGATATTATGTCATTTTCTTATCTTATTACAGCCAGAATTGACCCAGAAGTCTTACTAATAAGAAGTTTTTTAATGAAAATTTATTTTATTCTGATTTTTAAAATATGTATTCACTGACTATATATATATATATATATACACACACATACATATATATGTGTGTATATATACATACAGACAAGTATAAGGCACAAATTAATTAATTAATTTATTTATTTATTAGCTTATCAGTCAGTGCTTCTGTTCTTAGTACTAAAAAATCTGTTTGAATTTCAAGTCCACACCACACCCAATTGGCTGTGTGAACTTGAACAGCATTGTACACTGTATGATTGGTTTTCTTATCTATAAGATATAAAAAATAACAATATTTACCTCTAATTCTTGTGATGTCGGAATGAGATAATCCTTTTACGGTGCTTAGCACCGTCTCTGCACATGGTAGATGGTCAGTCAATATCTGTTGGACAAATAATCATTGAAAGAACTCCAAGGAAATATTGTTCATTTATTAATTACTCTTTTTAATATGATTAATGTTGACTGCATTACAAAAATCACTTTTGGAAGACTGATGCTGTGTCTTTTTATTTCACCATCTAGTATTACATTTGCTTCACTTACTTTTTATACACTTCTCTAAGCGTTGAACATATGGGCCTCGGAATGTGCGTATGATGTGTTTTTCAGGTAGAAACATCAATTATCAGAGCAGTGTTTGCACTACCCTCTGCTCCCTGCACTTACATTCTATTCTAAGTCTCCAAATTAAGTAAACATATTGTGATATTATTACAGCTTCCTCTGAGTTATTGCTTTCTTATATTAGTAATAATCTTCTGGGGATTGTGACCCAGGCTTTTCACAAAGCACCCATTTTGGAGATGTTTTAGGTACTAAGTTCACCTTAAAATTTTTCCAGTCTGTGTCTTCACTTTAAAAATGAAAATTAGTTAACAGACTGTCATGAGACCTTTACCTCTTCTCCAACTGTTCTCACTCTCTCCACACCTGACAGGAGGCACATGTGCCTGAGAATGACCCTTGGTTTCTTCTATGACTCATTGTTAATCATTAGAAGGCATAGCTCCATCAGTTCATAAATTTCAAGTAAACTCAATTTCCCACACAGTCTGTCAGATGATCATCAGCAAGCTGTTCGTGTTGATTCATAAGCTCTTAAACTCCCATTATTTGGAGGAAATTTGGGTATATTGACAAACAAATTTGCACGTTCTAGGTCTGTTCAAACAAGGCCTTCTCTATCCTCTAGAATATGTAAATTGACCTTCTGCAAGCATCTAGTTCACAAATAAATATTTAAAATCTGAGCCCAGTAAGTTAGGTGCAGTTTGTCTACATCTCATGGTGTAACAAGAGAATGAATCTGGAAGATTCTTGCTCAGTATGAAGTCAGTATTGCCTCCTTAGAATCTATGGTGAACCCAGATCACTTAGCTAGGGATTGCTATGAAAATATACAAAGCCACCAAACCTGGGCATGATGTTAAACTTCAGGGAACTGAATAGTTTTAAAAATACCTAGCATCCTTGTTCTGTGAGGCAGAAATTACTTATCCAGGCATTTCTTGACTTTTCCTGCATATGTATTTTTTCAGAAGAACATTAGGATTACATTGTAAATTTTTTAAAAATTTGTGATTTTATGGTAACTGCACATCTCGGTGTTTGTCCAGCCTTCTCCATGGAGCTCAGGAAGTTTTCCGTGTAGGTTGTTTTCACCCTGGTGAAGGGGACATTTTCATTATGTGTTCTGTGGGTTTCTCTGGCAATATTTTAAATTTATTTATTTTATCCCTGAAACAAAACACATATCAGATTGACTACATTAAGATGTGATTGAAGTAAATCTGGAAAAGCTCAATTTTCTTTCCCCATTAAAAAAATTTTAAACCAATGTCACACATGCCTATGGAAATAAAAGTATAGACCTTCAAGTGATGAGAAGTTCTACAACCCACAGGCTGGCTTCTAGAGATATTTACTTCTATTCTTTTAGAATTAATTTTGTGGAGATATAGTTTACGCATAATAAAGTTTGTTCATTTTACGTGTACAATTTGATCAGTTTTCATAAATGCCTGTGGATACAACTGCCAATGCAATCAGGATAGAGAACGTTTCCGTCACCCCAGAAAGTGCCCCAGTGCTGTGTCACTATCTATCCCTCCTCCGTCGCCCATCCCTGGCAACCACCGTCTGTTTTCTGTAACTTGTATTTCTTCTGTTCTAAAATTTTATATGAAAGGAATTATATAGTATTTAGCCTTTTGTTTCTGGCTTCTTTTGTTCTGCCTAGTGGTTTTGAAAATCATCCAGGCTGCTGTGTGCATTAATACTTCACTTATTTTTATTGTTGACTAATGTTTCAGTACACAGATAAGCCACAACTTGTTTACCCACTCACCAGTTGATGACAGTTGCATTGTTTCCTGTGTTCGAATTTCCTGCTGTTGAGCATTCTTGTATAAGTCTTTGTGTGGGTGTATGTGTTCATTTCTTTTGGACAGACACCCAGGCATTGAATTTTTGGGTCATATGGTAAGTAAATGCTTAACTTGAAGATGAAGTACCAAAATTTTTCCAAAGTATCTATGCATTTGACAATCAAAGCAGAAATATATGAGAACTTTAGTTGTTCCACATCTGTGCTAACAGTTAGTATGATAGATTTATTAATTTTGTATATTCTAGTGTTTGTAGTAGTGTCTGATGGTCTTAATTTGTATTTTCTTAATGATGAATGATGGTGAACATCTTTTCATGTGCCTAACTGCCATTCATATACCCTCTCTGGTGAAGTGTCTATTCAAATTCTGTACTAGGCTTATTTTGCATTGGGTTGTCTTTGTATTATTGAATCATAGGACCTATTTGTATACTCTGGATATGTGTGCTTTCAGGCATATATTTTGCCCATAGATCTATGGTTTTTCTTTTCATTTTCTTAACATTTTCTTTCAAGGAACACAAATCTTTAATTTTAATAACTATTTATCAGATTTTTTTCTTTTATGGACTGTGCTTTGTGTGTGTGTGTTCTATCAAAGCTCTGCACCTGAGGAAACAGCAAGCACAGAGGCCCTAATGTAGATAGGCTGCTGGAGCACTTGAGGAAGAGCAAGGTCAGTGTGCCAAGCGTAGACTGAGTTGGGGAAGAACAGTGGGAAAGAGAACAAGAAAAAGAAACCTTTACCCGATCTAAGATCACAAGGATTTTCTCCTGAAAGTTGTATAGTTTTAGCTCTTACCTTCAGGTTGGTGCTTCATTTAAATTAATTCTATTTAAAGATCAAAGTTGTTTTATGTACAACTGTCTAATTATTTCAGCATTACTTATGAAACTATCCTTTGCCCATTAAATACCTAAAGTCTTTGTTGAAAATCAGTTGACTTTATACATGAGCATCTATGTATCTGGGATCTTTTTTGTTTCATACATACATATACATATACATACATACATACACACACACACACACACACACACACACACACATAATCTTTATACCAATACCACAATGTCTTGATTACTGTAGCTCTAATTTCCAGATGTTCTGGTTCTGTTTGAGTCTTTTCTTTTTTAAAGATTTTACTTATTTTTAGAGAGAGGGAAAGGGAAGAAAAAAGAGAGGGAGAGAAACATCAATGTGCAGTTGCCTCTTATGTGCCCCCTACTGGGGACCTGGTTTGAACCAGGCATGTGCCCCAGCTGGGAATCAAACTAGCGACCCTTTGGTTCACAGACCAGCACTCAATCCACTGAGCCACACCAGCCAGGACACGAGTCGTTTCTCTATCTCCTGTGTTTCTTCACATCATGGTCAAGCTTTCCTCTGCCTTCTTGATAAATGCAGTATATTAGATACCTGCAGCCAACCTACCCCGCAGGCAACCTACCTTACAGCCAACTTATAAAAATTTCTGTCATTTCAGTATCTTTTCTATTGATTGATTTTTATCTTAGTTATGAGTCATATTCTATTCATTCTTTGCATACATGGTAGTTTGTGACTGGATACCAAACATAATGAACTTTTCATTATCGGTGGCTGCATTTTGTGATATTTCTTTAAATAGTGTTCAATTTTGCTTATGCAGAGCTAAGTTACTAGGACTCATCAGGATCATTATGAGCCTTTTAAGGATTTGTTAGGTTGGGTCCAGAGATGTCATTAGCATATAGCTAACTGAGTCCCATTAAGCTTTCTGAGGATTTGACAGGATGCCCTTGTATTACAAGGTTTTTCCTTTCTTGCAGGTAGAATTGGAGTTGTTCTTATTACTATACAAACCCTAGAAACTATCTACCTATTTCTTCCTATTTTCTCCCTATTCTTTCCTCCATCTTACACCTGACAAATAAGTTGTTAGCCTGTTCCTTTAACTATTTCCCTAAACTTAAATACTTATTATATCACTGTCCCTTGATATATCAAAATACAGTATTATCAACTGGATAAAAAACAGTCTAGATAAGCCACAGTCCCCTGTTTCTTTGTCCTGCTCTGCAGAGACAACTATTTTAATTATTTTAATTTCTTCAGTGGTTACCTGTACTCCTCTGAATAATATACTTAATCTTTGTTTCTTCACTTATCAACACGAGAATGATCTGTTCACTCCCTGCTATGAGAGATATGGATTTGGGTCTTTTATACTAACTCCAACTTCCCCTTTCTCACCTGAGAATAGACAAGTATCACACATTTTAATTCTTCTACTGCAGTCTGCGATTCTCGTTCCACGTATTGTTGACAGTGCCTCTTGACTCCCATGTGTTGTAGGAAGAGGATGTGATCACCATATCCCTTCACATTCCGTCTCCGCTTTGAAATTGTCAAAGCTGATAATAACACTCTTCTCTGTAAGCGTAATTGCCGTCTCCGATTCATTAACACCGCCCACCCCCCAATTCAGATTAAGTTATTTGTACGTGTTTTGTTCACTACAGAGCCAGTAGTATCGGATGACTACATATATATTTTTTTTCTTGGTGGTTTTCCAGTGCCATAATCCCATGCTTCTCAAAGGAGAATATTCCTAGCATCAAATACCATTTTTCTTTGGTAGGCCATCCTTTTTATTTCTCTCTGGAAATATCTGGATATTGTCTTTAACCTTGGTCTTTTAAAAATGCACAGTGACATAGCTAAGTGGAGATCGGTCCTGCTTTATCTTACTCAGAACTTGGTGAGTCATACTTCTATGACACGTTGCTTCTTAGCTCTGAGAAATATGGCGATATTATTTCTTTTAAAAGTTCCTCTTTTCTGAGTTTCTTGTTCTTTTCTGGATTAACTTTCTGTGCGTTTGGATTGGACGTCTATGTATCTTATCTCCCCTCTCCTGTATTTTCTGCATTTTCATCTTTTAGATCTGTTTTTTTGACATTTATTCAATTTTATACTTTAACTTTAAACTATTTTATTTTGGTATTCACCTTGACAATTTTTAAAAGGTTTTTATTTTTTTTCCTGGTTGTTATTTTTTACATACTTTTTATTCCAAGGATAAATATTTGTTTGACTCTCTCTAAGGATGCTAATTAATATTCAATTCCCCCAATTCATCTAGATTCCTTCATTTTTCTGGAGCTCATATCTATTTTTCTTTGATGTTGCAGATTTTCCTCAAGTTGCTGGTGATCCTTGGTTGTCTGTGTATACCTATGAATGTGGTTAGAAGGATGCTGGGAGCTCTGTACCTCTGGATAGGGCTTATCAGCCTGCTCATCATCATTCTGGAGAACATAAAGAGAACTGAGGACTTCACTGCAATTTTTGATAGTTTCTTTTGTTGTTTTATTGGTTTGCATTATACCTTTATTCGTAAACTTGTACTTTTTGGTTCTTGTATTGGAATAGGCACAGTATTAGCCCCTACTCTTCTTTCTATTTCTCACACTCTACCTGTTATCGCTTTAATTTTGCATTGTCAAATTTTGATCTGTAACTACATCGAATTTGAGTGATTTCCTTATAATCTTATTCTGTACTTTGAATCTAAGATTTATGTTGTTTATACACATAAATATTATGACCACATAAATATTGTTCACCATGGAGCCAAGTGGAGTGCTAGTATTTTATTTCCCTCTCTGTGGTCCAAGGTTATGTCCATATCTTGACAAATAGCAAATGACAAAGTCTGAAGTTCAACCTTTACTTGCGTTCCACTGAATGTTTGCAATTAGTTCACATTGATTTTGCTTCAGAATTGGATCACAAGTTTCTTATTCAGTCGTATTTTTTCTTGAATTTCCACTTGCCATTTTTTTGGCGGCAGGGAACATATGCTTAATTCACTATGCACTAATATTATCCAGGTCCTTAGTTATTCTGTCTTTAGCTTGGAATTCACTCCTTTTTTCTTTTCACAGTAAATTTTTTGGAGCTGTGAATGACTTTGCTTTGTATTTTTAAAACAAATCTGCCATAAAATTTATTTCCAAAATGTCTTGTAAGGAAAATCTAAAAACATGTTTCCTAACTTGCAAGACAATCTAGTTTATATACCAGTTAGTATGAAAAATAACAAGATCCAGGAGGACATAGTTGGTGGATTAATTATCACAAGATTGGGGGGCAAATTCAATTTTAAG
Organism: Tonatia bakeri; assembly: GCA_004024845.1. Classification (NCBI taxonomy): domain Eukaryota; kingdom Metazoa; phylum Chordata; class Mammalia; order Chiroptera; family Phyllostomidae; genus Tonatia; species Tonatia bakeri. Next base: position 40,569 of record PVIA01000075.1, read on the forward strand.
TACAAAACATTCCAACAAGTGACAAAGATACACAGTCCTGAGGTCACAGGTCACACTACAATCATTTGAAAATCATTGGAAACTTTTTCCCTCTTGGCAAACAGACTAGATAAAAACTAAATTCTTTGATGACAACATACAAATAAGTATAAATTAAATTATACAAAAACTTCACCCGCTTGGCTATGGGTCTTTGTTCCTCTATGCACATTTTTCAACCTTCTCCTTCGTCTTTAAAACAAAGGGTTGTGTCAACAGTCTTTTTGGCTTTCATGGTTCTAGTTTAAATACCATTTTGCCTCATGACATACGGTTTCACCAGTAATTTTAAACAAGGCTAAATCAAAATATTTGGGGTTTATAATTTCCTGTTTATTTGGAGCCAACTGTTCTAATTTAGAATAATTGCTTTCAAGGCCTGTTGTCCAACAGTCATTCTGGATTTCTCTTTATTGGTCTCCTTGGATTTCAAGCTGTCTTCTTTCTTATTGTTAACTCTCAGGTTACTGGACAAGGTTCTTGTTGTAACTCCTCGGGGCCTTCCTTGTATTCTCCTATATCTGAAAATACCTTCATTTTGCCCTCCTCATTTGTGGTTTATAGTTTGACTTGTTATAGAACTTTATGTTAAGAAGAAGAGTTTTGGCATTTTGATTTGCTTACATGTTGTTAATAATTTAGGTTTTATTTCACTGTAGTTAGAGAATGCAATATGCAATTTCTCCTTTTAAAAACTAGAGTTTTCTTTGTCACCTGCTATAAGGTCATTTTTTTTTTTGTATATGTTATCTGGACAATTGAAAAGGGAGTATATTTTCTGTTAATAGAGTATTGAGTTTGATAGATATTCATTATAGAAACATTTTTAAATTATATAATCCAGATTGTTTTCATTCTTGTTCATTTTTGTCTATTTGCTCCATCAAGAAGTCTGATAGACATGTATTATTTTATGTCTTCTTATGCATTTTTTAGCATATTAATATTAACAATATTCTTATTGAGAAATGTACTCTATATTAACACAAAATTACTCAATTTGCCTCCTTAAAAGTGTTTTGACTTGCATTTGACTTCATCTGATATAAATATTGAGATGTGTTATGTTTTAGTTAGCAGTAGCTGTGTGTATCTTTGTTCATCTGATTACTTAAGAAATGTCTCAAACTGCCATGTTTATTTCTTCACAGATTTTATAAACTCTAATGTTAGAATATTGTCCCATTGTGAGTGTTATATTTTTAAATGACAGTTTAATCATTATTGTCATAACCATATTTGTTCTTAATCCTGTTTCTTTGTGTTATACTTCTGTGGCTGTCCCCTTGATTTTTTATTTTTTATCAGTATTTTGCCATATTAACTTAATTTAGCTTTAAAATTTAAAGTTTTGTTATTTTAATTCATCTAGAATTAGACTTCAACAATCAAGAGTCAAATAATAAACAATTATATTATGCATTATATAGATATTATATTTAGAGAAATATATTAATATATATATCATATAAATACATTATGTTGAGAAAATATCTACTTTTACTTGCTTTAAAACTTTTATATTCCATTTCTTAGTTTTATTAAATTTATGATTAAATTATTTGATTAGGTTAATTATTGTTAAAATACTGCTTTTAGTAAAACATATATCATTTAATTTACTTTTATGCATGTTTTCTATGTCACCAGAAGTCATTTAATATATATTTTTATGTTTTCTGATTTTTTATTTTGATTTATTTTTGGTAAAAATTTAAAGAAAAATATATCAAGTAAATAGCATAATTATAAATATGTATATGTCTGAGATATGAATCTCTTTATGTAGCTAAGTGTAAAATCTTGGGTCAGAACCCTTTTTCAAATGTTGTTACTCCATGGATTTCTAGCATTTAATGTCAAAGAAAATGTCCAGTTTTTTGGAGGTAAGTTTTTCCTCCTTTAATAATGTTAAGATTATTTATTTCTTTTCTTAAAATTTATAATTTTCACCAAAGTCTAGGTTTACATTCTTTTCATTAAATTTCTCAGACTATGGTGAGGTATTTTAACTTACATAATTATGTCTTTCTCATTTCAGTAGAATTCTCTTCTACATTTTCATTATTCAATCTAATACATTTGTACTGTTTATGCCTTAATTAGATAACCTTTGTTAATTTTCTTAGCTATCATCTTCACTTAATTTAATCTTCTTGTCCTTTTGTTTCCATTCATAGAGAGCTTCTTAGTCCTGCTTTCTGCATCATAGATTTTACTTTTACAGGACTAATTCTGATTTTTACTGCTTCTATGTTCATTTTGTTTATTTTTAATTTTTTTATTTTCGTTTTTATTTTTATTACTTTATTGTTATTCAAGTACAGTTGTCTCCATTTTACCTCCTCCATTTCCCCATCCCACTCATCCCCCACACCTTTCACCCTCAACCCTGCCCCCTTTGGCTTTGTCCATGTGCTCTTTATACATGTTTCTTGTTAACTCTTCCCCTCTTTCCCCCCATTATCCTTCTCCCCCATCCCCTCTGGTTACTATCAGTCTGTTCTTTATTTCAATGTGTCTGGTTACATTTTGCTTGCTTGTTTGTTTTGTTGATTAGGTTCCGCTTATAGGTGTAATCATATGGTATTTGTCTTTCACTGCCTGGCTTATTTCACTTAGCATAATGCTCTCCAGTTCCATCCATGATGTTGCAAAGGGTAGGAGCTCCATCTTTCTTTCTGCTGCATAGAATTCCATTGTGTAAATGAACCATAGTTTTTTGATCCATTCCTTTAGTGATGGGTACTTAGGTTGCTTTCAACACTTGGCTATTTTAAGTTGTGCTGATATGAACACTAGGGTCCATAGGTTCTTTTGAATTGGTGTTTCAGGATTCATATGGGATGCAAGGATGGTACAACATTCACAAATCAATAAAGGTAATACATCATATAAATAAAAGTAAATACAAAAATAACATGATCATATCAATAGAGTAGAAAAAGCATTTGATAAGGTACAGCACCCATTTATGATAAAAACACTCAGCAAAGTAGGAGTAGAGGGAGCCTACCTTAACATAGTAAAGGCCATATCTGAGAAACCTACAGCCGACATCATACTCAACAGGCAAAAACTAAAAGCTTTTCCACTAAGATCAGGAGCAAGACAAGGATGTCTTGCTTTTATCACTTCTATTCAATATAGTATAGGAAGTCCTAGCCACAGTGATGAGACAAGAAAAAGAAATAAAAGGCATCCAAATTGGAAAGGAGGAAGTAAAACTGCCACTGTTTGCAGACGACATGATAGGATACATAGAAAACTGTGTAGACTACACCAAAAAACTACTAGACATAATTAGTGAATTTGGCAAAACAGCAGGATACAAAGTTAATATTCGTAAATCAAAGGCATTGTTGTACACTAACAAGAAAATATCAGAAGCAGAAATCGGGAAAAAAATATCATTTGCAATAGCAGCAAGAAAAATAAAGTACCTAGGAATAAACCTAACCAAAGAGGTAAAAGACCTTTACTCAGAAAACTACACAACACTGAAGAAAGAAATAAAGGAAGACACAAATAAATGGAAGTATATACCATATTCATGGATTGGAAGAATTAACATAATCAAAATGTCCATTTTATCTATGTTAATTTTTTAAGCTAATACTAAATTTTTTTTACTTAGTTTCTTTTCTTTCATGTAGCTTTAAAAATATTTTTCCATGCCTCCTAACCCTTTCCTTTTCCATTGCAGTTGGTTGTCTTCTCATCTTATCTTTTATTTTGCAGACTTCATGTATTCTTGAATTTCCTTGAAAATGTAAAGTCATTTAAAGTTGATGAAGCATGTGTAGTTATTTTCAAATTTTAGTTCTTTACAACCCCTTACTTTACATTATTGTTATTGCTTTAAGGTCAATAGTTTAAGGATAAGATGTTATCCGAGGTTGAAGTTTCCCCAATAGAGTATTGGTGAGGTCTTCTTGAATTCTCTTGTGGTTATTGGGATCATGTTTAAGATATGATGCTCTCATATCATAAGCTGAAGTTCTGCTTAATGTAAGTTTATATCACCAGTTCAGTGATTCAGTAGACTTAAGGGAGTGAGAAGAGATTCAGAAACATGGGTTGCACCAGAATGTGTGGTTTCTTGTCTGTACTTGGTGAAACATGCTATGCTAAGGACCCACTCTTGGAATTTATAAATTTTCCTGTCCTCCATTTCAGTTATAGGTGGAGCTGTGTTTGCCTTCTGGACACTCATTCTTCCCTGATCAAGAAGAGGTTGAGCCTGGAAGGAAACCTTCTGTCTCTAAGTTTGTGTTCTGCAAAGTCTGTGCTTGCCCTTGGACCTCCTCAGAGCACTGCTTTAAAAAGGCTATTGATTGGTAAAAATAAAGGAGGTCCCATTTGGAGATTTCTTAATTTGTTTTATAACTGAGTTACCATGGTACTCATCATCATGTAAGTCACGACACTTATAAGAATGAGAGAAGGCTCAATTACAATTAAGCTGGAACAGTAGGTGCAAATCCAGACTGTCTCAGTCAACTTGGGAAGATGGTCACCCTGCCTATGATCTACCACTATCTTTAGCAACTACCCATTCAAATTTGTGAATTCTATTGGGGCTCTATAAAGTTATTCTTTAGAATTAATATATATCAACTTAATAATTTCTAATAACAATAACAATGGTAGTAATAAGTATCTGTTTATTGGGTACTTACTATTATTATAATTTGTTCTGGGGTTCCACAAGGAAAATTCATATCTATGTACAGATTTTGAACCCTTTCCTTCTCAAATTTCCAGGAAATTTCTACTACTGGTGCCCAATTTTTAAAGACATTCATTTAAAATTATAGTTGACATACAATATTACTTTTAGATGTACAACATAGTGATTCAACATTTGTACAGTTTACAAAAGGGATCACCACAATAGGTCTAGTAACCGTCTGTCACCATACACAGTTCTTATAATATTATTGACTTTATTCCCTATGCTGTATATTATATCCTTGTAAGTTATTTTATAACTGAAAGTTTATACTTCTTAATCCCCTTCCTCTTTTCCATTCTTCCCCACCCTCCACCCATCTGGCAATCATAAGTTTGTTCTCTGTATTCGTGGGTTTGTTTCTGTTTTGTTTTGATTTTTGTATTGTTTTGTCTTTTAGATTCCACATAGAAGTGAAATAATTCAGGATTTGTTCCCTATCTGACTTATTTCACTTAACATAATACACCAGGTCCACCCATGGTATCTCAGACTAGAAGATTTCATTCTTTTTTTTTTTTTAAGATTTTATTTATTTATTTTTAGAGAGGGAAGGGAAGGGGAGAGAGAGAGAGAGAGAGAAACATCAGTGTGCAGTTGCTGGGGGCCATGGCCTGCAACCCAGGCATGTGCCCTGACTGGGAATCGAACTTGCGATGCCTGGTTCACAGCCCGCGCTCAATCCACTGAGCTATGCCAGCCAGGGCAAAGATTTCATTCTTTTTGTTTTCCTATGACTGAGTACTGGTCCCTGATTTTTGAAGTTCATTGACGTTATTGGGAAAGGAAAGACAGAACCCACTGATTGTCTCTTGCTTACCTCTTTCCCCCTCTTCACCTCACCTCCATTCTGTATAGTTGTCCTTTGGTCATTTCACATATGTTACCTTTTGTTCTCAAATAGGCGGTAAACTCTTTCCTTGACTCCTAAGTCTTTGACATTCTCATAGCTTCTAGTTTGGTGTCCTTCCCCCTGACCCCCATGCTACATTCTTCCTGAAAGAGTCTATATATAGTTCTGGGGTGGATATAGGTTTCTTCAGACCATATTCAACCTTCCCTGTCCTGGTCATCATTACAACTTAACATCTGATCCAATATTGCTGTTATAGTTGGATTTTATTCAAAGTTTAATTCCACATTTCATCTCAAGAAGTAAATTAAATAATTAGCTTTGGTTACATAAATTTTCCTTTCTCTGATGGAGTGAAATTCTAAGTATTTTAAGACAAACTCTAAATCTGAACAGAATATTTTTGATGACATAATTTTATATAATAAGAATCAATCTTGAATAGTGGAATTACAAGCTGAGAAGAGCTATTCAGTCATTATTAGGTCATCTACACATACTTAGCAAGACATTAACTTGGAGAGTGCCTAGATCTCTTTTCCTTGCCTTATGTTTTTTAATTGGCCAATATTATTTGATTGATGATTAAATTACATTCAATTGATTAAAGTTTCTACTTGAAAAGGAAATTCAAAGTTTTTAGCTATTTCATTATGTGAGGAAAGATGTGCCATAAGTTGTTTAAATCATCCTAAAGATGAAAAGTGGGAAGCAAAATTTTAAAAGGCTTAATAAATGCTGACCTCTGTAATTGATTTTTACCTGGAAACTAGAAAAAATCCAGTATTCCCAATTCAGCAAATTATTTACACAGACTTTACCTATTAAGTTTCACCTCCATTTTGTGCTAGGTGAACTGATTAAAATTGGTCTGACTGTGTGTTATTACATTTTTTTTTTTACTAAATGAGAGAAGAGCAAAAAGAAGATAGTCACTTCTCTTATAGATTCTAAGTTCCTTGAGAGCAATATATAAATCTTAAACTTCCTTGCATCCTTTCTTTGACTTATCATCTAGCACAATTCTTTGGGTTCTTATTTCAGGTTCAGCTTATGCTTAGCCTTCTCTTTTTCACAAAATCATCACACATAATGTTAGAATTTCCTATGATGAAAATTGAAAACTCAAATTACCTACTTACTCCCAAGTGCATGTCTTTCTTTTCATCTATGTAATATTCCAAATCTAGTTTTCTGAAAAGATACGTTGATAATGAAATATTATCTGCAGAGTTTTGTTCAGCCCAAACTTCTGCCACAAATTTCTCACCTAAAAACCATGACTTGTTTGGGTCTTAGTTTGCAGAGATTTTACTGCTGTCCTAAAGTGATTTTCACTGTGTGTTTTAAAATCCCCATGTGTATCAGGATTAGGGATGCTGCAGTTGATGATGGTGATATCATGGCTACGTAAACTAATATAAAAATATCTTTCCTGTATTGCATATCATATTCCTCTGCCCTAATATCAATCGTTTACTGTGTAAAGTCTCCAAAAACACCTTTCACAGTGCATTATAAAAGAAGTGTAGGTCTTAAAATCAGGAGCTTTAAGTGTGGGATCTGTGGGGTCTTAAGCAAGGCTGGATCCCCATCAGTCTCTTTTCCCATCTACCAGAAATGATTAATAATATCTAGTTCACTAGACTGTTAGGAGCAAAAAATGAAATAGTGTATGATAAATAAACAAACATAGACAACACTGCACATAGTAGGGTGTTCTATGCATGATAGACAGTTATTATCATATTATATTTTTCCTTAGGTTCGAAGCTTCCACTTCTTCCCCCCTCTATTGTTTTAGGCTATACTTACTACTATTATGACTCAGCAATGAATTCAAGAAGTAGTTATTTATTATCTATTAGACTTAAAATAAGATTTTCAGGATTTGAAATTCTCTCATTCCTGAAGTATAAATAGTGACAACTGTAGGAATAAAATGTGCCCATGACTGTATCCCTGCCCCAAATCAGATCCATATTCCTTTGTTTTCTCATGGGATTCTGCAAGACTGTATGACTGACCCAAGGATGAAATTCTCCTTAAAGTCCACCAGATATATGACCCACGGTATATAACTCAGGACCTTGGTTTTGTGCCCACTTGTGGTTTCCCCATGAGTACACTAGACTAGACTTTTTAGTATAAGATATGAAGATCTTTACACATTTGCTTTACAGAGTAGAGTTCCTAGAAAAAAGCCCTCCAGGTGTCCTGACAAGTGAAGCTGGGAAATGTTGGTTTAGAGACTGCATTTCTATAATGTACAGACTGGTAGGAATCAAGATCTGACTCTTTATCCTTCATGTACTAAATCAACTTAGGCTCCTCCTATTTCAGCCTCTCCCATGTTCTATAGTTTTTACCTTCTTAAAAATGCTAACAATATTTTAAACAAACACTCCCAGTCCACTCTGAAGATTATTTCTATGCTCTGCCAGGTAAGACTTTGTTTGGCATGAGTATCAGGAATGTTAGACTAAAAATAAATTTCCACTCATAGGCCCTTATTCAAAAATGATCCTTTTCTACACAGTGCACTTGAGGAATACAGTAGGCCTTCATTTAATGATCCTTAAGCATGTACACAGATGAGTAAATTATGACTGGAGCTGATTTCCAAGTTGTAGGGAGAATGGTTTCTGATTTACACATTTTCCTTCTGCAGAAGCATCTCGGCAGCTAATCAGCTTCTGGGTTTGCCTTGCTTATTTCTATTTTTGCAGGACATACCGTGTCCTGCTCCCATACACATTGCCCCAGTGCCTTAGCATAAGCAGTTCAACCCGAAGGGACTGCAGACCAGCCTCCAGAAACAACATCCAAGGGAGCACTGTGTGCGTGTGTTCTGAAGATGGAAATGATTATCATAAAAGATGTAAGAAGAATTATGTCAGGAATCCTCTCCAGATCTGCACTTTAGCAAGCCATCCTGTTTTGCATTACAGAATCACATTATGTTCTACAGCTCCTCTGTGGCTGTTTGGTGTTGGTCATGGATTTGTGAGAGATTGAGGTCAAAGTCAGCAATGTTTACAAACACAGGAGAAAAGTCAGCAAGAGATGGCCAAATCCAAATATGATCTTTATGATTCTCTAAGTGGCTAGTCATTTGACCTATAAACAGAAAGGATGGTTTCTGGCTGTGCAAGGTGTTCCCTGCACTCAGAGCTTTAAATAGTGTAACCAAATAAAATCATTCATCTGCACTTCAAGTGCTGGCAAGCTGGCCCCTTCCTGATGCCAGGGTTTCTGCCTAATACCTGGTATAGTTTTTTATGGAGTAAAGCTTAAAAAAAAACACAGGAGCTAAGAAATATATATACGTTCATGATGAATTAAGAGCCTGGAAATAACAGCAAGCCATTTGAACTGGGCTAGTAGGGTTTTCCCACAGCCTTGGTCTTGAGAGCCAGTGATCAGTAAAAGGCAGACAATAATACTCAGAAGCAGATAGCAGATCTTGATCATTTAGTTTCTTTCTGAGGGTGTCTTACTCAGGTAGATCTTACTGTTGAGTCCTTCTGCCTATCTTTAGACAAGACAGCTCTTTTGATTTACATGTGGAAGTTTTGTGGAAGTCACCACTTGCCAGTTGGAGCAGGCTCGGGAGGCATGAGACAGAGCAATCGTCTTCTTCCTGTGAGTGAGGGATGGAGTTGAGTGTCTTTCATCGTATGATCAGCTGAAGAGTAGTTTTGGAAGGAGTCCGTGAGTCTGTTGGGATTGATGGGCATGCAATCAAGGCTGCCTCCAAAGAAGCAGGATGCCCTTCACAACAGTTTTATTGAAACCACTTCTGCAGTTTCTGATCTTAGTTCTATTTTGGAAGCTAGAAGGGGAGTCTGAGGAGGGACTTAGTTATATTGTATGCTTCCTGCCTCTCTTCCAAAAAAGAATAAAGTCTAAGCATTAAAGAACTGAATTTAGAGTACCATGAGTGTCATTCAACCCCTATCACATCATAAAAATGTTAAACTAAGATGCCCATTGGGTAGAAAACTAACACAGATAGGATCCTGGATGAAAACTTTCTGGAACCATTTCCATAATTAAAGAGGTCCTCAGACTTGTGTCCAAGAAGGGGGGTCTAAGTTTTATGTCTTGGAAGTTGGGAGTGAGTGTCCCATAGCTGGATTTGTATGGTTGAATCAACTGGTACCACCCTCAGGATGCTTCTGAATGTTCTGGTGGTGTCCTATATTGGCTATTTAAACCCATTTGTGAGCAGAGGAAGAGAAGTCAATTGCTCCAGAAAAAAAGGAGAATGAAACAACTATGTGCTGGAGAATGGTGGACTCTGTCTGAAGACTATAGCAATTATATTCCAGTCTTCTCCATGTGGATTTCTGTATCACTTTGATTTAAGCCAAAAGGAAAAAAAAAATCAAAGCAAGGGATAAAATCACTGCATGCAAAAGTTTCTGATTTAGGGGAGGAGAGACCAGATCAACAAGCACTTCAGAAAGCCATCCCTGGACAGGCAGAGATGTGATAAGATACAAATCAAAGAGATCATCTAGAATGCACCAGTGAATTAGGAAACACAGTTTGAGTTTATGAGGTCCTTGGGAAAGAACCCATATAGAAATGGTTCGTGAGACCTCACATGTGGGGAGAAGAGTTAGTTCAGTGTGATTTAACTCCAGTTCACATCTGTCTGCCTGTTCTCTCTGGAAAAGTTGCATAACTCCCAGTAGCTCCTCTCTCAGAGCAGTGATCCAGCCCCTGTGGGTGCAGACCGCTGGGGATCAAGAGCTTTCAGCAGTAGGCTGAGGATGTTTTCAGGAAGAGGTTTTTATTCTTAACTCAAAAGCTCTGAAGAGGAAATAGTTAAATATAAAAACTGATGGCAATCCCACTAAAGTTTTCTCTGAAAATTTCTCAGTGTTGATTACAGAGCTTGGAAACCCCACCCAATGGGGGAGGTGGTGATGGGTCTTGCTGAGAATAAATATGTATGCAGTAGGATTCTTAGAGAGAGGCTCACATTAGAAATAAGAGATGGATGAATTGATGTGAAACCCGCTGCTGAGTCATACATTTAGGCTGACATTTTGGGTATTTTTAGTGTTTCAGGGGTTGGTAAAATGTTTGACACTTGTAAATAATGCTTTTGAATTCTAACATTTTTCAAGTCACTTTTACTGTACTATATGCTGGATCCTGAAAGCATCTATATTGTATTTCACTGACTCGAGTACCTGAAATGACTGTGGTGGGTGAAGCTCACACTCTGAAATCCCCAAGAAGCTATATTTGAGAATTTTTCTCTTCCTAGTTATTACAACTAATTTTCCCATCAAATCCTAGAGGACTGCTTTGAACCACTCCAACTCTCTGAAGGCAGAGATGTATTTCAACTCATTTACGCTGCTGCTAATCTCCTCAGTGATTTATGAGGTTTTTAAAGCTTTAATTCTCCGTCTGTCAGAAGTCTTCCTTGGTAGTAAGTTGACAGTTTAAATTAGTGTTTAGACATGGCTTTCATAATGTCAGTTTTGTTTTGTCTCAGCAGCGGCTTGGAATTCCTTCCATTGTACCTCAAGTGACTCATGGCAATAAATGACTCCTTCTCTTTTGTTCTTAATCAAGGAAGAATGGAGTGAACCACATAATGCTTGTAAAAGAGCAACTTTAATTAGTTCTCAGCTGTCACCAGAGATGCTTGTCTTGTCTCCTTAGTGTATAAATGTAGGACATGATGTGTTCAGGTGAACAAATACTCTTTTCCTGAAAAACCTCCTTCGGTTCCCTTCCAGAGAATGAAGGGCAATTGCAGCTGCAGCACTGGAAAGCCTTCTCCTCGAACTCAAGGGAGAGACTCAAGTAGCTTTCAAGAGTTGTGTCTGGGATGGTCTTTTTTGGGATTGAATAAACCACCAAAGGAAAGAAGATCTCCTGACGGGGGTTTCCCTGCTCACTGGTAGGCCCTCCTTCTCTTGGGGAATAGTGCCAAGATACACACAAGGCTACGGGTGCCTTTCCTGCCAAACTGCCAAGCTACGTTCTCTTGAGCTCTGAGTATAAGGTAAACCCAAGATCCTTGGGGGTCTTCACCACTCCCCCCAAGTTTGTTTACTCTCAACAACATTTGACTTCCTAAGGAAAATGGTGAAAGAAAGTATAAAATTCCATAAAAAAAAACCCTCAAGTATTTTTGGACATCAAACAACTCTTACAACACAGCCCTTTGATGAATTCAGTGTAAATGAATCAGAAACATATGGACAGTGTTTACGCTCAAATGCACATGCACTTAAAAATTCTAAGATAAATTAGTTTAGTGAGCTATGTTTGGGTCAATTCCAGCATCCAGGAACTTAGAAAATCACTTCTTGTGAGTGAAGATGCGGAAGCAATGGTTGGGCACCCCTAGAACTGAAAAGTGGGCACGTTCAGCAGCCCATGCTATGCTGTGTGTCGTCAGCACAGTAGCTGAGGGCACAGATCTTGGGACAGCTCCAGACCAGGAAGGATTGGGGCTACTGACATGGTAAAAGTTTCTGCATCTCATTACTAGCTGTCAGTACCTGTGCAAGAAGGTTCCACACTTAACAAACATGGCCCACCAACTTCCTTGGAGTCCTCCAGTCCTCGTACACTTTTGTAAATGGCCTTTTGTGTTTAGCTCAGTGGGCCCATAGGTTATGTGGCACCATTTTGGTAGAGCCAGTGCTTCCCTTTCCCTTTGAGGATGGCGGAAACAGCCAATAATATTTAGATGTGAGAAATGGTCTCTGCCTTCAAAGAACCTACAACTGAAGTTACAAAATACATTATATGAAATCATTGCACTAGAGATGTCATAATAAATGTTATGTCATTGCTAAACTAGTGACATAAACCATTGCTTTATGAGTTGAGGGATTTAAGGTGGACCTAGACTGTGGGGGATAGTAGAAAGATCATGAGACATTTGAATATTTTTGGAAATGGAACAAAACAGAGAATATTATATTTGCTGCCTCTCTTCTAAGATGAGTATTGTATGTGTTTGAAATATTGTACATCCTTGATAAACCCTTTAGCCTGATAAAATGGACGAAGAATTAAAAACCCCAGCTCTGCCATTAACTAATTGTGTGACTCTGTTCAAATTAACTGTTCTTTGCTGACATCAGTCATCACTAAAATGGTATTAATATTGATATTAACATTAATATTAGGTATTAATATATCTATAACTTATTCACTCAGTGGCTCTTTGAGTGACTATGCTGTGTCAGGCACTAATGAAGAGAAGTGAACTACCAATACGTGCAAAGCATGGAGCTGTACTTGGCACATGGTGGGTTTGGTGGAGGCAGTGGGGTTGTGTAAAATTTAAATGGCAGGGGGAAGGTAAGTTGATTTTCAACTACACAATTTTTTTTGGTTAACGGAATTATTTGCATAGGTATAGCCTAAAAATGTTTTAAGGCCGAAGTCAGATAAATATCTTTTTCTTCATCATATAGTGTAAACTCTAACACTGTTTCTTTTTTTTTCCTTTTTCTCACTCTTTTCTCAGACCTTTGTCTGGAACGGGGGAAGGAGGTGGTGCTAATCACTGTACTAGCTTTGTTTTCACTCACACACTCTGTTCTCTTCTCAAAACCCACTTGGTTTCAACATGGCTTTAGAGGATGCATGCTCTCTCCTCTGTTTGCTGCTCTGTGGATGCTCCCCCTCAACTCAGTGTGTGAACTTGGAAATGCACATCTCTCTATGTGTCAATGTCTCCATCTTTAAAGTAGGCTAATAACACTGACTAATACATAAAGCACTCAGAGAGCCTCATGAAAGATACAAGGTCTTATTATTATGTTCATGAAGCCTATTGCTCATTGTCCCAGTGCCCTATAGATACTCATGAAATTTTCTTCTCTTAATAACCTTTTATACTTTATTAGTTTGATCATGGTGAGACAGCTTCTTCCTTGCATTATCCAAGGGATTGGGTGCAGCCAGAAGAATAATTACATCTTTGGGAAGCAAGAGTGGAGTGTGTGACGGGTGGGAAGAATGAGGAAATCATGATCCCTCTGAGGGCACAATATTTCTCATATGGTAAAAAGAAAACAAGGTCCATCATCACATGGGACCATAGTGATGTAAGCACCAGTCATGCCAAGCATCTGAATGTCAATAAAGAGCCTATAGAAGGGCATATTCATTTTGACCTGTTTGGAGCCAAATAGCTTGTCATATGTGTATACCAGATATCTAGGAGAATCAAAGACCTAGCCAATTTTGGGTGGTTTCATACCAAAGAAGCCAAAGTCTCAAGATCTCAAAATATTTAACTTCTAAAGAAATAGAAGAATTCTGTATTATGGAAAGAATTGAAAGGAGAGATGATGAGAGAATATAGAATGGAATCCTGTCATTATACTGTCCAGCACAATCAAACACACCACAAATTCATGACAAACCCTCAGAGAGAAAATGTTCATCCAAGTAAAGGTCTAGTAAGATATAGGTGTAAGTGTGGCTCTGCCTGCAGCCAGCTTCTGGTCATCTCAACATACAAAGTTTGCCCAGTGATCTTGGGACCTGTGAACAGGGGTACCTGTCTCCTTTTTCTTCTTTTCTCTGGCATGTAGTTGCTCCTCTAGGTAGTGTCGAGAAACTATCTAAAGAACAATACTTGGAAGTATTCCAAATTATTATCCTCACCTGAGTACCCACGTGTCTCAGGCATGTCTGGGAGAATTCACAGCTCTGCAGTTTGAGACCCTCTATGCCACAGGAACAAGAATGTGAGAGGGGAGGAGAGTGCTTTGCTTCCATATTGATCTGATGGACATACCATCTATCTAGTGGACGTGGGGTCCATGTCTCCCGTAAATCCCCAGCTTCTGGCACCTTTTAGGTGCTTAATAAGTGGGAATCAAGGGGGTAAAACCTTGACTAAGAGGGAAGGCACAGAACCAGGGCAAACAGAGGAGAAGGGGTAGCCAATCAGTATACACTTCAAGATATCTGAGCTTCAAGCACTCAGGATTTAAATCTTCATGAAATAGTGCAAATTCATAAAAGAAAAATCCCACCTTGAATTTTTTCATTCCTGATAGTCACTGTCCTTTAAGAGGAAAGATGAAAACAGAAGGGGCATGTCTGTGGGAAAAAAAAAAAACAAAACCAACTACTTGATTTAATTTTACTTTTAATGCCATCAAAATCTATCTATCTATCTATCTATCTATCTATCTATCTATCTATCTATCTATCTATCATCTATCTGTGCAACTATTTACCCATCACCTGGCTCTCTCCGGACAAGCAGTGCCGCGTGGTGGAGGGACCACTGCGCACACACTCTGTGCAAGGGCTGTGCAGCCCTCAGGAGCCATTCGGTCTCTCTGGCGCTGTGCTCACTCTTTTATAAAGTGAGAGGTAGGATCAGTCCCCGTCCTCAAATTCTGTTTCTACCTGAGTTTGGTTAAAGTTTAATAATTTGGTCCATCATAATTTCTACAACTTATTTTCATTAACAATAGAGGGTGGACATCACACTTTATGTATCTTCTTTTAAATCCCACACATGTTTTTCAAATGCACAAGGAGATAATAATACAACTAGAAGGAACAAATTTAAAGGATCATTATCAACCTCTGCATTTCTGATTTATACTCTTCTCTGAGATGAATTTCCACACATTTAAACATTAAAGTATATTTTCACATTTAAGCCAGAAAAAAGCCAATTTTCCAACATCACATCATGAACATTTTCTTCCTTTCTTGTTAAAGATTTTTTAAAATTTATTTTTAGATCAAGGGGAAGGGAAGGAGAAAGAGAGGGAAGGAAACATTAGTGTGTGTTTGCCTCTCTCACGCCCCCAACTGGGGACCTGGCCCACAACCTAGGCATGTGCCCTGACTGGGAATCGAACTGGTCACCCTTTGGTTCGCAAGCCAGTACTCAATCCACTGAGCCACACCAGCCAGGGCAGTATTATGAACATTTTCAAGCAAACAGAAGAATGAAAAGAACTCAGATTTTAAAATGACTTTTTTTTGTTTGTTTCTGAATGACTTGTCATCTCAGATCTTAAAGAATAAGACTGAAATACTAAGAGTATAGCTATTTTTTATCTTGGCTTTAAAAAGTAGGTCTAGCTGAGAGCCAGCTTAGGTACCTAGGTTCAAAATGGTTTACTAAAATGTATATCTCAGTACATGAAATTTTTCTATTATCAAAACCTATGGACAATAAACCTAACTGCTCCCCATTTATTTCCATGAATCTTTATTCTTGAGCTTCCATGGAGGAATTGGTGAAATCTTGGCAATGTTATTGACTTAAAACTTTAACAATGGTATTTATATGTTGCCAGTGAATAAACAATGATTAAAAGAATATTTCTAAAATAGGCAGTTTTTTAATTCATTATAGATTAAGGTATAAGACTGTCTAGCACAGTGGTTGCAAAATATTATTCTTAGTCCAGAATCCTTTGTTAAATTAAATACTTGAGGCCTAATTTTGGAAACAGATTTAAACACAGCTTCAAGGGAAGACCACAGGGCCCTCTCTGGAATATTTTTGCATACATTCTAGATCTGGAATCACACCAGTGGTCTTGGACTTTAGTGATCCGCTCATATTAGTAAAACATTTTTGCATGTGACCTCATATGTAAACTACACATTAGACACGCACACAAAAAAGAATTATAAAGAATAAGATAACTAAAATAAAGCACAGAACATCTGCTCTCACTAAAATTTATGTGATTAATAATATTCTAGTTCCTTAGCTGTTGGTAGTGATGTTGCTTAACATTATTAGTTAATATCCTAAGTAATTTATATTCTTGGTAAAAAGTTCAACTTTAACAAGAGTGACTACAAGTTTGTAATTTTGAAAACTGTTCTTAATAATGCCAAACAACTTCTGGATAGTGTTTTTTTTTTAATTTTTATTTTTTCTTGTTTTCATTTCATCACAGAAGGAAGGTAAAGTGTCAGCTCTGCATATCTCATTGTTCCTACATATTTGCATTCCTGAGAATACTTCAATTTGAGAATTCATTTAAAGAATATTTTTAATCCTTTTGTCTATTTTGTGAATTAGACAATATAACCTATGAAGTCACATACTTGGGCCTAGTAATAAGTCTCGACACACTGCCAGCACATCCCCAAGGAGGAGCTGTGCCAGCAGCCCTCTGTGTTTCGGGGCTGCCGCCTCATCGTCCGTTCATGCCGCATGACCACTGGACGCACGGAGCGTGAGCACTGCTGTCAGTCCACACATTTAAAATGATTTTGAGAATTATATAAGAAAGATAAAAATACAATTAGAGATGGAATTTCTTTTTCCCACCAATGCAGTAGGCATGGATGTGATTCCACCACAAAATTCTAATATGGAAATGGCACATTTGACAAAGTTTTTCCAAATCAAATTAATTAATTTATAGCCCCCATCCTGCCAGGCTGGGATATGCAACCTAGCCCTGTGGAGGGCCCTGTAGGCTATGGGGAAGTCTTCCGGAAATGTACGTGGCTCCAAACATTTGGGAAAGGCCTGCAGCTGTGCTCGCTGCCGGAGCCTGTGTGTTCCGTCACCCAGGACGCTCTGCGGGCGCCTCAGGCAACTCCTGGAGCCCTGAGCTCTAGAGTCGGCCTTCCTATGTAGACGGAGTGGGGTTCAAGCTCCTCGTGTTCTTAGAACTTGAACCACCCCTCCATCCCTTTCCAACGCAAGACATAAACTAAGTTCAATAAATTACTCTTCCCCAGCCACGTTTGGGGCCATACTGAAGTGTCTGCAAAGGGCTCTCTGTTTCTTTCTCCCTACCAAAGGGCTCCTGGGCCTTCAGGTGCTGGTGCTGCCATTGCCACAAAGTCCTTGCTGCTACTGCCACTGAAGCTTTAGAGCCACTCTGTGCGTGCCCAGAATCTCCCATTTCCCAAAAAGGCATGGAAGCTTGCTTCCGCCTTTGCTGCCAGCCTTCTCACTGCCAGCTCCTGAAGAGGACATTCAAAGACAAGCGTGCGCGACAAGGGCTTTGCTGCTGTCATCCCCACTCCTCAGATGGCTGAAGCTCTGTTATGGCACCGACTTGTGTGGGTAACCCTTCCTCCCTCAGAAAGAGGTCTTTCCCAGGAGCTTCACACAACTCAGGCCCTGCTGGGCCTGCCCCACAGTGGGCTGGGCCTGCGTGGGCATGTTTGCTTTCCTGTGGTAAACACAGCTGGTGGGCGGGAGGGACACCTGATCCACACACCTTTAATCACTAACATGGAATTAATTGCTAATAAGTTTTTATGGTTGCCGATACATTCTCAGCATTTTCAGATATGTTGGTCTTGTCTGAGATATATTGGTTTTGTTAGAATTCGACAAAGAAATGGTATGTCAAAAAAATTTATAACTCTCATTTTAATTACTCCCAGACCCTTTTTTTTTGCACAACTGGCTGGC
The DNA here is from genome assembly GCA_004024845.1 of Tonatia bakeri. Taxonomy (NCBI): domain Eukaryota; kingdom Metazoa; phylum Chordata; class Mammalia; order Chiroptera; family Phyllostomidae; genus Tonatia; species Tonatia bakeri. Next base: position 58,620 of record PVIA01000075.1, read on the forward strand.
TGGCTGGCTGACTGATTCAATGTAAATGTCCAGAAGGGTGGGACCATTTATAACCATAGAAACAAATATAGGACTTTCACCCTAAACTATGCTGGATGGATAAACAAACACTGGGACTAGACAGCTGATACCTGCAGTCTCTGTAGCCGTGTCTCTGTAGAGTCCCCCAGACAGAGCTCCAAAGTCCCCATCCATCTCGCCGATGGGCTCCTTTGTCAGGCCATCGTATTATCTGGAATTTTTTGAACATTTTATGTCTATAAATGTTAAATAGATGGGCTAGTGTCAAAATCAATTATTTTTATAACTCAGTCTTGAGAAGAGAAACATTATTTATTATAGTAACTATGAAACAGATGTTGTAATATATGTCCTAATTCAATAAAAAAATCAGTTAAAGCAGTCATTTTATGGCTTTTCCCAAGAACACTAGGTTAAATTTGGTGTGTCTGGTTCGAAACAAAAATTCACACGAAGCGTGTCAGAATAAGTTTGAGTCAGCAAACATGCAAGGTTCAGATCCAAAAGAGAAATGGGAAAATCAAACATTGGTTCGGGGAAAACGCCCTTCTCCTTCTAAGCAGATGTTTCGTGAAGACAAAGAAAGCCTGGGCCGTGCGCTCCGGGGCCACCCGGGGACCAGCAGTCCGTCGGGGGCGCCACCCCGAGGTGGCAGAGTGCGCGTGGATGCGCCCGCCCAGCTCTGCTTCGCTGGGAGCAGCGCTTGGAGATCTGGCTGGAACAGAGGGTTGGTAAAAATACCACGCCTGATACAGGAGATTGTCAGCATGGCTCTGACAGAAGAAGTGAAGTAATATATTAAGTACGGAGGCTAGGCACTTCTTTTCAACATATGTCCCTTCGCTACCTTCTTTTAAATTGTCTTCACTTAGCCATAAGCGTTGGCAAGCCTGATCTTTGGGGACTGAGGCTTGTAGCACTACCCACGCTGTATTTGAAAATCGTCATGATCTCACTGAGATTTAAGAAACTTCACTTCGTTTCCACCTGAGTAGAAGAAAGCGATTATGTGTATCTTCCAAATGGAATATGCCAATATTTTAAGCTAGGGCTACAAAAAATAAAGTATACATAGAAGTGAACATATAGCCAAAAGTTTTTAAAGTCCTCTTTTTTTTGGCCATTACACCTGCAATCTCCTTGTTTGAGTACAAATGAGTCCATCCTCTTTTACAAAATATATTCTGAAAAGTCATATGGATGTATATAGACTTATATGTAATAAAGAGGAATATATAAAAGATTGAAACTTTACAGTTATAAAAAAACTTTACAGTTATACATGACCATTAATTTAGAGTTAATCTTTGATGATATATATGCAACACTTTATATTTCTGATCTTTGACCAACCTGGGTTAAATAAACTCCTAATTGGAGATTAATGTCTTCTGGTTTGAACAACCTAATAATTACTTTCATTATTCTAATGCTATAAAGTTTATCAGAACTATGCTTCTTACTAGTAGCAGCAGCAGTTTTATAAAACTATAATGACAACATTACAAAAATATATATTACTATTTTACAAACTGCTTTGGGGACAAATGAAGTGATGATGCCAAAATTAAATGTTTTTCTGGCAGGCAGCTATGAAAATGATGGTTTGAAATATTAGGTCATTAGCCAGTACTCAAAGTCTATCTGGTGCGTAAAAATCAGTGTGGAGTCAACACATAACTTCTTAAAGTGCTGATTTTGTGAAAGTAACATTGCACCTTTTAGGGAATGCCTGAGTATTTAGTAAACCTAAATTGTGCCCTTCTGTTTTTAGAAATCACTGTTCATACAGATGAGAAAATAACAAGGTGACCCACTAAGCAGCCTAGCTAAAGAAATTCCATTTTATAAAGAAATTCTGACTTCTGATCAAGATGGAGGCGTAGGTAGACATGGCTCACCTCCTTGCACAACCATAGCAAAAATTACAACTAAACTATGAAACAATTATCATCCAGAATTGTCATAATATTTAGCTGTATGGAAGTCTGACAACCAAAAAATAAAGAAAAATTTACAGGGAATCAACAGTGGAATGGAGGAAGCTGAGATTCAAATCAATGATTTGGAACGCAAGGAAGAAAAAGAAATTCAATCAGAACAGCAAAAAGACAAAAGTTGTTCTGTCCCTGTAAATTTTTATTTATTTCACTTATTGTAAACTTTATGTCTGCCTGGATGTTTTTTATGCTGTTGAAATACCCACTGAGTTCCTTGAGTATCCTAATAACCAACATTTTGAACTCTGCATCTGATAGATTGCGTATCTCCTTTTTGTTTAGTTCTTTTTGGGGGGTTTTGATCTGTTTTCTCATTTGGGCCATGTTTCTTTGTCTCCTCATTTTGAGAGCCTCCCTGTGTTTGTTTCTCTGTATGTATTTACAGCAACAAACAAACAAAAAATGAGGGTAGTGTAAGGAGCCTCTGGAATAATTTCAAATGCACCAACATTCAAATCTAGGGGTACTAGAAGGAGAATAGAAAGAACAAGAAATTGAAAACTTATTTGAAAAAATATTGAAAGAAAACCTCCCTAATATGGTAAAGGAAATAGACATACAAGTCCAGGAAACACAGAGAGTCCCAAACAAGGTGGACCCAAAGAGGAACACGCAAAGACACATCATAATTAAAATGCCAAAGGTTAAAGATAAAGAGAGAATCTTAAAAGCAGCAGCAAAAAGGCAGAGAGTTACCTACAAAGGTGTTCCCATTAGACTATGAGCTGATTTCTCAAAAGAAACTTTGCAGGCAAGAAGGGCCTGGCAAGAAGTATTTAAAGTGATGGAAAGCAAGGACCTAGAACCTAGATTACTCTACCCAGCAAGACTATTATTTAGAATGAAAGGGCAGACAAAGTGCTTCCCAGACAAGGTAAAGCTAAAGGACTTCATCATCACCAAGCCATTATCACATGAAAAGTCAAAGGGACTTATTTAAGAAAAAGAAGACCTAAACTATGAACATTAAAAAGGCAACAAATTCACAAGTATCAACAATTGAATCTAAAAACAACAACAACAACAACAAACACTAAGCGAACAACCAGAACAGGAATAGAATCATAGATACGGAGATCATTCCGAGGGTTATTGGCTAGAATGGGAAAGGAAGAGAAAGGGGGAAAGGTGCAGGGACTAAGGAGCATAATTGGCAGGTACAGAATAGGCAGGGGGATATTAAGAGCAGTATAGGAAACAGACTAGCCAAAGAATTTGTATGCATGATCCATGAACACAAACTAAGGTGGAGAGATTGCCAGAAGGAATGTGGTGTACTGGGTGGAGGGGGGTAAAAGGGGAAAAATTGAAACAACTATAATAGCATAATCAAGAAAATATATTTAAAAAGAAATTATGCTATAAAATAGTAATATTAAGGCATCTAACTTTTAATAATGCCTGTGTGTTCTATTGTGGTTTAGCAATATGAAATTCTTATTAATTGGCTAAAAGATTGAGTTGCCATATATACTACATACCTTACCAATTCTCACTCTTTTTTTAAATTTCAACAAATATTTACTTTGTTCCTGCTTCACTAGGCATTGTGTAAATGGATAATTAGACTACAACCGACAACACCCTGGCCCTTCCCTCAAGGAGATCCTCTAGATTACTAATTTCAAAGGTTTTATACCACAAATATGCTGAAGAGAAAATCATGTTGAATCAATTTAGTCTTGGATGATTCAGAATATACTTGCAGATCTTTCGGTAATCAGGGTCATGTTATGAGCACCATTTATCATGGTATAATCAGGGCCTTGACATTCTAGTTAATAGCTTTTGATTTAGGAGTCTGCAGCTGAGAGTGTATTGCTTATGCACTGCATTTTATAACTGAGGACCCACAGCACAATGGACACTGGAAGGCAACTTCTTTCAGTTGTTTAGGGGGAAAGAAAGATATCTTTCTTCTGTATCAACAGGAAACTGTGTCTGTTATCATTCATTCAATAGAATTTGTTGAATGTGTACTGTACAAATCTCGGTACCCACTTTGTTAAGCGACCCATCTGCGTCCACAGAAGCAAACACAGTGGTTTGTTTTCTAACGGACACTCTGTTCCTCATATTGGAAAAGCTATTCTAAGAACAGCAAGTTACCATTGATTGAGCACCTCTTTTGTCCAGGCGTTACTTTAGCATCTTACGTAAAGGATCCCTGGTCCTTAGAACGGCATCGCAGAGCAGACTAGATGGTTGCCTGTTACAGAAACAAATCCAGAGGTTGTGTCAAGCTTCTTTCATGTCTCCTCAAGACCAGGCGACAGAGTCAGAATTCGAACCCAGGCTGGTATGATTTCAAAATCTGTGTTTCCCATCTTTAAAAAAGTGAGTGTGTTGTCTCATTTAGATTCAACTCTACTTTCAGGAAGTGCCTCTTTTTCTAGCGAGGCTGCTATGAAGAGAAGTAAGGTATCGCAACAGAATGGGTAGGGCTCAGGAGGCTGAGGGCTCCTCTCAAAAGACCCTGTGGCTATGGGAGGTGGCTGGAGAAGGGAAATCAGATGGCGATTGTAGAAGGGAAGTGAGATGGCCAACCTGGTAGACAGTGAATTCCTTCCTCCTGGCGACACGAGTGTGCCAGAGGACAGCAAGGCAGGAGAGTAACATTTCTTGATCTTGTGGCTTGCCCAACATCAGAACTTGAGAAGATGGCAGCTGAAGACCCCCCAGGTGACACTACGACTGACATAGGCTAAGGACTGTGGTTAAACTGAGGAGGCACCTAAAGAATAACTGTGATGTTCTGACAATAGGCAGATGTGTTTTGCTGGTTCAAATTTTTTCCCTCAAGAGCATGGAATTTTAAAAAATTACCATGTTTGAATGTGACAGGATAAATGAAAGTTCTGTTAATACAGCATTTGAGTTCATTGAACTTTAATATGACTTTATGGAGAGAAGGCTTGCCCCGTTTCCTGATATTCGAGGAGTCCTGGGAAAGAGGCAGGAGGACAAGCCACTTAGCAGCTTCCCGTAAGCCATACTCATCACTACCGATTACTAACTTACTTCACATCACTAGTGTTTCCCAAATACTGAACTACACCTTCCTAACAATAGTTGCTAATTACTAACATACTGTCCTTTACTAAATATGCCTTGTTCTCTTTCTCCTCTCCTTCTGAAATTCAAATTACTGGCACATTAGATCATCCTGCTGTGCCCTGCATGTCTCTTCCTCTTTGTTCTATCATTTTCTAACTTTTTCTGTCTGCACTTCAGTTTGAGTATTCTGTCACCGACTTTTTTCTGCTGTGCCTTGACTGTGCTTAACTTCATTCACTGTTTTCCATTTCAGATATTGTATTTTTTCAGTTCTAGAAAATCTAGAAACTCTAACTTCATAGATTCCAATTCTCTGCTTAACTTATCAGCCTTTTCAAATGTCTTATCCATATTATCCTTTGTTTTATTTAGCATAGTTATTGTTGCTCTTTTAGGTCGTGCCTGCTGATCCCCACATTTGAATTGTTTGCAAGTCTGCTCCCATTGGCTGTTTCTGGTCTTGCTCACTCTTCTCATGCTTTTTCACATGTCCCTCCCCCAATCTTTTAAATAATTTTATGGCAGCCTTTGTATATAAAGTACTTGTAGAGATGGAAGGCTATATGCTTTATTCCTCAGAAAGGGTCTTTCCTTTTGATTGAAAACTTGGCAGATCTTCATACCACCCCTAAAAATCTTGGCAGGTCTCCCCATCCCAAAAGACTAAGAGAGTTAATGTGCTCTCTGGCAGTTTTCAGCTGTGTTCTCCAGTCTTCTGATCTGTGATCTGGAAAATGTTTTAAATGCCTTGAGGAGATGACTTGGCCCTGTGTGTGATAAAGTCCCCCTTTTCGGGTAGTACTTTGTCTTCCAAAGATTGCTAGACAAAGAGGGATTGCAGTGTGCCTCTTAGAAGCTACTACACCAATTTGGATTCAGCAAAGGATCTCGGTGGGTGGGGGTGGGGGTGGGGGCAGGGGAAGGGATGGCCATCCGGTTTTAGAGCTCCTGAAGGCTCCAATTTGTTGCAATTGTCCTGCAAAACCATCGAAAGCCTTGTTGGTTTCTCTTTCCACCTCAAGCCCAGTCTTCAGTCCTTACCCACAATTTGCGAATTCCCCTGGGTAAGGAAGTGTCTGGCAATGTCCTGCTCACCTTGGAAGGACTTGCTATTCTCTGGTTTAGTTCAGTCAGTCCTTTTTGTTCCACATCTCTCCAGTGTCTTAAAAAAAATGTGTTCGTAAAATATATAAGTAAAAATTACATCTGTAATAAAAATTAGATAAATATATAAACAAAATTATATACATAAAGAAATACACAATTGAATTTCATTATTTGAGGTTATGTTCTATAAAGTCAGCAAAAACACTGAAATGGCAAATACTGAATCATTGGTCCTGGGGAGACTATAGGCTTAGGTTATTTAATATACATTGTCGATTCATTGACATTGCTTTCATGGAACAAAGCTTATCTAATCCAACTATTTTCTCCACCAGGCCCATCACAGCCTTTTTACACTTAGGAACACGAATGGCACCCTGGCACTATTTTTCGGGGCCATTTTAAAGAGCAAAATCACCCAACAAAAGAACCAAATACAAAAATGTGGCACTAAATAGACCACGAGAAGGACACTCGTTTGCTTCTGAGAGCTGAAACAAGCAGAGCATTGCCTTGTTTGACCTCATCTGGGAATGTGCAGGTCAGGTGACTTACCTTTCCTGCCCCTCTGCGCTTGTGCATATCACAGGTGGGACCACAAGGGCACTGTGGGCTCTGATCTGAGCATTAAACAACACATCTTAGTGGATGGGTGAGTCTCATACAAGGAATCTGTGAATAATGAGGGTCAACTTATATTTTTATATACTTATAGTGTGTATGTAATATATATGATTGTATTTATATACATAATATAATATGTTGGATACACAAATATATATTTTAAATTATATTTATATGCTATATATGTTTAAAATATATTCAGTTATATATATGTGTATATATATACACTTTCCCCAAATTATCCGGCTCTTGGCACTCTTATCATGGTAGTGGTGTTCTGTTGCTTCCTACTCCGTTCTACTTAGAAACAGAAGCCCTCAATTGCCATTTAAACATATTTTTAAAGTTTCCTCATGGTATTATTTTCTGCTAAAAACATTTATTGCTAAAACCCTTAGGAACTAGCTATAAGATATAGATTTGGCCACAGCCACAGGCAGATAACAACTTATGATACTTTGAATTATTTCTTCTGACTGTGAGCATCACCTCACTTGTCCTGTTCTATTTGGACTCAGTTAAGTATTATCTTTTCAGTGGTCCACTTTGAGTGAGGCTGGCACTATCTCCATGGCTGTTGGTAGACAGGTATCAAAATGGATAATGTCAGCATAAATCTTCCTGTAATTTGCAAAAACACTCCATAGTGGCTGTTGGGAAGTTTCTTATAAAATAGTGATCTCCCAACTAGATTATGAATCACTCCTGGGTGGGAGAACCTCCCCCCCCCCCGCCCCCCCCCCCACTCACTGCAGGAGCAGAGTGAAGGCCCTCACATCTGGCTCACTGAAGAGAATGGAGAGCAAGCTCCTGGGAAAATGAGAAACAATCAGAAGAAAGAACAATCTGGGAATATGGAGGGGTGTCGAAGGGCCTGGGGTGGGCAAGTGACGAGCTGGAGCAGAAATCTTTTGAGGTTTTTTGAATTAGTCTCCATCTCAACGCTACCTGCTTTTTATATGTCCCTGGATCTTTGTAGGTTTCAGAGAAGAACGGTCACGGGGATGAATTTGGGGGAAAGCAGAGCCCCTTTTGCTCAAGCTGCAGATGAGCTGAGCAAGAGAAGTCCTCACTGGCCGAAGGGGAGAGGTAGCTCTTGAGCGCAGAGCTGTGTGAGGGTCCCCAAGCAGATGGGATCTCAGGGAAGAGTTCATTCCAAGGCCACTGCCAAGGATCCTGCAGGCCTAAGGACAAAGACATTTTTTTCTTCCCTGTGATATTACCAGTGGCGTTGAAAGAGGCCCTCCCAGAGATGAAGGCCTCCATGCTCAGTCCCACATATGAGCTCTAGTAGTCACGCTTTTTAAGCCCGCTTCCTGTTAATAAATCCCCTTTGCTTGGTCCTGTATCAAAGTGTGAAGAGTTCACCCATCCAGTGGGTCTTGTTCTTATTTCCCTTTTCTCATTCAGCATTGCTGACTAGGAACTCAGGGAACAGTTAACTGTATTCCCTCTCCCTACATAAAGTTACCTAGGAGCGCTCTGACCAGGTATTCCTCTTCTACCGTGAAGAAGACAAACGCTGCCCCACTGGAACTCTGGCCTGAATTCTTCCTTTTCATGTATCCTTATAAGGCAGAGCAGACAGGAGAGGAGAATCATTTCAAGATGATGAAATGGCTATGAGCCCACAGCTAGAGGGAAAAAGATTTTCCCTTAATCAGATGAAAAAACAATAACATTCTATCATAATATATGTAATCTGTTTATAAACACTGCAAATTAATATATATGTATATGTGTATATACATGATTTTTGAGGGCAAGAGCACACAGGGCCTCTTTAAATATGCTCGATGCCCTGGAACCTGCAGAGTGGCCTCCCTCAGGAAGAAAATCAAGGTCTGTAGATATCCCCCAAAGAGTACTAGTGTTTTGTACTTCTAGGCAGCTGCTGGTATGTAAATTCCACAGTATCATTTGGAAATGCTGTTGTTGTTCTGAAAAGACAGTGAACCCATGGTATGATAGCTCAGGCAGTAGGGGTCAAAAAATATTTACTATGCCAAAGAAATGAAAACAGGTGTCAACCCAACCTTCGTACATTAATTTTCATAGCAATATTACTCAAAATGGCCAGAGTGGAAACAATCAAATGCCCATCAACTGATGAATGAATAAACAAATGTGGTATATCCATGTAATGGAATATTATTCAGCCATAAAAAGGAATGGACTACTGATGCATGCTGTAACATGGGTGAACTTTGAAAATATGCTAAGTGAAAGAAGCTAGCCACAAAAGGTCATATATTGTGTGATTTCATTTATATGAAATGCCCAGAATAGATACATCCATAGGTGCAAAAAAATAGACCTCCAGGTGTCAGGAGCTGGGGCAAGGTTTGCAGTAACTGCTAATGGTACAAGGTTTCTTTTTGGGACAATGAAATGTTCCAAACTTGATTGTGGTACGGTCACCACAATATCTGTGAATGTAGTAAAAAACATTGAAATATGTCATTTTACTTGGTATTGTATGGCATATACAAAAAAATCTGTTAATGAAACAAACAAAAAAGAAATATCTTATATGCCCACAAAGGAATGATAGCAAGGCATAAAATTTGGGAATCTTAAATTCGAAATGATCTTAGAAGCCATATTCTTTGAACTTCCACAAAACTGAGTGCTGCTGAAGAAAATCACGGGCTTGTATAGGCTGACGCTAGAAGTTTCGTTCTCATTTTGGGCCCTCAATGCCATCTATTAATTATTTTATCTTTCTTTCACTTTGCCCTCAGTTATACTAACCCTTTCTGACAGTTTCCATAAAACACCCACACAATCTTCCTTCTCCATACTCTGAGCCATTTATTTCTTACTTCAGTGAAAAACATGTTGTCACTAGCCATATTTATCTGACTGACCAGTCCTTACTCTGTCCATAGCCCTAAGCATTTCCTCTCATCTCTGTGAGAGAATCCCTTCCATTCAAGATCAAAGGCCTCCCATCTTTTCCGGTCTCCTGCCGTTTCCCCCACCACCTCATGCCCTAGACATTTCGAACCATTTGGTTCCCTGATAAGCCATGCTGTTCTTACCCCCATGCCTTTTGCATGGACAACTCCCTGCCCCTTATCTTGAATGCCCCCTTATGGACCACCATTTATCGAACAGCAGGATCCGTACGATCTAACAAACCTCCGTACCCCCAAACTGGGCTCATGCATCACTTTCTCCCTAAAATCTTCCCTGGCTCCATTTCCAGTCTCTTCCCACTCCTACCATAGCATTGATTTTCCCCTCTCTACTTGTTAGAATTTGGCACATATTCCTTTGATTGCACAAATTATACCAAATTGCTTTTATTGGTTTGTTTACATGGCAGGTCTTCTTATAGTTAGAGCTCTTTGATGGAGAAAGCATTTCTCCTTCTCTGTGTCTCTCAGCATCTACATGACTGGTGCATAAGATGCTTGTTGAAACAGTCACAGGAATCTTCATTACATCACCCTAATTGATGGTTATTTCGTCCTAACTTGAATGTTTTCAGTTACAGGGCACTCACTCTTTTTTGAGGCAACCCAAACCATGTTCAGATCATTGTAATAATTAGGAAAGTCTTTCTTTCATTGAACCCAAATATTCTTCCCTTTAATGTTCATCCATTGATTCTATCTCTGCCTTGTAGAACATACAGATCAAGCTGTTCCCTCTTTAACACAGCAGCTGTGTTAAATGGATGCCCATCACTTTCAAATACCTTTCTTCTCCCACCCCTCCTTTGATCACACATCGAGTAAAGACATTTTTTCTTCTTCAGGCTAAAATAAATATCCCCCTTCCTTAATGTGCTCTGTTAGCCGCTGGATCTCCCATGGTCCTACTTTATCTCTGTGGGATGCTTTCAAGTTGCTCAGTTTCCTTATCGAAATGGCTCCCAGAACTGGTGCCTGTCCCCAGAAGCGGTCTGAAGAGAGAGGAGCGAGGAGACTAGAAGTTCATTCCATCAGGAATGATGTTGCTGTCTATGCAAACTAGGCCTTTTGTGAACCATGTCATACCAATGTAGCGAACTGAAACTTCCAGGCTTTTTCTGATGAGTTGGGACATGGTCCGTCTCTCCTTCTAATGCCAAATTCATTGTTCAAGAATTCACCCAGAGTACTGATACGGTTAAGTGAGACCAATGAAGCTCCCATTAGAGCACTGGTGGGGAGGAATAACTCAGAGAAGAAAGCAAAGGAGAAGGAATCAGGGGGCTGATGTTTTTACAAACACTTTGTCATTTCACTGACACCTCATTACACAGTATATTTTTCTGTAGGCAGGGATCATGGCTGTGTGACTCACCCTGTACGCCTGCTCGTAGGACAGTGCCTGGCACATAATAGGCACTTGGTAAGCATTTATGGATGAGTAGATACAATCCATGGAGTGTTTTGTGTACAGGCCACAAGACATGGAAGCCTGGCAGTATACTACGCACAATGGGAATAAAAGAGAATCTCTTTGTTAGCAGGAGTCGTGCTACACGTGTATAGATTCAAAACAGGTGTTTGGTTATAGCGATGATTTTCATACTATCCCCTGAGAACAGCTTGTCAGGGATTGTGGGGAGACGGAGTAAGCTGGTCTTCGCCCTCCCTCCCATCATGGACCGAGAACAGCTCTACTTTTAGTTGTTTTATATACTGGGTTTTCATACAAGTTTTCTTGTGAATGTATGATTCCTTGGCTAATAATTACGTTATCATTACTAAGTTTTGAAGCTGATTCAAGAGGAGATTAAAATATAGGTTAAAATTATGGTGAAAATCACAATGTCCATTTCTGCATGTGCTAAGCATGTGCTGTCTGTAACCTCTACATAGTGGAACTCAGTGCTCAGGGGGCTTCAGGGCCCCCTGCCAAGGGAACCACAACAGAAACGAGAAGTAAACTAGTGTTTTCCAAGCTCTACTATGAGACTTCTGGGCAGACATGGGTTACCTGATGCCCTCTTCCAGAAAGACAGCCTCATCTCCATAGAAAGTTCTCACTCCTCGGGCTCAAGAAATACCTGCTCCCACACTGATATTCCCAGACCTCTCCTCAACCTTGCTCCTCTGCTTGTGTCCATTAGCTGGCTTTCTCACCTAAATCTTTGTCTTTCTCAAACCCACTTCCTCACTCACCTAAATCAAGAGAGGAAAATCATTTTAAGATGCCGAGATGATTGTGAACCCATAAACTTAACCAGGTGAAAAAACATGGGGGTAAAGTAGGAGACCGCTTTGAAGCAAGATACTTTCGTAAGACTTGCTGCTAAAGTAAATGAAAAAAAACTACCCTCCCTTCCTTGCACCCACCCCCACCCATGAAGAGGTCTTAAAAGCAGAGCTGAAAGAGAGTCTGATATATAAATGCATCCTACTATGTAAACCATCAGAGATAGCTTCCCTCCTAATACGCATCCTAGTTAGAGAAGACAGAGAATGAGAAATGTAGGGTCTCTCCTGGTATCATACTGGGTGGGTTAGCCTGAAATCTGGGGCCTTTGTAAGCAAGAGGGAAATAGATCCATCTTCCAGATGTATTACCAGAACTCCTGTATTTGGGAAAGTCTTAAATTCCTGACTTTCAGACCTCTCCAAAGGATCGCAAGCTTGAAAGAAGACATTTTTAAAGAAACTAATTCATGGTTGGAGTTTTTCTCTGCAGAAGCAAGTCTGTGGCAGGTAGTGTTTTGCTCCAAGTCAAAGCTATGTCTACTCAGATGAAAATTTGCCTGAGCCCATCTCAGGCCCAAGTGACCCAAGTGCACAAAGCATGAGCTTCAAATGGCACCAGGGTAAATACTGAATGTTTTCATAGTCTTTGTCCAAAATAAACATTTGAAAAATCCCAGAGGTTTTAGTTTCCTGAAGTAAAGAAAAATCATATTTCCAGCTGTCATTGGAAAATATCACACAAAATCCCACGTTTTTATCTTCCCAAATATTTTTACAATTACTAAATACTTAAAGGACTATTTTCACTTGTTTTTATGTTGGTGAGCTGTTCACACAGCAAGCAATTACGTCAGAAGTCCTAAGGTATTAACACAGATCACATAAAGCTGCAGAAGAGGCTTCCTTACTCTCTTCTCCCGGTTGCTGGGTGAAGTAAGAGTCTGGTGTAATTGCCCATGTGGCCAGTAAACGTGCCAAAGTGCAATCTTTTGTCTTCACCATGAGAATGTTTTATAAACACATGGTTATCAGCATATGCTGACTCTCAGAAATATTAACTACAAAATTGGCAGCAAGCTGAGGCATTTGCAAAAATCCATATGTTCATTAAATTACTTTATTTGTGTGCGTGGATCTGTATTTGAAAACAATTTCTGCATCTTTTCTTCTGAAGACCTCTAGGCTCCTTTAGAATTTTAATGGAAAGAAAGGAAATCAATGTCTTTGCTAAAATTCATGTTTATAAGTCAAGATTTTAGAGGCTTTCCTGAGGTTTGCAAGACCTATACTAGTTTGAGATTTAAAAGTTTTTCTTAGTTCAGCAGTTTTTCCCAATTTGTAAAACACACAAGAGCTAGGGTATGTTATTGTCTTTTAGTGACCCGAACAATAGGTATGTTTTAGCAGACACAACCCAGACAGTCTTTCAGGACTCAACGCTATGAAGCCACAGAACTGGAGAAGACCTGCAGACGTTATCTTGTCCCAATATTGGCCTTCAGACCCTTTAGGACCACCCCAGAGAAATAAGAACTTGCTCTATTTTTAAAGCTCTCCCCTACAGTTCTCCTCCTTAATAACAGTTTGCCTTACACTTAGCAACCCTCATTGGGAGATGGCAGAGAGGTAGCCAGATAGCTAGATAGATGATAGGGAATCTTGTTTCAGATTTCTCGACACCGATTAGGTCATTTCAACAAGCCCCTTGCAGAACGTGTGGCACTGCCATTTCCATTGCATGGATGAAGACACTGAGAAATCAGAGTTAAGTGGCCTGCCGCAAGCCTCATTAGAGACGTGAGTCACCGTTGGGAGTGAGAACACAGAGCCACGGCCTTCATTCCTGAGCTGTTTCCTCAACTCTCCATTTTTCTTTAGTACATTAAGAAGCAAAAACAACCACATTTGAGTGACCAAACAATGATAATTAGACTGCGCACGAGCCAACAGCTACTGGAGAGAGACTTCAACTGCCTACAGAGCACTCTCTCTTTGCTCCTCCAAATGCCAAACATTCATTCTCTTTTCTTAATTTCACCAAAGGAAAAACAAAGGGTAGTTATCAAGAAAAAGGATATACTTTGCATTGCTTTAACTCCAAATAGGAACAAGTGGAATGCAGCTACTACCAAACAGCAAATTCCTTAGCTGATTTGCAACAAGCAGTTCACAGGGAACTGGCTGGGTCTGTTACTATTGTTCTCGTATCGGCACTACTGGACAGCTTTAATTAATACCAGAAACAGCACAGGAAACATCCTTTAATTATTCCTTGTAGATTTAGAGAAAATGTAGCTTACTAAAAACAAAGTAAGCTGCAAGCCTTTGAACTCAAGTGTTATCTTTGTCCTTTGGCTTGCTTGGGTTCTGCGTTATCAGACATGATAATTTGTTTTCATTGATACCCTTGATGAAATTGCGTTTTCGACCAGCATACATTTCCTTTCGCTGATACTTTCACTCTTGGCAAGGTCTTATCTGGGCAGCGAGTCCTGTTCTCGTCTGGTTCTGTCTGCTGAGATTCAATAGCTGCAGGATTGTTGTTTTAAACAAAGATGTTTACTTTTGTTATTAATGTAATATTCAGCTCACTTCCCCTTTTTATCTTCCCAGAACGCATAGACCAACTCCTTTTTTTTTTTTTTTAAGGAGATGACGGTTTTGGACTTCACTGCTAAGTTTCCTTAGGAACACCCTGCCAGACCTTTCCAAATATATCATCATCAGACAAGGGAAAGCCGTTTCAGACACTCCTATCTGTACGCTTGGCTTGAATTCAACTGATATCTTCCTTTTAGGTCCTGAACATTTCCTTTATTTTTCTTCAACTGTATTAATTTCTTTTTTCAAACATCAAAGTAATGTATGCTAAATATAAAAGAACTTAAAAATGAAAATAATATTTCCCCCATATACATCCTGACATCACTTGGTTTCAAATCATGCTCTGCATTAGCAGTTTTTGAAAAAAATTGGCATGCATAAGCTATATTGCCATATAAAAAATAATTAGATTTGATACATAGATTTCATACTACTGAAATTATACTGTATTTACTGTACTTATTACTTTACAATTAGCTTTTTTAATATATTAATTTGTCTTAGACATCTTCCCAAGAATGTGTTTTATTTAATTTATTTATTGACAGAGATTAAATCCTTCCCAATATTTTTGTTATTATAAACCAATATGAGTTTATCTGGGGGTGAAAAGTAGAGAGTTAATCCAGCTTTAACATTTCAAAATAATATGTTTATTAAATAATCTGTTTTTTCCATGGTGATTTAAAAGGGAATCTTTACCATTTAATAAATGATGTATATTCTTCCAAAGAAGCTACTGTTGGAATCATCACCATTATGTACTGTCAGGCCATGGTGGTCCTGTGGCCTACACGTGAACTGGTGTAATTTCTGCAATAACTGTGGTGTGACTCTGTTGCTATTGACGCTCTCTACCTTTTGAACAATACATTGACAGCTTGCTACTTCCCGCACTGTGAGTCCTCCATGCTCAAGGCAGAACTCCTGTGCTTTTCAGACTCTCATTCAGATGGGGAGCAGACATAGAACCTAGATTTCATCCATCAAAAGTAACACAAAAGTTGGAATCAGAAGTGAGCAACACAGGGCAGGAAGCCTGGGACCAGGAGTTTGAGCGTCAGGCAGACCTGCTGGCAGGAGCACCTGGAATTTTCGCAGGGGACCTTGGCGAGCCACAGGAGGCAGCAGCCCTTGACTGCCCCCCAACTACATTGTCCTGTCTGTGTAACGACCAGCCTGACTCTTTAACCCTCCTGGAGTTTCTGTGAGTTGCCTGATAGTTTCTGCAAATCTCTTTTGCTTAAATTAGCCAGAGCGTGTACTGTTCTAAATGAATTGGTGTTGGGGGAAATGCTTGTGTAATAGACCCTCAAGCAAATAAGGATCTGGGATTGGTTACCTAAACTAATTAAATATACCGTAAGTCCTCCCTTAACGTCATCAATAGGTTCTGTGACTTCAAGCAAAACAATGTGTAACAAAACCAACTTTACCACAGGTTAATTGATACACACAAGAGTTAAGGCCCTACAGCATTTCATCAATGTTTCTTTTTTTGCATAGAGAAGAAATGGAGGAAGAAGCTAATATCCATTGAGCATCTGGCTTATGCCAAATATTGTGATATGTACTTCATACATGTTATATCAATAATTCTCAAAAACAACATCAATTTACAGGTGATAATACTGAGGCTCAAAGACATTACATTATTTGCCCAGACTCACAAGCAAATAAGTAGAAAGATATTTTCATATCTTTAGTGACCAGTTGTACATGTGTATGTATGATGAGATACATACAATATTATGATGCATATATACAGTACACAAATATTGTATACATTAGGTCAACAGACCTCCCCCAAGGGTTCACTTAACCTAGTGTTTTTTTGTATGCATAAGACTCACTTTGGAGGGTCCTTTAAAATGTAGACAGCAATAAAACAAAAAAAAAACCCTACTAAGTGGGAGAAGATATTCACAAATAATATTTTTGATAAGAGACTAACATCCTTATCTTTAAGAAACTCATATAACTTAACATTTTTAAAAAATAAGAAATTTAATCAAAAGATGGGCAGAGGGCCTAAATAGAAACTTCTCCAAAGAGGACATAGAGATGGCCAACAGACCTATGAAAAGATGCTCAACATCACTAATCATTTGTGAAAAGTGCATCAAAACCACAGTGAGATGCCATCTCACACCTGCCAGAATGGCGATGATCAGAAAATCAACAAATAACAAGTCCTGGCAAGAATGCGGAGAAGAGGGAGAGAACCCTCAGCTGGTGGGATGTACATTGGGGCAGCCACTGTGGAAAATGGTATGGAGGTTCTTCAAAAAACTAGAACTGCTGTACAACTCACTCATATCATTTCTGGGCATTCATCTGAAGAAGACCAAAACACTAATTCATAAAGATATAGGCACCCTTATGTTCATTACAGAATTATTCATAATAGCCAAGATAAAGAAGCCACCTATGTGTCCATCAGCAGATGAATGAATAAAGAAGGTATGTACATATATACAATGGAATATTACTCAGCCATAAAAATAAGGGAATCTTAGCATTTACAAAAACATTGGTGGACCCAATGGGTATTAAGCTAAGAGAAATTAAGTCAGACAGAGAAAGACAAATACCATATGATTTCATTTATATGTGGAATCTAAAAAACAAAACAAGTGGATAAACAAAATAAAATGGAAACAGACCCATAGATACAGGGAACAAGTTGGTGGTTGCCAAAAGAGGAAGGGGTGGAGGGGATGGGTGTAAGGAAAAAAAGAAGAAAAATATAGAACCCTAGAGTAGAATTTGGGTAGATTTATTTTATTTTTTATTTTTTTAGCCAGCACCTTTGTCTGCCATTCTTCTGCAGGTTGTCAATGAACCACACTTCTGAGGAACATTGGTGTCCCTCATGTGCACCTCTGACATGAGCCTACAGCAAGCCCTGATGCCCTGTCTATAGAGAACTTAACCCTCAAAAACATATCCTTTTTATTCAATAATAAACACACCCACAATTTGATGCCTAGAGTCTCATTGCCTCTTCTGAACGCTCATTTTAAATGATGCTGCCATTTTGTCTGGTTTCAAACTCAGTCTCAATTCTTAGTGATAGCTTTATCTCTAGATCAGCATTTTAAGATTGTGATTTTATTTGACCAGGTTGACAAGGATTAATGCTTAAACAAATCTCTTACATTTTTAACTTACTTGAAATATTATGTAAACCACAATTGCTTTCCAAAACTTCAAAAATAGTGATGAAAAATGTAATTCTACATAAAAATGTTGACATTGGATAAACATGGTGAATTTTTCCCATTGAATATATTGGGTACAATTCAAGGTACACATCCATTCCAAAGCATTCTAGATAAAAATAAGAAATCCACATCTCTAAGAAGGATATAGACATATTTTCTTTTTTTTAAGTGTTTCAAAAGATTTACTTCCAATCCAGTCCACCCACCCCTCCCTTCTGTCCCCAGTTGCAAAATGGTTGTTTTCAAAAATTAAACATTCATAGTTTGTTGGCAGTTCTTGCTCATTAATGCTAACTTGCAGCCTTTAAGATTGAATTTATTTAAAAACTTCTAAAAGTGTCAGTGACTCATTCTCAATATAGTTTTCACAAATATAATTTTATGCAAATAGTTTGAGTGGTGTAGAGCATTAACGCTTTTCATTAACATTGTGTGTTAATTTAAATTTAATTTTCAAGACAGCTAATGAGCTGATAATGCAATATCCAGCTAAAAAAAAAAAAAGAAACCCAAGTTCCTTGAATAGAATTTATTTCAAGATTGCTTTGAAGTACTCATAATTATATAAGCTATAAATTTTGTATTTCTACTTAGCCAAAAATATGTGGTTGTTGAAGTATTCCATATTTTATTTTATCTGTTCTAGTGATTATATAATTTTTAAAAATCTAACAACAATTTTTCACTATTTGTATTTGCAATTGGCACCTTGTGAACTCTAATGATGATATTCCCGTTTGAAAGTAATGGTATCTGAAAAAGAAGGAAAGATCATTACAACCTGGGGTAGTTCTGGAGCCAAGTTATGAGACAAAGAATAGAGTAGGGTTCTTTGGTGATACTATAAAGAATATCTTAAATGTACTACTATTGAGATACAGCATCATGCAGGAGAAAAGTACCAATAGCACCAATAAGTGATAGATAATAAGATCTGGAGCTTAGAATCAAATCTGGGGAGGATGGCTTCATTTAGGGATTGGGCTGGAAATGGTTATTATGTAGTTCCTCCTCACACCTACATCAACATGTCCCACAGCTCCTGATTCTGCTGATGAGGCTCTGAGGGAGAAGTGTCCCAGGGTAACAAATCTATAAACATACCTCATACCTAATGTTCATGGTCTAGTTCAAAAAGAACTATTTTTGTCAAACACTCTCTGGCTATGGAATATGAATTAAAAATAAGAAATCCAAAACATGTTTGCTCATTGGAAGAAAGGTTCAAGTGGATCTGTCATGAGGTCAAGTCAAGGCTCACAGTAAGCAAACAATGTGTGAGCCCACATCATAGGAAGAAGAAACTGATTAACTAGAGAAAGCTAGAGGATGGCAAGATAGAAGCAAGACTGAGCCATCTCAACAAAGGAATGATACTGTGAGAATGATAAATTCAACAATGAGGTTTCCATGAGACATTCTAGAATCATAGCCCAGTCTCAGTGACTATGGGCTCAGGTCAAAAATGGACTTTCATGGGATATACCTTTCTAATCATTTCAACTTGAAAACAAATCCTCTTACTCCAATAAAAATGAAGGGCCTCTGTTTATAGCAACCAAATGTACTTGACTAAAAAAGGCCATCAGCATTTCAAATTCAAGAAATATGGATTTAATAATATTTATTTCCTAATTCAAGGAAATATGGATTTAATAATATTTATTTCCTACTTACTATTATTTTCTATTTATAATTTTTATTTCCTACTTACTATCATTTCCTATTATTTGCTTGTGAGTCTGGGCAAATAAAGTAATCTCTTTGAGCCTCAATTTTATCATCTGTAAAATTTATTGTTATTTCTGAAAATTTTTGATATGAAATGTATAAAGTACTTATCATAATTTTTGGCATAAGCCAGATCCTCAATAAATGTTAGCTTCTTCCACCATTAAGGATATTTCCACTTCAGATGCCATCAAGGGGCTGTAAATTAAACCAACACTAAGATGGGGTGAAACAGATTGCCCTGTCCTGGTGATTACCTAAGGCTGCACCCCACACAATGTATAGGTGCCTTTTTTACAATAGGCCATGCTACTAAGACAGGGAGTAAAAGCAGCTATACCTACTATATAGCAACAAACACAGGGAGGCTGCCAAACTGAAGAGACAAAGAAATATGGCCCAAGTGAAAGAATAGAACAAAACCCCAGAAAAAGAACTAAACAAAATGAGGATAACTAACCTATCAGATGCAGAGTTTAAAACAATGGTGATCAGGATGCTCAGAGAATTCACTGAGTGTGACAACAACATAAAGGAAGAAATGAAGGTTACACTAAGTGAAATAAAGAAAAATCTACAGGGAACCAATAATGAAGGGAAGGAAGGTGGGGTTCAAATCAATGATTTGGAACATAAGGAAGCAATAAACATTCAAACAGAACAGAAAGAAGAAATAAGAATTCAAAAAAACAAGGATAGTATAAGAAGACTCTAGGATATCTCCAAATATGCCAACATCTGAATCATAAGGATATCAGAAAGAGAAGAGGAAAAGCATGAAAATGAACACTTATTTGAAAAAATAGTAAAAGAAAACTCCCTTAATTTGGCAAAGGAAAGAGATATAAAAGTCCAGGAAGCACAGAGAGTCCCAAAGAAGATAGAAGCAAAGAGGACCATATCATAATTAAAATGCCAAAGGTTAAAAATAAAGAGAGAATTTGAAAAGCAGCAAGAAAAAAGCAGACAGCTCTGGCTGGTGTGGCTCAGTGGATCGAGTGCCTGCCTGTGAACCAAAGGGTTGCCGGTTAGATTCCCAGTCAGGGCACATGCCTGGGTTACATGCCAGGTCCCAGTAGGGGGTGTGTGAGAAGAAACCACACATAGATATTTTTTTCCCTCTCTTTCTCTTCCCTTCCTCTCTCTCTAAAGATAAAATAAATAAAATATTAAAAAAAAGAAAAGCAGAGTTACCTACAAAAGAGTTACTATAAGACTATAAACTGATTTCTCTAAAGAAACTTTGCAGTCAAGAAGGGAGTGGTAAGAGGTATTCAAAGTGATAAAAAGAAAGGATGTACAAACAACATTACTTTATCTGGCAAAGCTATCCTTTAGGATGGAAGGGCAGAAAAAGTGCTTCCCAGACAAGGTAAAGCTAAAGGAGTTCATCATCACCAAGCCATCATTACATGAAATATCGAAGAAATTTATTTAAGAAAAAGAAGGTCAAAACTATGAACATTAAAAAGGCAAAAAATTCACAGCTATTAACAATTGAATCTAAAACAAACAAACAAGCTAAGCAAAAAACCAGAACAGGAATAGAATCATAGATATGGAGATCATTTGGAGGGTTATCAGCTGGGAGGGGAAAGGGGGAGAATGGGGGTAAATGGGCAGGGGGTAAGAAGAATAAATGGACTTTTCCGGCCAAGATGGAGGCATAGGTGGATGCACCCGTACCTCCACGCACAACCAAGATAGGAACAGCAACAATTTAGAAACAGAGTAACATCCACAACTGACAGAAAATTGATTTAAATGGAAGCCAGACAACCAAGAAGTTGAAATAGACCTGTTCATCCAGACCGGTAGGAGGGGCGGAATCGGGCAGCTGGGCGTGGGTTGCAGTGCAGAGAGCAGAGTTGGGACCAGGAGCATAAGGCATCCGAGAGTGCATAAGGCATCTGGGCAGTGCCAGACCACAGTGAGTGGACCCTGAGTGTGCTTGTGGCAGCTGGCAGGCCCCAGCACACCCAGTGAGGTGGCAATTGTAAAGCAAGGCAGTGCGTGCAACTCAGGATCCCAGAGCTGGCAAGTAGAGCCTTGGGACACTGATCACGGATGCCTGTGGAAGTTGAGGTGAAGGGAGAGACACCCAGCCTCACAAGAGAGGTCCTTGGAGGTCCCACAGTGTGCACAAGCCCACCTACATGGGAATTGGCACCAGAGGGTTCCAGTTTGTTTGGGGTAAGCAGCAAAAGGGACTGAGGTCCCACGGAGAACAGAGCAACCGCCATTGTTCCCTCTCGACCCTGTCCCCACATACAACGTCATAACCCAGCGACTGGGGTGCCCCACCCTGGTGAACACCTAAGGCTCCACCCCTTACTGTAACAGGCGCGACCAGACCAAAAAAAAAAAGAAAGAAAGAAAGAGGGAGAGAGAGAAATGGTTCAAACAGAAGAACAAATCAAAGCCCTAGAACACATCCTTTTAAGCGACTGAGAAATAGCCAACCTATCAGATGCACAGTTCAAAACACTGGTGATCAGGAAGCTCACAGAATTGGTTGATTTTGGTCACAAATTAGATGAACAAATGCAGGCTACGATAAGAGAAATGAAGGAAAATGCACAGGGAATCAGTAGTGATGGGAAGGAAACTGGGACTCAAAACAATAGAGTGGACCAGAAGGAAGAAAGAAACAACCAAACAGAAAAGAATGGAGAAATAAGAATTCAAAAAAAATGAGGAGAAGCTTAGGAACCTCCAGGACATCTTTAAATGTTCCAACATCCTAATTATAGGTTTACCAGAAGGGGAAGAGGAAGAGCAAGATTATTGAAAACTTATTTGAAAACATAATGAAGGAGAACTTCCCCATTCTGGCAAAGGAAATAGACTTCCAGGAAGTCCAGGAATCTCAGAGAGTCCCAAAGAAATTGGACCCAAGAAGGAACACACCAAGGCACGTCATAATTACATTAGTCAAGGTAAAAATGAAGGAGAGAATCCTAGAAGCAGCAAGAGATAAGGGGTCAGTAACCTACAAAGGAGTTCCCATCAGACTGTCAGCTCATTTCTCAAAAGAGACTTTACAGGCAAGAAGGGACTGGAAAGAAGTATTCCAAGTCATGAAAGGCAAGGACCTACATCCAAGATTGCTGTATCTAGCAAAGCTTTCATTTAGAATGGAAGGGCAGATACAGTGCTTCTCAGATAAGGTCAAGTTAAAGGAGTTCATCATCACTAAACCCTTATTTTATGAAATGTTAAAGGGACTTATCTAAGAAGATAAAAAAAAAACATGTATAGTAAAATGACAGCAAACTCACAATTATTAACAATCACACCTAAAACAAAACCAAAAGAAACTAAGCAAACAACTAGAACAGGAACAGAACCACAGAAATGGAGATCACATGGAGGGTTAGCAACAGGAGAGTGGGGAGGAGGAGAGAGTGGGGAAAAGGTACAGAGAATAAGTAGCATAGATGGTAGGTAGAAAATAGGGGGAGGGTAAGAATAGTATGGGAAATGTAGAAGCTAAAGAACTTATGACACATGAACTAAAGGGAGGGAATGTGGGTGGGAGAGGGTGTGCAGGGTGGAGGGGAGTGAAGGGGGGAAATGGGACAACTGTAATAGCATATTCAATAAAATATATTTAAAAAAAGAAGCATAAATGGTAAGTACCAAATAGATGGGGAGGTTAAGAATAGTATAGAAAATGGAGAAGCCAAAGAACTTATATGCATGACCCATAGACATGAACTAAGGGGGTATTGATGGAGGGAAGGGGGTATTGAGTGGAAGGGGACAAATGGGGGAAATTGGGGCAACTGTAATCAATAAAATATACTTTAAAAAACAACACTAAGATTTATTAAAATGGCCAAAATTCAGAACACTGACATCACATGCTGGTGAGGATATGGAGCAAGAAGAACATTCATTCACTGCTCATAAAAATGCAAAAATGGTGCAGCCCCTTTAGAAGACAGTTTGGCAGGGGTTTTTTTGTTTGTTTGTTTTTGTTCTTGTGTTTTTTACAACACTGAACAGACTCTCATCATATGACCCAGAATTCACACTCCTTGTTATTAACCAAAAGGAACTGAAAATTTATGTCCACACAAAAACTTTCATGTGGATGTTTATACCAGCTTTATTCATAATGGCCAAAACTTGGAAGCATCCAAAATGTCCTTCAGTTGGTGAATGTACAAATAAACTGAGGTACATCCAGAGAATTGAAAATTATTCAATGCTAAAAAGAACTGAGACATGAAGCTATGAAAGACATGGAAGAATCTTAAATGCATATTACTGCCTTAAAGAAGCCAGTCTGAGAAGTCTACAGGCTGTACGACTTCAACTGTAGGATATTCCGGAAAAGACAAAACTAAGGAGACAGAAAATGATCAGTGATTTCCAGGAGCTGATGGCGGCAGTGGAAGTGGATAAATAGGCAGAGCACAGATGATTCTTTTAGGGCAGTGAAAATACTCTGTATGGTACTGTAATGATGGATGCATATCACTAAACATTTGTCCAAACCCATAGACTGTACAACACCAAGAATGAATTGTAATGTAAACTGTGGACTTCGGGTGGTTATGATAGATTAATGGAGGTCCATCAGTTGTAACAAATGTGCCACTTTGGCGTGGGACGTTGATAATGGGGGAGGCTATGCATGTGAGCAGGCAGGGTAAGTATAGTGGCAATAAATCTTTGTACCTTCCTCTCAGCTTTGCTATGAACCTAAAACTGCTCCAGAAAAATAGTCTTTAAAAAAAGGAAAAATAAAGCTTTGATTATATCTCTAATATTCTAAATTTAACTTTGAGCATTTTAGTATTGACATAAATGCTCCAGTGGCTATGATTTTGTCATTCACTCAGCAAATACTATTCAGCACTTATGTACGTGCACTTTGAGATCAAGAATGAAGATGTGTTGCCCTCAAGGAACTTTACCATCTAACAGAGTAGATATAAAAGTGATGGGTGTTATACAAGAGTTAGACCAACAGCTATGGAAATGATGAAAATAATGAGTTTGTTTCCAACTGATAGGACAAGAGACATCTACATGGATTAGGAGACATTTGCCCCGAATATCGAGAGATTGGTAGGATTTGAAACTGTCAGGGAAGGATGTGAAGCAGTTAAGAGGTGGGGGAAACATGAAGAAATTCTTGGAAACTGGGAGGCCTGGGGTACATACTTTGAATGTGTGAGAATTCTGGGTCTTTATGTCAACAGAACAACAAAAGTAAGAATTTTTTATGACATCTTCTTGGAAGCCCCCCACCCCCCCAAATAGGAGGCACTGTTTTACATATTTCCCAAAGGAATAAAAAATGACAGTTCCCTACATTGTTCAGTGCTGTTGGGTGTGAATGTGTGTGCATTCTTCTTGGAAACTAACTATAAAATTAAGCATCAAATGAGTAGTTTGATTAACGAATGGCCACTTATAGCCACACAATGTAAACAGATTCAGTTATTTGACCCTGGCCACTTTTGACTACTTGAGGTCATTGCACAGTTTACTCACTCACAATGTGAGGGTGTCTGAAAACCACACTCCAAGCAGTTAAAATCAACCATTGCCAATGACCACAAGATATCTCCAACTGTAAATTTTATTGCTTATCCTTTGAGCATTATTTGGGAGTAAAAGTTAATTTAGACTCAGGGATTTTCTTTTTTACATACCCAGCTCTACTCTGCTAAGTGATGCAGAAAGAAGTTGATCAAACTTCCCCTAACCTTAGGAGTTGAAAATTCAAAATAGGTTATATGTATTGATATATAACAACTTACTCAAAAATTGAAAACAGTGACATAAGATCAAGAAGTAACATGTTCACATGGAAAGTGTAATAGGAAAATCTTAAAAAGAGAGCAGAAAAACAACAAAAAAGTAACATGTGGGTAAATTCTTACTGATGAAGTTTCTCTACTAAATTCATGTATTTCTTTTACCATAGGAAAAGGATAAAGATATACAAAATGATGAAGAGAATGTATAGTTCTCCTGGTGTGTATTATTACTGCTGTCTTTTCTGGTGAGAGGTGAAGAGGAAGAAGGAGGAGGAGGAGGAGAAGGAGGAGGAGGAGCGGCAGGAGGAGACGACAGAGGAAGAGAAGCGGGGAGAGGAAGGAGAAGAACACGGACTGGAAATCACCAATTCTACTGTTACTGCTAAAGCTGAGTACAGCTTAGGGGTAATATGTTTTGAGATGTATGGAAGCATTTTTCAATCAAGGGACTTCTGGGAACTCTAGCTAAGATTTGTTAGTCAAAACAGACCAGGGTACTCTGCAGTGCAATGTATTATGCTGTTCTTCACATCCCACCACCTTGCCCTGCTTAAAGCAGCACTGGCTTTCATATTTCTTTTTAACATCTTAAGTACAAAATAAAACACATACACTAAAGAATGTAGAGGAATATATAGGTCCTTCTTGTGCCCCTCTCTTACCATAATTCTCTCCTTCTCTCTTCCAATAACCACTTATCTTCTATGAGAGAATTCCGCCCTTTTCTTTATTTGACTATTTACACATGCATCTCTAAACCATATTGCTGAGTTTGGAATGATTTGTACTTTATAGGAATGGCATCACACTTGAAGTCTTGCCATGTTTCTGGATCCTTTCACTCAACATTATGTTTTTGAATGCTTTCATTTTGTCATAAGGAGACGTGGTTCATTCATTTCCATTGTGTTCGCATACCAAAATAAATGATCTATCTTATTAGAGTGGGGCACTTGGATTATTTCCAGGTTTTGGCTATTACCAACAAATGGTGCTATGAAGACTCTTTCTGGAGACTGACGTGCGTGCTTACGTTTCTCTGGAGAATATTCCCAGGTGTGGGATTGCTGAGTCACAGGTTACATATATGACTATTATATATATATATATGGATGAAATGGTCAACTCTACTAGAAAATGCCAAGCTGCATTCCAAACTGATTGCACCAGCTGACACTCCTACAAGCAGCAAAGTTCTAGCTGCTCGGCAGCTCACCAACACTCAGCGCTCTCAGACTTCTTCGTTGTTGCAGGTCTGATGGGTGTGTGGTGGTATTTACTGTGGCTTAATGCACATTTTCCTGATAAGTAATGAAGCTGAGCACCTTTTCATACGTTTGTGTGCTGTGCATATGTTTTCTCTGCAATGCGGCTGTTCAAATCCTTTCACTTTTTTAGCTTGTCTCTCTTTTTCACAATGCTTTGTAGTAGTTCTTTCTATGCTCTGGACACAACTCCTTTACCACACATATGTGTTTCTCATACCTTCTTCCATTGCTTACATATTTTTTATTCTTTGAATGGTGTCTTTTGTTTCATGGAAACTTTTCATTTTAATACAGTCAAATTTATTAATTTTTCCTCTGTAATTAATGCTCTTAATATCTAAGATATTCTTTCCCAACTGTAAAATAAGGATGATATTCTCCTACACTGTAGTATATGATACAAGCTTTACAGTTTTGACCAATTTGTTTTAGCTACTGCAGTTCATCTTTTGTATATTCTGTAAGTCTTATTTAAGTTTTTAATTATCAAAGCCCAATTGTCTTAGCATCATTTATGGAAGCCTTTCTGTATCAAACAATGTTGTTTGGGTATATGCATATTTTCTCCACATTCCAGATCACTGTGAACTGATTTTTTAAAATTTTTGAAGAGGTCGGCTTTTGCTTCCAAGAAGTACTACCTGTAGCTCTTTTAGAGTGGACTGTCCTTGAACTGCAGGAGACCATCTTGCCCATACACTCGGAGAGTCTTGGAAGTGCCTAGAAATTTACATGGCCCCTGGGTGGCCCTTAACCAGTGACTGAGGATGCTATGAAAGCCCAGCTACCTTGCTCTCTGGGGACGATCCTGTGGCGTAATGGACACTCCAGCGCCCCCTGTGAAGTAATGCACATTCTTGTTCACACAGATCCTCATCTCGTTGCCTCCTTCTGGGAAACTTGGCATAGACATCGTCCTTTTTCTCACTGGTCTTCTGGGTCACCCATGTCCGATATCGAGTGCCCAAACATGCATCAGTCTATTGGGATGCTTCTCCCATCTCTTTTCTTAAATAACATCATTTTTTAAGAAAAAAAAATAATAAAAAAGGAACTTCTGATGAGGTTGGGTAGTGTAACACAAATTTGTAAAAAGAGTAATACAATGATGGTGGGAAGTGGGGAAAATTTTATCCTTCCAGGCAGTACTGTGAAATGATACTAGTATTTTTGTTCTTTTAACAAATTCCTGTAGTTACACAGTGCAGCAATTTAGGCTGGAGTTGGCCAGAGGAGCTCTGCAGTAACAAACTTTCATCTTGTTGAGGGTTTGCCTGTTCCCTGCTTACCCGCCGCTGTGATCTACCAAGCAGTGTGGTGTGGCACAGAGACCCCCCCCTCCCCCCGGGGCAGTGTGTCTAGACAGCACAGGGGCCAAGAGAAATCACCAGTTCACTTTCACTTAGTGGTGGGACTCGTTGGGGAATTTTAGAGCGATGCTGGTGGACTGGGCTGGGGGTGGTGAGGGGCACGGGTTGAGTGGACGCGAGGTATGAGTGAAGGCTACAAGACAGGAGGGGACGAGAGGTCAAAGAAAACACGAGAAAAGGTCGCTCTGCAAGTTGAAGGTGGCTCGGAGCACCAAAATCACTTTTAAAAAATATGCAGGCTGATGATTAACGCTCACCGCATTTCACTGAAATCTTTACAGAGCTGTCCAAATGTTTCAACACCTGCTTCACACGAGGCACAACCCTCTTGTAAACAACGGCGAGTCATCGCCCAAGGCCTGCGAGGAAGGTGCTCTTGGGTATGTGCACGTTTTCTCCACGTTCCCTCTGATGGACAGTGACCGAAAATACAGCATGACCTTCTTTGCCCAGAAATGTCTGCTGAAAAAGGGCAAATTCTAAGGGACAAAACCCAGGACACATATTATATACCTATGCACATAGATAAATCCATCCCTTATGTATTGATGTAGGTGGAAAACATGATAATTACATTTCCAAATGGTTTAAAAAACTCCCACAAATGTATACTTAAAAAGTCATAGCAATAAACAGAGACTGGATGGGTCATTAATTGTGAGATAAAGAGGCATTCCCTCCGGGTGCCCTTTTCCAAGCAGGATGAGGCCAGAAGCAATCCGAATGGCAAAAAGGCTTCCTTGTAATTAGGTGAGATCACAAAACCCATATTGCAACTTTTAGGATCATTATTCATTTATTCACTCTTTCAGTCAATATTTATTGAGTGTCTGTTATATGACTGGTATGTTTACATTATAAGAGCTGGAAATATTAAGTGGAATAAAACATTGCTTAACCTCAAAGACCCCATCATAGAAGGAAAGAAAGACAGGTGAACCTGAATTATAACACAAGGTCACAAAGGCCATAATGGAGAATTTATAGGTATATATGTAATATATGTAAATAGGTATTTATAGGTATATATATATATAGGTATATATATATATACCTATAAATAGGTATATATATAATGCAGAGGAGAGTATATGAAGTGAGATATTAATTACACCTTATATATTAATAGCTCTAAATGATTTGCTCCCCAAAACACAACTTGGTTGAAAGCATGCTAACTCTGTAACCAAAATGATAACTAGTCAAAAGAAGAATATTTACTGGTTTTAAAAATAGTGACAATGTTGTGCTAAGGAGTCATTTTGCAATTCTGTATGAATTTTTAATATTTTTGTCCATTTTTAGGGCTTTTTATTATACCTTCTAAATATCGTATTCATTTTAGCCAACTCCACAAAAGAGTAAACTTTAGGAAGGCAGGCACTATGTCTTTTTTGTTAACAATTTCATCTCTGATAATACCGATTGCAATACTTGACATACAGGTAGGTTTTCAATGTATATTAATGAAGAAATGAATGGAGTCATTTTGGCGTACACCATTTGCAAATGTCCAACCACGGGGCCACCTTCACGTGCAGCGGCAGTTCTCATCCTCTGGCACAGCTGTCCCTGGCACACGGTCTCCTTCGACTGGAGACATTTGGGATGCAGGACTGTGAGGGTCTTTGGAGTATACATCAGAACTTCGGTTCTAAGCCCCAGACAACCCATTTTCAGGACATGAAAGCATCTGATGTTTCTGTTCATCCCATGCCTGCACTATATGGTTATTTATTTTTTTAATATTCTTTTTAAAGATTTTATTTATTTATTTTTAGGGAAGGGTGTAGAGGGAGAAAGAGAGGGAGGGCAACATCAATGTGTGGTCGCCTCTCGCACACCCCCTACTGGGGACCCGGCCTGCAACCCAGGCATGTGCCCTAGACTGGGAATCAGCGACCTTTTGGTTTGCAGGCTGGCACTCAACCCACTGAGCCACACCAGCCAGGGTATATATTTCTTTTTAAAGAGATATCTAAAACAGTGTGTTTTTGATAACATCATCTCCATGGAAGGGAACTGGGTGTTTGCAGGACAACACTGGGAGTGAGGGGTTTTTATTTGTGCTTGTATTTGGTTTTGGTTTTCTTCTTTTTAATTCTCACCTGAGGATATGTTTACTGATTTGAGAAAGAGGTGGGGGGGAGAGACATAGATATGAGAGTTGCCTCCTATGCGTTCTCCAACTAGGGACTGAACCCACAGCTTAGGCATGTGCTCCGACTGGGAACTGAGTATGTGGTCTTTGTTGCACTGGACAATGCTCCAGTCAGCCCAACCAGGGTTAGTTTTTGTTGTCTATCTTCTTTAAGTAGTTTGAATGTTGTACCATGTGATTCTGTACCAGGTATAACAATGAGTGAATTTTTAAAAACATGCTTATGGAAGCACTATAAAGTTCTGCTAAATTTGTCTCATCTTTTAGGGAATTCATTCCATCAGAAAAAAAATCTATGTATGCATTAAATACTAGACTGGATTGAGACCATTTTAAGCTAATGTGTCTTTCTTAAGTAGTACTTTTTGTTCAAAATAAAATAAGATAATCATCAATCAAGAGGTTTTGAAGGGATTTAAATATGATTTCTTCTTTTCCAAGTAATAATTTTGGGGAAAATTCACTTTATATTTGATATATATTGTACATAAAATGCATATTTACCAACCTGTGGCCAGTGTAGAGTAACTATCAATCATAACACATGCAAATACCCTGATTTGGCCATTGGAAGGGATGAACCAAACCATAAAAACGCATCTACCATCACAATAATGAAAATGATAGGATAGTATGGCCAACTGATCAATTTCCAATCAATGCTCTAGTTCCTCAGGACAAATTGATGAATATACCAGACACACTATTTCAAATGTCACTATTTATTTCTTTAATTATATACCATAGCACAAATATTCAAAATCAATACTATAGCACAGAGGCATTTTAAAGGCTGTGAAAGATTTTTGAAGTCATATTTTTTCCTTTAACAGTGATTTTTCTTTCTAAAAATATTTTAGGTTCCAGCGAATGAATTAGGTAACTTATTGTGACTCATAAATTTTAAAATACCCAGTTCATCAAGAAATAACAGGGTACACAGTGCTCTCAGCTCAATAAGATACTCTCAGGACTACACACTGATGTTTCATTCCCTTTCCTCCCTCTGTAACTCATGTACAAATGTGTTTGATGGCAGTGATGTTCCAACTTCTTGACCAAGGTTCACTCTCAGTGCTGGACACAGTGTGTGATGCTCTTTTTTTGAAAGCCATTCAAATATAATTGCCTATTGATAGAGGAAGCCTTAGCTACAGATGAATTGCTGTGTCCAATTACTGAGTCAAATAAAGAAAAATAGAGAGCAAATGAAAAGTCACCTTAAAATGTGATTCAGACAAAGAAAAATAAATAGTGTCATTATCCTTCTTTTAAAGAAATACACAAATGTGCTCAATATGCCTCTATTAGCACAATATAGTCTCAGATTTCAAATATACTTTCTAGTTTTATGGGGCAAATGCCAAGCTCTCAATGAATTTATCCCCAAGAATCGTATTTTTGTGTGTTTTTACTCCAGTGTGTCCTCAGAAAACATCAACAGATTTCAAATCCCACTAATCTCGTGGAAAATTGCTCAGGGCAAAGCCATTACTAAAGCTCTCAAGGAAGCAAAGATCCCTAGCTCTGCGCCAAGGCCCCTTCTCCGTGTTTATCTGAGAGTAGCAGCTGTCCCAACAGGCACGCCATGCTATACATGGGAAGGAAGCAGCCATGGTAGTTCCAATATTCCCAAACTACCGCTGGGGGTTTATGCCATCCTTACACATATGGCAACATATACTGATTTTCTAAAATGCAACTTAGATCTGATGCAATAGAGTACTTGACGTTTAATGTGTTAGTAATGCTAGTTTACAAAGATGATTTACTATTTATGTTATATAGACTTAGGGGTGGGTATGTTGAGCTTGGAGAATTGGAAAAATAAGCAAGCCCAGAGTGACTGGAGTGTGAGAGAGCCAGTAGCACAAGATGAGCCTTAAAAATCACATTAAGGATTTTGAACTTTATCTAAGTGCACTGGAGAGCCTAAGTGGTGGACTTGGCCTTTAGGATTTCCCAGGATTCAGTGAGGACAGTAGGTTATTCAGCAACACTTACAGGCATTGAACTGACTTGGTTAGCGGTGACAAGTCCTCAGCCTTCACTACTTGTTGTAGTTGCATCCCACATAACCTGATCACAGCTCAGCTGAGTGAAGAATAAAAAGATGCCCTCAGCTTCTCTCCCACACCACAGATGTCCCACGATGCCGACACTAGACAGACACTGGTCAGGAATTTTGTTTTATTATTTTCAAGGTTAATAAACCATATGATAAACTGCTGCAAGCTGACTCTAGGAAGTCTCAGTTGAAGAGAGGTTCCTGATTTAAAGAAAAAAAATCTGTTTGGACTAGATTTAAATTTCAAGAGGTTAGAGTTCTATAAAATGTAATTTGTTGCAGCATATTCCAGAGAGGGTGTTTAATATAACTGATTGACATCATACATTTTATGGGGTCTTAATGTAGCAATTCTCTACCATAAAAATTGCCTTAATGAGAAGTTCAGAATAGCTTGAAATCACTCACTCTGAGAAGTACAGCCGCACTTGCTTGCTGAATCAGCAACGCTCTGCCACGTGGAAAACAAAACAAAGTCAAAATGCATCATGCGAGATTTAAAGTGCACCATAAAGTTTTATTTGTATTTATTTACATGTCTATTTTATTTTTTGCATCTTCAGTTTTAACTTATTCTATTTTTCAACTTCGCCGAGGTATAATTGAAATAAAATTGTAACAGAGTTAAAGTGTACAACATGGTAACCTGATACACACCTACATGGTGAAAGGATTTCCATCGCAGAGTTCATTAACACATCTGTCACCTCACGTATTTACACCTTTGTGTGTGCGTGGGGACACAAGTTATACTGTTAGAAAATTTCAATTGCACAATACAGTGTTATCAACTATAGTCACATGTTATACATTAGATCCTCAGGCCTTGTTCATCTTATGACTAAAAGTTTGTATGTTCATTAACTTTTCCCTGTGTCCCTCACATCCCAGCCTCTGTCAACCACTTACTCTATTTCTGTGAGTTCTGCCTTTTCTTTTTCTCTTTTTAATTCCACATAGAAGCTATGTCATGCAGTATTTGTCTTTATCTGGCTTATTTCACTTAGAAAAATGCCCCAAGTTTTTGTCCATGTTGTTGCAAATGGCGGGATTTCCTACTTTTAAAGGCTAAATAATATTAATGTGAGTGCGTGTGTGTGTGTGTGATCTTTACCCATCCCTTCATCAATGAACACGTACGTTGTTCCCATACCTTGACTATTGTGAGTAATGCTGCAGTGAACATGGGAGTGACGATATCTCTCTGAGAGAGTGATTTTGTTCCCTTTGGATGTGTATTCAAAAGTGGAATTGCTGGCATAGGATAGTTCTATTTTCAATTTCTTGAGGAATGTCCACACTGTTTTCCATAGTGGCTGTACTAGTTTACACTCCCACCAACAGTGCACGGAGGTTCCCTTTTCTCCACATCCTCACCAGCTTCAGTTATCTCTAGTCTTTTTGATGTTGGATGTCCCAGATGGTGTGGAGGTGTGAGCTCATTGCAGTTTTGATTTCTATTCTCTCATTTTCTCAACGAGAAAGTGGGCAAAGGACCTGAATGTATGTATATGGAGAGAGAGAGAGAGAAAGAGACAGACAGATACGAGTTACTTGAATACTTTTGATATTAACCTCTATCAGATATATGGTTTGCAAATATTTTTCCCATTTCCCCCAGCACAATTTATTGAAGAAAATAACATTTCCCTATTGTATATTCTTGGCTCCTGTGTCAAAAATTAACTGGCCATTTATGCATGGATTTATTTATTGGCTCTCTAGTCTCTTCCATTGATTTTTGTGTCTGTTTTTTTTCTAATACCATACTGTTTTGATTATTAAAGCTTTGAAACATAGTTTTAAATTAAGAATTGTGATGCCTCCAAGCATTGTTGGTGGTTTTTTTTTTGTTGTTGTTGTTTTGCTTTGGCTATTCGGAATCTTCTGTGTTTTCGTACAACTTTTTGGATTGTTTGTTCTATTTCTGTGAAAAATGCCACTAGAATTGTGATAGAGATTGCATTGAATCTGTAGATCACCTGGGATATGGGCATTTTAAAAATATTGTCACCCTGGCTGGTGTGTCTCAGTGGATTGAGTGTGGCCTGCAAACCACAGGGTTGCTGCCTTGATTCCCAGTCAGAGCACATGCCTGGGTTGCAGGCCAGGTCCCCAGTGGAGACCACATGAGAGGCAAGCACACATTGCCATTTCTCTCCCTCTCTTTCTCCCTCCCTCCCCCCCTTCTCTAAAAATAAATAAATAAAATATTTTAAAAATACTAATTTTCCCATAAACCTGAGATATACCTCAGGGTTTTATATTCTGTGCTTGCTTGATTTTAAATTACAAACACATTATTCCATAGAGTTAGTATAGACTTCATCATCTATTTCCCACAAGCATCTCCCTTGGTTTGCTGCTCACACCTGACTCGCTGGTTTCCAATGTGAAGCATTAGAATCAACAACAGAATCAAACAAAGGTTTTGGAGATTTCTCTAGACTAACATTTTTTTTCAATTAAGGTCTGATTTATGTACAGTAATATTTACCCTTCTTAATGTACAGTTCATATAGTTATGTTACCATAAAATAAACATATTGAAGAATTGCATTACCCCCAAAATTCCCTCATCATTGCTTAGGCAAATGCACTTTCTGCCCCAGACTATCAGTTCTCTCTTGTTTTCAGACCTTATAGCTTTGAATGCCATATAAATGAAATTATAGATACACAGCCTTGGAGTCTGGCTTCATTCACTTAGCATCATACCTTTGAGACTCATCAATGTTGTTGCATATACCAGTAGTTCATCCACTTCTGTTACAGAGAAGTCATCCTATTTTGCAGTTGTGCCACAGCATGTTTATCTAGAGCTCAGGTGAGTGGTGTTTGTGTTGCTTACAGCTCAGAGTTATTATGTATAAAGATTCAATAAACATTTGTGTGAATATACGTTTCATTCCACTTGGGTAAATACTTGCAAATGGACTTGCTGGATTATACTGTAAGTACACATTTCACATTTAGCTGTCAGATTGTTTTGCAAAGGGGCTGTATCTTTTTTGCACTCTCACCAGTAATGTATGAGAGTTCCAGTTGTCCACATCTATACTAGATCTTGATGATGTCAAGGATTTTTCTTTAAGCCATTGTTATGTATATGCAGTGATACATCATGTGGTTTTAATTTGCATTTTACTAGTGACTAATAATGTTGACCATCTTTTCATGCTCCTATTTATTGTTCATATGTCTTTATGATGTGTTCGTTCAAATCTTTTGCCCACTTTTTCAAGTTTGGTTTCTTAAGGTTTAAGAGTTCTTGACACATTCTGAATATAAATATTTTATCAGTTTTGAGTTTTAAAAATACTTTGTGTTTTTTGTAGCTTGTCTTTTTATTCTCTTAACAGTATCCTCCAAAGGACGTAAGTTTATAATTTTGAAGTCTAATCTATCAAAATTTTTCTTTTAGTTATGCATTTGGTATCATCTCTAAGAAATCTTTGCATAATCCAAGTACAAATAAATTTTAACCAAAATTTTCTATAGAAGTTTCTTAAAGTTTCAGGTTTCATATTAAATCTATGATTCATTTAGAGATAATTGTTTCAGGTATGGGTTCAGGTTCAAAGTATGGGTTGAGATTCATTATTTTTTTTGCACATGAAGGTACAAATGTTACAGTATCACTTGCTGAAAAGACTATCCTTTCTCTATTTATTATTCCAGTACCTCAAGAATTTTAAAGCAATAACTAAAATAGCACCCAAAACATAAAATACTTAGGCATAAATCTAATAAAACATATGCAAGATCTTTATGCAGAAAACTACAAAATACAAATGAAAGAAATCAAAGACTTAAATAGCAGGAGAGATAAACGGTGCAGACAAATTTGAAGAGTCAGTGTTGTTAAGATGTCAGTTCTTCTCTCCAAACTGCTCTGTAGATTCATTACAATCCCAGTCAAAATCTCAGCAGGATTTTTTTCTGGGAAATAGACAAGCTGATTCTAAAACTTATATTTAAAAAAATTAAGAATCTAAAATAGTCAAAACAATTATCAAGAAGAGGACTCATATCACCTGCTTTCAAGGCTTACTAAGAATTGCATTAAACATAATGGTGTGGTACTGGTAAATGGATATACGCAGAGATCAATGGAACAGAAGAGAGAGTATAGGAATAAACTAATATGGATGATCAACTGGGTTTTGACAAAGATGCAAAGGAAATTAAATAAAGCAAGGATGATATTTTTAAAGTATATTTTATTGATTATGCTACTACAGTTGTCCCATTGTTCCTCCCCTTTATCCCCCTCTTTCCTGTACCCTGCCTCCCACCAGCATCTCCCCCACCCTTAGTTCCTGTCCCTGGGTCATAAAGATAAGTTCTTTGGCTTCTCCACTTCCTATGCTATTCTTAACTCCCCTCTGTCTATTTTGTATCTGTGAATTATGCTTCTTATTTCCCGTACCTTTCTCCCCGTTCTCTCCCCTCCCCTTCCCTGCTGATAACCCTCCATGTGATCTCCATTTCTGTGATTCTGTTCCTGTTCCAGTTGTTTGCTGAGTTTGTTTTTGTTTTTTAGGTTAAGTTGTTGACAGTTGTGAGTTTGTTGTCATTTTACTGTTTATAGTTTTGATCTCTTCTTTTCTTAGAGAAGTCCCTTTAACATTTCATATTATAAGGGCTTGGTGATGATGAACTCCTTTAACTTGACCTTATTTGGGAAGCACTTTATCTGCCCTTCCATTCTAAATGCTAGTTTTGCTGGATAGAGCAATCTTGGATGTTGGGCCTTGCCTTTCATGACTTTGAATACTTCTTTCTAGGCCCTTCTTGCCTGCAAGGTTTCTTTTGGGAAATCAGCTGATAGTCTTATGGGAATTCCTTTGTAGGTAACTCTCTCAAAAGGATGATATTTTCAACTCAGGGTGCTGAAACTGCTTAGTACCTATATTTAAAAAAAGCAAAAAAACATGTTGCCGTGGTGAATAAAAAACTTATAAGAACTCCTTTCTGTGGATTTCCCATTCTGCCATTCTCCAAGTCACCTTTTGTTAGTCCCTCTGTATGACTCAAGACAAAAGAAACCATTTTTCTATGAGAGTTCAGGCTCCCAGGGATTTTTTTCTATGCTTATATAACACAAACATTTTTTTATGTCCATTGGCATTTGTTAATTGTCTTTTCATTTCCTTATATTTTCATTGAGGGTGTTAATCTTTCCCTAATTTATTTCTAAGAGCTCTTTACATATGCAGGATGTTGTACTGTGTTTGACACATAGTACTCAAATATTTTTTTCAAGTTTCTCACTTGCTGTTTATTTTGGTTCACATGCTGCTTTTTGACATATAGGAGTTTTAATTTTTATGCAGGCAAGAATATAAACCTTTCTCTTCTTGGCTACATTCTTATTCTGAATTCTGTTGAAAGCCTCAAAATGTTCATGAACCCTTCAGAAATATATGTTAAAATTATATGTACATTTAAGCACATTAAATGTACATATAAAATAGGTTTAGTTTTCCTTTTATGAATTCTTACATACTTTGGTATGTAATTTTTTTTTTGTATAATATTGGTTGAGTGGTAAGAGAATCTTTCTTTACATAATCATTTCCAAACTATTTGGAATTTGCCAAACTGGCAATTACACACACACACAAATTACAGACTTAAATTGCAGAATGATGGTGGAAGCAAATAATTAACTTAAAAAAGATGTAGAAGATACGATTTGCTGATCTATCTCTAACTTCTAAGTAATTTAAGCATTTAATAGGCACTATAGCAGCTTACTATTGTCCTCATTAAATAGTTCTTTTAAGGTATCTGTGTGATGTAGAGGTTTGCACGGCTAATCATTTTGAAATCTAGAGACGATAATCAGCTCAACCCACACATAGGCATACCAAGTAAGGTGTAGATTTCTGAGTCTACTCAGAAATGGGAAAGTAGAATACCAGGCTGATAAAACTTAGTGTGCATGGTGAATTTGTCCCTTATTTTTTTTTAAGAGCCTACTTCCATGATACCTCCCACAGAACTGGTTGATGCATAGACAAGAAATGGGGAGTTGCTGATGTTGAAAGAGACAAGAAAATTTAAGGATAGTTTCATATTAGACAGATGGGTTAGTTTGTATGTTGACCGATCTACTCTTGAATCGGCTTGGACATGCTACAGCACATTTTCTAGAAATCTAATGTTTCAGTTATTGGAAAGAACCCAATGATCTAATTCTAACACAGTGTCATGTTTCATTGCTGAATAAGTCAACACACAACACAGAATTAAGAGGCTCATTAATTATATGGTTCTATATTTCAGAGTGAAAAAGACAAATTGGGTATTTTGGAATAGTTAGTGGCATTGGGGAATGAATAGCCAATTTAAGGGGATTAACCAAATGAAAAGAAAAGCTCACCTGGGCTTCTTGGCAAGAAGTCACAGAGCCTGTGACAAGGATAGTACTTGTGTTTGCCACTTTTCATTCATATTCTTGGCTTTATTTTTTTTTAAGTCTTTAAAAGACAACAAGAAGTAACTACAAGTCTTAGTTTACATCCGTACATAGGAGAACACCTGACATCTGCTGGGGGCAGTTCTTCGTGGGCAGGCGTACCAGGACGTGATCTGAGGTGTCTTTTTGCTTTGCACTCACTCTGCACCCTCTTCCTGACCAGATAACGCTATTGTGAGTGTACAGAGAGAAGGAAAGGCCAAAGAAAGCATTTTTCTTCAAATTGAAGAGAATGATTCTGTAATATAAGTTTAAAGATTATGGATAATTTTTAATAGCCCAAGATGTCATAATTTTGAAGGAATATAAACACTTAATAGAATATATTAATGTGATGTCGATTACTGTAGACATTTAATTGATCATATAGCAACTTATATCAAAGGTTATTCTTAAAACAAGGGCAATGTTCTATTAAGTCAGCAGTTGGATGACAAACTCTGTGATCAGCCAAATGAATCCTTACAGCAGTCATCTTTAAGTTAAGAGACTGTACTTTCTAAAACTGGTCCACAAGTCAGAAATTATTTCTAGTTCCAGATCACAGGAAAAAATGTGTCAAAACACAAGCAATCCCATTGCAAGTTACGTTGTTGTGCATTATTTTAAGGAGGGATATGATTAAAGATAAATCCTAAAGAGTATTTTCAGCACAGACTCCAAAACCAAACCAATTTATACCTAATTAGAAAAGCATCCAAAAATATATGAATATATCCACACTGAAGAGCACCATTTCTTACGCTCCAAGCAGCAGGTCTTCATTTGCAGCAAATGTTTCATTTTTATTTTTTCAAAGGAATGATGCTCAGGTCAACATCAATTCTGTCAAGTTGAATATCTGCTTCCCAAGAGTGTTATGTAATCAGTTACGCCTCAGTTTTTCCAGAGAAGCCTGGAACCAAGGTCCTGGCCACTTGGCATTGAAGTGAGTGGTCCCAGGACAGTCTCCGAGCCATGCAGGTGTGCTCCAGTGCACAGTGCCCTGTCTCTGGTGTCCGGATCGACATTTGAGCAGTGAGAAAAACTAGCTTGCCCTTTGTCCTCATGAGAGGAAACCTCGTGTCAGAAAATATCAGCCATCTCTCCAAGCCAAAATGGACTAAACCTAAAGCTCTAATTGTCAGGTGGTGTCCTACATTCTGGAATGTCCTGAGTTCAGGGGTTTCATGTCCACTGGCACTTCAGGGGGCTGCAGGAGAGCCAGGCATGTCTAAGAGACCTGTCCAAGGGATACACTAGTAAACATGTCAGAAGGACCTTGTTAGACAGTGCACACCTGTAACGCAGCCTCTATGACTGGTCCCCCAAGGATCGTGCTATAAAAATGCCCCGTGAGCCTCAAAAATTAGAGACGCAATGTAGTAATTTATCCTAACTGGAGGTATTTTCACATTCACACATAAAATTAGGATTAAATGACCACTGGGGGGTTAATGGCATTTATGGTAAAAAGATGTTTGGAATACATTGCAGAAATAAAGGTGTGTTTTGTTTTGTATAATCCATCTTTTTTGGATACAAGGGCAGCACTAATCAGACTGAACTGCAGGCAGACTGTGAGGTATAAGAATGTAACTTAGAATGGAAGCATGTTAGGGTTGGAAGAACCCTTAGAAACCCTCTGGGCCAGTCACTTCCAAACCTCTAAGTGCTTAAGACGTATTTAGAAAACCTGGTGACAACGCAGACATCCCTCCTCAGAGACGCCAACTCTTGGAATCACATAGCTCTGGGGCAGGGGCCACGTGGAATATGATCGGGGGAACATATTCCAATGTCTGTGGTCAAGGAAGTTGAGAACCAGAGAGGGTACGGGCCATGTTCAAAGACACATAGGAAACTGTTATCAGACATGTACCCTCATCTGGGGCAGAGCACTGGGAGGCTGTGTGACATCACAAGAAACAGACAGTCATTACTGCCCCAGACTGAACAGACCTCACTGAATGGCGACTGCTTTTGTTAGGAGCTAAGAAAATTAGCTTCTGCTCTTAGTTATGTGAAAAGAAAATATGTGGGTTAGCATTTATGTGCCCTCTGTGTCATAGAAACACACATACACACACATGGCATTCACTAGGAACTGGGAGGACTGGGCTTTAGATTCCAGCCTTCCCTTAGCAGTAAGACCCTCTTAGGCAAGTCACCTCTCCGCTGGGACTGGGCTAGGAGAAGTCTCATAACTCTTTCAGACCTCAGATTATGAGTTTCACCTCAAGTGGAAATACCCAACTTCCTTCTTCCATTTTAGCCACTTAATTATTTGGTGAATGATTATAATTACGCTAATAGTTAATAGTTAGTACTAAGTATCAGGCAGTGTCCAAAGTACTTTACCTATTTTTTGCACTTAATTATTATAATTACTCACTGTTACTATACCCATTTCTCGATGCAGAAACTGAGATGCATACGAGTTAAGTAACTTTTTTAAGAGTGAATCATAGAGCTGGGAAGAAATCGGGTAAAGGGGGACAAAAAGAAAATCAAGATATTATAATGACATAATATATTTTAAATATTAGCCTTTTTTCATCATTTTATTTTGCCCTTTTTCTTTCCCCACATAAAACAGTCAGACTCCTCTGTGTTTGTAGCTCAGAGAATCGATATGGCAAAGGACTCTTTTATCATTGAGTTACTTAGGCTTTTAGAGGAACTGCAGTAAGTGACTACATAGATGGCTTGGAAGAAAACATAGAAAGTCAAGTTTACACATGTGTGCACGCATACTCTGGCACACCTACACAGGTGTTAGGGCTTGCAAGGGGAAAAAGCAATGAGGGAGAAGCAATGAGAGTGTAGATATTGTGGTGTAGAGACTGTATCTAGCTACCAAGCCCAGAAGAGGTGGTAAAAATCTGCAGAGATTTGTGGAATCCAGAAGGAGAGGGGCTTGAGCCTCATTTCCTGGGGGAAGCCAGAGTTGGACAGCCAGAACCCAGAAAAGAAATGGCTAGCACTCTTAATGCCCATGTTCCAACGTGACAGAAGCATCGGAATGTTTACCATCTTCCCAGGAGCAGCACTGAAAGCACAGAGAGAACTGTTGGACCTGGGAGGACACATCTGACGCAGCCTGGCGAGACCAGGGGAGTAAAGGATGCCTCGGTGGCTGTCTGCAGGGAGAGATGATTGAGGATACTGTGGACCATCCCTAACACTTGAGATCCTTACTTGGTGTAACTTGGGAAAAATCACGTGAAACTCTGTGTTGGTTGAAA
The DNA here is from genome assembly GCA_004024845.1 of Tonatia bakeri. Lineage (NCBI taxonomy): Eukaryota > Metazoa > Chordata > Mammalia > Chiroptera > Phyllostomidae > Tonatia > Tonatia bakeri. The sequence goes on from PVIA01000075.1 coordinate 100,508, forward strand.
TTTCTGCCTCCATGGCAGCATTTGTGTTCAAAATAGAAAAACAATAAAAGCATTTTTTTCTGCATATTTGACTTTATGAATTGATATTTTTAATCAGTAATGTAGCAATAATTCCAACTTTCGAGAGGCAGTGACTAGCTTTGGGATATGGTATGGCTTTGTTTGTGCATTTGTGTATACTTCTGACGTTGTCTTATCTGCATAGAGAGAATAAACAGAGATCTACTAAATACTAACAGTGACACTAACCATTAAATAATTACAGCTGCATCTGGAGGAGTTATAAATAGTTGGAAAACCTCCACTGGAGCTCAACAATACTTTTATTTCTAGTCATGGACACTCTGACTCTGGCACTAAACCACTTAGAATTGCGCAATCTCAATTAGGAAAGGGTGCTATCAGGGGGTGAGAGGTGCACCCTGCAAACGCCCTGGTTGCAGACTGTTAGCCTCCACAACTGTTAAGCTCCCCAGCCTGGGATCTTTGCTATGGCAGCCTTAGAAAAATAATCCAGAAAAGCAACTGACGAGAAGACTTAAAATAAAACACTTTCCTGAAGCAGCAGGTAGTTTGGGAGAGCACACGGTCCGTCAACTCTTCAGTGCTACAGTGCACGCCTTGTCAGGGCTTAGCACCAACAGAAAGGCGTTCCTGGACCCGCCCCATCCAAAGTTGCCAGAACCTCTGCGCCCGGTGAAGAATTCCTCCGGTATTCAATGCTTGTAGGGAAAGCGCTCAACCTGGAAAGATGTTGCTCTTTTATTTAGTCCTGAAGGGAGGACGATTAGAGTCTTCATTCCTTCTTCTCCTCTAAAGGACCCACAAAACCCACTGCTACGATTATGAATGCTCATGGTATCACTACAGACATTTAAAACAACAAAAGTTCAAAGGTCCACAGAAGTCCTTTATATCCTTTTAAAGTCCTCCTTTCTAGTTTAGAATAACATACTGGACTCTTTTAACTCCAAGACAAAAATATATGCACATTAAACTTTATATTAAACCAATTAAACTTAACAAGTGGTAGAGTTACTATCTAGTGACTTGAATCACATAAACTACCTGAAACTACCCATCTAAGATGTAAGAGTAGGCTACATTGTAAAAATAAGTTCCTCCTACTTAACTCTAGAAACTCTTAAAACATTACAATACTCCTCTACATAAGATTTAGATATTTATATTTTTAGAAGCTGACTGGGGAGTTGCATTGTATGTCAAAACTAAACCCTTTGGTGAAGAAATAGCTTCTTGTTTACATTTTTTTTCTGATTGTCTAAGAAAATTTGTACTTTTCATTAATAAAGCAAAATGCAAAAGCCCTCAAGCATTACATCTTTTAGGGGAAAATGAATACAGAGAAGAGCCCTTGGGAGAAGTCCAGACTGTATAAAAAGGAAAGTAGCACCCAGGTAAACAAATGCTTTGCGTTGCTGTAGTATCTTGCACATAGTAGGCACTATTTTTCTTTCTTTTTTTTCATTATAAAAGTTCATGCGAAAGGATAATATTTCATTTTGAACTAAGAAAACCGAATCAGAACAAAGGCTTTCTTCTTTAGGAGTACCTCGTGTTTATTTAGTATCTGATACCACCCTTCCAAATATATCGTGTCATTTGGTTTTGCAACAAACCTATGAGATAAGCAAGAGCCGGCCAAAGCTACAGAAAAAGAAACGGAGTGAGAGGGATTATACAGTTGGTAAGATCACCTAGCTAGGAAGTGGCAAACTTAGACTTAAACGCAGGTTTCTAATTCCATATCCTGTGCCTTTCAGCTCCCTTCCAGGCCATACGGAAGCCTCTCTCTCACACCACATCTTTCAGAGGAGTGTGTCAACTGGGTTTATGTTACAATAAAATATAACTTTCCTGCATGATTCCTTGATCTTGAACTGTTGTAGCTGATCAAGGCCTATTTGTAGCCAGTGTATAAATGGAGGCAAATAATACACTTTGATCTCATTACACGTGATCTATTTCCAAGCTTCAGTTCCTAGTATATACTTGCTAAATATCATCTAATATTAAAGTGGCAGGGAAAGATTTTACTCCATTTATTATCTTGCTTAGCTAGAATGGCCAAGAAGAAGGAACTGAATTAGAGCTGAATTTATAGTCATAAATGTTATCATCAGGAAATTGTTGGATTTGATGTTATCATTTCTATAATTACAAAAGAAATAGCTATTCCACTGGCAGTCACCACAACATGGGAGTAATTGCTGCACGATTACAGAATAGTTGCATGATATGGTTATTCTTTTCATACAAACTATAAATTATGTACTAAACATAATATAATTTATAATGAAAAACTTCACATGGCTTAAAGTAGCTACCAAGTCCAAATGGAGCTCTGTGGTCGTTGCAAAGTAATTACATAATTATTTAAGCCTCCCAAACTTAGAAATTACAAAGTACTTATGAAAAGCATTACCACGAGAAGTTAAATGGAACTTAAAATAGTCACTAACCCAGTCTGGGTAATGTTTTCTGTTGTGCTAAATGGCAATCCCGTCATTATCTTTTCCTGAGGTAGCATCCAGTGTATTTTAACAAGTGCTTCTCAGTTGTCTTTCTTCATACGATCCCAGACTCTCCATGTTGGGGAGGAAGTTTAAACCAAGTCTTCACCCATACTGTGAGCCTATTTCACAGCATTCAAGACAACTAGTTATTGGACTTCTTGAACCAAGGCAGCCAGAACTTCATGAATTAATAAACAAAGTCAGCTAACTGGTTGGCATTCTTTGCTGCATGTGATTAGAGACCCAAATCACACAGGCTTAAGGGAAGGAAGGAACTTACAAGCTTAGGTAACTGAAAAGCCCGAAGTTACTTACTGGCTTCCAGCTTGTTCTGATCTAGGTGTTAAAATGATGCTGTAAATATTCGGTTTCTCTTTAAATATTTGTTTGAGTTTTTCTGTTGGCTGCGTTCTCAGATAGGCTTCCCCTTAGAGTGGCGAGATATTCATCCGAAGATTCAGGTACAACCTACCAGCTCAGTAATTCCAGGAGACAGACTTTCTCTTCTCCAATAGTTGCAAGAGAAACCTAGAATATTCGGATTGGGATGTTCTGTATCACACTCCCTTCTCTGAATCAATCACTGTATATGGGTGTTCGTGGGTCACACAAACATCCCTAGAGCAAGGAGGGTAGGGTCATTCCTGAAGGAATACTATGATATTGTTAATAAAAGAAAAATGAATGAAGACTGAGCACAGAAATACAATGGATGTCTGTGACAGGCGAAAGTTATTATTTTTCCTGTAATAGAGATAGGTCTCTTCTTTCCCTTTACAGTGGAGGGCCTCTGAGTGATGAGCTCTGGTGAAAATAAAATGGATCTGGTCAAAAAGTTGGCCCAAGCTGGAAGCTGACATCTGTACTGTTGGCATTTACCCTGAACACACCAGAAGGGTAATTACAAGTTTACAGAAGCTCTTCTTTTATTTTTCATCCGAAATGAAGTTACACTGGACACAATGTTCTCTAGCTTCAATCCACAGAGCATTGATTCACCAGCACCAACCTTTCAAAAGTACTGAAGTTTTCCTTCTGTTTTTTTCTTTAAATGGTAGTCATACATGACTCAGGATCCCTGCTGACACCATTCATCGTCCGCAGAGCCCTCTGGCGAACCACAAAGCCCTGCTGTACACACTGATGATGGGGGATAAGGAGAACCTTATACTCGAATGGACAGAGGAGTAAATTGTGTGGTGCTAAGGAAGCTCCCCACTCTAGTTCCCAGGTGTAGCAGGCATCTGTTACTCCTTCTGGCTACCAAGCATCTATACCTCATTCCAGACAATTATCTCCCTATGGGTTTTGGTGGGAGGCACAGAAATATGCCATCATGGAAGCTAAAAAAAATGCCCCAATTCACTTTTCTTTGTCCTCCTTGCAGCTAGTGTGTGGGCATGTGACCTCAGCTCCACCAATCAAATTCACCTATTCTGGTCTTTGACTAGGGGACCAGACATGTAAGGAAGCAAGGATCCAGATAGAGCTTTTCTGGCAGTGGAGGCCATTTCTATGAGATCGAGTTCCCAGAGAAATGGGCAGCAATGCCAGCAACGGCGCCCAGTGTCTGCGGTCATTTGTGTCCACAGCTTAAGTGCATGTCTAGGGCTCAGTGACGGCAGCTCCAGGGTCAGCCTCCCCAGATGCATCTGCAGTGCAATTTTGGTATTGCTCGTGACCACAGAGCCACTGAGCCTCGATTTGCTGCACTCAGACTTTCTATGAGCTCCCCATTGTCCTTTTTTTCAGAAATAAGTCAAAATCAGTTTTGTTGCTTGCATTAAAAACACCTGGACTGACATAAAAGTTCTCATCTCTCTTGGTGTTGAAGTGTTTTCCAGTGTAGTGGCTAAGAGGACGGCAGCAATCCTGGCTCTCACATGGCATCTCTATGCTTGAGATTCATAGTTAATTATTCTCTTTCCTAGTCCTTTTTGTAAATGGAGGGAGCAACACCTACTTCCTAAAATTATCACCAAGCAAACCACTTAACATATTTCTGGAACATAGTAAAGTCTTAACATGAGCTTTTGAAATTGTAAAAGAATTCTTAGTGTGGTGGCATGGCTTCTGAGTTATAAGAAGTCTTTACTATCATAGAAAGATAAAATGAGGGATTTATATTTAAAAACTAAACGTTCTATCATAAAAAACATTTAAGCGTTTAAAATTTTTATCATTTTTTGATCTATTTAAATAAGTTTTTCTGAGGTAGTGGCTTTGATAAAGGGTAGGACAAGGCCTGCTTGGAGGGGAAGTGACTGACTAATAGGTGTTTCTGAGGTATTTCCTTATGGGGGGTGGGGGGTGAGTGCCTTCCAGGGAATCAGCTTGCGATCTGATCTCTGTAAAAATGTAAAAAAATACCCTGGATGGGCAGCTCAGATGGCAGGAGCATCGCCCCAATACACCAGGGTTGTGGGTCAATCTCCAGTCAGGGCACACACAAGAGGCAACCAATGAGTGCGTGGGTGGGTGGGGCCGCAGATCAACAACATCCCTTTCCCTCTCCCGCTCTCTCTCCCTTGCTCTTTCTCTCTAGAAATATCAGTCAACAAAGTTTTAAATGTAAAAATAATGTCATGATTCCCCTCATTTATTCTTTATACTAATGGGTCTGGTAAGATGTTGGTGCAAACGTTTGAAACAATAGATGATAGCTTGGGAATCCTGAGTGGGAGGGGGACCTCACACCTAAATTAAAAGAAAAAAAATGACATTGTAGTGATGCTTGTGTGGCTAGAAGGAAAGAGTGAATTTTCTGTCATACCTTTGCCCTCCTAAAAATCAGCAATTGACTCCTGTTTAGCTATGGAAATTTACTAAGAAACCAAAACTGTTACATGTTTATTTTTCTTTGGGACAATAATTATAGCAGAAAATGCTCCCCCCAGCTCTCGTAAGCCTACACCCCTAATACTCACACGATTGCCCCAGAAATTGGAGATGACAGCCATGATAGAAGGATTGACAAAGAGAAGAGAGGGAAAAAGCCCTTGTTACTAAGTTAATAACCAGAAGAGCATCCAAATAGGGGCAGTCTTCTTACAATACCACATACTATTTCTTAAACAGAGTCATTCTGTGGTTTGTAATCAAGTGTCTGAATTCTGAATTTATAGGCCCCAGGGTGGTAAGTGTGGTTATATGGTATTTAGCAATTTTGTGTGGTGTCGTGCTAAATATGGAAAAGTTAGAAAAGTATTTCAGTGCTTTTCCTTTGAGTCTGTGCTGAAAATTGGGTTGGGTGACAGCTAAAAAAAAAACCCACTGGCCTGGCAAGGGGCAATCAGGTTTATCTGCTTTGGAACTTTAATTTTGTTTGAGAAACATCTCTTCAGAATATGTCTAAATAACTTCTTCCTTTTTGTTCATATTGTGGTCACTTCTCAAAATCTTGAAATACTTAATACATGGAGACGAATTTTTCTTAATATAAAAAAGAGGATGTCTTAATAGTTACAATCTGCTCAGAGGTCTGAGATAAGGTCTCTTTACCATCCCTGGAGGTTTGGAGCACAGGAGGAAGGCTCATGAGCCAGGGCCTGGGGCTCTAACAGCATTTCCTAAAGTGCTTAGGGGCAAAGACTACAGTGGAAAGCAGCTGGAGTCTGACCGTCTGAGGTTCAAAGATCTGCCCTGCCACTTGCTTATACATAGTTTGAGAGAGAGAAAAATGAGTGGCCTATAACAGGACTTCCAACCCTAGGTTTCAATGGTGGGATCACGGATGTGATATAAAATGAAAATGTTAACACTTTCTATACCAAATCTCATGTTTTTGGGATCTGTGGTAGTTTGGAAATTCCAAAATCAATATTTTAAATTATGTTTTACTTCATTTAAAAATCATACAAAGCATTTGATGTATTTCCTCGAGAGTCCTACCTCATTTTTGGTCCCAAATCATATTTGTGAACCCCAATCTCCCACCATTCTTACCACACTCGATTCAAAAAGTCTTGTTTTTTTTACTAATTTTAAAACTCAAATTCATCCTGAAAGTAAAAAGATTCCGCACTAGTGAGTATATTGAATGAATTACCTTGGGTTCTAAAAGCACTTTCAAACAAATGACTTGAGTCAACATGGCAGAATAAAAATGTGAGCTTGGTCTCAAACTGCACTTGGACCAACCACTGGACCTGACACCAGCTGACCTAGCTGTTGCCCTTTTAGGAGCAAGTTACTTAGTTTTATCATCTATAAAATGGAGCTAAAGCTTACCTCCTATGAATACTACAAGATTGGAGATTATAAAGCATTCATAGCAGGACCCAACACATGATAAGGAGTTCAATAAAACAGAAATGGCAATACTCTCTTCCTAGGTATGCAATTGCCTAAGGTAACCACTTTAAAGGAAAAAATACTTGTCATACATGTGCAAATTGTGGTTTAAGCATTGGTTTTATTTCCCTGTGGTTAAATTAACTGTGTACTCTTAGACATTTTTTAATGGATATTTCCTAAGTTCATGCATTTCTAGTGCATGTATTCATTCACCAGTTCAACAACACTCTTAAACATACTCACTGCTGCCATTTTTTCAGAATGTCCCTAGATAATGAGCTTCAGTGAATGTTGCCGAGTTGGCATGCTTCCTCCTCTCCCAACCAGAACTCCTGAGCACAGCTAAAATGCCAGGCAGCTATTCTTATCATGCAGAGATGCAAATGAGTGCAGTATAAAACAATGATGAAGCTGTGCCTGTGATGTGACCTTGACAACTTCCTTCTCCTACCCCCAAGTTCCTGGCCTTGACACTATTCATCACTAGGCTTGAGGATGGTGGAGAAGGCGGAAGTTCTTCCCCTGGAGGTTTCTTGCTTCTGCGGTTATGGTTTGTCCTGTGTGCTGTCTTCTTGGTTCCAGAGGACATTAAGGAGCTGCTACCTGCCCCCAGCCCTGAGCCTGTTCATCTTTTCTGAATTAGAGGCAGAGCCCTTTCATTCCTCAGGGGAAGGGTCCTTATATAGTTTTGTTTCTCTCTCACATTTGGTACCATCCTCACAATCTCCATTTTCCTTTGCTGGTCAGACAGTCGTTCTGGTCTCCCTGTGCTCGCTTCTCTTGGTCCCTGCTCATGACACCTCTGAATGGCACATATCAGAGTCATGTCACCCATTGGTTGAGTAGCTACCACATTTCATGACGTAATTTTCTAAGTGATGTGAATGAAGTATGTGCATACGTTTTTGGAGGTCGAAAAAGGTGAGAAAATAATTAGTTAAGCCTAGAGAGACCTAGGAAGATTTCAGAGGAGCTAGGACTTGACAGACAATCAAGAAAACAACAAAGAAGGGGAGAGAATGTAATTTCAGGAAGAAGGAATGAAAAAATCAGAGGCATGAAAATCCATAGGGTCAGGACAGAAGTTTCACAATGAGCGATGGGTTGAGTGTGTGGTAGAGAATGACTGGAGATGAGACGGAAGGAGAGTTGGGGCCCAATCACAGGAAGCTAAACAGGGCAGTCTATAGAATTCGCACTTACACTCTTGGCAATAGGAATCACCAACAAAATGTCATGGCAGTCACATGATGGAGCTGCATTTTTTAAATGAATGTTTTAGCACTGTGGGGGCAAATTAAAAAGAACAGAGTTCAGAGATAGGGAAATTAGTCAAGAGTTGTTTGAGAGATCCAAGCTAGTAAGAACGCAATTCAATCGTGGCTGGCAAGGGCAAAAGAGGATGGGATTGAATTAAGAGAAACTTCAAAGGGAAAGTTACAGCATGAGATGACTAACTGCAAAACGGAAGACGACGTCAAAGATAATTCTGAAATAGCATTTTTAATTCCTGCGTTCTAGATAGATAAGAACATATCTGTCTATATCTTATATATCTATAGATATCTATATATCTGTAGATGTAGGTACCCTCATCTTACTTCCACCAGTACCCTTCTCTAAAATCCGAACACCTGCATATAATATACCACCGTGGTGACGAAGGCCTCAGTGCATGCACAATAGACTAGAAGAGCTTCAAGGAGGTCATCATTTTCTCAGAAGAGCTGGGCATCTGGAATAAGTTACAGGGAGGTTATGGAATTTTCTTCCCTGGAGGTCTTTTACAACAAGCTAGATACCCATCTGTCCGTGATGGCTTACGTGTGGTCCTTTCTGAAGCCTGGGAGGTGGCCTATTTGAGGTCTCGTGATCTCTTCCAGGCTTACAATTCTATGTTTCTACATCATTTTATGGCTTAACCCCAAGGTATATTATTCATTTGATAAAATAAATAATAAGATGAAGCTTAGAATTTTTTATGGACACTGTCATAGAATGTATTCTGGAAATTCTTAAAATTAACCAGCAAGTCCACTGAATAAATTATGGATGATGTTATAGATCAGGATTTCCCAAAGTGTGTTGGATGCAACTAGTGTTATAATATTCTTGTTCCAAAAAATGGAAAATTCACAGCACACATTATCATATCAAAGTCCTGAAGTATCCTATAGGAAAGAGGCTTTTTAAATTTTCACCCAGAGCTTTTCAAAAGTTTTAGAAAGGAGAGATATAGGTATCTATAACTCTCTCTCTCCCCCTTTCCCTCTCTCCTTCTATCCCTCCCTCTGTCTCTCCCTCCTTTTAAACTTCCTATAAAAATGGGGTTTCATAAGACACACTTTGGTAAATATTATTCTGGCTTATTCTTCTTATCATAAGAAAATCTGGGTTGGGCATATTACCAGTAACATCTAAGCTTGTCCAAGAATGATCTTGGGGTAATCTGATAATTGAGTTATTTTAAAATTACAGTTTGTTTCTCTATAAAATGGAGATAATAACACCTACCTCATACAGTTGTTAAGAGGATTAAATAAAATCAAATGTGTAAAGCACCTGGCACAGGGCCTGTTACCTTATAAGTGTTTCATAAACGTTAGCTTCCTACCCTTTGGTTCTTCATTAAGTTTTAATATCTAATGCATCTTACTAATAAATAGTTTGGATACAGAAATGCTTTAAGCAATTCAAAATTTGCCTTTGTGAAGAGATGGGTATCTTATCCTGTGTTAAGTTAAAATGTATAAGGCCAAGTGATTGTTCTACAAGAATCACAATTATATGGAAATGTGTGTTTATGCACACGAGCCACCTGACAAAATAAGAATATTTGTAATAAGTGTCAGGATCATGGGTGGTTGTTTCATTTTTAAAGAAATTAATGGACTTTATTATTAGAGCAGTTTTAGGTTCACAGAAAAACTGAGCACCTTATAGAAAATTTGGGAAAAACTCACCTCTTAATACTGAGTTTGCCAATCCATCACTATGGTGTATCTCTCTATTTGCCTTCTTTCATACATTACCGTAATGTTTTGCCATTTTTAGTGCACATTTCTTACACACTTTTTATTAAGCTTGTCCATATTTCATGTTTTTCATGGTATTATAATGATATTGCTTTTTAATTTTTATTTCAAATAGTCAATTGCTATCATATAAAAATACAGTTGTTTCTTGTTATATTGACCTTCTAGGCTGAAACCTTGCAAATCACAAAGGTTTGCAATACATATCTTTGCTAAATTCACTAATTATCAATAGTTCTAGCAGTGTTTTTGCAAATACCTTAGGATTTTATACATAGAAGCTTATTTTCATATACTAATCAAGAAAGTTTTATCTCTTTTTATCCAGTTTATTTGCCTTTCATTGGTCCAGATATATTATCCTTTTTGTATGTTGCTGGATTTAAGTTACAAATGTTTCATTAAGGATTTTTGCATATATGTTCACAAAGGATGTAGATGTATAATTTTTATTTCTAGCAATATCTTTGTATTGTTTGGGTAACAGGCTAATGGCAGCCCCCTAAACTGAGGTGGGAAATATCCCCTCATCTTTCATTTCCTGGAAGAGTTTATGTAGAATTGGTATTATTTCTTTCTTGAAATGCCTAGTACTATTCGTTAGTAAAGTTATCTGTGCCTAGAGTTCTTCTGAGGGATATTTTAACTCTGATTTCAATTAAAAAAAATAGATGTAAGACTGTTTAGCTCACGTTGTACAAGCTTCGGTATGTCATGTCTTTCAAAAAATTTAATCCATTTCATCAAATTGAAGAATTTGTTGGCATACAGTTATTCAAAATAATGCCCTATATTCTTTTAACATCTGCAAATTCTGAGTTATATTCCCTTTTTTGTTCCTGATAGTGATAATTTATTTCTTTTTTTCCTGATCAATCTATTTATAATTTTTAATCAATATTATGGATCTTCTCAAATAACTAGTTGTTTGGATGCATTTATTTTTGTCTATTGCTTTCATAGTTTTGTTTTCCTTATATTTCATTGGTTTCTGTGGTTTTTATTTTTACTTCCTTCTTTTTAAGTTAATTACTGATGCTCTTCTTTCTTTAGTTTCTTTAGGTGGAAGTTTTGATCATTGATTTTACACCTTTGTAACAATCATTTAATGCTGTACATTTTTTATATATACTAATTGAAATCAACCTCATGACATGATGTGTTGTATTTTTTTCAGTTTATATCAAATTATTCTAATTTCCCTTGTGATGTTTCATGAGTCATGACTTATTTACATGTATTTTTTTTTAATTTCTAACTATTAATGGATTTTCCAGAAATATTTTCCATGTGATTTCTAGTTTAATGCCACTGTTGTAAAGCAAATACTCAGTAAATATTTAAATCTCTTTAAATTTTTTGAAACTTGTTCTGTGGCCCACAATATTGTCTGTCTTTATGACTATAGATTTGTTACAATTATATGCTGTTGTTGGGAGCTTTTATAAATGAGAATTAGGCTAAGTTGGTATCTTAGTTGGGACTGCTATAAAGAAACTCACATAGACTGGGTGACATAAGCATAAACATTTCTCACAGTTCTGGAGGCTGATCAAGGTTACTTGCTGTCCAAGATCAAGGTTACCAGAAGACCCAGTGTCTAATGAGTACTCACTTCTGGTTTGCAGATGGTTGTCTTCCTGCTGTGTCCTTACATAATGGAGAGCCGGGAGCAAGAGAAAGCCCCTTATCCTTGGTAACAGTTCTTTATCCTGGGTAATATTTTTTGTTCGGGAGTTTGCTTTTTCTATAGTCATAGAAGCTTTCTTTCTATTAGTGTTTTATGTTATATACTTTCCAAACCTTGTACTTTTAACTTATGTCTTTATAGTTGAAGTGGGATTCTTATAAAGAGCATATAGTTTTATCTTGCTTTTGTATCCAATGCAATACTCTCTGCCTCATAATTGGAATGTTTGAAAAATTTTTAATTTAATTTAATCATCAACCATTTTGCTAAGGTTTTCCATTCATTCTATCACTATTTTCCTTTTTTAATATATTTTCCTGCCTTCTTCAGCATTAATTACTTATTATGAAACCATTTTATCTCTCCACTGTTGGTTTGTTAGCTATACATCTTTGCTCAAGACCAGGGGATGGCAAACTTTTTCTGTAAAGGATCAGGTGGTAAATATTTTAGGTTTGTGTGACAACTACTCAACTTTGTAACTGTAGTTGAAAAGCATCCATGGACATAATGTAAGAGAATGGATATTTGTTCCAACGAAACTTTAACTACAAAATAAGCATCAGGTCAGATTTGGCCCACAGGCTGTAATTCGCCAGCCCCTTTTATAAGATTTATAATATATATCTTTAACTCATCCAATTTAAGTTCAAATAATATGCTACTTTGTAATTTACCAACTTTACAAAAGCTGACTTCCGCTCCCCACATTCCCAACACGGTGCTAATCTTATATATTTTAAATTTATTTACATTATATTTCCCATGATACATTGTTACTATTTTGCTTTGAACTTTAAATTATCTTTCAAAGAGATTAAAAATGAAGAGAAATTTCTTTTTAAATTCACCCACCTGCTTCCACTTCCAGCCTTCTTCATTCCGTTATCTAAATTTTCTTTTGGTATCTTCTGCTTGTAGAACTTCTTTCAACATTTTTTAAAATACAGTTTTTTAAAGTGGTTAATTCCACTTTTTTTTTTTTTAGTTTCAAAAAGTCTTAATTTCTCCTAGATTTTTGAAAGACTCTTTTGCTTGGAATAGCATCCTAGGTAGACAATTTGATTTCTAGTACTTTAAAGATACCATTCCATTTTATTTGCGTCTTCATTGTTTATGACGAGAAGTCTGCCAACATTCTCTTCTCCCACGGTATACATCTTTTATCTTCTGTGTACGTTAAGGTTTTTAAAAAACTTATTACTATTTTGTTAAGACATTTGATCTCAGTATATCTTTATGTTATTTCTTTATGCTTTTCTCCTTGGGTTTACTGAGATTCCTGTATCTGTGGGTATAAATTTTTAACCCAAATTTTTTAATGGCTATTATTTCTTCAAACTTTTTTTTCTGTTCTCTTTTCCCTCATCTTTATTCTTCATTAGGAGTCCAATTACATATGTTAGGCCATTTGACACTGCCCTGCAGGTCACATGAAAGGACAATAGTTTTTATTTCTTCATTTCATATAGTTTCTATTTCTATGTCTTCAAGTTCACTGATATGTACTCTTGCAGTGCATAGTCTGATAATAATTTCACCAAGTACATTTTCTTTAATTATAGATAGTATAATTTTTTTCTTTAGAAGTTGAATCTTGGTCATTATAAAATATTCTTTACATCTATTATCATTTCATGTTTTCTTTTCTATCCTTAAAAGTATTTATAAAAATCTCCACAGCTAGATAATGGTTCTCCTTTACTAATTCCATAGTCTGTATTATTTTTGGATCTGCTTCTATGGATTGGTTTTTCTTGTGATTGTGAGTCATATTTTCTTACTTCTTTCATGCCTTTGATTGGATGCTGGGAATTTTGAATTTCATATTGTCTAGCACTGAATTGTATGTCTTCAAAGAACATCGGACTTGTTCTGATGTGCACTTAAGTTATTTGTGAGTCAGTTTGATCCCTTTGAGGCTTGTTTTCACACTTTGCTCTGGCAGGCCTAGACTAGCCATTATTCTGGAAATAATTTTGCCCACAACTATGACAACTTGATCCATGTCTGCATTTTTAATGAAGTCCCTCCACTCTAGTTAATAGAATCACACACTGTATTCAGCCCTGATGAGCTCTGAAAGTTGTTTGTCCTATTGCTTTACATTGACTTGCAAGCCTTAGGTGGTTTTACCCCATGAATTAATGAATTCACTCCATGGGTGTACAGAGAAGTACCCAGTCATAGACTCAACAGGTCTCCTTTTAAACTCATCTCCATTGGGTGTCATTCCCAGGCTCTATGTCAGTTTATTCTGTCTGAAAACTGTCCCAAGCAGTAAGCAGGACTATCATAGCAATTACCTCATCTATTCCTCTTCTCTTAAGATTATCATTCTGTGCCACCTGCTATCCAGTGTCTGGAATCTTTTATTTCATGTACCATGTATGACTTCTAATTGTTTATATTGAGAGGACAATTACTATGGTAGTTAAACCTCTAAGGGAGGAAGCTGGCACTCTACCTTGCTTTTGTTGTTCTTGCATGATAATTTATTTCTAATAGGTCAGTGTAGGTTTCTCAACCATCTTTACTATGAGAAAAAAACATTCTTATGTTTTATGATGTGCTCTATCTCTTTTCTGTTGTTAAAATATTGTATTTTATGAAATGGCTATGACAGTATATGCAAATGCTTTTTAATACTTTTTCTGGTAAATTAAAAAAACTGGAAACACAATATAAATTCCTCAATATTTTGCTTATTTACTTTACAGGGTCATAAAATTGAAAAACATTTGGCTTCACTACCTTAGATCACAATTACACCTATACAGAGACCAACAAAAGTTATAAACAAAAGAAACTGCTGATGTGTACATGTTTGGTCTGCTGGGCATCACAAGGTCTGAGGTCTACCCCTCCAGATACATAAAAGTGATGTTAGAGTTTGAATATAAACAGGTCTCTGCCAACAAATGATGTTGTAGACAAGTTGTGTCAGTTCAGATTCTCCAGAAAGGAGACGCCAGATGGAGTTAAAAGTACAAGAGATTCAGAGATGATAAAACCACACAGTGTAAGTGAAGTGCCAGCAGGAATAGGCCAAGGTAGCCTTCAGAGTATTCTGACCTCTATAAATGAGGATGGAGAGGGAAGGAGTATGTAGGAAAAGGCCCAGGTTGTGCTGGATCTCTGAGAGTGGGTCAGCCAGCCCACTGGGGAGCTCCGATACAAAGACTGGGTGTAGATAGTCCAGAATTGGGCAGGAATGACTGGGCCCTATTAATTCTGTCATACTCTGTTATTGGCCAGGGTTTTCCAGAAAGAAAGTAGTCTCGGCTCAGATGCTGCAACAGATCCTGAAAGCGCTGCTACTGGTAGCTGTCACCTAACTTCTTACAGAGATTAGTGTGTTCTTAAAGGGAGGTTAGAGCAAAGCTTTCCTAAGACCTTCATCCCATTCTAATGCACCAAGGCTGCAGATAGAGAAGAACTGGCCCCATCATAGAAATGCATTTGCTTTAGTCCATTGGGCTGCTGGAATAAACTACCATGGACTGAGTGGTTTATAAGCAGAAGAAATTATTACTTGCAGTCCTGCAGGCTGAAAGTCCGAGATCAGGGTGCCTGCATGGTCGGGTAAGAACCCTGTTCTGGGTCCCTGACTTCTCGCAGTATGTTCACTGGCAGAAAGGACTAAAGAACTCTGTGGAATACTTTTCATATGGGCACTACTCCCATTCATGAGGGATCTACTCTCATGACATAATGACCTTACAAAGACCCCACCTCCTAATACCATCACCTTTGGGAGTTAGGATTTCAGCATATGAATTTTGGGAGAACATAGATATTTGGACCATAGAAGCATCCTGATGATGTCATCCTCCTATTCCTCAGGAGATGCCCTTGCCTTTTAGGGTAACTGTAAGTCTGGCACTAGAAGAACAATCGCTACTTCTATTTCCCCAGCTGATGTTTTGAATTTGAGTCCTTCTTGTGCCATTGTGTCCTAATTTCCTTACCCATAAAATGGAAATTACAACAATATGCCCTTCTAGGCCAAATGTAAATTAAAATAACATTTGGATGGGGTGGGGGGGGGAGTATGCATGTGGAGGGAAAAGAAAGATATCATCTGCATCTTTTTTTAAGCCAAGATACTTTCTAGGAAATCTTTATGTCTTCATCAATTAGCATGGTCTCTCCTTCCCTATCACATTCCAATTTCTAAATGGGTATTGACATTTCAGTTTTTTTCCAAAGTAAAAAGGCATAGCACCACCCCTCTTTAAGTTATTAGAAACATCCATGAAGCATCTTTTCCTTTTTTTATTTATTTGGAAGCACCATAAGTTAAGTCTTACATGACATTGTGATAGAATTACTTGGGTTGCTTGTGACCACACTGTTACAACATCACTGAACTTTCTATGTATTGTTAGTTCTAAATTTAAAAATTGTATCATAAATCACTGGTTTCTTTAGCATTTATAGCTTTCTCCCCTTGAAATAAAAAATAGTTTCATCATCTTTTCTGAAAGTTCATGATTCATTGTTTGTTCAGACCCAATGTTCTAAATTTAAAAGTCACAGCAGACAGTTCAGTAGGACAAGGAGAAACAGAACACACCAGAATGCTGACTCATAATAGAGCACAACTCTGATTAAATCTCCAAAAATCCAATTATGATCTTGTTCAAAATTAATTTTCACCACAGAGAGTGAAGTTATTGAGAAAGCAAAAGTACAGCCTGCATGCCACTGTCACCAACAGTGGTTTGAAATGGTAGCAAAGTGACTTGGACTGAAATTCAGCTCCAATCTAATACCCAAGCAAAATCATTTTAGATTCTTCTCCACTGGTTTGAGGAGTGGTTCTTCATTTCCCTGACTTACAATCTTACTGTCTCACTAGGGTTTGTGGTCTAAGAGAACGATAAAAATGGCATGATATGTCGGTAGGAATGACTAGAACAATGGAAGCCTATCTAGGGAAGGGAGTGCATCAACTGATACAAGCATATGGACAAACCTTTCCAGGGAGTACAACAACATTCTTTGCTGTGTTATGAAGGGAGAGCCATGAGGAAAACAGGTGGGTGGCCAGGCTTCCCTGCTTTTATCATATCCCTGCTTACTCTTGCTTATCCAAAGGACTCTATTTCTCAAGGAAATAAGCCAAGGATAGGGCTAGGAAGGTGGCTGCACCTTGAACTTCTCCCTGCATCAGGAATGTTTCTGGGAAGACAGGCAAGGGAGGGTTTCCATTTGTGGAAGTCAGGAGAAGAGAAAATCAGTACAGACTCAAGTGTGTATCTAGCAGTGGAGATTCAAAGGAGGCTTAGCCTCTGCCCTCCAATAGCTTATCTTCCAACAAGAAGATAAAGAAAACCCATTTGAAACAAATGTGAACAGGATAAGGCTATACACAATTTTGTGCTAGATCACTGCTCGGTTAGTCACATCCCACTTCATTTAATTCTCATACCTTCCCTTATGTAAATCCTTCTCTAGAGGTTAAAACGCTCTACATTCCTCCTTCTGCTTGAGTGGGTACTACTTGAGGAGAGTGGTCCGTGTCTCCCACTTGCTTTTACTCTTATGCACTGGGCCTGATACACATACATACTATTTTACATTTTGAATTGGTTAAGACTAATAAAATAAAGAGAAATAATAAAAGAAAGAGTTTAATCGTGAGGAGGTAGTCAAAAATTCAATTAAAGACTTTTGATCTCAGAACTCTAGGAGGCCCTCAATATACATGCTGTGAATGAACGAATGGTTTGAAGAAAAGAAGTGTCGTAGGAGAAGAAAACAACATCAGCAGAGAGGCATGAGAATGGCGTATTGATGGATCTGAGAGAGGTCAGCCAAACTAGAGCTGAGGTTGGGCATAAAAAAAGAAGAGGTAAGTAAGGATCACCAGGAGGGAGAAGTTATGGGTCTGGAAAACCCAGAAAAGAGGCATAGTAGATTTGATGTCCTAGAAAACAGGGAGTCTTTGAAGGTTTGGGGACCAATGAACTGTGGAACAAGAGTATCTGAGGAAGATGAATAGCCTTGCCATGTAGGATGAGTCAGGAAGAAGAGGCCTCACCTAGTCCAACTCTAAGCCCAGGCCAGCCGTGCAGGTGTGACGTGATGGCTGGGAGAGGGGGAGGTGATCGAAGGGAAGGGGTGTGGATAAGAGGCATTTCAAAGGCAGACTCAGCAGGATTTAATAAACACTTTTCAGTAGATCAAAATCCCTGGGCTTACTGAGTCTGCAACACAAGAGATAAGAAAACGACTAACACTTGTAGAAGGAGCAAAGATAGAAGGCCTAGGAAATAGAAGCCAGGCCTGAAAGTCAGCTGCCCGTGACCTTGCCCAGGCACTTGTTAATTCATTCCTTAAAATCAGGAGGTAGCCTCAGTGTTATGGAAACTTGCTAGCCTCTTGCATTCTGCCACCATATGCAGTTTAAGACACACAGAGAAAAGATACTCCAGTTCTTGTCATTAGCAGCCTTTCTGGAACTTTCTGGAACTGCCACTTCACAAGGCAGAATTCTTCTGACCTTGCTAAAGAATCCCCACCTAGTCCCGCCTCCTCTGCAGCGGAGAACACACTAAGACAAGCACCCAGGAATGCCTTTACCTGCTGAAGATTTGGGTCCATGAGCAACTGACCACGGTTCCGTATTTCAGCATTTAAAATGCTCAGTGTGACGTGTAGAAAGAGTGAACTCATCCAGTTGCAGAAATACACATCAGTATATATAACAAAAAAGTAAAATACAATTACATGAAAGCAGAAAATGGAACTATAAAAACATCATCCATTGTTCATCTCCTTTACATTTTCTCGTTGAGAGAATCTTTCTTAGGTGGAGATATGGCATTAGCTGTGAACTCTGCCATCTGAGGGTCCCATTGATGTTCCCAATATTCCTACATCTGTTTAGGACAGAACTTTCATAAAGAGACAAATTGTGGTATAGCCACACATCACATAGTAGAAATGATGTAATAGAAAAAATGTGCATGATAAAACTATTACAAAAAAGAAATAATAATTGTGTGACATGACAGACATGTTGGGTAATGGTATGGTAGTAACCATATTGCAATATACAACTATGTCAAACCAACCAACACTTTGTACACATTAAATTTATACAATGTTCTGTTCAATTAAATCTCAATAAAAATAAATTTAAAATAATACAAAAACTTTATCCACATGGATAAAACTCAAAAACAAACAGGCAAGTTGCAAAAGAATATCTATCCAAATATCTATATCTATATCTACACAGCAAGATTCCACTTATATAGTCTAAAATTATAATAGAATACCATTTTTTGTCTAGAGACACATGCATGTATAAGAAAAGCTAAAGACTTGTATCTGGAAGGGGAAATAATAGGATGGAGTATGGGATGTGCATGGTGGCTTCAACTGTATTTGTAAGGGTTTATTTCTTTGGCTGAGTAATGTACACATGGGTGTTTGCTGTGTGATTCCTTACACCTTTCTGTAGCTTTGAAATATTTAATGATATATTTTCTTTCAGGCTTCAGTCCTTTCCTGGGAAGACGCGGGGAAGCCCACGCTGGCAGTGGCCATTCCGCCCCATAAAGGTAGACTCCCTTCCCTCCCTCCTCAGTGGAGAAGAAACTCACATCCATGGCAAGGAGATGAAAAAGAAGAGAGGAGACCCCTGTATGAAGGGTTCAGTTATGAAACGGAAAACTATCTTTCATTCACCCTCACAAGTTTTTAAAAGTCTGTATGTTTCTATTTTTGCTGCACAAAAGACCCATTCCAGGGGAGGCGGGGCATCATTTCTTAGCATTCCTGAGCAAGGGAAAGGGCTTCCTGCTGTTACAATGCTTAGGGAGGCAGATGCGTGAGAGTCACCAAAAATGCTCAAGTGCCTGTGCCTCGCTGGCCACAGAAAGGGGATTAGTGAAGCACCATTAACCCCACAATAAAAACACATCAGTTTAGGGCTTTCTTTCATCCTAAACGTAGTTTATAAACATTGCCTTATCACAGGGAGAATGTTTATCTTCATGTGTTATAAGTAGATCCCCAAAAAACAACAGTAGCTAATGAAATTAAATATGATGTTGGAAAATCTATTTCTCCTTCCAGCAGAAATGAGACACAGGAGAGAGTTAGGCCAGAGGTTTGGTTTGGTTTGGTTTAGTTTAGTTTGGTTTAGTTTAGTTTGGTTTAGTTTGGTTTGGTTTGGTTTGGTTTGGTTTGGTTTGGTTTGGTTTAGTTTAAGCACCATCTACTTCGATTAGTTCAGAAGCCTTATTAATAAGTTTAAGAAAGCCAGGGTTTGAACCTAAAAACTTCTATCTTTTCAATTCCTTACACCAAACTTCTAAAACAAGTCAAGAGGTAGTTTTTTATGGCTTTGCAGTGCCCACAGTAAGACACATTCTATGGGTTGGGGGTGAGGGGAAATCGGTGGGGGGTAAAGGCAGAGAACTGTAATTGAACAACAATAAAATAATTTTTAAAAAGACACATTCTAGTAATTTATAATCATTTATCTGAGAAGTGGTTGATGACAAAGGGAACTAAATTATAGCTTTCCCCTCCTACCACTTCCCAACAACCAAAGAGGTTCTTGAGATTTGCTGTTTGTTTTTATTTATATATAAACTTCCAGAGGCTAATTTGACTAAAGGCCTTAACTAACCTTGAAGTTTCTAAAAAGTCTCCCTTAAGGGTTAATAATGTGTTCTATCTCTAACACCATTTTTCACTGGAGGGTCATATTCGTTATGCCTAATTACAATGAAATGATGAAACAAAGGGAGAACCAGTGCAGGGCGCCTCTCCCAATGGGCCAATGTGCAAATTTAAATGTGTCTCAGCTCTCAAACATCAGTGCACATAAATCTGTTCAGCATGTGCCACACAAAATTCCTGACAATGCGAGGATCACAGTAAAGAGACTTGAAAGCAAAATGCAACTTACCACCTATTCATTTTCCCTGGTGTGAGGGTGGAGTACAGGCAAGTCAATAATGGAACTAAGTATGTAGTATTTTCTAAAGCCCAGATTCGGAGCACATGGACTCAGAAGAATTGATGCAATCAGAAAGACAAAAATTTTGAAGTTAGGGCTCTTCTGGAATGTCTGCAATGTGTGGTTTCCATGGATAGCTGAGAGTAGAAGTGGGGACACTCAAATGTATACATTAGGAGAAAGATAACTTTGTTACTCTCTTTAACTGACAACTTTTCTCTTGCTCTCTTCTGTCTTCCTGGGACAAACAAGTGGTCCTATTCCACTCAGATCTTTATAGTTGAATCTAATGATGTGCAGCCAATCTGAATGTTACCATTTCAGCCACTATCTAATTGTCACCTTTGGTTTATATGTCAATTTCCAGAGTCCCTACTCTTTCCTTTTCTCCTTTCTTTCTCCTTGGTAATAATCTAACATCCCAGCTGACTTTCACATTGTTCTAGCTTGGGAAAGAACTCTAGCCCTGAGTGGTTTCTGGTTTGGGCTTCCCATCTCACTGGATCTCAGAGATGTGGCTTCTTTTGTGGTCTTGCCCATTGTGTTCTATCTTCTTCCTGGTCTTTGGAGCGTCAGGTTGGAATCTGTAAACTTCTTCATTACCTCTTCCTTGTCCTGGTGCTCTCACTTCCTGTCCTGATCTTTTCTGATACACTAGTTTCCTTACCCTTCTCTATCCCTGCTCTCCTTGTGGGCCTGAGAATTCTCAGTCACTTCTTTTGTGCCCCTGTATGGTAGCTACCCAAACCTACCTCCAGGTCATCTTCCTGAGACCTTATTATTTTACAGCTTCAATCCTATGGACTGGACTTCTCTGTGTGACTTGCAGGCTTATTAAATTAAGAACAAACAAACAAACAAACAAACAAAAAACCTAGCACATGTCCTGATATCCGCAGATTCCTTTTAAACCTATCTGGAAGTTATCTCCTTGCCCCTAGTCTGGGGTATTAGTCTATTAAAGGAAGGAGAGAATTAGGCAATAATTTAGGGATAATCATTGAGTTTGGAGAAAGATTATCCAGAACAGAGGATAATAATGAAGGCTTTATTCATTCACTTATTTGTTTACCATTCATTTATGAATATTGACTGTACTAATTATACATGTGCAAGTAAGACATGCTCCATGCTTTAAAGAAATTCCCAGGTCAGTAGAGAGCAGATATGGGAGCAGGTGTTTCCAGGGCATACTAGGGACACACAAAATGTAAATGCATAGCTGTACAGAAAAACAGCAGAGTTGCATGGGGATTCAGAAAAGTTTCCTTAGAAAAGCTAATGTTTCCCTTAAGCCTTGAGGCATGATTAAATTATAATCAACATTGGGATAGAGGTTTTTTGGCAATGAGAATAATGGAAGTAAAAATATGCAGCATAAAATACGTGTAGTATGATTTAGTATAGTTTCATAAAAAAGTTAAAGTGGAGATTAGGAAGAAGTAAGATAAAAAGATGGTCAGGAAAGATACAGAAAATTAGAGAGCTGGGGTTTTAGTGTAAGAACTGAAAAACTGTTGAATCTTTGAATCAGGGAAAAGAAATGATCATCTTTATCACGTAGAGGGATTATTCTGGCCATAGTGTAGGGAGTGGACTCGAGTAGATCAAGATTGGAAATGGGGGGGCCAGATAAGAAAAGATGAGAATGAATTAAGGAAGCATCAGTGAGGGGAATAAAGACTAAATGGCCATGAAAAACACTTAGTAGATAGAAGTGAGAAGACTTGGTTACTTGTCTTGGTGACGGGAGGGAGGAAGGACTTACTATCACTGAAAGTCTACTGAGTGGGTAATGGTATAATTTGCTAAAATAAAGTGTATAACACAAAGAGTAAATTTTATCAGGTAAGTTGGTTAGTTCAGTTTTGAACATAATAAGTTTTGGGAGTTTTTGGCATATGCAGATGGAGCTATTTAATAGGTAATTAAACAAGTTGGGAACTAAGTGTCAAGGTCTGGGCTAATTGCATAGATTTAGAAGTCATAAGCATAAGGATTGCATTAATGACTGTAGCAGTCTTTACATGCTTGAATATGTTCTTATTTTGCACCAATAATTTGGTTGGGCATAGAGTTATAAATGGAAATTACAGGTTTGAAGTGTGGATTCATGTTCTGGTATACAGGCTTGTTGATGAAGTGTCCAATCCTCTTTTAGTCTTATCTGATTTTTCTCCCACCTCTGGGTGAGCAGTGGAAGAAGAAAATAAAGAACAAAGATCAAAAACTTAATGAAACCAGTGTTTTAGGGATTAAGAAGAGGATATGTAATCCTATAAAAGAGGCTGAATAAAAAAAGTCAAAGAACCAGCAAAGTGTCAAGTATTTGAAGGGAAAGATTGAAAGGCTTTCAAGAAGAGTATAATCAGCAATGCCAAATTCCAGAAAGGCCAAGTGAAAATAAGCTGAGAACGGGCCAGTTAGATTTGACAATCTGTAGCTTCTCTGGAATAGTTTAGTGGAATATTGGGTTGGAAACTGAATGAGGGGCTCCCAGTTCAAAATGGCAGACTGAGTGCACGTACCTGCCTCCCTTATCATCCTTCTGAGATGACTGGAAGAATTATAAGAGTATGAATCCATAACAGTACTGAGGGAGGAGAGGTTACCAGTATACCAAAAATTTTAACAAATTCCTGGAAAGTAAAAGAAAACAAGCTCTTTGCTTTGTGACTATTTGGAACCAAGTAAGCTAAAATCCAGAACATGCAGAGAAAAGTAAAGAAAATGGTCTTCTTATGGGGCCTGGGAAGTTCTAAGACTGGAGTTAGAAGGACAATTGCACCTCAACCCCAGAAGGCGACATGAAAGGCATTGTTAACGTGTATGGGAAAAATGTAGAAATGTGTGAGGGAATGGCTTCTAAGGTGTTGGGCCAAGGAGGGTAGAATATAATTTTCAAATAGGCCAAATTTACTAAATGCTCTATCCCCAGGGACTTTTAAGCTGTGCAACACGGTTTCTGACCAAGGAACTCATTAAGGCTCTGTGTCTTCACAGCAGCATTGCTGACATTTCAGATGATTCTTTGTTGCACAAGTGGGCCCGTGCATTGCAGGGTGCTTACGGCATCTCCGTCCTCTGCTCCCCAGATGCCAGTGATACCTGTCCCCCCCACCCACCCACACACAAAAGTCATAATAATCCCAAACGTATCCAGGCATTGCTAAATGTCCCCTAGAGGGTAAATCATCTCTTCCTGTAAGCCAAGTATTTAAGGCAATGTACTGTAAACTTCACACAAGGAAGAGTTGGCTGTATTTTATACTTGGATAAATTAGTTTAGTGTCAGTTACAAGTTCAGCTGGGGTATGACACCCAACCTCGTTAGGCTGGAGTGGTATTTTTTTAGGAGGTGGCTTATTCTCTGAATTAGTATGCAATAAAAATGATGATTCTCCCCTAGCCAGAATACATTGGTCTGGGATTCAGGGTATGGAATATGGGTATCATCAGCTCTCATTATTTTATCTAATGATTCACTTAAAAATGTTTGCTCTACCATCCTCACAACAACTCTGCTAAATTAGAGGTCTTGGTATCAAAGGAAAGGATTTTTCCATAGATACAAAACAATTTTTTTCATTGGATTGGAAACAGATCACCATCTGCTTCCTTCTTGCTCCTTTAGTTAAAGGGGAAAACATTCTAAAGGAAACATGCAATTTGATTCTTAACTGAGGTAACAGAGCCTGCCTAGTAAGGGTTGTTGCCACACAATGGTGGCAAGAGAGTGTACAAGGAGAGTATCTGGGTTGCCTCTTAGCATTGCCATGCCCAGGAAGGTTAATGGGAGAATTTCACATCAGGTTACGAAGACTATCCTATAGATCATTCCACCCAGGAACCATTAGAAAATCCTGAACATATTAAAAATGGTATTAAGGCATCAGAGAGCTACCAAGGCAGCCAGAACCTGAGGGAAAGGAAACCCATCAAAGTGAGTCTGTGCTATTCATGAGAAAAATTCATGAGAAATTTTTCTCACGATGCCTTTGCTGAAATCTAAGTAATTGTCTGGAAAGCCTGAAAACCAGTAAAAAGTAACTGTTAAGAGTCAGAGAAGCTGAGTAACTCTTCAGCTGCCTCACAGGGAAGGGGAGTGAAATGTTGGAGATCAGGGTTACCAGGCAGCCGGATTGCAAGGCTAGAGATCCCAGAGAAAAGGAAAACACATCTAGGTGCACCAGGCATTCAACTGCTGTTTTCCTGGAGGCTTTCACAAGTAGCGCAAGCCTATAGGTGGAAACTTCCAGCTGAAAGTGGAGGCTTAGAGGGTTGAGACATTAAACAGAACTATCAGTAATTCACAGCACTGAGGAGATTGAAATTGGAGTATAGGGCCCACCAAGGTCGAGCTCTCTGATAAACACCAAAAGCTTTGGGAACACCAAAAAAACTATACCCTAGAAATAAGAACACATTAGAAATACATCAAGACTTACAATGACTGGAACTCGGTCTTGAATCAGATCAGTCCCTGATTGGATTAAGTGATTTACTCCTATTGTAACTGCCTGTCAAAATCTAAAGAAAACTCTCTTTGGAGAAAGATAACATCATACAGATCCTCTATAACATATTCTACACAATATCCAGCATTTATCAAGAAAAGGAATCAAGCAGGGAAAACTAGAAGTAGTTCCATAGGGGATCCAGATGATCAGGGTGTGAGTTACAGATGTTAAACTGTGATTGATATATACTTCATTATCTCTCAGTAACTGAGAGAATCAAGAACAAACATTAGTAAAGACATAGACAATGTGAACAAAATGTCACACACACACACACACACACACACACACACAATGTGCTTTCCTTTCCTCTGGGATCTCTAGCCTCACGATCCGGCGGCCTGGTAACCCTGATCTCCAACATTTCACTCCCCTTCCCTGAGAGGCAGCTGAAGAGCTACTCAACTTCTCTGACTCTTAACAGCTACTTTTTACTGTTTTTCAAGCTTTCCAGCTCATTGCTTACATTTCAGCAAAGGCACCATGAGAAAAATAGCACAGAATTTCTTGGCTTACCTTGATGGGTTTCCCTCCCCTCAGGCCCTGGCTACCTTGGTAGCTTTCTGATACCTTAAACCATGTATATGTATATTATATGTATATGTATATGTATATGTACATGTACATATCAGTAACAATAAGATAACAGAAATACCTAAATGTCTGGAAATTAAGCAATATACTTCTAAATAATCTACGAATGAAAGAATTTTTGGTGGAAATTGAAAACATTTTAAACTGAATGCTAATGGAATATAGCACACTAAAACTTGTAGCAGCATAATAATGCAATGCAACCTGAGATTCTTGTATTGGCTCATCCTATAGATTCTACAAACATTAAAAAGATAATACTGTATGGTAAGCAATTGTAAAGTTCTGAATAAATGCACAATTTCCTAAAAAGAAAGTTACCAAAAGAGCCTCCAAAAGAATTTTAAAAATCTAAATAGTTCTATATGTATTCAAGAAATTAAATCTGTAATTTTAAACTTTTCAGAAAGAAAACTCCAAGCCCAGATGTCATCCCCAGTGAATTCTTTTAACATTTAGGGAAGAAATAGTACCAGTCTCCAAAGATTAGAAAGCTCAGTGGAAGATTACAACAACTTTAAATATGCAAGATCATCAAGGTCTCAGAACTGTCAAGTATGAAGGTATAATTTAACCCACTGAAGAAAAAAACGTCTGAGAGCAAAGAGAATGTGGAATGAGTAATACAATGAGGAACACATAAACACTAACTATAGCTTTTCAACCAGCTGCAAATGTGTGAACTATAATATCTACCTGTATTTTATGTTTCCTTGCTATATCAGATATAATATATATGAATTTTAAATGGGAATTTTATTTCTATATGTTATGTACACCATATATCTACATAATCTCTATTTTTAAAATAACTTTTCTCTTCTTCTCTTTTCCTCTTATTAGTTTATAGAGGGTGTACTGATGATAGTTTACAAGGTAATTTACAGGCTATGAGGTATACAGGAAGGATTATAATTGAACAGGAGGAAGGACGTGATCTGGAAATTTCCGACTTATTGCTGAGGAGCCATGGCGACAAGTAGGTGGGTAAGAAACAAACACTGGTCCATACACTGGTCCAAACACTGGCCTTCTTGCAGTTGGGCCTAGGTTTTCCCAATCCTGTAAAGTACTCATAATGCTTCCAATATCCCCAAGGGCTCATGGGACAGCTGAAAGCTAGGAAGTCTAATGTGGTGATTTGTGTTAACTAGGTCATCATTAGTGTAATGAAGGGCACTTAAAAAATAAGAGCTGCAGGTGGTAAACGTAGTTATGAAAGAATGAAGCACAATGTGATCTCCCTCGGGGCACTGAGGGTCACACCCAGAGGCGAAGTGTCTGAGTAATTCCTTCTGATCAAAGCATAGCTCAGTGCTCCTCCTGGATCTAGGCCTACTAAATATGTTAGAGTTTGATAGCGATCGAGATTACATCAACAGATAGTTGAATGAACAAATGGATTAACATCACACTTTAAGCATGAGCCCAAGAATGTGCTTGGAAACAGCTGCTGTGAGAAGCACTGGAACACTCACGAAACGGACCAACACGTCTGGCCCCCAGGACAGAGAGCCAGCCGACTGAGGAGCTTAACAAAAGTGTTGCATTATCTGATGTCGAAGTGGCAACAAGCTCAAATCCCCCAGAGAAGGTAAAGAATGAGGTTCTAACAGTCCTCACTAAATCAGATGGGAAGTCTTCAGCCCAAGAAAGACGGGCCAATAACTGACTCAGAGACTTGGGTGGTTCCCAGTTCCCCCCACGCTGCTTGTTGTTGTTGTTGTTGTTATTATTATTATAATAGTTCAAAAAGTAGTACTTCTGGTCACCTGTCATTGCAGGAGATTTTTATTTTAATAAGAGAAGATTTTTATGTACTCGGAAAATTCCCATCTTGTTACAAAATATTATGAAATAACAATAAATTGCACATTTTCTTTCATCCTAAGACATTAAAGTACTTTGACACATATTTTATTTACTCTTAAAACAAACTGTTGGAGTTATGCAAAGGAGAGGAGTAAATATATTTTGTGTATAGAACACCCAAATCTTGCACAAAAAGTTAGAGTAGAAAATAGTCAAGAATAGGATGCAGTGCCTCCAGATCCCAGCCCAGTCTTAGTCTTTCTTTGAGGACTTTCTGGACCCAGTTCTGTACACAGGAAATTCAGCTCACAATCTAGACTTCTGTTCAATCAACAGGCTTGCGGACATTCACTATGTGCAACTTACTGTCTGGGCGTATGGAGGGCATAGTGAATGCAGTGACTAACAGGCCACATCCATGCCATCCCTCTCTCCTGGACAGTGTCAGAGCAGCTTGCGACAGTGACTGGTTTAGGGACAGGCATGAGACCAAAGAGAGATTTTTCTGGAGGCTTCTGAGGAAGTGCTTTCTCATTCTGAAGAGAGAGCAACAGGAAAGCAGACGTTCCCTGCTGATTGCTACTGGCAGCCCTCCCACAGCCCCAGGAGGACCTGCCTTAGGGCTAAACTGACACTGTGGAAAGCATTGTGGAAGATGAAAAGAAGTTAAGTCCTTGATGACATCACTGAACTTCTGGATCTACTAAAGCTAAAGCCCACCCCTACTTCTGACTTCCCTCACACATGAAACTGAAGAATAACCTTATTGTATGAGCTAGTTTGAATTGGGTTTCCTATTGCTTATAAGTGAAAACATTCTAATGCAAAAGGACTCCCAAAGAACTATACTCGATGCAAAAAGAACCTAATTCTCCACTTCCAGAGCCTCCTCTCCGGTCTTCACCCCACCCCACGAAGACTTGGTGTTCATAACCCCAAGAGCCCAGGAGGCAGACAGGTCATTTCCAACCCCAAGGTCTCCTCAGATGCCTTCTCCTCGCACCATTCAATATTCATGGTCTGAGACATTACTGGGGTTTATGAAAGGATTCATCTTCATTTATAAAATCCTCCATGTGACCTTGGCCTGGGCCCGGGTCATAATGGGAGGACAGGTGAGCAGCTAAGTGCCTTTAAAATTTTAGCCCTAGCTATGTCGCTCTTGCTGCACTTCAAGCCTTCCTTCTGGTTCTCTGTTCTTAAGGGGAAAGGGGAGGAAGGTATTGTCTTCCTTGTTGTCACTTTCTAGTACCACGTAGTGATTTTTCACTCTCCTTGATCTCTCCTGTCTCTAGTCTCTGACATAATGGACTTCCAAGACCAACCTAAAAGAGGCTACAGGTGTCCAGAGCTGAGCTCCCAAAGGGAAATACCTCACCCTACAACAAGGGATCCAGTGAAACTAAACCTTCCTGCTGAGTGAGGGTGTAAGTGTTATACTAAGCTTCTCAAGATATATTCTTTGACATATATCTTAATTAATCTTACAACAACCCACTGGAGCTATGCGAAGGACGGGATTAAATATATTTTGTGTATGAAATACCCAAATCTTGCACAAAAGTTAGTGGAGCAAATAGTCAAGAAT
Organism: Tonatia bakeri; assembly: GCA_004024845.1. Classification (NCBI taxonomy): domain Eukaryota; kingdom Metazoa; phylum Chordata; class Mammalia; order Chiroptera; family Phyllostomidae; genus Tonatia; species Tonatia bakeri. The sequence continues at coordinate 129,566 of PVIA01000075.1, forward strand.
AGAATGTGTCGCCTATAAATCCCAGTCCAGTGATCTTTCTTTGTCTTAGTCTTTCTTTGAGGACTTTCTGGACCCAGTTCTGTACATAGAAAATTCAGTTCACAATCTAGACTTCTATTCAAACAATAGACTTGCAGACATTCACTATGTGCAATTTACTATCAAGGTGTATGGAGTATACGGGAACTGGGGGAATCAGAACTCGAGGATAGGGAAAAGCAGATTCTCCATAATTTGGAGACACTTGTTCAGGAAGCGGCTCACTGTGAAATCTGGGTGATCTCGCCATAGGGGTGAAGGAGCATTGACTTTGAGTCAGACTACTGAATTTGTTTGTCACTTCTCAAATTGACTAGCTTTGCTGCCTTCGATGAAATCCTTAACTTCCCTGGGCTTCCTGTAGAATGCGGTCAATGATCAGTGCCTCTCAGGATTGTTTTGAAGGCAATGGAGATGAAGCACCTCATGTACGCCTTCTCTCATGGAACCTTTTAGAGTCTTGGTGTGAAATCTTCTAAAAGCATTCCGGGAGTCCTCTGCACAGAGAGGAAGTGGGGGCTTGCTGCTAAGACACTACCTGATTGAGGGCACGTGCCCCAAGAGAAGAAGCATAGATAAGGAACATAAGGATTAGATCCCAGAACCAGCCCTGTAACATGGGTGAGTGAGAACCCTACGCACCTTTTCCATGGTCAGCCTCTTTCTCTGAACCAACAGTGTCAGACTAAACATTGATCTCTAAGGCACCTCCTGGATCCCAGGGTTTTCAGAGGAGAAATGGACAACTCTGGGCATGGCAGACAAGGCTTGCAGGAGGATGCGACTGTATCTGCACACAGCTACTCCGCTGACCCCTTGGAGTGCTCCCTGCAGGCTCTCGGTCCTCCACCACAGGTCACACCATGCCCTCCACTCTCACTCACCCAAGAAGGCAAATGGTAGTGCCTTGACCATTTTTTAAAAAATTGACCAAGTATTGTGTTTGATCATATACTTTCAGGATTCCTTAAGGCTTGAAAGTTTACCTAATTATTTCTTCTCTTTCATTCTGTCAGTTCCAAATTGGGGGCCTGTCACTGCTTGAGGACTTTTTGCCTTGGGGTTCTATGCCAGAATTCAAACGATCTAGTAATAGCCCTTTCACTTCTCTCCCTGAACCATTCTCCCAATGTTCAATATTCACCATCTTCCTGGAAATTGCCCCTCTGTTGTGCTCTTCTAATGCAAATGCCTTTCTGAGTTTCACCAGGAGTAGTTCAAATGGTTTCTTCATACCCTTGTCATGGTCTCCACAATCTCTCTCTTCAAGAAGATATCTTTCTCACTGGTCACCCCTGGTTGAGGTCCCATTTTTTGCTTCTCCTTTTGTTAAAGACTCCCAAACCAGTCTGTCACTTTCCAACAGGACTGCATGCTTGGAAGTTGAGTGAGAATGTGGAACTCGGCCATGTGTGCTGAGAAATCCCAGGTGATATGTGCTGAAAATGCAGATTTCTGACCCAAGGCACGGTGCCAAAAAGAAGTTTTAATGTCCAAGTGTTTCATGCTTCAAAGATAGGCCCTTGTGGTTCTTGGTTTAAACCTGCATTCTGCACAGGAAGCAATCTGATATCCCACTGACTGGAACCCATAAGGTAATTCAAAATTGCTTAGATTGGGGCCAACAACTTCGCTGAAGATTTGATACTCTCTAGAGTTATTGCCCAAACTAGGTGAGTAGCATAACAAGTTGCTCCAGCAGGCATACATTTCACGTATTCCACACATCACCAGCCAAATTTAAGAATTTAAGTATTTGGACAATCAAGAATTAAGTATTAGGATTTATTTCATATTCAGTATTTTCTGGCATTCACAGCTTTTCAAAAATGTCTGAAACTTCAGTTCAAAAAGTTGGTTATTGTCCTCTTATAATTTGTTAAATACAAAACAAATAGATTTCTCCAGCAAGGATAGCAAGGGAGCTCTCCTCCCCCAATGAAAGAATGGTATAGCATTGCATTTATGGCCTCCTTTTTAGGAGACGCTTCATTTCTGCATGATTTCAGTCAAGACATTCTTTTAAATATCATTTAATCCAATAAATACCTATTGAAAATCTCTATGTGAAAAACACTAAAGATATTACCAAGATGAATAGAACATTATTTATCTTCTCTAAGGCTTGCAAGTTAAAAGACATATATAGAGCAAATAGCCATATTTGAAAACAAATAACGTGCAGTGAAAAGTGGTCAGGGAGGAAATGAATGGTCCTGGGAGAACCTTGCAGCCTTCCAGAGGGAGTGGCTTTGAGCAGAGCCCTGACTAATGGGAAGCCCTCCCACCGTTACAGATGATGGGTGAGCATTTCTCCTGCAGAAGGATCCTGAGTCCCAGTTCAGGAAGAAGGAGAATGCAGACCCAGGTGAGAGCCATAAGGTGGTCTGCACAATGTACGCAGGGAAAGTGGTGTCAGTAGAGACTGAAGGGCCACTTCAGAGGACTATGAATATCTATCTAAGCAGTTGGCAGTTTTTTCTGTTCTGGATGGTCTCTACGGTATTGCTCAAGGCAATCACTCACCAACGTTGTGTAAGTAACTCCAGAAAATACTCCATCGAATTGCCCATGAAAGAAGCAACTCCATGGAAAATCAGTACCTACTACAAGTCAGCATCTAAAATTCAGAGAACTTGCCCTTAAATATTCAATTTGGGCCCATATTGGAAACCATTGTTTGTTGTTTTTTGGGTTTTTGGTTTTTGCCCATGCCTGATTTTATTAGCTTTGCCGCTTCTAAGCAGGAGTCACGCGGGCTGGCTTCAGTGGCAGGTTCTACTGCTCTGAAGGCTAACCACCTGCCCCATCGAGCTGCCCTCCCAAGTGCCTCCGGGGGGATTTTGTGCAGTTCACATAACTCTACATGTGAATCATACCATCCTCAACATACCCACCACATTTGATGAAAACCCTGCTGTCCGTTTTTGCGTGATGTCCTAAGACTTGGACAACAGAAACATAACTTTATTTATCAAGATGAATAAAAAGCATCAGCAAGATCGGTGACATGCTTTAAAAGTCACACTCCAGGGGCCGTGGGTTTATGGATAGTAGTAGGGTTCAGGACTGATGGGAGGAATTTACAATGCTCAGGCAAGAGGGAACAAGACCTGAATTAAAGCAGTAAGACTTAAAAGAAGGGGCAGATACAGGAGATGTTTTGGAGGTAGGATCAAAAGGGTTTGGCAACTGATTGAAGGTGTAAGGAGAGGAAGGCAGAAATGCTGAAGGGGCTTCCAAGATGTGAGGCTGAGTTAATAGGAGGCTGATATACCATCCCACCAGGAAGGGGAACCCAGAAGAGAGTAATTCTGGTGCTAAGGGGATTGGGGGTAACTTATTTAGAAAATAACAGGAATATGCTTGGTTTCTACTCACTGAATTAGTTATAATTAGGGTGATTATGTATTAATACATCTAAACTGGGACACTGTTGAGACAGAAAGGGGATAGTTTCATAATTGCACCAGAGCAACAGGTCTAAACCAAGATTCTTCCAAGCACATCCAGATGTTTGGTCTCCTGATTTATAATACCTCTCAGTGTTCACTTAGTCAGGGACTTAGCTGGTTCACAGTTCATTGAACTTAGGATCTCAGAGTTAGGGGAACACTAGAAATTCACATAATGTAGTCTCTTGGCATTCCCAGAAATTCCTATATACTCCATTCCCTAAGTTCAGCCTCTGCTGGAACAGTTCCCAGGGACAGAAGACTCACTATGATATTCAGAAACCTGTTCTATTTGTGGACAGTGCTAAGTGTTCTTCCCTATTATCCTTACCTAAAAATGGCTTCCTGTAAACTCCACACATTGGTACTAATAACAGTTCCAATAAAAATGACATCGCTGATATTAAAATAGCTAACAGTTACTGAGTACAAACAAAGGGCCAGGCCTTACGTGTATTATTTTTGAAGCTCTTCATCAGCTTCTAGTTACACTGAAATATCTATCATGATTTTACAGATGAGGCAGCAGACACCGAGAGGGAATGTCACCTGCCAAAGACACATAGTGAAGAAGTAGTAGGGTGGGATCTGAACCACTTTCTGTCCCCTAACCCCAAAACCCATATTCTTTCCACAAACACATGTATTGGCAGGTCATAAAGTACAATCTCTCTTCCATACATCAGCCCTTATAATATTTGGAAATAATTATCATCTCACCCTGGATAGTATGACTCGGTTGGTTGGAGCATTGTCCCATTACCAAAAGGTTGTGGGTTGGATTTCTGGTCATGGCACATACCTAGCTTGAGGTTTCAATCCTTGGTCTGGGAGCAGGTGTGCAAAATCTCCAGTCCAGATGTGTGTGATGCCTGGTTGGGGAGTGTATGGGAGGCAACCAACTGATGCTTCTCCCTCTCATTGATGTTTTCTCTCTTTTCCTTCCTCTCTGCCTTTCTCTCTCTCTCTCTAAGAGCAATGAAAAACTGTCCTAGAGTAAGGATGAAAAAAAGGTAAAAAAAAAAAATCATCTCTGTTCTTGCTTACCCTGATTCATACTCCATCCTCCCCACCTCTGCTCTGCCAATAGATACTTGATTTTTTTTAAATTTCTGGATCCCTTACTCATGGCAAATTTCAACTTAGTAACATACCTCTTAAAATATGATGACCGGGACCACACCCCACATTTTAGGTGTGTCCAACCGGCAGAGACTGAGGCAAGCCTGCTACTTGCTCTGTCTAGGCACGGGGTTCAATATAAAATGCAGCTTTTGGAGGTTGTTTCCCCCCCTTCATTATTATCTGCTCTTCATTGATCAGTTGTTTGCCACATGCCTGCCAGATTATCAGTTACTTACAAGGGTTCCACATGGAGAGTTTGGCAGCTTGATGCAATCTATCACCAACGCTAAATGCAGGTTTTGCTGATGGTGGGTGCAGCAGACATCTGTTGTTTCTGCTTGTCAGCACTGCCTTTCACTAATAGTGTCCTTATTTCTTTGCCCTTTTAGCCTTTACACCAAAGGTGAGCCAACCCCACCGCTGGGTTCCAACAGCAGAACTCACAATCTAGGCTTATCCAGTCACATTTCAACACTCTGCCTTCATAATTGGCACAGGGATGGGTAAGGGAAATAGTGGACTGTATCAGTTAGCTCATGTTCTAATCATGCCATATAACAAATTATTCCAAGATTCGGTTAGCTTATAGCAACAAACATTTGTTTCTTGCCCACATTTCTGCTGGTGACTGAGATTTGGCTGATAAAGGCTAGGCTTGAATGGTGTTGGCTCCAAATGAATGATTATATGATATAAAAGGAAGTTTGCCTATACTTGCACAGTTGGACTTACGCTCTCGCTGCACTTCTGCTTTTGTCATAAGGAGAACATGCCTTGTATGTGAGTTGTTTGTGCAGAAAGATGAAAGGTACACGGAGAAAACCCTAGACACAAGCACTGGATATAATCACCCCATTTGCTTCAACCAACTGAGGTGGGCTTTCTGTCGCTTGCAAACAAAAGAGTCCCAACAGCTATTGTGAATGAGTGATATTGTCTGCACAACTGAACCACAGCACATGATGATCACGCTTGGAACTACCCTGGCTGTTGTTTCGCCAGCACGGCCTTCTAGCCCATTCTTCCTTGTTGCAGTCCTTCCTGGGTGGCGTGATGACATGCAAAGCGTGAAGCTAGAAGGCTTTTGCTATTACCCCAAATCTGATCATTAGTAGTCTTGACTGATTTTTAATGACATTTTATCTGATTAGAAAGCACTTTTTTTTTTTACCTTACTTTACTTCAAATATTTCTCCATGTAAAAATATGGAGGAAATGCAACCGAATTTAGAATTCCAGGATAAAAACTACAAAAAGAAAAGACAAGAGTAGTATTTTTCAGACAAAGAGAATGGTTTCTGACTCATGTGATCTGCAAGATTGTTATAATAATCATTTGAAATAATGGATAAGATGTTTTAGTATTTTCCTTATAATAGAATCACTTCCTGAACATGATGAGTTTAGAGGGAAACCACTTAATTTGAGCAACTAGAATGTGGTTTATGATGCTTTATACCATATAGCTGGATGATTCCTAATATTAAAACCTCAACAATAAAAGAAAAGGAGGCCATATCTTCTGGTGCTTTCTTAAGAGCAAGAAGAAATCCTTTCCTAGAAGCTCCCAATCAAGCCTCCCTTCATGATTCATTGGCCAGAGGTGGCTCACATGTCCAACTCCTAAACCAAACACTGGCAAGGGAATGGAACAGCTAAGATTGGCTTAGAACGGACCCTCTTTACACCCAATGCCATGTGTAAGAGAGGGCAAGACCAAGGTTTATTTCACAGGAGGAAGAAATGGCTCTGGGGTTGAAAGCCAACAATGTCTCATACTGTTCTGTACTTACGAAGCTCTGCTGTAAATTGCCTGTCTGCATGTCTGAAGCCCCTGTACTCTCCATTCTCTGAGACAAGTGGGGCAAGGTCTTGTTGTATGTCCCCAGCACGCAGTACAATTTCTGAGACTCAGTGGGAACAAAGTATTTACTGAATTTTATTATCAGGTTTTAAATCTATTTCAGCTCTAAGGTTCTATATGTAGGCTGACAATAATTTCTGCTCTTTTCTTGGTGCCGGGCACAGACTCGGCGTGGAGGAAGAAACACCCATGGTATGGATAAAACTCCCATTGGTCTTCTGTGATTCTTTGATTTTTAGAATAATTTCATTCCCTGCCCCCTTTACATTATTATCTAAAACCTTTAGAACTAATTAGAAGTGGGAGGATCAAAGATGATATATTTTAAATTTGCTTCCCGCCTCACCCACTTAAAGTAAAGCATCCTGCATAGCCCATTAAGCTGGAGGTACTTGCTGACAGGAAGGAAACCATCTGGTGAACAACTTCTGTTAATTATGTTGGAACATACTAACGAGAATAAAGAACAGCCCTTAATGACCTTCCCCTTGGTGGCAGGATCCACTGCAGAGTAGACAGTCATGGCTCGGAGCCAAAAGTTAATGGTTAGTATTGGCACCAAACACTCAGGCTCACTAGTACTTAATAATCTCCCCTCGGTGGAGAAAGTATTTCAGGCATTCAGAGCATGAATCCTCCTAGCACCTGCATGTAACTGAGCTCCAAAATAGTCATTTAGGGCATTATTTGGAATCCCTTAGTAAATGTGAATGTGGGTGTTGCCTTCTCTGTATCTTCCTTCGCATATGGACACACTGGAGGAGGCCAGAGAAAGATTTTCATTTTGTTTCAACCAATAACAATATCTAAATGTTACTTGGCAGAGCACCAAAGCAATTATTTCATATCCCAGAGGGATAAAGATACACACAAATAATTATCCTCATTATGACCAGGATGAGTTATTCATTTATAGTAATATTATTTCTAATGCTACTTTACCCTTGGAAATCTAGGCAATCCTATAACTTCTTTGTCATCCGTGCAAAAAAGCAGAGTTGAAGCGTTGACATTTGAGTCAGCTGTAGGTGAGAAAACATTGGTATTTTTTGTTTCACTCATTGATTTGCTACTTGGTTTAAAAAAAAGATTTTCTAGAGTAGCTTAGGATAAGATTAAGTAAAAGTTTAAAAATTATTTGAAAGTAAAAATTTTAATATTAACAAATTTACAAAGAAAACAAGAATAGTAAAATAAATTCAAAGTAGAAGGAGAGTAGTGTACAAATATGCGTGTCCTGAAGTCCTAGTTATTACTAGAGATGGGCCACAAACACGGTACTCCGCCCCCTGGAATAACGCAAGGAGGAAAGGCAAACAAACGCTCCAGTGGGCATTTGGGGGCTCAGGAAAAAGTTTTTAAAACATTTCAAGCATAAGAGTTTCCTAGTATTAAAAGGTCTTTAAGCTGAATCTGTCATTTAGTGCATTCACAATATGTGTGCCTAAAAAAAAGAAGCAGTCCTAGAAATTGCTGCTTCAGATCAGGTGGGAAATAGTATTTTCATAGAAATCTTAAGTAAAAGTTCTATAACTAGGAACTGTCAACATTTAGCTCTTAAATTATAACAAATCTGTAAAGAATATGGATCTGTAATATATTAAAGTTTAATAACCCTAGCTATTAGCCAAGAAACTGCTTTCTATATCATTTCTTGATGTGTATTTAAGGCTTTTCATATGTACATTAAGAACATAATTTTTATAAAGGCAGGTATATCCAAGAGTTTGCACAGAAGTAACAAAATAGAAGTTGTTTGTGCCTAAATCATCCCATCTGTGCCTCTTGGACAATACTCAATCCTCTTTGCAACCACACGCATCAAGCAATTGGCTAAAAATCCTTGTAGACAGGATGTCTCCTATTTGCATTTGAAGTACTCTTCTGTTTAAAATATAAATGCAATTAATTTGCATTATTTACTTAATCTGTCTTTGCATACTAATGTCACAAAAAAAGGAAAAATAATTGTTAGGTCCTTATCAACATACCTCAAAATATCTGCATTCAGTGAATTTAAATGATTTTCTTAAAACAAACCAACTTGCTTTGAAGCCTTGAGGCTTCCACACCTCCTACTATCCTCTGCACGCCCACCACTATCTTTGAAGTGGGCTCATCTGGTAACAGACTTATTGCAAACTGCAGTGCACACCTACCATTCAAAGAGTTAGACACTGTCCATGTGACAGATTTAATCAGTCCCTTGGTCTCTCAGACACACAGCTGTTGGTGAATTCTTTTTTGCTGGTGTAATATTGTAAGTGTCTTAAGTTAAAATTAAAGCTGCCTTTAACTTTCCACCTTGTTCTTCAAGAAGACTGTTTTCTGGAAGCAGCATGTGTATACATTTTTACGTGGTAGTGCCAAGGAGATATTTTATACTACATCCAATCTTTAATGTTCAGAAAGAATGACCCAATTTAATAGAAAAGTCAGTAAATAATCCAAGTCGTTGGATCTAGGCAAAAGCAGGTCGCCTAGAATTATTGGTAAAAATAAAAATATGACCTTCTTTGGCAGTTTTATGCTACAGATGCTGCATTTTAAGATGACAGCATTGAAATACAGAGAAACATGTGGGATTTATAGAAATTCTCTCCATGTCCAGATTGCCTGGCCCCTGCAAGTCAAAATGTCACTTCTGAAACACATCATTTACCAATCTTCTAGCAAAACAAACAACCTTTAGAAAAGTCCTCCATGGAACCAATACGGTAAATAGTAACAGAGCTGGAATGTCCTCATGATCAGGAGAGAATGAAGCTTTAGATATTGCCAACTTTTTATAGAGGAGTCAAAAAGGAAAGAGAACCAAAATGGAGTATCAGACAGAAGAGGCTTTGGAACAACAAAATGAACTTTTGACAACTACCAACAAGTATGTCCTCTGGCGGGGATGCTTGGTGTGGCACGGGAGGCAGAGAATTCCACTACCAGGGAAGAGTGGAATACTCGCCCCATCCTGGGAGGAAACCTGAGAACTCCAGGGATCAGGAAACATTCTGAAGTTAATGCTTTGCTATAGTTGTTTCCAACCCTCCTACAAATTCTAGATGTGGGCATGTAGCCACCTTACATATTTCCATTACCATTTTTTTGTCAGGTAAAAAAAAAAAAGGTGTGTCCAATATTTAACCTCATTGTGAAAGAAACTAGAGCACAGAAAAAGACATGTATATGAAGCACGGTTATTTCTTAGGAAGGAATTCTAATGAGCTGGTGTTAGTGCTCAGGAGTGGTTTTAAGAATAGTTGGGTTCTAGGGTCAGACCCTCTCAGGACAGGGGGCAGGCTTCACCATGTTCTGGTTACGTCACCCTGACTGAACAAGTTTTCTAACGTATTGAAGCTTCCAACTTCCTATCTGTAAAATGGAGATAAGACATTCTTCACAGAATTTAAATAATAAATGTGAATTATGGTGAGCCTTTAGCAGTGTATCACATAATAAATGCTCAATAAAGTATAGTGAGTATTGCTAGAGAAAGTACACCAGAACCCTACATCTTAACAAGTAATGCAAAATGGTTCATTCCCCCTAAGGCAGCAAAGGATTGTCATAGGAATACCCCACATGGTATAGATCTAAATACAGGATAGATTTAGAAGAGAGAGAGTATTCTAAATAATAACGTATTCCAAATCGTCTTTGAAAAGGTTGTAATGCAGGTACAAATTGATTAAGGAACAAAACACTACTGTCCTGAGGTTCCGTTAACTGATGAAGATTCATACACATAAATATGAGACTCTCCCTTTTTGAAAACGGTATTGTCATTTAAAAATTTGGGGGGGTGATCTCTAGATTCTTAGGTAAGTTGGAAGTGAAAAAGGCATGATTTGTTTCTGTATGATCATTTTAAAAAGACGAATAAAGACTTTTATTCTAGTTTAGCAATTATTATATTTATCTCCAAGGGTGAAAATTTGACCCTCTCCCCCACATATCCACAAACTCACCTTGTTTTGGGAAGATCTCTTAATCTCCTTATTATCATCTTCCTCACCCATAAAATAGGAAATGATATTAACCTACCTCACAGGGTGCTTCGAGCCTGTATTAATTAATGTGTGGAAGCTTAGGATCCTGAATGAAAGGGACTGTCAGGTTGAATTATCATTCACTTTTGCATATGTTGTGAAACAAGACTTTAAGATGCTATTCCTGTGACAAAGTCCAATAAAAATATGCAGATATACATCCGATTGCCAACAAACAGCCTATAAAGTGATTCCTTTTGGAAATGATATGAGGGATTTCATCAGATTCTAATTTTAGAATATTTCCTTTTAGAGAAACTATTTCCATTTCTTTCCTAACTGCAGGAGTGAGTCAGTGATGAAGGAAGAGAATTAAAATTTCCCTCCATCAACACAGCATTCTACCTTTAATCTTTACATGTCACTCAATCATAAACACCCCTGCGACGTTCAGAGTTCATTCTTTTCAAGGTCAGGTTATGAGGAAGGGTTTCTAAGGAGAAGAAATTAGTAGTTAACAATAGCAACATGAGAAAGGTGCTTCTCTGTGTTACCTCTTTTTTTCCCCCATCTTTGATTCCCCGCTGCCTTTTTTCCTCTTCAGGAAAAGTGCCTCAAACCCTACCACTAAATGTTCGTTGTTTGTACCCAGAGACACACTGATTGGAAAACACCCAATCACACAGTGACTGCTTCACCCTTACCTTTCTATTGGCTAAGGCCATCTTGAAAGGTCATGGCAGGGTTTGAGGATGCTTGGAAAAGAGTTCAGATTCTTGAAGGAAGCAGACCCTCCAGGCTTACTTGCTAAAACACACATCTAATCACAGGCTTGGTCTGCTCAAAACCACCCTCTCATGGCCCTCCATGCCCACAGATACACACCATGATTCCGGGGCTCTTTACACACTATCACTGATCTTCATTACAGCCTTATTGCCTACTGCACTCCTCACCCAAATCCTCAACCAAGGTGCTTGTTCCCAACTCAAACTAATCTCTCAAGCTCAGCTAACAAGTCCTCTCTACTATTATCCTGGAAAGTAAGTTAGCTACACCATCTTCTGTGTTCTCATATTATTCAGAAACACGCATTAGCAATTGTTGCATATATATATATTTAAATAATTTTATTATACTATTTAAAGTTAAATGATATAACATATTACATTTTCATTATAACTTTGTACACTTATATAGTTATAACTCTAATTTATATCTCATTCATTTATTAATATCATTTTATGTAAATGTTTAGTTAATTAAATCATAATTATTTAAATGATAAACATGCTCAAATTAAAATGCACATATTCATATATGTACATGCTTTCTATATTTTCATTATTATTTATTTAACATTTTATTCATAGATTTGTATTTATTTCTATTTAGAGTATGTTCAATTAAATATTAAACTTAAACATAACTGTTTAATATCATGTCTGTCTTAAGCATTAGGCTTGTGTGAACTTCCCTAGGAGAGGAATTCAGAATGAGATTCAGATTCAACTAACCAAAACAATATCTACTTTTACTGGTACTGATTTCATGCCAGATGCTGAAGTAAGTTATTTGTGCATGTTACCTCATTTAATCTGCACAACCCTCCAACAAGATTGGCATTTTGTTATCCACATTTATAGATAAGGAGATAGAAACTCAAACGGATGAAGTGATTTGCCCTCATATTAAATGCCCAGTGGGACTTCAGCTCAGCTTTGGGGTCCACTCCAGACGCCTGGCCCTTGACCACTGGCAACAGGGCTCCGGGCACAGGATGGGGGCTGTGCATCACAGCAGTTAAGAGCAAGGGCTTGGGAGTCAAACAACCAGGTGTAAAGTCTCCTTCCACTACCTCTCCGTGGTAAGGTTCTAGAATACTTTCCTGCCCTCCCTGGGCACATGGCGTGAGACCGGCTCCGCTCTGGAACAAGTGCAGAGAGAGACAGGGGAAAGGCGCCAGCAGTTAGTGATGGAAAACATAGACTATATAAAATGTTGACATCTTCACGTGCTTCCCCAGTGATAAAACTAGAAAGAACACTGGCTAGAAGGTAATCTTGAATTTCTTCAGTACTTGGACAGCTTCAATCCTTTAGACTTTTGTTACTTAAGAATAGGCAACCTTAGCGTCACCTGGGAGCTTGTGAAAAATAGAGAATCTCAAGCCCCGCCCCAGAATACAGAATCAAAATCTGCATTTGGACAGGAACCATGAGGGATTCTTATGTGCAACAGAGTTTGAGAAACACAGGTGTAGATTGCCCTCATTTTCTGCCCAATATCGTTAAATCATGGTTCTAAGGACTTATTTCATCTTCCATTATCGTTCCACTAAAGATTCATGAAACATGTGGGGATCATGAGAGAAATGTAGAGGGGAGATAGCTGGAAAACCAGGAATCAGATTCTAATATCAGGTTTGTTACAAATAGGCTGTGTGACCTCGGGCAAAATAGTCTCTGTAACTTAAATTCTATGTCTGTAACAAGTGTTTTGGAAAGAGGAAAGAGGGAAATTAGCATAGATTATTTTAAAGGCAGCTTTTAAAATTCAAATACTTATTAACCAAAAGGTTAAAGTAAAACACAGATCTTACCAAAAATTGTGAGGATGAGTCTGTCTTAACCCTGCTGTAATTTTTAGTAGTTATTCAATAAATAGATGAACCAAGAATAAATGGTCACTCTTTCGCTCTGAGACATCATTCCCAAAACCAGCAGCACATTTATATGCCCATCATAATTTTTACATATATTAACTAACACAAGACAATGCGACATGGTTTTTTAAGGACACTTATAAATTATCCTTTACCCCACCAACTAAAAACATTTCTGCAAATTTCCTTCCATATAGCTGACATCATAGGGTACATAGATTTGAAATCTGCATATTCCTTTATTATATAAGAGCACGGGTAAACAGTAGGCATTCAGTAAACATTTGTGAATATATGTAGCTTTTGTAATTATTTTAGAACTGTATAATATTTCTTCAAGTTAATGTGTCCCAACATTCAAAACAAGGCCTATAAATGTTGAACATCTTGCTGGTTTCTCAATTTTTTCCTTTTATTAAAAAAAAATGTACCAGAGTGAACATCTTTGAGAATGTACTCGTGTATTTGTGGGTTTGTTGAAAAGTGGCATTTCTTTGAAATTTGGTGGAGTGGAATGACAGGAACAAAGGGTATGAGCATTATTATGGTTGTTACTGCTGAATTTTCTTTCTAATTCCAAAACTCTAGGATTCTTAGAGAATCCCACATTCTCAAGTAGCTACAGCGAAGACCAGAAGCCAGCAGCCAGCTACCGGTGCCACCACAGTCCTTGAAAATGGCCAAACAGACATTCCCACATTCTTTACTTGCATGGATGATTAAAACAAAATGGAAACCTTGTGCTAGAAATTGGCTTACAGCGTCCAGTGGATGGAATATCACTTTACACAAGTGACCAGAGACTAGTTGGATTAACAAGGTAAACTCAGAGCTGCATTCTTTCCCAGAATCTGAGAGTAGCACTTTGGAGCATGGATTCACAATTCTGCTTCTAGCCCATTTTAAAAATATCAAAGAGACGGGCCAGATGTCACAATGAATTAATATCCTAGACTTTCAAATCTGGAGACATAGGTACGAATTCTCCCTGGTTGAAAGTAAATATGAGTTTTCTGGCTTCTTGGAGATCCCTCGTGGATATTTCATTCACCCCCAGATTTGACAGTTTGACAGGATGATCCCAGCATCTTCTTTTTCATCGTGACCTGAGGGCCAAGCGCTCAGACGAGGTGAGGCAGGTGCCATGACTGAGGGGAGGGAAGAGTCAGCCTCGACCCCCACTCCCCTCACCGCACGTTCCTCTCGGGATTCCTATCTACTCTTCAGCATTCCCCCTCCAAGAGGCGCTGAGTTGCACAGCTGTTGTTTGAGAGAGGCAGGAAATAAAGGAGGAAGAGCTCTGGCTCCTCGACCGACTCAGTGATGGAAAGTTGAAGGCCATCGAAGCGCACCTGCAGAATCCGTGGGCACAGCCACGATTCTGTGGCAATCCATCCAAGTGGACCCAACGGAGGTGCTGCCCCAGTAAGTGTCCCTCGGGGACACACACCTTCGTGTTCTATTCCGTTTCTGAGATCACATCACACAGGCCGTGGCCATGTCATTAATGTTCTTATCCATGCTTGTCGTTTCTTCTGGGAGGTCTTCCTGCCATATCAAGGTTATGTACCCCTTCTTCATGCTCTCAAGACAGTCTCCCCACCATACCACTGCTCTTGCATGTAATCACCTGTGCTTGCCCGTCCCCTCTGCTGGACTCCAGACACCTGGGGAACGAAGAGTGGGCCCACCCAATTCGTCGACATACCCGGTACCTAGCAGAGCACATGCCCCTCTCCAGTTCCACCTTTGACTTGAGTTTTTCTAAGCATCCAAATCACCCTGGACATCACCGGAGACATCTTTCTGAACGGAAGAGTGGTGTTGAAGAGGCTTTCCTGATGGGACCTGTGATGAGGGCTTTGTCTCAGGTGCCCTGCTGGCTGGATATTGTAGCTCAAGTGAACTAAATTTCCACTGGAAACTCCATGCAGGTCCTCGCATTAGGCATGTGAGTGGTGTGATGATAAAAATGACGTGATGTTTCTCAAAAAAGAGAAGCAAACAGAAGGAAGAAAATTGAACAGACTTTTTCTCAACCAATGTCAACGTGCAACCCAGGATAATTCCACTTCAGGAAAATGTGGATGGAGGTTTTTTCAATAAAAAAAAAACACCTATATGTCAAACATTTTATATCTGGTTTTCTTTCTTGTTAAGTTGGGTTTTCAATTTACAGTATGTTTAAGCAGACTTTAAAGGCAGAAGGAGCACTTTTTTTCACATGCCTTCCTCCTGACCATTTTCCCACGGGGTCCCTGAGTATCCCACAGGGAAAGCCTGACTGATCCTAGACCAGAGGTGGCAAACAGAAGGCCCGAGTGCCAAATCCAGCCCTCCACCTTGTTTCTACCCAGCAGCAGCACCTAGTTAAGGAGTAGTTACATTTACATGGTCCTAAAATTACATTCGGCCCATTGAAGGCAGCCGTGAGGCTGATGTGGCCCCCCGGTGAAACTGAGGTTGACAGCCCTCTGCTAGACCCTCTCAGTAGGGGGCTCTCCACTTATCTGTGGCACAGGTGCCCTGCTTTTGTTTGAGTTCAGTTGTGTTGAACTGTGAGCATACGTTTCAAAAACAAAAGAAGTGTATCTTTCAAGGCAAAGAAAGGGGAAACATTCCTTCTCTCCCTCCATGAACGGAAGAACGAGTTCCTCACTATTGAGGAGAAGTCCAGGAGAGGGCAGGGCAGCCAGCCAGGAGGCAGTGGGGGCACCCAGAACACCAGTAGAGTGGGAGCTGGGATGGCCAGTCTCCCGGCGGCCAACCTGCAGCCACAGGGAGGCCCCAGAGAACGTATCTCTTTTACATCTTTTGCTGAAAAATAGTATCTGGAGCTCCTCCTCTGAGCCCCACCACACCCCAATATTTGAGATAATTGTGTCCCCCCTCTCTTGAGCATGGGTGCTAAAATCTCTTCCTTGGAGTTGTTTTTTTTTTAAGAAAGCAGGTTTAAAACTGTCAGCAAGGAAAGAGAGAGGGCCAAATTGTTCTCATGCTTGAAACCATGGGCTAATTTGTTTGTAATCGGATTGGTATGCAGCGAAGACAGAGCTGTGCGCTGGGGGTGCCGGGGGGGGGGTGGCATGCTCCATGGTCCCCCTTCCAGGGGCTGTTCCTCTAATGTTGCTCCTTAGCCCAACACCAGACCCCTGTGGGGGAGGAGGCAGGGAGACCCCGAGCTCAGAGGAGACAGACCAATTCTGTGTCCTGACAAGACGAAGGGACGGCAGGGACTGCCGATGAAAGGACGCGGGACTCTGCCCCCAAATAAATCCAGAGATTAGAACACGTGTCGCAAGGTCTGTGTCCAAAGTCCAGGACTGTGGGTCAAGCAGGAAGCATGGATGAGCGACGGGGAGGGGAGAATGAAGCTAGAGAAGGCCCCGACCAGAGACTAACGGCAGCTCTTGCCAGGAACCCAAGGAAATTGCTGCCACTTCAATTGCCTCCTCAGCGGAGCCCATGGGTCCAACTGCCAGCTAGTTACATAGATTCTATGTCAAGGGCAGCATCAGCCGAAGGGGCAGAAAAAAGCAGGCTTGGGGAGAAACAGATCGGGTTCTAATGTTGTTTTTTGCTACAGCCTGTTTATGAGATTCTGGGCAAGATTTTAACTCAATTGGACCTCAGTTTTCTGATCTGTAAAATGAAAATAACAACTCCTAACAGAAAGCTGACTTAAAAGGGGTTTGAAAGTTTGAAGAGCCCCATTGGGTATGATTCACCATCAGTCAGCATTATCCCCGTCCACTTCTATAGGTTCCCGTTTATTTTAGGCACTAGATGCCTGGAAACTATAAATCCCAGACTTCCTTTCCACCAAGGTCCTGGTTATGACCTGTTTAACAATAAGCCTCATTTGTAGGATATCTGTAAGGTGGAAAAGAGCGAGAGGCCCATCTTCCTCTGTCATGGTGGCTAGTCTCCGCACTGCACTGGCAGGCCTCAGCGGCAGTTAGCTGTAATTTCCTGCAGCTGCCTGATCTCGGGTGGCAGCCTGTGGTGGCCTAACCTGAAAGCTAGAGGTAGCCCACCTTACTTTCTTGACTCCAGGCTTTTCTGCAATCTGGTAAGCATTTGTATTCATTTTCGATTGCTGGGTAGCAAATTACCACAAACTTAGCAGCTTAAAATAATACCCATTTCTTGCCTCGCAGTTCTACAGAAGTCCAAGTGGGGTCAACTGGGTCCTATGCTAAAGTCAAGATGCCAGCCAGGCTGGGTCTTAGCTAGAGGCTCAGAATGCATCCCTTGGTGGTTTTAGGACTGGGGAGCCCAATTTCTTGCTGGCTGACAGCCAAAGGCCACTCCGAGCTCCTTAAAGCCACCTACATTCCTCTCCATGTGGCCACCTCCATCTTCAAACCATCAATGACACCCTGAGTCCTTCTTCCTTCATCGCTGCCAGCAGCAGGATCCCTCAGCTAGCGCCGCCACACACCTCCACTCTGACGCTCGTGCCTGCCCTCAGCTGCTCTGAGGGGCTCCTGATGAGATCAGACCCATCATAATCACAGGAGTGATTTATATGAGCATATTCAGAGCTTTGGGGGGTAGGGTGGCACCTCTTTGTGGACCATTTTATAAATTCTGCCTACTATGCACCTAACTTCTTCTATTCAATCACATTCTGCTTGAGAAAACCTAGAGGTGTTTCTGTTTTCCAGTACTGAACCGTGTGTGACCTAAGATCACTGTCCACAAACCAACCAACTAAAGTGGAGAAAACAACCCTTCGGATTACAATGGTCTTACCCTTTGAAAATTCTGGCCTGTCACCCAACAAAGGTCACTTTGACAATTACTTAGCAACTGTCATATATCAGGTTGTGTTACATTTCAGGGAATTAGAAAAGAACAATGAACCCTACCCACACGATCTAATGGGCAAAATAGACACATAAATACAGTATTTCAATGTAACATATCATTGGAGATAATAGAAAGATAAGGTTCAAAGTTGACTGTCACTCATTTACTCAGGAAATATTTTTCTGATGTCCACTTGGGGTCAAGCACTGGGTGAGGTGCCAGTGATTTAAAGACCAATGAAGCAGATGGTAGCCCTAGAAAACCACACAGCTAGTGGGAGAGTCAAATATGCAATAAAAATAAACTTCTGCATTATAATAATAACTGCAAATTTTGACTTTTTACTAGTTACCCCATGCTATACTAAATAGTTTGCACATTATCCTATTTAATTTTCACCTTAAGCACTGGAGTAGAGATAAAATTGCTTTCTCAGTTTTATAGAGGAAGAAACTGAGATGGAAAACAATTTTATCACTTCTCTAGGAAAAGCCAGGTCTGGTTTGGAACCCAGAGAGACTCTGCCCTAACACCCCTTGGGGTGGAGATGTCACCTGCCTGGTGGGCTCGCCTCCCACAGCAGCACCTGCCCTCTTTTCTGGAGAACCATCCTCTGAATCTCCTTTGCCCACACAAATGGAGAGACCAAAGTGCATGGGGCTGCGTGTGCAACAGCTGATGGATGGGAGAGTGTGAAACCTCTAGTTTATTTGCCTCAGGTCAGGACAACCCTGAGGCTTGATTTACAGAGTTAATGTAGTCAGTCTGCCTGCGGATCAGGCAGCAACGACCCGGCACACTTTTGTGATCGCACAAACACTGGGCTTCCTTCCTCTCTGCTCTCCACCCCCCACCCCCCACCTTCCTAGTTTCCCTTGAGAATTTCCTTACAAATATGAACACACAGATCTGAGGGTCTGCCCAAAGACACCCCTGCTCTGACACATACACTACATCCCTACAGGAACCGAGAGAAAAGTGTCATTAACTTGGTTTGGGGCAGTTGGCAAAGACTTCCCAAAGTAAGTAATCTTTCCAGTAATTAAAGATAAACAGGGATCTGCCAAGATGGACAAGTGGGAAAATGAGCTTATCCTCACCTAAGGATATGTTTATTGATTTTAGAGAGAGGGGAAGGGGGAGAGAGAGAGAGAAACATCCACTGATTGCCTCCCATACATGTCCTGGCTCGGGAATGAACCAGCAACTAGGTACGTGCATGACCAGAAATCAAACCCACAACCTTTTGATGTATGAGATGACACTAGAACCAACTGAGTCACCCAGCCAGGGCCCTCCACTAATTTTTAAGTTATATGTAGCGATCCTCTACTTAGTCTTCCTTCCTTCCTTCCTTCCTTCCTTCCTTCCTTCCTTCCTTCCTTCCTTCTTCCCTTCCTTTTTCTTTCATGTTTTGAGCTCTTAATTACTTTATTTTCCAATTACAGTTGACATACAATATTATATTCACTTCAGGCGTACAACAATAGTGTTTGCACATTTATATATATTATGACGTGCTCACCCAATAAATCTAGTACCCACCTGATACCACACACAGTTATTACAATATTATTGACTCTATTCCCTGTGCTGCACCTTACATCCCCATCTATTTAGCCTTCTTCAACAGCCCCTTCTTATGCCTTTCTTTTTATACAGAAGAATCTGAGGATACTTTTGATTGCCTAACCAGAACTCTGTACAGCCACCTGCGCTGGACAACACGGTGGTTGTCAGAAGACTACGCTTGCAGGGACCCCTCTGAAAATGCACAGGGTCCTTTTACGTGTGGGGGGAGGGAGATACACTGCTCGTCCCTGACCAGAGAACCCGAGTTGTGGGGCCAGCCTGCCTCAGTCTGTTTACCTTGTTCATCACGAATGTTTGTAGCTCACAGCACATCCTCCAAAAGCAAAAGAACATTCATGAAAGAGGCTCCAGCGGGATTCCTCACACAGCTTTCTGTCATTTCTGGGCTACGAGAATGAAAGCCAAACAGCCACTAGCAACAGTCATCTCTGAAGTCTGTCATGAAAGTTAAAACCGATGGGTTTTTTTAAAAATTACATGTTAAACTAATAGGAACTAGAATTTGCTTGGAGGAGTTGTTTTCCTCTACTTCTTCAACTTTTATTTTCTTACAAAAACCAATGGACAATTAAGTTTTTAACTTATCATCTAGAATAAATCTATCCACAACATAAAAACTGAGCTATGCAATCAAATATTTTAATCAAAGTATCTCTATAGAGAAATTTTTAAACCTACCAACTCTGAAGCATGCAGTACAAGTCTGATGACTGATGATGATTCAAAGGTAAGTCTGCCCTAAAAAGGCAGTTCAATATTTGGTTGAGGGAAGATTACATGTCTCCCTACTCCTGCTGTGATATATCTCCCAGGTTCCAAACACTGCTGACCCTATGAAAACTCTCCTCTTTCTTATAATAATGAGAGGAGTTAGTTATGACAAAATATCAAGTTATAAATAACAAAATATCAACTTTTGTTGACTCCCTAATGCCTGCTTTAGTTTACCTCAGTCAACCTTACAGGATGTTAATTGTCTTGATTTATAATAGATGGTGAACATTAGTAGACCAGCTCCTAAAGTCCCGGAGCAGCTGCAGGCACCAGAGAACAGGTAACAAAGACACTGTACTATTTCCAGGGGAGAGAAAATGTCATCGAAATCAATGGGATTGCTTTCACAGATAGTTTGCTTTTTGTTTCGTTTTGTTTTTGTTTTTGTTTTGTGCTTGGTTAATTCTGTTGCCCCAGCAGCTGCAGGCAAAAGGGTGCAGACATTTCCCCTCTCTTCTTTGTCTGATTCTGCAAACCTGAGAAGGCGGTAATGAACGAACCCTTGGAGTCCTCCAGCTGATTATAGAGAGAGAGGTGCATTGTACTGCACAGTATATTCTTGCAGCCCTCCACCAGATGAAAGGAAGAGCATAAAAGCACCAGCAAAGCCAGACCCTGCTTTTCCTGCTCTAACATGCCGTCAAATAGGGACGGGGCACTCGACGGATGTAGGCATTCTGTTGTTCATGTCCCCGAGTTCAGCTGGGAATGTCTGAGATCAACAGGTGGCCTCGTTAATGGAACAGATTCACTCATTGTTTGTGTGTTTAATGAATCATTGAGTTACTGATCAGCAGTGAGCAATGGAAGCTGTTCAAACAGAAAGGAATCCCAGCCGTGAGCTGGTGCAGCCACCGCCATGCTCTTTGAAGCCCTGCTGGCCCCTCGGGGAGGGCAGGAGGCTTGGGGTTTACTCCCTAAGGTTCCCAGGGAAGCTGGTAGCGAGAAGAGGGTGTTATTTCTAATTGGATGATGAAAGTCAGCGCAGGGGACAGAGACCAAAGGGCCAAATGGAAGAAGGGGAGGAAGTGAAAACATCTGAATCAAAGGCTGAGGTAAAACCGAGAGACAGGTGTTTGCAGTGAACTGTGCAATAACCCTCATCTTGCCTTCCAGTCCTCAGGAAGCAACCAAGTGGGGAACGGCCATGGGGGAAGGACAGAAAGAAATAAGAAAAAGCAAGGCTTAGGATTCGGATGCTGGTTTCCTTACAAAGAGTCCACGGAACAGTGGAAATTCTCCACTGTATCAAGAAGCAGGGTTGAGCCTTTGCGAGACTCCCACATGTTGTACTGGGCTTTCTTGTGAGTAGAATTTGACTGATGGGATACCAGAATTGCGTTTATTGGGCTGTGTTTTTCTCTCTTTCCCACAAGTAAGGCTTTTTGTTTGTCACCATTAAGAGTCTGAATTTGAAGCAGATTCTTGGACTCGTGGCTCATATCCACGAGTCTGTTCAACTTTATGACCTGTCTCACCCCGAGAGCTTCTCCAGGACTATTGCCTTTATAATGAAACTCTACGAGTTTCCCAATTTAAACGTGGACTCCTTCAGGACTTTTACCTTTCTACTGAGCACAGGGGATGAACAGGTTGGCAAGGCTTTCCTGCTGAGTCTTTCTCAGGGCTGCCTGGAATCCATTTATTGTCCAATTTTTTCAAGTCATTCGTCTGTACCTTTTGGGTCACGATTTCCACCATCTTCTTCCCTATCTGGCAGACATGTCAGAACTAAGTGTAAGAGGTATTCCAATGCAACCGTTGCTTTTTAAAAAGTAAAGCCGTCACAGATCAGATGAAGCAAATAGCCATTAGTTATTTTGACATCAACATGAGCTTCAATAATGGTCTGCCTTTTTTTATTTTCTTACCGTGGGACACATTTTTTTCAAGGATAAGATTCAGGTCATGAAAGTTGGTCAGGCAGTTTGTGCCCTGAATAGCCTCAGTAATTAGCTTGGATTTTCCAAATGCAATTTCACCATTCTGCAGAGCAATAAGCCTCACTTTAAAAACATTATTCCTGAGGCCATCACATGCAATTTTGGTTCCTGGATTTCTTGAGACTAGTGTCTTTCTGTATTTCTTATGTTGAACATAACTGGTGCATCCACAGCATACCAGTCTTTCTTAGGAAATGGACCAATCACTTCTTCTTGGCTCTCTTTTTTGCCACCTTTTGTGGGCTATGTTATGTTTTTAAGGTGGGGGACATATGAGACACGTGGAGGAGTGTGGTTTGGTGAGGAGGCCACCGTGCTATGGGTTAAGAAACGTATGTCCTCATTTCAACCCTGCCACTGTCTCTGCAATATCATTGGCCTCATACTCTATGTGGCAGCTATTGGCTAGCTATTTACCAGGCCTGTTTTCTTTCCTTCTTATGCACAGCTAAACCCAGTTCCCAGCCTTCCTTATAGTCAGATTTGTCTATATGACAAGTTCTGGCCAATGGAATGTGGACTAAGGCCAGTCAATTTGCAGTCAGCCTGGATAATAATCCTGATGATCCTCCATGCTCCTTTCACTTGCCTTTTGCTGTATAATGATACAGATGGTTGGCACTGAAGGCTGCAGAGCTTCCGTCAAGCTTAAGCTTGGTTCCCCTCAGCTCCCAGCGTGGCCAAGCAGAGCCCAAGGCAGGTGGAGTGCCCAGTCTGGTACATCAGCTGTAAGCAATCTCCTCCATTTACCTCAGTGCATGCTACACATAGTAACCCCTTCTACATGTGCTGTACAAACCCAGAAAGTAAGGAAGTGTTCCAGTGGACTCTGAAGTTCCTTGCAGCCTGTCATCTTTGGTTAAAAGCTATCACCTCATTCATACTTTCATCCCCAAACAAAGACAAAAGTGCTTCTCCTGTCCACTCAAGATCACCCTGTGGAAGGAGTGGGACTTTTCTCCATTATGTTCTCCATCAAGGAGACAAGGGGCGAGGATAGAAGGTAGAGAAAACAGAAAGTCTGTCCGAGTCCACCAGTAGCTAATGGGAGGAAAGCACGAGGAAGCAAAACCAATAGTCGCATGAAATCTGGAAGACTCGGACCAGAGAATGAGGGTGTCACTGCCATCAAATCTGGCTGGTGGCAAATCTTTGGGCTACAAATCCAGAATAAGGGCCAGAGCAGTGACAACAAGCTTCTATTCTACCAGCACATCTCTAGCCACGGCTTTCTGTTTATTTGAGCCAGCCTCAGATCCTCTTAGAACTGAAGACCCCAGCTATTCCAGCATGAATCTCTATCCATATGTCCTCTTCAATAAAGCCTTCATTTCAACACAGAGCAGGATGTGAAAGCTATTGCTCCCTTAGGCAATGTCATTGCTGTTTGAAAAACCAAGATGTATGCACACACATGTGTCCTGTGTGTACAGAACTTACAATACAATTTTCTGATCCTGAATGTTTGCATGTACAGTGGAATGCTAGCTCCTCTCAGATGCAGAAGCTGCACCATATGTCCCTACAGTGGGAACGTGTCCCAATCCTAGAGTAAAAGAGTTGCGTTTTGTCTGTGACATTAAATAGTCAAACTAAGCACCTACCATTGAGACAGTGTATAACTGGTCTACAGAGCTGTTTATAAGATACTCCCCCCACCCCATCTTTACAAGGTAGATGAAGGATAATTCCACATTTTTATGTCTTGTTTTAATTTTTGAAACTTTTACTTATTGTTTATTATATAACAAGAATTATGTAAGAAACATTGTTGAAAATGTCTCTACAGATACTAATTTGTTTAATTCCCTATGAACAGGATACTATCACCACCCCACTTGACAAGAGAATGAGAGCTAGTTAGTGGCGGAGCTGGAATTCAGATCCAGGCAGTCTACTAAGTCATGTGTGCTCAGTAAGTACACCATGCTGCTGAGTTGCTTTAATAATTGCCTAACCCTCAGCCCTGTTTGCCTCATAACCACACACATGCCCTTCCCCTCCCGCCATGTTCATCCAGTCATTTACACAGGTCCTACCCAAGCTTTATGGATGAACACCACGAACTCTGAAGTGTGACCTTGGCTATGAAGATCCTTCATGGTAAGTATGATGGCTGAACAGAGGCTCTTGGTGAAAACAAAATTATTTTCCATATAAAATTTAATTATGAATGAGAAGCAAATGGTCACACTACCCTGCTCTGTAGAAAATAAAATCTCGACAAGATTCACTTTGCCTCTATGACTTTCTACTTGTAGAATGTGAGTCAAAGAGATAACATGGTTGTGGCCTGTTTTAAACATGAGGCACTTACATGTCTAATGACATTCAGGAGTCCCACTTTTCAGCCTTCAGGAGGAGTTTCACAGAGAGTGGCCAGGCTGCCTATCAGAAGATTGTGTTTGTGCATTTGGCATTATCAAGGTTGGCTCATGGAGACGGAGTAACAAATGTCACCTCTCCAGGCTCTGTTTCCTCATTTTCGAAATAAGAAGGGCAGGCTAGATGATCTCTAGGATCTAACCTATATCTAAGACCATTTTGACTTCACTCTCGCCCTGGCCCACAAGGGCCCTTGTGATCTGGCTCCTGACAAACGTTCCCAACTTATCTTTCAGCTCCAGCCACATGGGCCTCCCTTCTTTGTTCCAAAACACTTCGCTCCTTCCTGGGTTAGAGCCATTCCACTAGCGAGTCCTTCTGCTGAGATGCTCTTTCCCTGCATCATTAACCAGTTGGTTCTTTTTATCATTCAAGTCACTCGTTAACCTCTTCCGTTATGTCTTCAGTGAGCCTGCCCTCCACATCTAGAGCTAAATCATTCTCCCCCACCCCAGTATTAACTCCCTAGTCATCACCCTGATGTATTATCACCTATCACCATCGATATTTTTTATCTATTTATTTTTTGCTTATCTGTTTATACTCTGTCTCCTCTCATTAGGTGTAAACCCCAAGAGAGTGAGGCGTTTTCTGTCTTACTTATCACTATATTTCAGTGGCTGTGGAACAGTGTAGTAGCTATTGAACTCAGCAAATCTAGGGCTTGCAAAGGAGGCAAAAACAGTGCCTAGGATCTGAAGGCAGGAAGATTCATTTCTGAGAGTCACATCAGGAAGCAAAGAGATCACTTACTCAGTTTAGTGGTTTCAGAGCAAATGCCAGGATGACTGTACACAGACCCACATCATAAGAGGTAGGTTTGTGTGTCCTTTCTCTGTTGCTGACCTTCTTCCTCTCAGTAATACGCTGTGAATATTTACTGAGATCT
This sequence comes from Tonatia bakeri, assembly GCA_004024845.1. Lineage (NCBI taxonomy): Eukaryota > Metazoa > Chordata > Mammalia > Chiroptera > Phyllostomidae > Tonatia > Tonatia bakeri. The sequence goes on from PVIA01000075.1 coordinate 155,096, forward strand.
TTTCCACTTATGTCACTTGCCTCCACGCAGAACATAGCCTGTCCACCTAAGGGGACCAGCACCACCCTGCTGAGGACAGCTGTACAGCTCCAGTTCTGCAGATTCTGGGCTTCGGGATCTGAGTGAGGGAGGTGCAAGTCTAGTGGTCAATGGGGCTTGGAGAGTCTGGTGCTAAACTCTAAGTGGTATTCTGCAGCAGCAAGAAAGGTGTTGGGTAAAATGCTACATCATCAGTTTACACATTAGCTGAAACTGATTTGATGCTGGCTGCTGCCCTGCTGCGAGGGTGTTCCTTTTCCCTAATCAAAGATACCATATTAGAACACAGTGAACCTGCCATCTTGGGTCTCTGACCAGAGAAAAGCCTCTGAGGCTGAAGGAAGCTGAGTGGAGAGTCTGGGAGGGACAGCTAGCTACAGAAGCTGCTCCTCCCAGCTCTAAAGGGAGACATGATGCTTAATGCACAGAGGCAGAGCCAGAGGCAGGGTCCCCACCCAGGTGAGTCACCTGGGACTAAAGTAGAATAAAGAGGAATAACAGTGGTGACGTCACAGGCAATATCAGAGTGTCACCACCTGGATTTCAGAAGTGGGGGCTGGGCCCCGCCATGTAAGGATCATCCCAACACACCCATGGCCCCGGAACAGAGTCCACTGTATCATTTTTATGGCTAACTGACTTTGCTTTTTCCTTCTCTCCTCCAACCAGTTCCAGAACATTTGGATCTGTTACGAGACACTATCACACTCTCCCCGATTCTTCCACTTTCTCTCAGGGCCTCCTACATCAAATACCTTGTATAATGACAAGTCAGGACTAATGATTTTCTGTCCCATTATAAAAGGATTACAGAGTCAGAGATTTCAGCACTTCCTTGCCCCAGCACTTGGTCAGGAAGTGCTACCTGAAGCATTACTAGTATGTGTCTCGCTGCCGTGTCAACACATTTCTTTTCAATCTACTGTGGAGAAGCAAAATAATGAGGACCCAAATTCTTCACGATACCTGCAAATGGTGAAGTCGACTCTTAGCTTTCTCTCTTCCAGCTAAATCTGATGAGAGGCTGTGTTCTCACCACTGTATTCTGTCTGGGTATTCTTTTCTAGACTTTAATTCTTTGCATCATTTAAAACATGCTGAAATCAGAACAGCCCATACTGCTCTCATAAAGTCCTTGGAAACTCTTGGAACAACAAAAGGTTTTTTCCAAGTTGTGATGTACAGTTTCCATCATTTTTGATCTGGAAACGCACCACTGACTCACATTCGATTTGCATTTGGATATCAGGTCTCTTCTTGTCCTACATACTCACCCAATCCTTTCCTTAACAGCATCGAATACATTCGTTTTTGTTCCTCGATGCATTGATCTTGTCCCAAGCTTGTCCTCTTTCAGATAGTTGTCTTCCTCAGTTTCCCAAGTTTACTTACATTTGTTTGGCCATTGGAGGTTTCAGAAAGCTCAGCCAACTAAGAAGAGGTGCCTGCACATCATCTGACAATGTGGAACAATCCTGGCCCCAAGAAGATTCTGATGGAGCAAACCTGGATTCTCAACTTCACCCCGAGCCTTGGACGGCCACCGTTTGTTTCAGACTCCCTGCAGTGATGTACCCGCCTCGTATTAGTTCAGTCTTGGCCTTACGTCCCCTGAAAATGGTTTGAAATCCACTTTCAGCTTCCTTTGTTCTCCCGAATTATTTTAACTCTCACACTAACTACCATATCATTCTGCTTGTCTAGACACATTTTTCCCTTCTATCATACGTACTTGCTCAATTCTTTTCTAACCATCATTAACTGCATCCTATTTCTGTCCCTATGTACAATGCCCTCACCTCAACTTTATCCTCTTTCAGATCATTGACTTCCCACATTTACCAAGTTTACTTACATTTCCGTTCCCTTTCCCTAGAGGTTTTGCAAGTAAAGACTGCCTGGAATATCCCAGTTTACATCTGTAGTTTCAGCATAATTATTATAGCATTCTCTTTCACTGTCAAAAGTAACTTAATTTGGATAGTAAATCGTACGGTCACCCTACTGATGGGGCAGGCTAACTCTCTCCTATCCTTTCAGACTGCCTCTAAACCACCCACATACCTGAGGGGAGCTTACATTCTTCCAGAACTTGAGTTAGAGGCTACACATCACCCTGCCTCCAGACCTAGCTTTGGTGGCCTAGAAAATAAGTATCTGGGCCCCAGAAGGGGTGCCATGGCACTACCTAGATCTTTTGGCTGATGTTTCAAGCTATTGGAACTCTGAGGGCTAGATGATGATTGTTCTGATTCTATGTATATATCAGGACGTTTCAGTGTAGTGCAGGAATTAAAAACGAACTTGGAGCTGGACTGCTTAAGTTCAAAGCCTGATTCTGTCACTTTCACTTATATCATTTGATTGGGGCATATAAACCCATGTCCTTTATCAAGAGAGCTCTGAAATAGTATTTACACATGCACAGACCCAGCACTCACTAAAATATGTGGATTTCCCACATCACAAATCTAATAATAAAGATATGTCATGGGTGACCCAGCTCCAGGACAGCTTGCTCATTCCACTCCAATTCATGGGACAGCAATCTTGCAAAGTCTCTCCCACATTACAACTTCCCCTCTCCAAGACAGACTTAACAAGCGTTCCCTTCTTGATGTTCAAAAGGGGTTGAGTTATGTCATTCATTTAGTCATTCACAAAAGCACAGGTTCTCTCAGACACACAGTGTTAAGGGCTTAAGTGATCCAAAGTAGTTTACATCTAATCTCAAGCAGTTTATTACTAAGCCAGGGATAATGGAAGTATGCACAAAAAAGTTAAACGATATGTAAGCCATTGGACTCAGAAATGTTACCAAGGAATATAATGATTAAATGTCAAATGAGTAGGACCTCACATAAACTCTGTGGGAGACCAGGAAGACGTGAGGACACTGAGAGAACCAAGGCCCACAACGATATGGAAAGGATGGATTTGGGAAGAAAAAGATAGCTGTTAGGTATGCACCAAGTTTCAGGTTCAGACTGAATCTAGTAATTCGCAACAGCTTCAGCTTCAGCCTCCGGCAGGGCAAATAGTCAGATGTCTACTTTGATATAATTTTTAGTATCCTGGAGCGTGCAAGTGATCGGTGATCATGTGAGTATGCAGTTGCCAAACACATGTAGTAAGCACAATACCAGGAAGATAACTGAAACGTGACATTTGCATGAAAAGTTGCCGACTTTTCATTTTGCTAAGTGTGTTAGGAAAAACAACACTTACAAACATTTCATTAAAGGATATTTTGACACAAAAAACATAAATTAGACATAGTCACAAAAATTTAATATACCAGCATTAACTTTCCACTGCCGATCAGTATTCTAAATGTAATTGGAGTTTAAAAAAAAAAAACCTTATTTGCTTTATGTGTTAACGTAGTATTAGTCATTGAAATAAAAAATCTATTTATGATTGTAAAATGTAAGTGCCTTAGGAACTAATCATAATTATAATAGCTAATAATTTGTGTAAAAAACTGACAACTTTCTAATAACTAACTAAATAATAGAGTTTGATAGCTAACAGCAATGTTAAGAGAAAGTACATTTCCTAGATAAATTAGAAAGAATATTTTTAAGGCCACACATATTTATAAAAATTTAAATAATGACATAGAATAATATTAGGTTTATTATAATTCTAATCTTTATATATTTGTTTACTACATTACTGCAAAAAAACTTTTCTTTAAAATTCAGTTCCGCTCTTCACAAAGCGTTAGGGGCATTGTTAAGTGTGCCTCTTTTGTGTCTGATATAGCCAATATTTAGGTAGAAACTACCAGAAATCTTATCTTTAAGTTTGACAATTTAGGATCCATAATGAATTCAGCGAGGTTTCTGTTTTACCTGGTTTCTGAAGGGTTTCTGGATCTCAAAGAGTGATTGCCACAGTGAATCTCACTGAAGAAATACTTACAGAATGGAAAAACCAAGAAAGGAAGGCATCCCTTACTTGTCGCTGTCAGTCAAACAAACTTCAGATGCCATAAATGACTTCAAAAATACAAGCACAAGATATTTTGTTCCTGTTGTCCACGTGTGCGCTCAGAAAGTATTACTATTTCTAGGACACAATAATGTAACAGAATACCTGATGATGAGCAGAAAAATAGCGAGCAACTGTGGTGTCTTCTTTAGCCAAAGATAGGAGTGATGCACAAGAGGTTTGAGAATTGCCAGGTACTTATATGCAAGGTATACAAACAAGATGGAATAGCAGCTGATAAAGGGTTTTCTTTTTCTTTTGTTTTTTTTTGGGGGGGGGGGTTGGTCTTTTGTTTGGTTTTTTAAAGATGCAATGTGACAAAAGAAAAGAATGTCTTAACCTTTTCTTTTACAGATAGCAGCCCCAACACAGCAGGCATTACTGCTGTGCAGGTGAGCTGTGGTGAGGAAGTGTGTGTGCTGAAACCTGCTGAGGAATTAGCAAAGAGGTGCTGGGAGACAACATTCCTACATGGAACCTTCTCTAATGTGCCCAACATTCCATGCCAGGTCTTGCCTAATATGAGAACAGAAATGCAGGGAAAAATTGTGGTTAGTTTTGTTATCTGGATACCTGAATACCTTGTCCCATGGACAAATTCTTTCCAAATTTTTTCAATACCCAAATTGAAGGACAACTTTTTTCATAAGTGATTGTAGGAAGCAGTAAGTATAAGCAAAAATACTAGAAATACGCAATTTAAGTGAGAGTAAAAATCTTAAATTAACTTTTGAAAATAGAAAATAATGTATTTAAACAGTTTTTCTGGTAAATTTACTTATTTATTCGCTTGTTTATTTTTAAAGATGTTTTATTGATTATGCGTTTATAGTTGTCCTGACTTTTCCCACTTTGCCCTGCCCCCTTCCATAAAGCACCCCCCACTCCCTAGAGAATGGTACAGGGATTCCCTCAGGCAATCCCTATTCCATTGTTCATGTCCATGGATCATGCCTACAAGTTCTTTGGCTGCTCCATTTCCTGTACTGTACTTCATATCCCCATGGCTATTCTGTAACTACCCATTTGTACTTCTTACTCCCCTCACCTCTTCGCCCACTCTCCCACACCTGCTCCCTTCTGTCAGCCATCAAAATGATCTCCGTATCCATGATTCTGTATCTCTGCTTCTAGTTTGCTTAGTTTGTTTTTTAACAGTCAGTTGTTGATAGATCTTCATTTTTGCCACTTATTGTTCACAGCTTTGATCCTCTTCTTTCTCTTAAATAAGTCCCTTTAATATTTTAACACTAAGTTCCTTCAATTAGTGTATCCTTCACTTTAATACTAAGTTCCTTGGGCATCCTTATAACCAGTGTTTTGAACTCTGCATCTGATAGATTGCTTGTCTCCTTTTGTTTAGTTCTTTTTCTAGAGTGTCGATCTGTTCTTTCATTTGGGCCATATTTCTTTGTCCTCTCATTTTGACAGCCCTGTGTTTGTTTTTGTGTATTAGGTAGAGCTGTTTTGACTCCATGTCTTGGTAGTATGGCCTAATATAGTAGTTATTCTCTAGGGCCCCTGGCAATACGATACTAAGTGTATACATTTAATAAAATATAGAAAAAAGGGACACACAACAAGGTCACGCACTTCAGGAAATTTAAGGAGGAGACAAGCTAAGAAAGGGATGGTGGTTCAATGGATTAGGAAACATTGATGTCCTTCGAAAAAACAATTTCATTAGGAATACTAGAGTGGCAAGATGACTGACAGTTAAGGATGGTGTTTTATGGAGAAATTTGAAGGCAAAGGGAAGAAAACATGAAGGGCGATTTCTGTAGACATTACCAGGGGTTTAAAAATATTTTATTACATGGGGAACCCACATGATTAGAAAGTCAACACTGGAGGAGAAATCAAAAATATATAGAAAGTAGGAAATGTAATTAATGAAGAAGACTCCCAAGGAGGTGAAAGAGGGATGAGATCAGGAACACCAGCAATTGGAAGGTTAATAAAAAATGAATGTGAGGAAACTCAAGTCAGATGTTCTTAACTTTCCTGGTGAAGAATAGATAACAGTAAGAGTGTAGTAGTCTCTTAGGGGACATAAGGAAAAATGGAAAGTGTACTATGGGGAATATGAAACTAACCCTAGACACCCAGCTGAGATTCGATCACAGGTGCTTTTACGAATCTGAGAACAACTTACAGTCATGATCCATTTCCTATAATGGTGAGAGATAGACCTTGAGAAGATCACAGTATTAGAAGATCCAGATCTCTAGAGGAGGGAGTCTCACACTGAAGGATTCTGTCTGGTTAACCCAGTTGAGAAACAACGGAGTGAAGACATAGATGGGGAACAGGTACAGCTCTAGGAACTGGAGGTTACAGTGAGGACATGGGGTGGCTTGGTGGCAAGAGGTGGAGTGACTCTCTCTAAATGTTCTTCTGATCCTGTAGGATCTGTACCTGTTCTCTATCTGTGCCTTTCCTGAAGCTGGCAGAGAGAAGGCAGCCAAGAATGAAGTCTTAAAAAATGTGCAAAGGGGCAGGGAGAAGGGACGCCAGTAAAGGAAACCCAGAGAGAAAATCATCAGAGAGGTAGGAAAACAAAATATGACCATGTTATGAAGATCAAAGAGAAAGACAATTCCAAGAAGGAGAACTAACAAAATGTATTTATACATAATATGCAATACTAATATTAATCAGTGCACAGTATATTGAATCCTAGTTATGAGCCAAGCATAGTTCTAACAGTTTAATACACATTGACCTGCTAAATTTTCTCAGCAACCCAGGGAGGCAAGTAGTATTGTCACTGACACTTTATGGCTGAGGAAAATGAGATGTAGCTATGTGAAATAACTTAGCCAAGGTCACACAGCATGAGCTAACCTTCACCCTGAATATCTTTCTACTTCAATTACTCAACGTTATGTCTGAAGCAGTTTCTATACTATTACAATAGTTTTGCAAATGCAGTATCATATGGATGTATTATCTTCATCATGTTTCTGGGCAAATAATGTAGAATTCAAGGATGACTGAGACCAGGAAGTTGGCCCAGGGTTTGTTCATTAGGAGATTAGAAACTATGACAAAGCAGAGAAGTGGGGTGCACAGAGCATGTTCCTGGGAGACAAGGCCTAGAGGATAAAAAAAGAAGGAGATGTAGAGTTTGGCATTAGGATCATGAGGATTGGAGTTTGGCACACGTGGATTCAAAGCCAGGCTGAGTCATTCAGTTGTGTGATCTTGGACAAGTTATTACATGTTAACTACGTTTTATTTTCCTGAGATGTAAAGTGATCAGAATAACAATAACAATGCCGTAAGGATGTTCTGAGAATTAACCAACACCATTTCTATAAATATTTTTGCTTAGTACTTGGCTCACAATACACATTTAAAAATGATGTTATTAGGCAAATTGCATATACAGTATGGTTCACTGTAATCTGTTGACTTTATTTTTAAGGTTCTCTTCTACCTAAGCATTTGTGGCATAGCCATGCTATGGTGGTCCTCTTACTACCTCTGTGTGCTCTGAATGGGTGGAGCCCACGTCAGAGCACTTTCGCATATAAGGCGAGGCAAAAGTAGGTTTGCAGTTTTTCACATGAAAAATAGTGCAATCATTAATAAATGATAATACGAGAATAAACTCAGTGTTTCACATACTTATAACTATAAACCTACTTTGCCCCACCCTGTATATGTTTTTTCCCCCTCAGGCAAAACATTGTGAGACAAGTACAGCAAATCCTATTGCCTACTTTAGGTAGGGAGTGCTGTGTCCCAATTAAACAAATATTCTTGTTTATAGGGAGCTATCATAGGTACCATAAACAGATAACCATTTTTCAAATAATTAGCCTTTAATAGGACACATTTACTAAGACTGTGCTCCTCATAATCACTCTTCAGTGATTCAAAAAGTCAACTTAAAATTGTTACTGTTGTCATTATCTAGGCGTCATTGGTGTGAACACTTATTTTCATCTCCCTGTAGATGTGCAGAGCACCAGTCACACTCCTTGTAACAGAGAGCATCTGCCCTCTGAAATACAAATATGTATAATAAACATTTACATGTATATTGTGTTCAAAAAGATCAAGTCCCCAGAACACTGAAAATACAGTAGAGAAATCAGCTATAGAGACTCAGGAAACACCCGGAGTTATCAATAACCTTTGGAGATAAGCATCGAACTTCTAAGTTGTTCCTGCGGACCGGGGAAGTGTGAGTGTAGGAGTTCAGCGAGGCTTGGCGAGAACAAAGGATGGCCTAGAAATTAAGCACATCTGTTACGCTCATTGGGACATCAGAATTTAGCTTGTGGAACTGGAGGCTATGTCTTAGATAAACTCCATTAAAAAAATCCTTATTAAGGATCTCTAAACACAAGACCGAACTCTGTCCTCAGATTCTTAAGCAAAACTGGGTCAGAAATCAATATAGGCACTGTTAGAAAGGATTTGAGGATTGAATCAGAGAATAGGATTTGGCTCCTAGGACACAAACCACGCTACTAATCCCGGAGAAAGGATTTTCCCGATTAAAGGATTATAAATTTTTGAAAAGCATATTCTGTTGATAATACTTTTCATTTCCTACAAATAAAATTACTGAGGGATATTTCCATTGTGAATAGAACCAGACAATGTCTTCAGTGTTGTTTTCATTTCCTTTGTACGTGAAGGTACCGAATTTCAAAATCAGCAGACATGAAGCTTCATGGCCCCAAATGGCTATACATCCAAGATTCAAGCCCATAAATTTGAAATAAAGCCTACTAGCAACCCAAAGGCAATTACATGTAAAAGAAAGCTTTTTGGTTTCTGACACTGGCACTTATGAGAGGAAATATACATGCGGTTTTAGGTGACAATGAAGGACGAGCCCAACAGTCTTACCTGGTAGGCTTCATTGCGTCCTGGCCATTTCCCCCTCTGGACCCATTTTTCTCCTTAAAGGAACTGGCTCTCTCAAAGCTATTTGTAAGGCCCAAAAGAGAAAAAGCAAGCAAGACAAACACTGGAGGTCATATAAACAACACTTTGGTCTCCAATGTTCCAGTGCCTCCCTCTGTGCACAGACCTCACTTTGAAGTTCCCACCAGCCCTGGGCCTAGAAAATCCACTCACTCGAGACCATGTCTAATTCTTTGTTCCAAACGGCACCTGGACGGTTTTCTCCGGAGAAGTAGTCATCGTGAGCATTATCATCATTTTTACTCACACCAGCTCAGCCTAGGACCATCCCCAGAACATGGCAATAAAGATTGGACCCTGTGGGCTTTTCGTTATTCTGAATTTCCTGCTTTTGCTCAGACAAAAGGCCCGTGATTTCTGAGAAAGAAAAGGCAGGGTGGGGGGTGGGAAAGGGGACTGCCACAAGTCACGGCATAATGTTATTAGTCTGAATTCTCCCATGACGGAGCCCTAGCTGGGAGAGACAATTACACGTGACAGGACGATAACCTCACAAGGCAATAACCTTCTGAGAGATCCTTTGCCACGATGTACAGGTTATTAATTTGATTACCTTACAGGGAAGCAGCCAGACTTCTGCAGGACTCTCAGTGCCTCGTCGGTCCTTTCAAGGTTTGCCCATTTCTAATGAGCTGGGTCTTTTCAGTAATCATCTACCCACAAGATTTCCTTAATTCTTAGCCAGTTGCATAACAACAAAGATAAATGTGGCTTTTTCCCAGCTACTTCTAAAATAAGTTCAAGACTGAATTAATATGAATGGAAATAGTTTTTGTTCATGTAAAGGGTAGGGGGAAGAAACTGCATGTGTGGGATTTGCTGATACCTGCTAAAATATACACTGTGTATCTTATATTGAGGATACAGGAGTGGTGGAGAGACTAATGAACTCCTAGAACCCAAAATTCCCAAATGAAACTCCATCAAATTCATTCAGTTTCACAGCAGCTAGAAAATTCAAAAACTCTCAAAACAGACTTAGTCATAAAAGGGATCTTTTGGGGATCCTTGAATCCTATCACTTGTTCAGTGGAACATGACAACTATGTTATTTATAAAAACAAAGACTGAAATATGTTGGAATATCTTCAGTCTATAAATTTATGTTCTCTTTAATCTCTCATCTGTATTAGAAATATAATGGGTGATAGGAGAGCTTGGGAGTCTGAGAACAGCAAACATTTAGTAACTGCAAAGGGAAAAAACATGTTCCTTGAAGTTGCACAGAAAAGTGGAAGCTTCACACAGAGAATCCTGACCTAACAGAAAAAGAAGTTCTCTACTTGTTAAATTAACATTTTACCATGTACCATTAGCCCTTATTTGGGACACAATTATATATTCTAGATGCCCTCTGATTAAATGGCACCTGTATGTAGAACACTACAAACTAAACATAAAAAAACAAACAAAAAACTTGGACTTGCCTATCATAGGACTTTGTAATCTAATTAGAGGAAATAGCTCCCATGGACCAAAGAACACTCAAAATCTCAAAGATTCCAAGTGAAAACATACAACCAAGGGGCAAAATCCCTGGAGGCTGAGTAGAAATTGATAGGAACAAATAAGACCAATCAGGAATTCATTTCCAGGGACACTTGGGGTTTTAGGCAGATTTGAGAAGATAACACGGCAGGATGGATAGGAGAAGGGAAGATATTCCAGTGGAAATGAAGTTAAGACCCTGAAGCACATCCATTTCATCTCTCTGTTCTATTACCTCAACCTTGACTGCATCCCAAACCCTCCTCCTATGAAGTACAGGAGGAGTAGACGCTGGTTTATTGGTTACATTATAAAGATTCCATTGCTTGTCAGGTACTGCAAAGTATTTTTTTCTTAGTGAGAAGAAATTCAAATCAGATCAAATTGTTCAAACTCAATTCACATTCTTTTATAATGTAAGAAGATAGACATGGATTTGGGGGGAAAGGTTATCATAGGGGAAAACTTTCTTAGTATCTCATCTTTCATTGAGCTCCAGCAAGTGCCTCAGCTACTTATCATGATGAGTCTTTTTAATAAATTCCTCAACACATCAAAATACCCCACAAGGAAAACAACTTCAGGTTGTTAATCCACCTTTAAGACTCACCACTTTCGTTTTCTTAAACAATTGCTTAAAATTTCCTCACCCTCCTTTAACTACGGCATACAAATTCAGAATAAAATTCAATAAATTAAACTCATAAGTACCCACATTCACTTTGATGTTCCTGTCGTGTGAACCTAAGATAGAGACTAACAGTGACTACCACGGATTGGGCACTGTCCACACTCCAGGCCCTGGCCTAAGTCCTTTGCGTTCATTAATTCGTTTAATTCTACAGCAACACTCAACAGTATTTCCAAATTTCAAACAGATGTTAATCTTTAGAAACTTGAAGCAAATAGTGGTTTTTGTTTTGTTTTGTTTTAGCAAGTCAGTAGTTTTTTACAAAGAACCATATCCTATAATGAATATTTAAAAACTGGAAAATGCCAGCAAAATTTGTTGGATAAAGATAGAAAAAACTAACATGCAGATATCCTCACAAGACATACGACACTGTACAAAATCATATGTCAAAACTGCTAACCTCAGGACTTACTGTGCTTATCAACATGTTACTTCTTAAAATATGACTCATAGGACTTAAATAAAGTATACTGTGCATACAACGCTTGTTGATATTTATTTTATTCACAAGAATGATTCACCGTTAGTCACAGAGAAGGCCGCAAACAAGCTCTTGAAACATGGCTCATTAAACTCCTATTGCTGTGTAACAAATTGCCACACACTTAACAGCTTAAAGCAACGCAAATTTATTATCTCACAGTTTCTGTAGGTGAAGTCCACTGGGCTGAAATCTAAGCATCTACACTTCTGTTGGGTGACTCAGGCTCCTCTCAAGGCTCACTGATTGTTGGAAGAATCATTTCCTTGTGGTCTGAGGACTGAAGTCTCCATTTTCCTGCCAGGTTTTGACTAGGGACCACTCTCAGCAATTAGAAGCCTCTGCAGTCTCTGGCCTCGTCGTTCCTGATGTCGACACAACCTGGTGTCGTTCCTTCCTCCGGGCCAGCTGGCGCACTTTCTCTGCCTTTCCCTTCTGAGACGAGCCAGAGAACAATCTCGAATGGTTTTACAGTGCTCGAGATTAGGTAAGGCCCATTTGGATAAATAATCTCCCTATCTTAAAGTCAACACATCTGAGGCCTTAATTGCATTTCTCAAGTCCCCTCACAACAGCACCTAGATGGTGATGGATTGAATAACTGGGAGACCGGGTGCACGTGAAAGCACTGAACTTGGGAGCCAACTTGGACTTTTGCCTCCACACTTACTGATAGCCACAAGCTACAGATGCTGGCCACCTATGTAATTTAAGTGTTCTAGAAACCACATTAAAAATGGCAAATAAGCCAAGAAGAGAGAATTATTATAAGATTGTTTCCAAATCAATTTATTGATTTTTATTCTTACTATGCTGACAGCTACCATCATTAATACTTAAGAAAAAAATTAAAAACAACAAAAGCAAAAATAAACAAGTGGGACTATATCAAATGAAAAAGTTTCTGCACAGCAAAGGAAACCATCAACAAAATAAAAAGACAAACTGAGATTTCCGGCCAAGATGGAGGCATAGGCAGTCGCACTGTGCCTCCTTGCGCAACCAAAACTAAGGACAACAAAAATTGAGAAACAAAAACCATCCAGAACAGAGAGAAATGAACTGAATGGAACTCGGACTACCGCACATCCAGAGCGGTAAGGAGGGCGGAGTTGCAGGCCTGCAGACAGGGGTCGGGGTCCCAGCGGGAAGGAGCGCTGGCTGGCGGGCCGGGGGCGGACCCTGGGCGCGGGAGGCAACAAGCAGACCCAGTGAGGGACACAAGGCAGCTAGCTGTCCGCAGCCACACATTCGCACGCAGACAAACTAAGCGAAACGGGCAGCAACACAGACCGTGCAGCCCAGGGCCCCAGCGCTGCCGGGAAACAAAGTCTGAAAGCACCAACTGAAAACACCTGCAGGGCTGAGGCCAGGAGACTCTCTCAGCCTCGCAGGAGGCTCCTTGGGGAGACCCACAGGGTCCAAGAAAACGCACAGGCCCACCGCCCGGGAGCCAGCACCAGGGGGGCCCAGTTTGCTTGTGGGAGGCGGTGGAGGGGACTGGAGTCCTGGAGAGAGCGGAGCATGCGCCACTGTTCCCTCTCAGACCCCACCCCCACGCACAACGTCACAACCCAGCGACTGGGCTGCCCCACCCCGTGAACACCTAAGGCTCCGCCGCCCTTATGTAACAGCCGCAACCAGACCAAAGGAAAATAACAAATAAAAAAGATGGCTCAAACAGAAATAAAAGCCCCAGAGCCAATTTTTTTAAGTGACCGAGAGATAGCTAACCTATCAGATTCACAGTTCAAAGCACTGGTGATCAGGATGCTCACAGAATTGGTTGACTTTGGTCATAAATTAGATGAACAAATGCAGGCTACAATAAGAGAAATGAAGGAAAACGCACAGGGAAACAATTGTGAGGGACAGAAAACTGGGACTCAAATCAATGGAGTGGACCAGAAGGAAGAAAGGAACAACCAAACAGAAAAGAATGAAGAAACAAGAATTCAAAAAAATGAGGAGAGGTTTAGGGACCTCCAGGACACCTTTAAACATTCCAACATCCGAATTATAGGGGTACCAGAAGGGGAAGAGGAAGAGCAACAAATTGAGAGCTTATTTAAACAGATAATAAAGGAGAACTTCCCCAATCTGGCAAGGGAAACAGACTCCCAGGAAGTCCAGGAAGCTCAGAGAGTCCCAAAGAGGTTGGACCCAAGGAGGAACACACCAAGGCACATCATAATTACATTAGCCAAGGTAAAAATGAAGGAGAGAATCCTAGAAGCAGCAAGAGACAAGGAGACAGTAACCTACAAAGGAGTTCCCATCAGACTGTCAACTGATTTCTCTAAAGAGACCTTACAGGCAAGAAAGGGCTGGAAAGAAGTATTCCAAGTCATGAAAGGCAAGGACCTACATCCCAGATTGCTCTATCCAGCAAAGCTTTCATTTAGAATGGAAGGGCAGATAAAGTGCTTCTCAGATAAGGTCAAGTTAAAGAAGTTCATCATCCCCAAGCCCTTATTATATGAAATGTTAAAGGGACTTACCTAAGAAAAAGAAGATTAAAAATATGAACAGTAAAAAAAAAAAGTCATCAAATGGAAGGTTAGCAACAGGGAAGTGGGAGGAGGAGAGAGAGGGAAAAGATATAGAGAATAAGTAGCATAGACAATAGGTAGAAAATAGACAGGGGGAGGGTAAGAATAGTATGGGAAATGTAGACACTAAAGAACTTATGACACATGGACATGAACTAAAGGGGGGAATGTGGGTGGGAGGGGGTGGGCAGGGTGGAGGGGAGTGAAGGGGGAAAATGGGACAACTGTAATAGCGTAATCAATAAAATAAAGAATTAAAAAAAGACAACCTACTGAATGGGAGAAAATATTGTATATTTGATAAGGAGATAATATCCAAAATATATGAGGAACTCATACAACTCAGTAGCAAAACAAAAAACAATCTGATTAACAAATGGGCAGCTATAGATCTGAATAGACATTTTTTTCTAAGAAAAACATACATATTGCCAACAGGTATGTGAAAAGATACTCTACATCATTCATCATCAGGAGAATGCAAATCAAAACCACACAGAGATATCACCTCACACCTGTTAGAATGGCCATTATCAAGAAGACTAGAAATTACAAGTGTTGGTAAGATTGTGGAGACAATGGACCCCTCTCGAATTATTGGTGGGAATATAAATCGGTACAACCACTATGGAAAACAATATGCAGGTTCCTCAAAAAGTTAAAGATATAACTACCATGTGATCCAGCAATGCCACTTCTGGGTGTTTATCAGAAGAAAATAAAACACTAACTTGAAGAGACATATGCACCCTGGTATTTACTGAAGCATGATTTACAACAGCTGAGATGTGGAAACAACCCAAGTACCCATTGGTTGATGAATGGATAAAGAAAATGTGACATGTATTATTCAGTCAGAAAAATGAAAAAAAAAATCTCGCTATTGGTGACAACATGGACCTCGAGGGTGCTATGCTAAGTGAAATATCAGACAGATAAAGGCAAATACATTATGTTCTCTCTTATATGTGGAGCCTAGATAAATAAATAAATAAACCAAGCTCATAGAGGCAGAGAAAAGATTGGTGGTTGCCAGGGGTTGGGGGAAGGAGAGGCAGATAAACAGGTAACATTCTCTTTGTTTTTGTTTTGTTTTTAGTTAAAGTGAATTTAAAAAATTAAAAAATAGTAATAGATCTTACTTAATCCAATAGATTCAAAATGTTATCATTTCAATACGTAGTCAATGTAAGAACTATTGAAATAGTTCACCTTCTTTTTACAACTAGGTCTTTAAAATCTGATACATATTTTACACTTACAGCACATCTCAATTCAGACTAGCTTCATTTTAAGAACTCAATATTCACGTGTGCTGTGTTGGACTGAGCAGGATCAGATTGTGGCTGTTTTTTCCCTACGTTCCATTCCAGTTCTGGAAGGTCCACATAACTTCATCTTGAGTGTCAGCAGTTCCTGCTCTTGCTTTCAGTGTAACACCAGTTACTATCTTAAAGTTTATAACTGTTAATTATTAAGCTTTAATTCTCACAGGAGGACGAAAATAGTTTTTGTCCTGTTTTCCTGATTTCTCAACTGATTTTTCATAGGATACACGATTCAAGAAAACATACACTTCCTGTCAAATTCTAGGACAAAATTCCCACATGGAAGTGCTACTATGAGATCTATACTACAGAAAGTAAAACTGAGGCTCATAGTAGTTAACTTATTGCCCCAAATCACTAGCATGACTGTCTGAGCATGTGGGTGGCTACTATATTGTGTTGTCGATGCTTGTGTAACCAGAACAAGCCATCCTTCCTCTTCATTCCCCATTCCTACCAGGTTGGAGGTTTTTCTTGTTTAAGATCTTAATCAGAGGAATACTTGGGAACATTATTTTCACACTTTGGCTAAATCCTTGGTGCTGCAAAAGGATATACAAGAGCTAAATTTGGAGGTGAGGGCTGGAAATGACAGAATTTTTCTCTGCTAAAGAACACAGATACAAACCTATACATTTAATTGTCAGCTGACTTCTCAACAAGGGTCTCAAGACAATTTAATGGGAAAAGAATAATTTTTTTCACAAATGGAGCTAAAACAACCAAGTATCCACATGCAAAAGAATAAAGTTAGGCCCCTACCTCACACAATGTACAAAATTAATCAAAGATTTAAATAAAAGAGCTAAAATTAATCACAGACTCAAATAAAAGAGCTAAAACTATAAAATTCTAAAAAAAATACATAGGCATACATCCTTATAAACTTGAATGAGGCAGTGGTTTTTCAGACGACAGCAAAGGCAAAGCAACCAAAGGAAAATTGGTAAACGTGTTTGCACTTCAAAGGGCACCACCAAAAAGATGCAATGGCAATCAGTAAAATGGAAAAAAGTATTTGCAAATCATATTTCTGATAGAGGTCTAATATGCAGAATGTGTAAGAACTACTACAACTTGACAATAAAAAGGACAAATAACTCAATTTTTAAATTGGGCAATAGAATTGAAGAGACATTTCTTCAAAGAAGATATACACACACCAGTAAGCATGCGAAAACATATACTCCACACATCATTAGCCACTAAAGAAATGGAAGCAAAACCACAGTGCAATTCCATTTTACATGTATTAGGATGGCTGTAGTAATATAAATAATGTGTGGCGATGATGTGGAAAACTTGGAGCATTTATACATTGATGGTGGGAATGTAAAATGGTGCAGTCACGTCGGAAAACAGTTTAGCAATTTCTCAAAAAGTTAAGCATAGATTTACCATTTGACCTGGAAATTCTACTCCTAGGTACATACACAAGAGAACTGAAAATATATGTTTCTACAAAACTTTTACACAAATGTTCATAGCAGCATTATTCACAACAGCCCAATGTTGGAAACAAACTGAATGTCCATCAACTTGTGAATGCATAAGCAAATGAGGTATATCCATACAATGGAATATTATTTAGTCAAAAAGGAAAAACAAGTCCTGATACATGCTATAACATGAATGCCCCTTGAAAAGATAATGCTAAGTGAGAGGTGCCAGATCCAAAAAACTATATGTTATTGTATAATTGCATTTACATGAAATGTCCAAAATAGGTAATCCATAAAGACAAAAAGTAGACTAATGATTACCTGGAGCTGGAGGGTTAGGGGCAGTAGAGGAATGAGCATTGCGAATAGGTATAAGGTTTCCTTTGGGGGTTATGAAAGTTTGCTGAAATTAGGTATGGTGATTGTCGTACAACTTTGTGAATGTACTAAAAAAAACACTCGTTCACTTTAAAATGATGAATTTGTTTGGTATGTACACTGTGTCTTAATTTAAAAACAATAGAAAACATAGAAGAGGTTGGCTTTGTTCCTGAGAGGATGGAGACAGAAAAGGAAGCAGGAACAGGAAGAGAAAGAAAGAGCTGTTGGGGCAACGTGGTGAAGACTGAGCCTTACTGGCTGAAACGGGCAAAGGTAATTTTTAAATTTAGATGTCCAATATTCAGCATTACAATGTCGCAATAGTAAATCCTCTCTATTTTACCAAAACCTCTTTGAAGTCTGATAAATACATAAAAGTTTATATAAATGGGTTTGTTTCATTTTGTTGGTTGGTTGTTTGCTTGTTTTTTCTCTTAATGTAAGAGGGTAGAATTAAGTAAAATCTTTGAGTTCCAAGTGTACACCATTGCACCACGGAACATGAACCTAATGCAAAGGATGATATGACCATCCACGCATAGAACTAATATGGGAGCAGCTGGAGCCTGAGCCAGAGGTGGGCATGGAAATGTGAGCCCTTGAAAATCTGAGAAAATTTGGAAAAGGTTCTCAACTTCCCACAAACATGGAATGAAGTTTCTAGTTAATATTATTTGTCTTTGTTTTAATGTTTGACACCTTTATTTTTACCCTGTAAGTATCCAATAATTTAATATTGTTTTATAATGATATGTAATCTTTTGGTCAAATATGTTTCACAGACTTTCCAGGGTTTAATTTTTTTTCTTACATGTATTTATTTATTTTTATTGTTGTTCAAATACAGTTGTCTCCATTTTCCTCCTACCACTCTCCCTTGCCCCACCCACTCCCATCTTGCACCCTCCGTCCTACCCCACTTTGGCTTTGTCTGTGGGTCCTTTACGCGTGTTCCTCAATGATCCTTCCCCTTCTTTCAAGTCTTGAGGGCAAGAGTGGCTCCAAAGGGCATGTGAGTAATTAGTGAAACTTTAAGGAATATTAGTATTATTTCTTTCATATGAGATTTAGACCAGGTCTGCCCTCATGAGGGCTGTGTATATTTCAAATCCCTAAGTTGTTTTCCACTCAAGTGCACTTAGAAATGATTTAGAATAGTCAAATTTGCCAAATGGAGGGTAACTTCTTGCCTACAAGGTTTTCTTTCCTGCTTTGGGTACTCTCCTCTATCTGCAGAATGATATGCCACAAACAGCCTTGTTCCTATAACCAAACACTCTCAAATGAACCAAATCCAAAAGAAACCAATCTAAAGTCTTTACTCCTGTCCATGTATACATACAAACCACAGAGAAAGTCTATGGTGGTCAAGAACATGGCTCTCAGGTCAGAAAGGGCTTATTCCATCTGGAATGTGAAGTCTGCGAGGGCAGGGGCTGCGCCTTATTCATCATTATATGACCAATACCTAGAATAATGCCTTACACAGATCAGATGTTTAATAAGTGAAATATCCACTCTACCACCATGACTTGATTCACTGAAGCTCCATTTCTCCACCTGCAGAGTTCAGGTAACTGTGCCTCCCTCCCAGGACTGTCTGCAGTGTGGTGTGTGCAGTGAGCTTAGCAGGAGCGCTGGCCACAGTGCTCACTCACTCCATGGCACCTCTTATTGCTATTTCCATACCAAACTGTCTTTGTAACATTTCTTGATACACATTCTGAGTTCTTTAAAGAGTGAATGGTTTGTCACATAAATCAGACTATCAGAGCATCATAAAGTAATTTCAGTTCAAATCAAAGGCCAGCCTAACTTAATTCAGGAGAATAGTTTTAATGAGGGAGCCACTTTTGCACATGAGGGATTTAAGACTAAAGGGGCAAAAGTGACATTTCTATGTCTGATCTCATGTAGGCCCTAAGAAAGCACTTCAGGGAGAAAAACGTATTGTCATCTTTTTTCACCTCCTGCTACCACCACAGCCTCTAAAGCACCCACCAGACCCTGTTTCCAACTTTATGACTTTAGAAACCTCAATAGAAATCATGAGTATTAATGGGAAATCTATGAATGGAAGAATCTCACTGCTTTAATTCATACCACAGAATGTCTTATTATTCAGTTTTGCAAATTAGCAAGTGAACAAACCAATTTAAAGAAATAAGAACAATGCCACATAAAACACACTCCTCTTATTTATCTTGACAAGGCATGGTTCCATTTTAATGATTTATGTTAATGTTTTATTGTACAGTGGTTATGCCCTGAAGTACATTTTATAAGACTAATGAAGTCTTAGTAATCCCAGACGTCTTCTCCAGTATTCTCTTATTATGGCTTTGCTGAGAACTCGTGTGGGGGAGACCACCAACCATCATGTGAGTAAGGAAGTTTATGAATTAGTGAAATGAAAATCAGTCAAGTTCTACAGTAGTGAGGGTCTATAGACATTTCCAGTGGGATTCTGTGTTTTCACACAAAAATGTCTATTGGTCTTCATTACAATGAGAGATGAGCAAACTCTTGTATTTAGGGTTCATCAAACATCAAACCAGTTTTTTCAAATGTTTTGGGTTTGCCAAAATCCAAAACACGTTTTGCCCTCAGCATTTTTCCCTTCATTTTTCAAACCCCTGTGTATTTTAAGGAAAATTTAATCCTTATGTTTCTGACTCATTTACACTTAACAAGTGAACATATTGTTTCATAAGACTTATTTGAAGTCTATGAAGTCTTGTAAGTCTTCTAAAACCCTTTTTCCATAGTGGCAGGAAGCTGTGTGTTGCAAAGACACGTGAACATGAATCCCCCATGAGTGGAATTGGTTTGAAACTCAAGATTTGATAAGACACAATGTTGAATTGAGTTAAAGTTGGTAAAACCCATCTTCTCTCCCACAATTACTATCCAATTCTTTGGTGCATAGCTTTTAACGATGAAATCACTGAGGCCACAGAACAGCCATCCTTGACATTCCTGTGATATATACCATAGGCTGGATTTCCACAGAGGAGGAAGGAGCTGAGTTTGTTTACTGTCTGCGGCCAGTGGAGTACAATTTAAGTTCTAAACTTTCTAGCTTCTAGTGACATCTGACCCTCCATGGAACCCACTGTCTCCTGACTGTTCAAATTAAAACACCCCTCAGCAGTCCTCATCATTATCCTCTTCAACCTCCCCTAGCCTCACAAAAGTCTGTACAGAGTGTGGGAAAGCCGATGCACATTCTACCAGACCTGGGTTCAAATCTCAGAGCTACCACTTTTTGGAAGGCATGTGAAATTATGAGGGAGGGCTATCTGGACAAAGAATCTTTCTTACCCTAGAGATTTGGAAAATGATAATAAAAAGAGTGATCCATGCCATAGTTTTAATCCAAATATTTTGACACTATTGGGGGTGAGAGAATGCCAAGTTTTCAATTCTTTTCTCACTCTTACATCTAGCCCTCCCATATCCTTTACT
This sequence comes from Tonatia bakeri, assembly GCA_004024845.1. Taxonomy (NCBI): domain Eukaryota; kingdom Metazoa; phylum Chordata; class Mammalia; order Chiroptera; family Phyllostomidae; genus Tonatia; species Tonatia bakeri. The sequence goes on from PVIA01000075.1 coordinate 175,912, forward strand.
TCTAAGCAGCTACTTCCACTGCAATGGGACTCCAGATGACTCTAGAAAGTTGGTGTAGATAGGGCTCACAGAGCCATCTCCAGATTCTTCCTGGAGCAGATATAGACCATGAGCTTCCTGATGTTTTCTGATACCAGATGTGATTTGGAGTGGTTAGTGGCAGAGCACAAGGATTTCAGAGCTAATCAAATCTAGGCCTGTTCTTGCCTCTGCCACTTTCAGTTGCTTGAATCTTGGGAAGTTAACTATATCTCTGAGCTCTATTTTCTAATTGAAAAAGGAGATTAAGAAATATCCTTATCTCATCAAGTGATTATACAAATTAAATGAGATTGCACATATTACAAACACAATGAGTGGGAGTTGTAATTGCTATTACGTTGCTGTTTTTGTTTTCAAACCAGCTCCTCTAGGATTGCTGGTGTCTGGAGTCCTTCTCTTCTCTGTTTACAACCTCTCTCCCCATTCCAACATTTGCATGGGACTGAGTATCCAAAAACAGTATCTTGCTCTATTTTTCATCACTATTAGATCTCTTCAGGGTGTCGACTTGGATAAAGGTACCTCCCTCCTGCCTGCCCACATGATCCATCCTGAGCAGACACGGACACAATCTTTATCCCAGCCTTTAAGCAGTGGTCTTCAGTGTTATCTTTCCCTAGGCACAACAGGTTGAATTTAAATATACTTGCCTAACTTTTCTCCTTATCAATAGATTCCTCCTCTCTATTCACTCCTCTGCAAGAAACACATTTATTGAAGGCCTTCCTTCTGCCTTTATGCCTTTTTATATTATTTCCTTCTGTTGTTTATGGAGTGGTCTCATCTCCTTCAAGAGGTCTCCTCAGTTCAACTCATATATTGTTCTCCAAACCAATCTACCTTCCTCCACAGATTTAGAACTGTCTCTATCACCTTCCCAGACACTGAAGCCACTGGAGTCAACTTTTGTTTCTTCCTTTCCACAATCCCTTGCATCTAATCACACTATTGATTGCATTTCAATGACAAATGTGTTTATGCATCCTCTTCTCTCTGCGGTCACCACTAACATTCTAGGCTAATCCACTATTTCCTGAGGTCTGCATAACTGTAACACTTTTTAGTCTGATCTTGTTTCTACTCTTCCTCCCCTACAATCCATTCTCCACGCAGTAGACAGAACCACCTTCTTAAAATGAACATCTAATCATATCATCTTTTTTGCCTGAAGCATTGTTGCAGCCTTCCAATGTTTTTAGGATCCTACAAAGCCATGTATTCTACCATATCTTGTTTCACTCTCCCTCTAGCTCATCATGCACCACACATACTAGCTTTTTAACTCTTCAAGGCTGTTGATCTCCTTTTCACATGGGGATCTTGTGTCTGCTGATCATAAGGCTCTCCCATTCTCCTTTAAACAGGTCAGTTCCTACTCTTTCTTCTCGTCAAAGCTGAAACCTCACTTCTCTGGGAAGCCTTTTCTAACATGCACCCACACAACACTCAGACTTCTCTGTGGCACTTATCACAAGAATCACTGAATAATTTGGGGATGACTTTTGTTTACTAGCTCCCGGTTGTGTTGTAAGTCTAAACTCCGGGAGGGACTTTGCCTCTTGTTCACTTCTGAATCTCCACTGCTGGCAGGAATGCCTCAGCCTGGTTTGTTCTTAATAAAAATATCTTGAATGAATTAACCCCACCTAATTCTATGCCCTCATGCCCCACATTGCTTCCCACATGCGTTTCAGTTTGCACAGTCTAAATTTGTACTAGTCTAAAAGTCCTTTCATGGTTGTAGGCAAGGTACTTGATCTAGTTTGGGATTAGATAGTAAGCTGTATATGGAAAAATGCCACATTTTCTCTTTCTTTGTTCTCACTATATATTTCCTACTTCTAATACCATAAAATCATATTTACTAGTGTTTAATAGCTGGCTGATAATCCACACTCTTCCTGGACAACTGTTTGCTTCAGGATTCATCTTATCTATAATATTCAGTTCTTGATATAATTATGGTTACATATAGTTGGTAGATTCTTCTGTATACATATAAAGTTATACATGAATATACATGGTTGATAGATTCTTTAAGAAATGAGTGGCAATGTGAAATCAACGTAGTTATAGTTTGGTAACTGTTTTAAGTTTTTAATAAATTATTGGCTTAATGTAAAGTAACTTCATGCCTTTGATTAGCCATATTAATTCTAAGGTATAACTCAAAGCTCTAAAGAACAAAAGCATTTAAAATACATTCTTTAAATTCATCAACTGATTGGAAGAGGGTCACCCACAATAGGGAGGACAATCTGCTTTGCTTAGTCTCATGTTAGTCTCATCCAGAAACTCCCTCACAGACGCATCCAGAATAATGTTCAACCAAATATCTGGGCACTCCAAGGTCCAGCCAAGTTGACATATAAAATTAACTATCACACCTTGGTTTTCCTACATCCTTCTGTTTTTGTTTCTAATAATTTTTTTAAAGATTAAAGTCTTCCCTCAATCCTAAAACAGGATTGAACCCCCTCCTCTTCATTCCCATAGTCCTCTGTCCTTTCTTATTCTTAAAATTCATCATTCTTGTAATTAACCGCATGTTTACTATCAGTAATTCCCGTAGCTTGTAGTGTGGAGGCTGTATTACACTCGTTTTCTACCATAGTTCTAGGTGGCAACACTGTGCCTGACCCAAAGGAGGCACTTGATAAGCATTTGTTGAATTGAATCAATTAAGTTCAAGTTCCTTGGTTTAATGACCTTTAAGCAATTATTTTCCAGGTCTGCATCCATGCTGCACTGTATCCCAAGTATACTTGTAAATGATGACAGTCCTCTTCCCATCTGTTTTCTACTGAGCAAGGCACCATGACTAAAATTTTTCTCAAGCTTTGGGTTTAGTATAAGTGAATACTAAGTTAAGCAACCAAAATTCTGGATCTGTGGCTCATTCTTCCAATACAACTCTTAGTTTCAGCAGCATATGACTCAGCAGCCTGCCATTGTCTGCTCATACACCCTCAGAACACAATTAGGTGATTGTGATTATAACTATTTGGCAGGTCAGCTTTGCATAACCAAATAAACTATAATATCAAATGCAAACAGAAACAAAAATAAAGAAAAACAAAAACAAAGAAAATCCTGATGTAATTGCTCAGATAAAATATAATGTAGGGACTTTCTCTTCTAAAAACAATTGTAAATTTTCTTGTCTTAATATATTTAAACCATAGCTACGCTTCCATTTTACTGAGATAAAATCATAGCAATAGCATAATTTACATTCATCTTTAAAATGAAAAACTAAGATGGCAGCATAGATAAACATGGCTTGTCTCCTTGCACAACCACATCAAAATTACAGCTAAAATATAGAACAACCATCACTCACAACCTTCAGAAATCAAGTTGAATGGAAGTCTGACAACTACAGAATTAAAAAAAACACCTCCATCCAGACTGGTAAGGGAGAGCAAAGATGCAGAATAGGCTGGTCTCACATCCACATGTGGTAGATAAAAATTCAGGAGGGATATTTTAGGAACAAGGAGTCCCAGCCACACACAAAGTCCTTCAGCAAAGGGTTCCAGTTCCAGGCAGGTAAGTCCCCATAACTTCTGGCTGCAAAAACTTGTGAGGACTGAGTCAGTGGAAGAAACTTCTGGAGTCCCAAGGGTTCTCCTTAAAGAACCCACACACAGACTTATTCAGATTCACTCTCTCAAAGCTCCAATAGAAGGGTACCTTGAAAGGCACCAGTGGCATACAGGGAGGAACTTAAGTGTCTTGCATCAAGGTAAGAGCTGGGGGACAGTTTTCTCTCAGACAGAAATATGGGCAGAGGCCATTGTCCCTTTCTGAGCCATCCCCCAACAGAGCCACAGAGCCAAGAGGTTGGTGCCGTATCTAAGACTCCATCAACCTTGTTAACACTGTTTGCCCTGCCCTGGAGATCCCCTAAGATGTTGTCCTACCCAACTTACAGGTGAACCCAAAATGTTAACCATGACTTTTCCATATGGATGCCTGGCCTTGGCTCATGCTTCACAACTTCCTAAATCATATCAAATAAGCAACAACTGACCTCAGTGAACCCCCAGGATCCATACCTCTAAGTGGCCCCAGGCCTGGCACTAACAGCAGCCAGCCTAGATTCACAGTTTGGCTTCACCTGGGAGCACAAGTAGCAGACATCAGACTGCTTTATAACTTGCACAGGGTGGCTCCAGCTAGAACACAGGTAGGGGCTGACTTTGGCCTGCACTTCCCAGGGAAATCTCAGAGCCTACACACCCAGTGGACAACTACAGACCACATCAGAGCATCACCATCCTACCCTTGCACAGCTGATCCTCCTCAGAGGGCGGAGGTTGGTAAATGGTCACAGCCAGTGCTTGCAGCTGACTGGCCTGGGTAAATCTTTCCCATTGACCTGCCAATAGCAATCAAGGCTCAACAACAAGAGGAGGGTATTCTCAGCACACACAGAGAGCTCACCTTAAGTACCCCACTTGGGTGATAGCGGAGGCTGTGCCACTGGACCCTGAAGGACAACTACTACATTAGGCCACACTATCAAGACACAGAATCAAAGCAGTATCACCTAATACATAGAAACAGATACAGGGAGGCTGCCAAAATGAGGAGACAAAGAAATATGGCCCAAATGAAAGAACAGATCAAAACTCCAGAAAAAGAGCTAAAAAAAATGGAGATGAGCAATCTATCAGATGCAGAGTTCAAAACACTGGTTATAAGGATGTTTGAAGAAATTAGTGAGGACCTCAACAGCATTAAAAAGATCCAGTCAGAAATGAAGAATACACTAACTGAAATAAAGAACAATTTACATGGAAACAATAGCAGAGTGGATAAAGCTGAGAATCAAATCAATGATTTGGCACATAAGGAAGAAAAAAACAACCAACAACAAGAAGAAAAAAGAATCCCCCAAAATGAGGATAGTGTAAGCAGCCTATGGGACAACTTTAAGTATTTCAACATTTGCATCATAGGAGTACCAGAAGGAAAAGAGAAAGAGCAAGAAATTGGAACTCTATTTGAAAAAATAATGAAAGAAAACTTATTTAATTTGGTGAAGGAAATAGGCATGCAAGTCCAGGAAGCACAGAGAATCCCAAACAAGATGAATGCAAAGAGGCCACTCCAAGACACATCACAATTAAAGTACCAAGGGTTAAAGATAAAGGAGAATCTTAACAGCAGCAAGGGAAAAGCAGTTAGTTACCTACAGTGGCATCCCCTTAACACTTTCAGCTGCTTTCTCAAAAGAAACTTTGTAGTCTAGTAGGTATTGGCAAGAAATATTCAAAGTCATGAAAAGCAGGGACCTACAGCCAAGATTGCTCTACCCAGCTAAGGTATCATCTAGTGTCAGAAGGCAGATAAAGTGCTTCCCAGACAAGAAAAAATGAAAGGAGTTCTTCATCACCAAATGATTTTTATATGAAATATTAAAGGTACTTATTTAAGAAAAAGAAAATCCAAACTATGAACAATAAAAATGGCAAAAAATACAAATCTATCAACAATTGAATTTAAAAAAACAAAACAAGAACAGAGACAGAATCATGGATACAGAGATCGTTTTAATGGTTGGCAGATAGAAGGGTTTGTGCGGAAATGGGTGAAGAGGTGAGGAGATTAAAAAGTACAAATAGGTAGTTACAGAATAGCCATGGGGATGTAAAGTGCAGAATAGGAAATGGAGCAGCCAAAGAACTTATACATCTGACCCATGGACATGAGCGATGGTGAGGGGATGGCCTGGGGGAGTGGCAGGTGCTGGGTGCAGAAGTGCAAAGGGGAAAAATTGGGGCAACTGTTATGGTAAAATCAATAAAAATAATTTAAAAATAAAAATAAAATAAATGAAAACTATGATAGCGATTACCATTAAAATGCTGTCCTAACCTTTAAAGTGTCACAGGTGCCAATGTAGCTGTTTATGGTTTTCTTCTATTTCAGCATTATAGCAGAGAAGGAAGAGGTCAACCCAAGACTCTGATATCCACTTTTGATTCTCGGCTCCAGGCCATACCAGCCATAAAACTTTAGCTGTCAGCTAACTGATGTGTAAAATGAGATGATAACATCTTTCCAACTTATCACCAAAAATTATATAAATTAAATGAGGTATCATATTAAATGTAATTTATCATTAGGAACTGCTATGCACAGTAAGCTAACACCATGGTATGTTATACTAATATATTTAATCTCATATAAAGATTTTCTCAAAATGAAAGAATTTTCCATTAAGATTTGTGCTTTTAATTTTTTTTCTGGTTTTCATGCTTAACTTTTTCACAGCAACTCTTTTTCCTAACTCTTAGGATATATAGTACAGTAGTTTATGGGTAATAAAAAGCTAATTTGTTGAATAAACAAGGGATTGCTCCATCTTGTCAGCTGGGTAGTTACTTTGGTGAAGCAACCCTTCTAGTTCCCTTAGCCAACGCACACACAGATAGCAGCGGTCTTCAGGAAGAGCTCTGAGCCTTGGGGGACTCAGGGAATTGTGTTCGACTTAAAGAGGCTCCAATGTGAAGTGCCAGTCAAGACGCTGAAGAAAAGGCAACTCTGGGGCCGTATTCGAACTTCTCCATGAGGCTTCCTCCTTCGAAAAGGGTCCCTTGGTGGTTTATCCCACCAGGGCATCAGAGACAACAGCCTGCTCCCACCATCTGGGTATAATAAATGAAGAATTTCAGTCATAAAAATTGCTACCCAATTTAAGATGCACAGTACTGCTTTTCTCAAACTAACTGCCCCTGGCAGTTCTTGTTAATACTTCCGTTCAAAATAAAAAAAAAAATCTTAAAAGCCTTTTAAGCAAATGTTTAAAATAATTTGGGAAACATGCTAAGATTTCATCTCTTTTACATGAAGCCTCCTATGAGATGTGATTACGTAAGCTGCCCCTGACTGCAGATCTGCAGAAAAGCAAGGCAGGGGGAGAAATCCGTCTCCCCAGAAAAACAAAGGCTGAAACAAGGCACATTTTTAGATTTCTCCCCTGAGCAGTGTTTAACCAACAGCAACAATGGACTCAACAAGGTTTCGGCCAAGTCACAACAAACCGAGTCAAAAGCAAAATGTGATTTTTAAAAAAACTACTATTCCAAAGTTTGAATCTTTGTCAAGCAATGCTTCATGATTGGTTTCCAGCTCCTGGGAAAATATTCTCCAGTTAACATGGCTACTGCATACACAGGGTCTGGAAAATATTCTCCAGTTAACATGGCTACTGCATACAACATGGCTACTGCATACACAGGGTCTACTGCTTGAGTGTGGTTGGTAGGGTAATAATTGAGTGTAATAATTTATAGTTTTAATTTGAACGTTTCACCTAAAATGTCATATGGAGTGCTTGAGTGTAATATTGTTATGTTACAGAATTACATGCTTATGATTTTTTAATAAAAGATTTTGTAATAAAAATGGGCGTTATTTGTGCCATACCCTGTATATGACAGATTTTACAAAAAGCTGGTGTGAGAAAGAGTAGGAAGTTTGAAAGTCACATAGATGTATTTTCCCTAAATTAATCACGAACTGCCTTTGATTAACATAGGTTCTTTTGAAAAACAAAAAGGAGAAAAGAAATCGTGATGATGAAGAAATATCTCTTCGAGTTCCTCTTTGTAAAAGTTTAATTTCCTATATAGCTTTTATTAAGACAAACAAAATTTCAGACTTTCTAAATTTAAAAACAATGAAGGAAATCACAAGTGAAAACATTCTTAAATTGATTTTATAAGAATGGGAAATGTATCTGCATCAAGGACAGATAGAATTAATTTGGCACAAATGTGACCAAAAGCTACTTTCACTACTGTGTAAAGCACTCATGCAAGTAAATAAGGACAACAAAAACATCCATCACCCCATCCTCCCAAACTGAACAAGGGATATCAGACGGAAAAATCCAAAGCAGAGAAACATATTTAAAAAGTTCAACCTCACTAGCAAGCCAATAATTACAAGTTAAAGGAAAATACTGTGTTTCACCTATTAAGTTGTCAAAAACTAAAAATAGTAATATCAATTTTAGCGAATCTGCAGTGAGGTGGAAACTCTTAGATACTGCTAGCAAGAGTACAAATTAGTTTAAATTTTTTTGAAATTATTTTAACCATAAACTTTAAGAGTTTACAAAACACCCTTAGCCTTTGGTCCAGTACATTCATTCTAGGGTTCTATCCTAAGAAAATAATCAAGGAGCCTCACAAAAACTCATGTAGAAAAACATTGTAGTTTTTATGTAATAGGAGACAGTTGAAATCTAAATTATAACAGTAAATGACCAAGAGACTTTACATAATGAAATGTGATGTAATCATTAAAAGCAATGTTTTAATTGATGATGATGGAAAATGCCGTCCCATGGAGTGAAAAAGTTGGTTACACAACTACATATATATACACCAGGACCACATTCTGGTTAAAAACCACATGCATAGAAAAAAAGACAGGAAGGAAATGCACAAATATATAAGCAGGGGATAAAGGAGAACTATATTTTTTCTTTGTATATATATTTTTTCTAAATGTGTTATAATAATCATTTTATAATTTTTTAAAGTTCTGATTCTAGAATGAACGACCCACTATTGATACGTTCTCGTCAGATAGGTCAGTGGGATATCAATTTGGTTTCAGAAGGAGTTAGTAAGTATAAAAAGAGTAATGTTTATACTAGCTTTGAAACTCAGAGCTCAAGTTCAACTTAATCCAATCAGCATTCCATGGAAACTCCCCTAAGTATTCTAACTCAAAGAAATCTCTCCCTTTAAAAATTCACACTTTGTTGACATTCATCTTTTTATTTAAGAGCTAACAACTGCAGAAAGTAAGAAAGAGCTCCTACCCTTTGCAACAGCACGGATGGAGCTGGAAAGCATTATGCTAAGCAAAATAGGCCAAGCAAGTGAAAGACAAATACCATATGATCTCACCTTTAACAGGAACCTAAACAACAAAAAAAAGAAATAAGCAAAATATAGTCAAAGACACTGCATTAGAGGACAGGCTGACAGTGACCAGAGGTGAGAGAAGAGAGAATTTCAGGGGAAAGTGGGAAGGGTTTACAGGGACAAATTTAAAGGACACATGGACAAAAACTAGGGGGAGGGTGGTAATGGGAGGGAAGTGGGGATGGATGGGTGGGCAGGCTGGAATGGGAGTAAAAGGGAGAAAACTGTACTTGAACAATGATTAAAATAGAATTAGAAAAAATAGCTAACAATCATTGATCTCCTGCCCTAAGAATTTTATGTTAATCAATTATTATTCCTATCTTATAGGTGGGAAAAATGAGGCATAGAGCAGTTAAGCGACTTGCCTGGAATCACACAACTAGTAGCGGTAGATTGTGGATTCAAAGCCAGTTAGCATGACTTATATACCACCTCTCTCTACTGTGTTTTAGCTGTTCTCTCTGTTGTAGCATCATTTTATGTGTGGTTAGTGCACCCAGTGAGAGTGCAGTTGCTTTAGGGGCAAGCATAGGACTTTGAACTTCCTCAACTTGTCTTCAACGAACCCCCAATATGGTGCTAAGGACTAAGGATGATGACTTGAAATATGGACTTCACTGTATTTTTGAAAAAGCAAACAAGTTGAACGTGTTTTACACATTCATTAAAACTCCAGGAAGAATACTTCTAGAGATTAATATTCTTGATTTTCAAGACTTGTTTGCTAGACAGATATCTCTAGAAAGCAAATTATAGCTGGTTTACACAGCCACATGCTCCAGTTTTAATTTCCCTGATCCAGAAACACAGAGACTAATAAAAACATTTTTTAAAAAATCAAAATACTGTTAAACTGCCCTAATATAAGCCCATTTATTTCCTGTGGAATTGTTTAGGACAAATACAATTCAGAAGTAGGAAATGAGGAAGAATGCAATGAAAGACCCTTCTTTTGCATTCTTGCCAAATCTGCAGTGGTTTATAAACTTAGCTTCTGAAGGGCATTGTTAAGTGCAAAGCTCATGTATTGTGCTACCTGCCACCTCAGCCAGTTTCATGATGAAACATGTTTAGTAGCATGTAACATGACACAAGTTTGGGGGGCAAAGAGAACAGAAAAGATGTAATGTTTTACTCAAGTGAAATTACTGAGGAATTCTGGGTTGATCGATTACCCAACTTGGATTTTGACCAAGTGATTGAAGTTCAGATCTCTAAATGAGTAGAAAAGCTTCTGGACCGTTAGTGACCAGGGCAGATTAAGACTCCACGTTAGTTACAGCTCGGTTGAAAGCTACCCCTTCCAACAGTGGCCCCTGACACCAAGGTTGGCTCAGGCCTGGTTCAGATGCATGAGTGCCAGCATACTGAATCACCAAATCGTTTCCTAGAGCAGATTTTTCTTGGATGTCTCCCATAAAGTTTCATCAAGACATAGATCCTGTTTCATTTATGAGTTCACAGCCCAAAATAATGTCTATATGAATATTCAGAGAAGGGTATAAAGGAGGAGCCAAGATTATTTTTAAAATATCAAGGTGCAGAAGGCAATAAAGAAGAGTACTAGGCTTCCAGGGCTAGAGTACTGACAACACCGCCAGTGCGATCCTCATGCACTGCTCTGGCCTCACAAGCCATTTCTAGTGACTGTCACTGTGCCACTTGCATCCCATATCCCTTTCTTATTTTACAAAGCTGTTTAACGCTGTTTGCTAATGGAAACTCTGGCAGCACTTTCAATGAGACAACTTTTGTAAGTTTACATCTATTCAATTTTATCTGTTCTTTCAATTCCCAAGTGTGTAAATAGCACAGTGTCCAGCACTTGCTAGATACACGATGTACATTGTTAAACTCTTGGTTCTTTTTATTTCACCATGGACCTGGCCTATGGTAAGGATATCCTCTCCCCCTAAACTCTCGCTAAGCCTATTCCCCACTTCTATGCAGTGCTTCCTTTACATTGCATTATGGCATCTTCCACATGAGATGATTCCCCTGTTGAAGGGTATTTTGGTGGGGCATCTTCTGCTTCAGCCACAGCAGTCAAAAATCTAACTCAAACATTTATTTACAGAGAGAATCTTTTTTTTGTAATCCTCACCTGAGGATGGATATATATAGAGAAAGAGAAACATTGATGGGTAGCCTCCTGTACACACCCCAACCAGGGACTGTACCCACAAGCTGAGTATGTGCCCTGACTGGGAATCGAACCCACAACCTTTTAGTGTATAAGATGATTCTCTAACCGACTGATTCACCTGGCCAGGGCTGCAGTGAGAATCTTTGGGCTGCCTAGCAATTTGCCTCTTGCCATTTCCCAAATCCACCCCCTCAGAGCCATGCCTCTCAAGATTCTTTCTGGGCAGTTCCCCTTCACTTCTGAGACTGCAGTCTTTTCCCCAAGTATTTACATCTGTGAGGACACACAACTCTTTCCTTATCCACCACAGTGTATTTCCAGCATATTTTAATTTTCTCCTTTAAAGGAGTTTAGTGAAAAGGATCCTGCATTAGAATTTGGGAAACCTGGATTTGAAGTAGTGAATGAAGGAAAATATTTAACATTTGTCCCATTTCCAAATAGGGACTTAAGATCTGTATCCTAAATATCTCATAGTAGCAAGGATCAGGGTCTTTAATATAATTTAAAAGTATATCAAAGCACATGGAATTATGTGCGAGAAAAGGTAAATACATGCAGGCAAATTCAAACAATTTCAAAAAGAGTAGTTGAATCATAGTATGGAGTTAATCTTATGACTAACAAAAATTTACCTTCAAATGGTCAAATCAGCCATATTCAAATTAAAAGAGCCTTTTAGTGCCATTCAAAACATTTAAGAGTATTGCCCTAAAAAGATAAACACTATAATAGGTCTTTGAAGTAAGAACTGGTTCTGCTGCCTTTCTACCCCTACTCCGGCCCCTTCAAAGTCATCAAAGCAATGTTCTTAAAGTGTGAATTTCTTACAAGTAGCTTCTAATGGATTCACCCTTCACTCTGTTCCTCACTAATCAGAGGTAACCTGACTTTTACATTCTTAATTATGCCTCTTTCAAAGAGCATTAAGGCCTATACTGGTTTTAAATGGTCCTAAATGCACCTCTGCTTTTGACCTGGGCCGTTCTGACCAACAGACATCCTGGTATTAGAGCAATCCCAAGGACTGTATGTCCCAACGGCCCCTAACCAGTAGGGTTTTTCTCAGGGTCACTTCCCTTTCTTTTTCCCCCAAACACCTGCAGGATGTTCCCTAAGTGGTTGATTTCCTTCAAACTCTCCCAGAAGAAGAATCAAAGTTTTTCAAGCACTCACTCTTGTCTGAAAGAATGATTTTCAATTTTAATGCACATTAAAACAAAAACAAAAAGAACCCTTGAGGGATATTGTTAAAAATAGAAATCCTTAGGCCCCACACCCCAGATATTTTAATCCTGTTGGGATGAGGCTGGGGACGTGGGTTTAAATAAAGCTGACTTCTTTCCACGTAGGTGATCTGCATTCTGAGAAACACCGTCCTGCGAATAATGACCGTTCCAGGCCCAACTAACTTTCCAGGCTTATCTCCCTCATTAACTCCTGATTCCCATCTTTAATGCATGCATGCTTGCACACACACATACATGCACACACATGTGCACATACACGTGCACATACACATTAGGCCACAAAGGAGGATGCATTGTCCAACCTTCGCACTCTTCTTGTTCTTGGTGGGAGTGTAAACTAGAAGGACAGTTTTGTAAACAATCTAATAGCTTCTATTAAAGTGTAAAGTGTAAGGATTCACTGACCCAGTAATTCTACTGTTTTGTAATCTTCCCTAGAGAAAGTCACATGTAATTCCTTTTCACAAAACACTGACACAGACACTTAACTAGCCGGTTGAAAAGAGAAATCTCTCTTTGGTCTGGTTACACTCATTTTCTTCCTGTTTCCATGGGCCCTCTTCCAATGTCTTTATGCCCACATGCTATGCTTGCCCTGTATTATTATTCTCCTGTCCCAGAACTAATGATAAATTATAGAAGTCCTTACTCTCTATATCTGCATATGTATTAGTCAAGGTTTGCCAGAGACACAAAACCAAAAGCCTTTATGTAATCTATAGAAGGAGATTTGTTATGATGAATTGGCTCATGTGATTATGAAGGCTAAGAAGCCCCACAGCTTGCCATTTGCAAGCTGGAGGCCCAGGGAAGCTGGTGATAGTTTCAGTCCAAACCCAAAGGCCTGAGAGCCAGGGAAGCCGATGGCATTAAGGTCTGAACTGAAAGCCCTAGAACCAGGAGTGTCAATGTCTAAGGATAGGAGATGGAGCCCCAACTCAAAGAGAGAAAATTCTCCCTTCCTCCAGACCCTCAATAGATCTGATGACGCCGCCTGCATTGCAGAGTGTGCTCTTTACTCAGTTTACTGATTCAAACGCTACTCTCACCCAGAAGCAACCTCACAGTGAGAACTAATGTTTTACCAGCTATGCGGGCATCCCTTATAGCCCAGTCAAGTGAACATAAAATTAACCATCACTACACAGCATCACCCACTGCTTTGCATGTTGACTGGGCGCGGCGGCACAGCACTGCACCTCTCCGTCTCTCACTAACCTGCGCTGCAGGTCCTGCCCCTGAATGCTGCGTCCTCTGTTCCCCAGAAGAGAGAGGTACTTTAAACTTCTGGTTTCTGGAAAGGCCACCAAGATGGGGAGTTCAAGTTAAAATGGATTTTGCTCTCCTTTCGCTCCTGCCCCGCAAGAGAAAGAAATCAAAATAGTCCCTTTTTTTTGTGAGGCCTTAGGCTTATGCAATTTCAGAAACCCCTCTTTAGAAAAAAAAAAAGAAAATTCAAGTAAAAGTTGCTAGGGTCCCTCCTAGGTCTGTGGGAGAGACATGCAAGTATAAGGTTCCAGATCTTAAGTTGCATTAGCTTCTGGATCAGTCCGCTGTGCTCAAGGAGCTGTATCAGTAAGCATGCACCTGGGCTGTTTTATGTTTTTAAGATTTTATTTATTTATTTTTAGAGGGTGGGGAAAGGAGGGAGAAAGGGAGGGAAAGAAACACAATGCATGATAGAAACATCAATTGGTTGCCTCATGCATGCCCCCAACAGGGAACTGGCCTGAAAACCAAGCGTGTGCCCTGACCAGGAATCAAACCACTGACATTTCGGTTTGTGGGATGATGTCCATCCCACTGAGTCACACCAGTCAGGGCACTTTAATTGTTTCATACTCACTGTCAGGTGAGCCATATACCACTCTGGGTTATTTAGGAAACATCAACTACCTATGATGATGGTGGTAAGTACAGTGGTAAATCAGGGCATATGAACACATAGTGCAACCTAAATTATTCTAATACTAAAATATCTACATCTTTTAGATCATAGATAATGTAAAATAAATCCTTTGTGATATTAAAAAAAAGTAAAAAACTTAGTGGCTTTCAAGGACACACAAATTTTATATATACAGATAATTCCTATTTTCTGACAAAACTATTTCAAACAAAAAAAGAGTTATATTATTTGTAAGAATCTATCAACACAAATTTTACACATGTTTTAGTTTATAAACTTCATAATTGGTAGATTATCCACAGAAAATGAAAACGGTTTCACACTAATAGTGTAACTAACGGAATTCGCATACACTGAAGTTCTTAAAAAATGCATGAACGATAGAAATAGTACTTTGGATTTGGTTTTAAAAAAGATGCTTATTTTTGAAAGTATTGTCCTGGAACAATGTGGCTATTGAGCCAGTGCTAGATCGTCATAAAATAATAGGAGGAGGGAGACTCATCACTCACTAAAGACCCATAAAAGAAGCAATAAGAGTTTGAGAAAAACCTAATAGCAAAACTTTTCAATACTAAATGGAGAAAAATTAGGCCAATTTTAAAGTTTGTCTTTACATAAAAATTCTAGTAAAGTAAAAAAAATTAGCCCTGGCTGGCATAGCTCAGTGGATTGAGCTCGGGCTGCGAACCAGGCATCGCAGGTTCGATTCCCAGTCAGGGCACATGCCTAGGTTGCAGGCCATGTCCCCCAGCAACCGCACATTGATGTTTCTCTCTCTCTCTCTCCCTCTCCCTTCCCTCTCTAAAAATAAATAAATAAAATCTTTTAAAAAAAAAAGTAAAAAAAATTAAAGTAACAATATATTTATTCTATTTTAGCATGTTAGCCGAAGATATGTTTCTCAGCATCTTCTCTCTGTATTTGCCAAATGATTTCTCTAACCCAAACTCTAGCAGCCATAATCACCATCATCATCAATCATCATCATCACAATAACTACAATTTATAGGAGTTCCCACTCCAGTCGGTCGCTCTGCTGAACTCTACATGTACAAATGCCGTCCTCACTATGAGACAGGAGATGTGCCAGAAAGGCACATGTTCCCAAAGGCCATCTGGATAACTATACCCACATTGCACATTCCCTGCCTTTCCATTTCCCTGGTATATCAGTTAGGAATTATCCAATTAGCATGGCCAGAAAACATTAAAATAAAAAAAAAATTTTAAATCTCATGTCTAAAATTCCAGGTGGGACCACCTTCAGTAGAAGCTTGATCCAGTAGCTCAATCCATGTAGTAGGGCATTTGTTTTTCTCTGTTCTCCCATTCTGTCTTCCTCAGTGTTAAGTGCCCTAGCAGCTCCAAGTCCTCCCCTGGAGATTTAAAAAAGAAAAGCGTCACATTCTCGCCACAGCTCAGTGAACGGCGGTGTCCTCAGAAACCTCTGGGATCAAGCTCTTTGACCCACATGTCCTGTACCTGTCCATGTGCCATCACTGTCGCAGAGGAACAGGGGAGAGAAGGTGGCTGGCTGAAGCATCCAGCTCGCCCTCCAGGCTCAGGGTCAGGTGATATGATGCCCATCTCACGGGTGAGAGTGAGGTTGAACTAACTTCCCCAAAAGGGAAATCTTGGTGCTGTTGGCAGAAGAAGGAGAGAAGAGGGGTGGGGGGAAGAGGCATAGCAGCACCAAACTGTCTCCTACAAGTATTCTTCCCATACAGGGATGAGAATCTAAAACTCTGATACAGCATCTGTGCATACACATTTAACTAAAAATTACAAAAACTATTGGTCCCCCATTCACTCTCCACTCCCTGAATATGGGGGAAAATTTTAAGCCATATCTTCAATGTAGAAAATGCCACTAAAAATGTTATATTTAATTATCATGTAGATGTATGTTCCTCTCTATGGTAAAGCTACAGTGACTTAATGACCAGAGAATCCAAAAAAATCCTCTCACAAAGCAAAGACTGAATCTACATAAAAGAAAAATGGGCACCAAAATAATGATCCAGACAATAGAGTGTTAATGTTCCTTCCATTTTAAACAGATTTCCAAGTCAGTCTGACTGCTTGTGCCTATGAATGCCTTCATGATGTGTATTTTTTATTTTCTTATACAAATACTTTTTATTAAGACTTATTGAATTGCCAAAAACATCACTATATTTGGAATTATTCAAGTGTTGGGAAGAATTGAAATGTGTTGAATCTTAACACATCTGAATTCAAGAGCGTTACCTCTATTGCCAATAATGCACCCCAAGTATGAGACCAAGGGAGACTATTCTGCCACGTTGTCATATATATTGAAGCAGGTATGTGTCTAAATTTTCACCACACTTAACAACAAAATATTCAGA
The DNA here is from genome assembly GCA_004024845.1 of Tonatia bakeri. Lineage (NCBI taxonomy): Eukaryota > Metazoa > Chordata > Mammalia > Chiroptera > Phyllostomidae > Tonatia > Tonatia bakeri. Next base: position 192,591 of record PVIA01000075.1, read on the forward strand.
CTTGGGAAAAAAAAACAAGAAAGTAAAAGGTATTTTTTTCATATGTTAACAGAAAGTTTATTTGGAATAGTGTTTGTTAAGGTGGTCGGTTTCCCACGAAAAGAGCGCTGCCCGATTTCCGTGTAAAGGGAACGGTGGACACGGTGCCGGAGGGGGTGAGAGAAATCTGAGGCTTACTCTAAGCTCCGGCACTAACCAGCTGTGTGGCCTTGGGCAAGTCATTTGACTTCTCTGGGTTTCACTGTCCTCATCTGCACAATGAATGGGTTGGCAGGAACTCTCTTTGCCAGTTCCGAACCCTGAACTTCTTCGAATTTTGTGAAATGAACATACCAAGTAGGGAACTTAGTTCACCCAAATATCTAAAATGGAGCATTACCATTCATTTCCCTCCTAAGAAACTCATGTCAGGTGATAGAGAGAGAAAGTTTATAGGACAATTCTGGGTTTTAAAAATGTCCATGTATCTCTTTAATTTGCGATTACCTTAAGTAAACAATTCGCTTTACACTTTTATTCAAAATAACAAGCTGTGTTTGAAATGCCGGCATACACCCTTTATTACGCTCTCCAACCCAAACACGAAAACATTTGTACTTATGTTATGACTTCACCTGGTGGCTTTCATTTTCCCCAACATAAAGACAGGGTGAAGCAAAGTAATAGAAAAATAGAAAACATCTTTGTTGGAAAATGAGATTGCAGCTGTGTAACTGGAGCACACAACCATAAATCAGAATGTCAAATCCAAAACACATGACTTTTTGCAAGTTCTCCATGTGCGCTCTAATGTGATTACAGCCTGGTTGCTATTATGATTTAAAACAAAGTCTTTCATGCTAGAAACAAAATGCGGAATGTGAGCCGCCTCGGGGAGAGAGCTGCAAGCTAGCGAGCAACATACCCCTTGCTGTCAGAGAGGTGGGCTACAGTATTTCAAGCGCTGGTTTGTCAGGTGTGAGAGAGCAAGAGGATACAAGAGGAACCTTGGCAGAGGTCTTAACATGAGGGACAAATTAGCCAGCAGTGTTCAGCTCAGCTTGACAATCTGAAATTAGCTTCTTTCTTCCCCCTCCCATCTTTTTTTTTTCCTAAGCAGAATCCTGAAGCCAAATACAAAGATTACAGAAGTCATTCTTTCCTGCCTATCACATAAACAAATGGCCCAGCTGTTATTGCTAAGATTCCAGTTTTAAACTTGGACTTTCTTGTATAAACTTCAATGTAATGGTATTTAAAGTGTCATAGGCAATAAGCATCTAATCCTACTCAATAAATTGTAGGCTCGTTGCATGAACTCCTAGAGCTGTTAAAGACAGCTGTGCTTTTTTTGTAATTTAAGTCATTTCCAAATTGGGCAACTCTCCAGGTGTATTTTCAGACAAACAATGTGTGCTAGGAAAAGTGATGTTCTGAGTCTTTCAAGCAATGGAATAAACACAAAGGAGTAAAAGCTGAGATGTAAGACAGTGCAAACATCATTCCTGAGCCCCCCAGCGGGGCCGGCATCAAGGTCAGGGTGCTAGGAGACTGTTCTGATTTCCTAGGACTATTGGAATATGAGCCAGGACGGTTTCCCCCAAGGACCCTTTGCAAGCCCAATTACTTTTGTAACTGGTTGTTGGGCAAATAGCATGGGTGGTACCAGGGTACAGGATAAGCATTTAATATTTCTCAAAATAGAACCATCAACTCCCAGAGTAATGACACAACCCTGAAATAGAAAAAAGCTCCTCCCAGAACTGATATTTAAAGGGTCAGGAGAACACAGTTTCCACCCTGTGATGTCATTAAAACAAATCATTACTAGACCATAAGATAAGAAATAATTATAAGAGGTCATTTCATCCTGTGCACTGTCTCCAAGACGACCCACAATGAAAGTCTTTAAAAAAGAGTAGTTGATAATTATTTTATATCCAAATCATAGTTAAGCATGAAATGAATCCTTTTTTTAGTGTGTGAGAGCTTAGAGCAGGCAGGGCAGGGCAGGGAGAGTGTTTCTGTAGAGCCGCCCCAAGTTCAGCATTCTACAAGACGATCAGCAGATGGGCCTGAATAGGAAGAAGCCCATGTTCTTCCTCACCGTGGTCTGATGATGTGAGTCTTCAGGGAGTCCACATTTGCCTCTGGGGTCTGATTCCAGAGCAAAGGAGTGTTGTTGTTGTCATAGTTTCACTTTGGTGGCTGCTTCATTGACAATTGATTTGTGACTACAAGATCTTTCCCACTGTTGTTCTACATTGTTGTCAGGTTCTGTGCATTATCTTTTGGGCCAAACACAATTGATGTCAACTTCATTGTCAACAATGCACAGAAAACAGATAAAAACCCAGGGAAAACATAAATCACAGGCCTGAAGTCCACAGTGTAGTTCCTCTGAATCCCTCTGTGGTGGGTTGAACTTCATCATAGACAAATGAGGCCTGAAATGAATCAACACCTCTTTCAGCTGCTGGAACATAACACACGCTCACAAGTGGAGGGAATTTCAGGCAATGACTCAGGATACTTTTGGCCTAGGTGGACACTTGGACAGTTCTACCTAGTCCCAAAACTCTTAGAAATGATCTTCTGGATCCCTGACCCCACACAACCTTCCAAATGACAGTTTTACGTGCAAAGTAGAAAATTCCTACTGAAGCTTTTAAGCTAAGGCTTAATAATTAGAACGTCCCTTCATCTAGGAATTCTGATGGCATTCCTCCTGTCACCCCTGGAGAAAGTTCAGACCTGTCACCTCAGTGGAAAACCTCACCACAGCCAAAGCAACGGCCCACTTGTTTCTAGCCCCATAGAGCAAAACCCCCCAGGCTTTGTTCAGTTTTCAGGGGAAACTCAACAGCTCTGTATACATTAAAGTCTGAACCAAAAACTGTCTAGAAACAACTAATCTCTCAGTGTCACTTTAAACAAGTATAGCATACCAGACACATGGCATTTATCAAACAATTTAGCCTTTCAGCTACCCAACCTATTGGGTCCCATTTCTCACATTGAAAAAGTCCCTAAAAGTCTACAAAAAAAATACTGTCAGACCTACAAATGATAGTATTCAGAATTGTATTCTCAAGACAAGTTACCCAATACTACAGGTACCATTTTCCAACGTGGGCATAACTAAAACACTCTCCAGTTTTCCAGAGAAGGACATGCACCATAGAATGGAATGGTGGGTAGATTTTTTTTTAAGCTAAAAGCTGGAGAATAAAATTATTGAAACCATCTTCTGTTCTACTTTAATTTTCACCAGCTTTTTGCTAGTTTACTTTAACAAGTAATGTTTGATTGAATTCAGGCCTGCTTTTGTTTACAAAATGAACCAGAGCCAGCAAGCCGTGGCCTGGCTAATTTGCACACACACTGCCTTGGTCTCCTCCCCTTTAAACAAAAATCTGGATTTGTGATTTATTGTTGATTTGGTTACTTCAAATGATTTTGATGGCTAAAATCTAACTTCCACCCCATCCTTGAGATTTTTTTTTGCCCATCTATGTCTACTATACAAGGCAAAAATCGCCACCCATCAAGAGAAGCAACACACATCTCTGCCTCCCAAGACTTCAGATGCCAACAAAAGGAACTAAGAATAAAAACCCACAGGTGGAAGAAGGGTGGGTCATGCAGCATCCGTGAATCAATGCCTTTAGAAAACAACCTGACCCATTCAGAAAACCAATGTCATGAAAGCAGAACAAAGTGATCGTTGCTGATGGCAGGCCCCTTCGAGTCTTACATAGCATCCTTGTTTGCCAGTCAAGTGAGCCAGTGGTTCTCAAATCCAGCAGAGCATCAGATCACCTTGGAAGCCCTATTCTCAAATCTTCTCTGGAAATTCTGGTTTGAAAAATCTAGGGTGGAATCTGCATGTTAACATACGTATCATCTGAATGATTCTGGACGTCTACCAACCTTTGAAACCCTGCGCAGCCAGTCCATCTCCTTCTCTGCTTGAGTTCTCCACTCCAAATCTCAAGTTCTCTTCTTATTCTAGACTGTGAAACTGCAGTGGTGTTACTCGTATAGCTAGGCAAGAGCGAATGTGTAAGGGGGATTGCCTTGCCTCCCTTGTCACTCATGCGCAAAATGCACATATGTACTACTATTGGGGCTTGCTCCATACAGTCACCACCTGCCGCTACAAATCACTTGGCTCTCACATGCCCACAGTCTGTCCTTAGCTGTCCATCTCCATTTGATCTTTCATTCTCCTAACCACAAGGCAAAGCTCATTCCCATCTTCCTCTGCCCCCACGCAATCTGCTTTCTTTTTGTCCTCTACCTACTCTCCTTCAGGTTGCTCATTTAAACATAACCTCAGTTGAAATAAAAAAGCAATTTATCCAATGCTATAGGTATTGAAGGAATTACTATTAGCTCTTGTTTATCCCTGTATCTCCAAATCATAGCCTGGTGTATGGTACATGGCAGATGTTCAATAAATATTTGCTGAAAATACAGATGAATGTCCAAAGTTAAACTTGTTCTTAAAGGCTACTTTAATAACTTACGATTTTTCAGAATGCACCTTAACCATGTGGAATCATAAAATCTTAGGGATGGAAGGACTGATGAGAAAACTGAGGTCACGGAAAGTGACGCTTGTTCCCAGATCAACAGCATACAGGTGGTAAATCTCCAACTAGCAAAGAGTTCAGTGTTTGTTATTTTTGTGGTTTTGTTTTGTTTTTTAGTACTCATCTCTAAAACAACTAATAATGCTTGCTAGGATAGAGGAGATAAAATACCAGGAGAAGATATTTAAAATATGCTTAGAGGAGTTTCTGAGACATTTCAAGTACTTAGTAAATTATAATGCACCATGTTCCCTATACAAGACTAATGCCTGATGTCTAAGCTTTCCACAGTCTGGCCCAATTCTGTTAGTCCAACTCGGTTACCCGTTACTGGTCTGCTAATGTGATTCTGACATTCACTACCCAGATTTACACAGGTCGAATTTCACAGGTCAAAGGCACAGTCCTCCCTAAGAATCCCCTCATTTCCAACTCAAGCTACAAGCTCTGCAGGACTCAGGCCTCCTGCCTGCACTTGTGACCAACTGGCTACGAATTCAGGGTTTCCCACTGCCCCTCCAGGTTCAATAAATCACTAGAGCTACTCACAAAACACAGGAAAGCACTATACTGACGGTTATAGTTTTATATAAAAGAGACAAATAAAGAGACACCTAGAGAAAGGTCTGGGAGGGTCCCAAATGCAAAGTTTCCAACATTACCTGTGGTCATATGCTGTCGCCGTCCAGCATGCCAAGGCACATCGCCAATCAGGAAACTCACCAGATCTGTGAGTGCCCATAGTTTTTCCTGGGGTCTTATTGCATAGGTACAATTGATGGAATCATTGGCCACATAAAAGAACTCACTCTCCAGCACCGCCCCCCTCCCTGCAAGTCAGACTGATATCTCCTGTGTCAAGTCCCCATATTCTAATCGCTTGGTGGGTGCTTCCAGAGCAGCTCGCTCCATCCTGAGTCATCTCATTAGTATAAACTCAGTCACAGTCCTGGGTTCACCATGAATAACAAAGTCCCTCATCACTCAGAAAGTTCCAAGAATTTAGAGGACTGTTACCCCCCAGTGATCAAAGTCCAGCCAAATTCTTTGTTATACAACGGGGCCTCTACTTGTCTTCTCACGTTCAGGCCGTGATCAGTTCTAGGTCAGCTCTTTCTTCTGAACACACCTTAGCACCTTGTTCTTGTCATACTCATCCTGCTCATACTTACTCATTCCTTGTCATTCACATCAGACTGTAAAATCTGTAAGGGCAAGGATCATGTCTGTCTTATTCATTACACTTGGCCAAGTCCTTACACTGGTCCAAGAACTTAGCTAACACAATTTTTAAGTGTTGGCAGGTGAATTCCATCTCCATACCTTTATTCACAGTAGGACGTTTGCAAACCTTTGAAAGCGGGCACCAGAGCCAGAGGGCTGCAGTAGGGAACGGTGCAAACAGAGATACCCCTTAACCTCCGAAGAGTTCAACAATATGTCCCAATAAATCCACCAGAAGTTGAAAATACTGTAAGTCAAAATGCATTTAATGCCAATAAACGACCAAATATCTGCCTTAGTGCACCCTACACTGGGAGCTGCTTTTTGCTGCCACTGCCCAGCATCATGAGAGAGTACCATATGACAAAGATCAAAATTCAAAGCTATATAGTGATATATAACTTTGGCAAGTGATACTGAATGCATATCGCTTTCGCATCATCTTAAAATAAAAAAATCCTAAGTCGAACATCACAAATCAGGGACTGTCTATAGTAAGTCCTCACTTAACATCATCAAAAGGTTGTTGGAAACTGATTTTCGGCAAAGGGACTTACAATGAAACCAATTTTAACAGAGACTAATTGGTATAAGCAAGAGTTAAGTTTCTTTGGTACATTTCTGACCACAAAAACATCACCAAACTTCTAAACAAAGACCCCAAACTCTTACTTTTTTCATTTTTTATCATTCTTTTATCCACTACCATGTATCCCCCCATACCATCTTCCACCTTCGCTCACCCTCCCCCACAATAATGACACTGCTGTCCATGTCCATCAGTTCTTTTTCTTAAACACTTATAATATTAACCATTAAAATCATTGTGAGCTATACATGTACTTAAGAAAGAATAATAAAAACAATATGATAACTATATTCCAACCCATTTATTTCAGTTCAGGCTCATGAGTATCCAGAGCCTATCCTGGAAGCTCAGGGTGCAAGGCAGGGCACCAGTCCTGGACAGGATGCCATTCCATTGCAACACACATTCACACTTGTACCCCTACTCAGCCAGATCGGTACGATTCACACACACCATTAACCTAACACACACATCCATGGGCTGTGGGAGGAAACTACAGCAGCAGGAGAAAACCCACACAGACGTGGGGAGAGTGCAAACTCCACACAAACAGTGGCCCCACTCAAGAATCCACGTTTTCCCATCAACATTACAACAGAACACTGAATGGAATGACAATATTATTCAAGGACCTGCTGTACTATAGGATAACCAAGAGAACCGTCCCCCCACCCCATGACTGAAAAACATTCAAAGTAAATTTGGAACATATTTCCCCTCAAATGCTCTTGTGGCTATTAAGAAAAGCCTGGAAAAAAATTGAGACGTGAAGCCTAAAAATAAGAAAATGCTGATATTATTCAACCTGAAGGTGAAAAGCTTATGGAATATCATAGCTGGAAGCAATCTGCATGATCAAATGTATATTCCTTAGGATTTTCTATATACAATAGTGTCATCTATGAATAATTATAGTTTTATTCTGAATGCCTTGTATTTATTGTTCTTGCCTTATTGCACTTGCTAAGACTTCTAATGCAATGTTGAATAAGAGTGGTGAGAATAGTCATCCTGTTTGGTTTATGATCTCAGGGAGGAAACATTCAACCTCTTTCTATTGCGTCTCACATTAGCTGTAGGACTAGGTGACGTTCTTCTATTTCTGGCTTGCAAAGAGGCTTTAAATATAAATAATTTCTGAATGTGGCCAAATGTGTTTCTTTAGCTTGATAACATCATGTGTTTTTTCTTATTTTTCTGTTAATATGGGAATTGCATCAGTTGATTCTTTTTAAGCCTGCAGCACCCAGTATTCCCAGGGGGTCTCTTATCCAAGTGCTAACCAGGCCCGGCCCTGCTTGGCTTCCAAGATTAGGCAAGATCAGGCATGTTCAGGGTGGTATGCCTCAGACTGCATTAATTGATTTTTGAAGGTTAAACCAATCTTGTATTTCTAGGGTAACACTCTTGGCAATGATATATAATTCTTCTTATATGTTATTGTATTCGATTTGCTAATGTTTTGTTGAAAACTTTTGTATCTTTGTTCATAAAAGATATTGGTCAGTAGTTCTCATTTCTTATACCTATTTTGTCAAGATGTGGTATCAAGGTAATGTTGACCTCATAAAGTGATTTGAGAAATGACTTCTTCCTATTCCATTTTTTGGAAGTTACTTTTTTCCTCTGGCCACATTCAATCTGAATATATAGTAGGAAAAACAAAAATGAACAAACAAAACATAGAAATCTCACCAATGGGTTGTTTCTTGAATCCTGCCCGCTTCTGTCCACCTTTCAGGATTCCCTGCCTGATAATTCACCCTAGTTATCCTAGAAAAGTCATGCACCTTCTATATCCCACTCTCTGGAAATCTTTCAGACTTTTGCTCTCAAACCCTGTTACTCCATCTTGCCTGCAGTTCTCTGGTATTATTGCTCTAAATCTGGTTTTCATTTTTTTTTTTATCTTTTACCCTTGGACTAGATATTTGGAACTTCCCTTACTTCCTGGGCCCACCCAGACCTCATCTCAGACTTTGATTCTAATTCCCCTTTAATTAGAGCCCTCAAAGTGCAGAAAAACCACACCCACTCCAATACCAGTCCCTGCTGGTAGAATTTCAAGCTGGGCCCAGTCCCTGCTTGCCTGGGAAGGAAGGTCAGCCACCTCACTGTTACAAACAAAATGAAACTTTCTAGCATGGAGCCATCATGGAATAACTCATGTGGCCCTGCTGACATTATTGATCACATTACAATCTAATCCACTGGGCAGAAGGCCTTTGATTTTAACCATGATAGGAACTACATTTTTCTGCATTTCTGAAAGATTACCTGAATATCATTTAACTTTTTTCTTGGTATTATTTTAACATCAATTATCCACTAAGCTGCTAATGGCATCTTATTAAAGTGGGACAGCCTGTCTCTCCTCTAAAGAGGCTGCCATCGCTACAGGTGTTCTATGTTTTGCTGTTGGTGGTGATGTGTTTGTTTGTTCTAGTTCTTTTTCCTACTTATTGCAGTGTTGTTTCCTCCTTTTCTGCGCAGCTATGAACTTTCTCTGAAAGTGTCTTTTGTTTTAAATTGTTTCTAATTTGCTATAAACATTATATAGAAAAGAAAAACCTGTTATTCCTTTAACATACCACCCTTATTCTTCCTTTTGAATTTTCATGCTTATGTATGGTTTGAATTTTTCTGATTATATTATTTTACATTTTTAACTAACTAAAAATGCATTTTTAAAATGCATTACAAATAGTACTTACCTCAGGGGACAGTTACGAGTGTTAAACACATGCAAAACATGAAGGACGGCATTTCGTCCCCAGTGAGTAATCCGTAAATATTAGTTACTGTGGTTTTACTGTCTCATCCCAGAGACAGTCCGCCACCACACTTGCAGCCCCTCTGACACCTCCTCCTGGATTTTCTACCCTTACCTCAGACTGCAGACCTCAACGCACCATCCTCCTCTACCCAAACTTTTTCTTCCTTCTGTGTTTCTTCCTTGACTCTGCCAGTAGTGCTAACTTACTATCACAGACTTCAACTTTTTAAAGATGCCTTTGATTTTTCTCTCTTCTTTGCCTCCCAACCCAAACAATTCCCAAGTTTTTTTTTTAATTTGACCTTGCAATATTTCTTAAGACCCTAATTTCTTCTCTGCACCCTTGTTCAGAATCTTATTACTGATCATCTGGACTTAATGCCATAGTCTCTGGACTAGTGCAATAGTCTAGTAAACCGCCTTTGATTTCTAACCTCTGTAATATATTCCATGCACTTCGATTAATTTTCCTAAGGAATGTATCTGCTAGTATCTCTTTTCCACTCCATAACTTTTGTTGGCTCCCTGATATATACTGAGTCAAGGTCTTCCATTCTGCAGTCCAGTCCACAGCTATAGTCAGCCCCAGCAACCCCTGCACACTTTGCACCCTCTAGCAAGTTGTTTCACTTACAATAAAATAGAAAAGGTAATATTCTAATTGAAGGTCTGTGACTTTTTTTCTGTATTTAAATGCATGCAATGTAGTGAGTAGACTTTGATCACCTCTGCCTGGCCTTCTGAGAAGTCTCTTTGTTGGATTTTTAACACATTCTTGGCTTTATTCTGGATTGATGAACTTGTCAAATAGCTCAGTTCCTTATAAGTGAAACTTTCTGCCACTAAAAAAGTATGATGCACACACTACAAACACATACTAAGGAATACATTGGAATTTCAACAATATTAATTCTTTATATCAAATGCAGTAGATACCAGAGAAATCCTTTTCTATGTCCCCTTACATTGGACATATTTGCAATTTGAGAACAAGAGCCAGTGTTGGTTTTCACACAGAATCCATTTAATTAATCATACTATTTAAACAGCTGGGGAAGCCCTATATTTATGTAAGAGCTTAACAGTCTTTCAAAAATTGTCAGGTATGAATCAAAATAATATTATTTCAGTTTTTAATGATACAGTATTTATCTTCAGATTTTATTCACACCTAACTTCATAAATCAATAATTCTAGCCTTTGAGACATATTATTACCTATGTTTAAATGCTTTCTAAAAGCACTATCATATGCAGTGAGGTAAAATAGGGCCAAGGTTCTATTTACCACAGGACTCATTTGGAAAGTGTAAGATTTTCCAATTTTTGTTTCTAAATTTGACAAGCATTGGGTAGACCAGAGAAGAAACAACTTTATAAAATTATATGTTTCCCCCTTTGTAGTCACTAGCAGAAAGATAAACTTTTCTTATTTAACAGTTAAGTTTGTCTCAGTCAACACAACGTAGATTCTACAGATAGATGTTGGTAGAACACACAGTTAAACTGGATCCTTGCTTTCAATCACTCAACAACACAGTTGTAAAATAAATATTAATTTAAAAATACAAAATAATAGCAAACAAGTAGGGAAACATTATTAAACCAGTTTTAATACCAGTTTCTATTCCGAAAGGCTAATTTGAAGAAGAAACTTTGGATTATGCCAGAGATAATCTGGTAGGAACCTCTGCAGGGGCATCCAACCTGAGGCCCATAGGCCAGGATGGCTATGAATGCAGCCCAACACAAAATTGTAAATTTACTTCAAATATTATGAGAATTTTTTTGTAATTATGTGTCGCAATGTATTCAATGTGTGTCCCAAGACAGCTCTTCTTCCAGTGTGGCACAGAGACACCAAAATGTTGGACACCTTTGCACAGGTTTGAGCAATTATTTAAATAGAAGTCCCTTATCCAAAGCCAGTGTTGTCAGCGCCCCTGAGGGCCACACTGAGGGCCTCGAAACTCAAAAAAATAAAAGGAGCAGAAGCTCCATAAGACTAAATTTGAGGATAAAGGGAAGGATAGACAACTGGAACATGAGATAGTCGATTTTAATTTTCCACCTTGAGTTATATCATTGCCTAACAGAAGTCAGCAATGTGCATAGCTAATGCCCTAGGACTTCAACAGTTCTGTTATGGTTCCTGTGGAGACAGAGCATATGTTCTCCCCTAGGGGAGCAAAGCAAGAAGGTGGCCGCTGCAGCCTGGTGCTCAGAAAAAAATCAGGGCTTTTTATGCACTAACTCAGCCTTGAGATTCCAATGAGTCATTAACCAAAGTCCACATGCCCACATACTTCCCCACATACCTCTCAGGCTGCTTCTGCCTTCTTGTGCTGTCTCTGCTTCTCCTCCTCTTCTTTCATTTTAATGCACATCTCTGTACAGGAAGGAGAGGAACACGTGTTATTGTATTCCCTGTTCAACAACGCCATTGGAGTGGTCTGGCCCCCACCACCGTCTGAGACTCTGTTGAGTACTGGCCAAGGGAAACTTGTCTCAGAAGACCAAGAGACTTTCTTTGCCCTCTAGAAACGTAACAATACGAGAGGAGAAGCAGATACACGCAAAAGTACGGGTTTCAGAATAAACATATTGATTTTATACATGAAATTGTCAGGTGTGGGTTAAGTCAACCTTAATGTTATTCATTCATTCATTCACTCACTCACTCTCGAATTCATTCTATAGGTACTAATTAAATACTACCAGGCAAGTTCCTAAGCCCTGGAGAAATAAGAGTGAACAACATTTAACCTCATCTTTGCCATCATGGAGCTCTCAAAAGAGTGGAGTAGAGAGACAGTCAAATAAGACATAAATATAAAATTGATATTGTGATGTAAAGAACACAGTAATATGAAAGTTTATCATAACCAAAAGTAACACAGTCAAGAAGGGAAGACTTTCATGAGGAGACAGAAACCGAATGGCAGGAAACCATGTAACCATGAGGGAATAGTTTTCCATGCAGGAGGAGGGAGCATGGTAAGAGGGACTGAGGAAAGGCCCTGTGATGAGAATGCCATGGGAGTGTGATGGGAAATGAGATGTGATGGGGAGAGGGGCTCAGACTCTCTTCAATTTGTAGAACTCACTGATGAGTTCCACTTTGAGTAGAAAGCAAGCATAGCACATACTTTGAGACAATTACCCAGAAGCATCATGTCCAGTCTGGACAGAGGAAAGATAGACCTATACAGTCTAAAATCCAATATAGTTGAGTATAGTAAATGCATACCCACCCTCTCAGCATACATTAATTGCTAAGGATAGCAATACTAAGAGATGCCTTCTTGAATAGGGGCCAAACCACCAATTGGTTAAAACAGAGCAGTTTTGACTAGCACCACTAATAAATAATGAACCCAATATCCTTTGCCTGGCCTTCACTCTTTCACATAAATTCAATATGTTAATGTATCTGCAATGAGTTGTCTCTTAAAAGTCACTTGAAAGTCTCCAAATCTTTTAAAATTTAGAGCGCCTATGGAAAACAAATAAGCAAAATCCTTGACCTTTTCTCTATTCATAAGTAAGATCAATGGAATATGCCAAGAACCCAAGAATCCAAGTATTCTCAGCATTATTAAAAGAAATTTGCTTCTATGAACCCAAAGCAAGACTGGAAATTTCTTTGAAAAAAAAAAAAGCTTGCTTGGTTAACTTTTGATAATAAAATCAAGAAAATACTAATATATACCAGTTGCAATGCAGAATAACTTAATCTCCAAAACTCACACTGATATTTGACATATGTAGCCTAGACAACCCTTGGAATCTAAGAGCGGGCAATTGAAGTTGTTTATTCTTTCAGAGGGGAAAGGAGGGAGGAGAATTTCTACTACCCATTGGTCAGTATCACATGTCCCTTCTCTATTACAGGGAGTATTTCCTATAATAACCCATTAAACTGATCTGTAACAATCAATGAAATACCTGAGACCATACATGAAATTCAAACAGAATCTCAGAATAGAGAATAGAGATAACAAGAAGATAGTCTTGTAAGCACATTTGAAATCAATTTTATTTTGAGGAAAATAGAGAAAAAAATGGGGAAGGAAATGCTATTAAAGAACTACCATGAAGATTCAGCAATTTCTGAGTTTTTCAATTAAGTTGCCAATTTTAAGTCTATTACGCTGCTCCCTGAATCAAAAGGATTAACAATTTTCCCCTTAGCAATTAGAAAGGTAGAATTTTAGCATGGAAGCACATGGGGGAAGACTGTGCAAGAAGTTAGAATTAACTAAATCTCCACCGAGGACCACCCAAGAGGAGCTAAATGAGGGGTTACTTTCAAGTGGGGCTGGGATCAAAGATTGAGGGAGATTAGAACCAATAGGAGGTTAAAGGAAAACATCTGGTCCTTTGCAGTAATCACCAATAGAGAGATGGGTCTTCCTTGGAGGAAGAGCAGCCCATCCGACCACCGACCCTACAATGTGCCATAAAGTGCTGGTGCCGTGAGGACGACACCTCTGTCCCTGCAGGAAATGCTCTCAAACCTTCAGAAAAACAAACAGAAGTCTCTCTTCATCGGGCAGAATGCAAACGTACAGTTCGACATTGGGATTCAAAAGACATTTTTTCCCCTGTTGAGGCAACGTAATCATACTGCGTATTGAGTGGAACCCCTGACAGTCTTCCCCTCGTGAACCCATCACTGGGAATGGAGGAGGTGGACACTGACCTTTGCGGGGAACTATTCAGAGCTGGGGCCTTCGGAAAAGGAGGTGGTGCACTTTAACATGAATTTTAGTTTGCCTTCTGGCTTGGACTTGTACAATAAATGCCATGTCTGTTTAGGCAAGAGATGTTAAAGTGTTAAGGAGAAAACAATATTCAGAAGAAATAAGGGACAGGGGAAGTAACAGAAAAATCATTCATGAAAAGGGCACTTTCTTTGAGAATGTTGGGGTTTTTTTTTGTCATTTGAGCCATTTAAAAGAGGATCTTACTTTCACAAAGTTTCTATACAAAGCATAATTCTACCATATTTCCTATTCTTTGGAAGATCCTGCATAATTAATCACCCAAAGGAATGGCAAAACAGTCCACAAAGTGGCATCTTTAAATGTGCCAAGTTTATCTGTTATCTCTGCATATCACATTTCCTTAGGAGAATTCCAAGGAGGAATTTTTTAAAGGATCAGAGCGAACGTTTTTGCCTGACTCCTGTATCTGACAGGAAGGCGACTGGAACAAGATTCCGCATGCACTTGGCCACCGGGTCGTGGAGGGCAGCGGGCTGTTTCCCTAGCCAGGCCGAGGAGAGGGCTCCCACTTCCTGAGCAGCGTCAGCCACCAGCCAGCTGCTGAGAGGGAGAATCATAGCCCATCAGGGCTGGAATGAAGAGCTGAGATTAGCCCATTTCACTTTTCCAAGGAGGAAACTAAGGTCCTCAAGAGCCACAAGTGTCAGCATTGGAGCCAGCAATTCCTGCTGGTTTTCATCTGAATCCCTGCTTTCCGCATATCTCACAAACCCTGTTCCAGTGCCCACTGGGCCTTGTCAATGACCTCCACTTTTCCTCCCTCTGGGTCAGACAGCTAGAAAATGGGGTAACAAGGACCAGACCACCTTTGCCCCAGAGTTAGTAGTAGGAGCAGGAGAAAGGGGAAATTCAAAAAAGAGAATACCATCATGTAGCTGTCCCTCCACGTGTAAGTGGGTTTCCTTACTGACCTAGCTAAATACCCCCCCATTGTATTTATTGTCTTTCTTGGACCTCGGGTATAAAATATTGAGAATTATCATACTTCTTAGTTTGTGGCTCACTACTATCACCTGGCCATAAAAGCTCTCTTTCACTTTAAAAAAAATTTTGATTATTTTCCCCCTTCATCCTCCATCCCCACTCCCACTGCCTTCCCTCCCACTGGCAGCGCTCTAATGTGTTTACTGTATGTCCTTGGATATCCATGTGTCCTTGAAGAATTGAGTGCTATTTTGTGTGGTATCTGATTTTGCATTAAACTCCCCTTCTACTGTTACTTCTTTCCTGAATACTCTTTTATTAAGATCTATCAGTGCCTCTGTATGTAAATCTAGTGCATCACCTCAGGCTGCTGCATATCCTTGTGTATTGCATCATAACATTGTATTTACCCATTACTTCCAGCGACAGACATCTAGGTTGCCACCCGTCTCAGCTACTATAAGTAATGTTGAACTGAACATTCTCACATATATATACCCTCTTTAGGCAACAAAAGAATTTCTCTTGGGGAATAAATCTACACCAGGCTACTAAGTCCTGGGGAAGATGCATACTTCTTTTCACTACCTATCACATATTGCTCTCTGGAATGTCTGTGCTGGCTTAATATGCCCATCTACAATGCGGGAGAATTCTCACATCCTCATTAGCACTTGATATTACATGATTTTTTGTTGTTGCCAATCAGAGTTCCTTCCCCATTCATAACAGGGCTCTTGATTTAGCAATTTAAATAATTATTTTTATGTTATATTCTTCTATTTCACAAAATCATATTTAATAACCAATGCAGAAAATCCCTTGTGTAACTTCACTAGATGTTGGGAATAACCCCACGTCCTGACTAGTAGAGAGCTGTCTGTCTGGCACGTCCCAGTTACCATTCTCAAAGGAGCAGGAAATGAACCACCTGTAACTGTAAAACCCGCTCCATGACCAGTTAATCTATGAGAATTCAGGAGGTACTTCAGGATTAAGTGTGATATATATATAATGAAAGCTAGCTCTCATTGTATTTTCCCTGTGGATATAGCAGTTAAGAAATTACTGTGCTTTATAAACAAGGAGCGATTTGGGATAATGCAGCAGTCACAGTGATCATTTCCAGGCTCCGTCATCCCACTTCCACATCCGTACACATACACTCTTCCACGAAACTGGTCCCCACCATACGGAGCGGTCCTAGAGCTGATAGTGCCACGTGATCCTGCCCTCCAGCCGCAGTTCATTCGATGAGGAAAATTCATTGATCTAACATTAAACTCATGTATAAGTACGGATAAACCAGTAAGAGTCTTATGACTTTGAACTGAAATTGAGTCACTAAGACATGGTGAGTGCCGAAGGCAGTGCAAGGGCCAGGCAGAGCTCATGTCACCAGAAGGCAAACACTGAGAGGTTGCCGAGGATCCTGATCTGCAGAGAGATGCAAAGGCTACAGCCTCCAACCGGTCCAACAGCGGTGAATGCATGCATCAGCAAGCAGGAGCCTTACTGGAGAGAACCTGGATCCGAACCCTTCACCTAACTCCACTCCCATCGTCTGGGCAATAAGGCTACTCAGACGTGCTCCCTCAAACACAGGTCCCATCAATGCCAGTAGAAAGGACCAAAACCGACTCGCAGGCCTTTGTTTTCCCCAGTTCTCCAGAGCTCCCTTCGATCAAGCCTCATCTACCGTTTTTTAAGGAAAAATAGAACATCTGAGCCTCTGCTACTCCTCACTTGTTGGAAATAAGCTTTGATAATTACTCTCAAGGAGATGGAGGGACAAAGGGAGTTACGGCATTTACCAGGGAGTCAATTCCAGCACCCAAAAGGTCAACTCCAGTGTGGGTGACTCATACATATCCAGAAGCTACTGAATATCAAAGCTAGTAAGGATCTAAACACAACATAACTCAGATATTTAATAATATTTTTAAACAACAGTCGAGTGTGTTCTTGTCTGAGGACACTGAAGACATTCTAAATATCATTTTTGAACAGAATCAGATTGACTTGGTGGATGTCACCAAGCTGGGGAGAAGGATGCGGGAGGAAATTAAAAAACAGAGACCTGTGGCTGTCGGGAATCACTTTCTTAGCAGCCAAAAATCTGCTGGGACTGGCTTAGAGAAAACTGTCTCCCTGACAACAATCTGACTATAAGCAAACCAGTAACTCTCTATTTGCAACTGTGAGTTATGCTACCAAACCATTGGCTCTATAAATTAATAAGCAAAATAGAACAGATATCTGTGTTTTTCCTTATCCCTCAACTCCTTTTCTGGGAGCAGAGTGTATTGATTAAGGGAATGGGCTGCAAATTGGACTGTTTGTGTTTCAATCCTAGCTCTATCTTTCCAGCTAGGTGAGCAAGTCACTTCAGTTTACTCGTGTGTAAAATAGAGATGATACCAGTGCTGTTGAGGGAATTGCCTTTAGACTAGTGCCTGGGAGATAAGTGCTAATTAAGTGTCAGCTATTATTATAATTTTTACTTTGATAACAACACCATGATCCTCCTTCAGGGAACCACCGTCTCTCCCATCCAAAGTTCAATTGACTAAAGTGGACTTGACCCCCTCCCTTAGCTCCTCAGATATATCCAAAGTAGATTCTGTGAGAGTCAAGGTTAGGAGTTTTGATTTGAAATATTGGGAAAGAGGCACTTTTATTTTCTTTGTTTGCTGAGCTAATATCTATAAACCTGGAGCCATTGGGAATTATCAAATAGACAGATTCTTCCTAAGGATAAAGCCAACATAGAAAAAATCAGGGTTGAGTAAGGGCAAGAGATTGCCCTTTATAACATTATTCGAGCTCCTGGATCCAGCTGTTCCTGAAGCCATTCCCAATAGCCTTGGAATTTCCAATTGTGTGGGCCAATAAGTTCCCTTCTTTGCTTATGTAATGTAAATTGGAATTCTGTTATTTATCACTGGAGTAATATAGTAACTTATGGCCAAAAAAATTGGGGGATAAGTATTTCATTTCTTAATTAACTCATCCACATGTTGTATTGAGTACCTGCTCTGTGCTAGACAGTGTACTGGATACTATGACACAGTATTAAACAAAATAATACCTACATTGAAGTGGGGTGCATAGTCAATAAATAAATTGATTATACTAAATAAATGGTCATTTTTGTAGGTCAAACACAATTGAATACTGGCAATTTCACACTTCAGCCTAATATCTCAAGGTCATATTACACTTCTGTTTATCTGAAGACGGTACATACTCTGATGGTGAACCATATTGCTGGCTTCTGAGCAAAGCACCACAAGGGGCTTCTAGTTTTGCATCTTCATCCCACAAATCCCCGCTCCTCCTGCCCATCATTTCTTCTATCATGAATTAACTCTGGGTAACACCGCAAACTTTGTTCCAGAGTGACAAAGAGATACAACCACCTTCAAGATTATTTTCCTATCACTTAGGTGCCCCACACCTATAAAACAATATTGCTTACCAATCCTGGGGCCATATTTTCCTTCACGGGTTGTCAGGAACAGCCTGCTTGAACCCAGTGCAGCCCCTTTATAAATAGTGTCACTTGGTACCTGCTCTACCTGCTCTACCTGCTCCGCGGCTGAATTCCTGGTTCCTGCTCAGTTGCTCAATCCTTGCCTTCCTAACGTAGAACACCTGGCCCACTCCCGCTGTCTGTAGTTTGCAGGAAGATTATTACATCTTGCCTTGCTAGCGGGAGTTCAGCAGGGGACTGAATCTGGGAGGAGGACTATTTATACTAGAAGTGACAATAAAGTCAGGGGTACACTAGGTTAGGACAGGGAAGCAAAGTGGGTGTCCTGAGGAAGTGGACTCTGAGACAGAAACAGGCACACAGGAACTTATCAAAAAGAGCTGTTGAGAGCAACAATACCTGTAGAAAGGAAGGGAAGGGAAGGAAGGAAGTAGGATTGGGTAAGGTGGAGAAGTGAGACTCAATGAAGTTATAGCAGAAGACTTAGAAGCCTGCAAAGAGTTCTGAAGATGGGATGGCCCTAAGACTTGTTCTGAACTGGGGTGAGAGAGTAAGTCCTTCATATCCAGAGCCTGGTACCCAGAACACCTGTTTCACTTCTTTGCAAATACGTTATCAGCAATACTCACATTGTTTAAAGTTTGTTTTGTCAACTGAATTCTAATTACAGTCATTCCTACTCATTGCTGAGCCCTTTTGGCCCCAGAGTAAGTGCTGTCCTTAAAAGTCAATGAAATGCTTATTGAAAGCACGAATAAACAAATGAATAGTTAGTGATTAAAGGGAGTGAAACAAGACTATAATTTATATTCTCTAGAGGACTGTTTATGTTTAAAGAAGGAATCTGATCATTTCATTGCCAACATTTGAGATAATTTCACATTATAATCTCTCAGCAAATGTTGGCTAAGTAATTTGTACTAAATATTTTAGGGATACAAACACAAATGAGAAATGATCCTTAGTGTCAAGAAACTTGTCTTCTAGTTGTAAGTCATACAAACAAATAATTCCAGCACAATTCAGGACGTGTCACTACCAGCAGAATCACCCAAAGTGGCCAAAGAGTTGGGAGGCTTGAGCCTCTCTTAGATCTGGGTGGAGGAAAGCTCTGGGGAGGTGGTGCACTTTACCTGGGCTCTGAAAGATGGACTGGACTTGGGTAAAGTCAGTGAGACGTTCACAGCTAAGGGAATGCCACGGGCAGAGGAAGAGGAAGTCATGAATTAGCTGGATGGTGAAGTACATTTATGAAATGGCAAGAGAAAACACTAGAATATAAATGAATAATTAGCTTCTGGAAATGTCTGAGGAAATTTCAACTACCTAGATACCTGAGTCTTAACAGAAAAACAGTCTGATATTCTTTAGTGTAATTATTTTATTTCATTCTATTCAGCAGTGGGTCTATCCTAGGCCAATAATTCATTTGTGAACCTGGCTGGTTTTTTATTTAGTTATTTCATTTTCAAAAGATAAGGAATCATTCATAAGTATTTGTGAAATTGTATTACAACACCAAGGTGATTCTGAAATTTCCTAAACCCACCAAAAGGCTTAAATATTATCTGTTTCTGAGAGGTCTTTATTTTATTTATTTATTTTTTTTGGTGCTGGGAGATGAGGGATCATGTGCTGAATTCCCGCGTGAGAAAGAGAAAATTTTCAGAAACATTTTTTGGGGCCGCTAAAAACTAAACAGCTTACTGTCAAAGCATGTCAAACCAATCAACAGTATGAGAAGTAATGAAATAAAAGCAAAGAGAAATATATTTAACTTCTAAGGTTGGTAAGTACTACATTAACTGTATGTTACTTCTCAAAGATAGCCCTATCTTGTGATGATCTAAAATGAAAATGGGTTTAATTATAAACAGTGATTTGAGATTTCAGATGCAATTTAGGAAAGCAAGAATAAACAATATACTTACTGATATCTTTTAATTAATATCAGTTTTGTCCTTCACAAGTAGAAGCAACCATGGCTGAACCTAAGGTCAGAAAATGCAAATTATGTTTTTTATCATAACCTTAGTTTTCAGCTAGATCCATGTCCCCATTACCTGCCAGCACCGCTGTGACAGTCTTGTGGCCCACATTGAGTGGGAAGGTGGATCTGCTGAATTACAGCAGGACAGCCCCAAGTTTCTTTTGAAGAAATCCATGATTAATGTGTTCTCACATCTCCCTCAGCAGGTTGCACATTGGAAAGTTCTTTCCAGAGGCTTTGGACATGAAAAAAAAAAAAAAAATCCCAGGGCTGGGCAGATTCATGAATGTCTTCTAGCTCCAGGAAAGCCATCCAGACTGGAGACTTGCCAAAGGGCATTCTTTGGCCTCCTGCCAGTATTTTGCAGCGGGGAAACATTATGTGGAGGGACTTCCTCTGCTCTGGTGAGAGCTAACTGAAGGTCAGAAAATTATCCATTTTACCCACACACAGAGTCTGACATTCACAGATTTATTATGGCTCAGGAATTCATGACATACCCTTAGAGTTTACCCTGGATGACAAAGAAAGTAGAAATATGATAATGAAATCATTATATATAAACATTAGTCTTTTCTCCACTTTTTCCTTCCACTGCCCCCCACCAAATTATAAATAATGATTGGCTTCATTCTATAAGTTTTTAAATAACTTCTAAAAATATTTTCCCAACAGAAACATAATATGGTCTAGTTTATAATAACTAAACCCAATGAAGAAAAGTATAAATATAATACTTTTTCTTTACTTTTTAAAATTTAGGTCACCCTATTTATAGATTCATCTTTAAACTACACTTTTTAAATAAAACATTTAATGTTAAGGGAGGGAAATATCACCATGTCAGAATGGTTACTTCTATCTTTTTATTCTCCACTCCATTTTTTACATTAAATACTAAAATTAAAGAAAATTAATATCTCATTGTTATTCTTTGTGAAACAAATGGAAAATCATGTGCACAAACTGCTAAACTTTAACAAAGCAATGTGTAAAGTTGTAGTCTTTTAACAATTAAAATTTACTTGAGGCCTGGCTGGTGTGGCTCAGTGGATTGAATGCCACCCTGAGAACCAAAAGGTCACTGGTTCAATTCCCAGTCAAGGCACATGCCTTAGTTGTGGGCCAGGTTCCCAGTTGGGGGCCTGCGAGAGGCAACCACACATTGATGTTTCTCTCCTGCTCATTCTCCCTCTCTTCCCCTCTCTCTAAAAATGAATAAATAAAATCTTTTAAAAAATTTACCTCAAGTCTTTTTCACTCCATATCAGTCCTAAGGCCACTGACCTAGAAATAATTTCCAGTTTTTAAATGCTCCCATTAACCTATATGAAAACACAGTAAGTGAATAATTTTCATCCCAAGGTATGGAACTACAAGAAGTGAATTATTTATATGAACTACATAAAAGTAATCCAGTAATACCAATGGTTGCCAAACAGAAGTATCCTTTATAATTTTCATTCATTCAACAAAGATTCCTTAACGTCCTACCAAGTACTTTCTATCAAGGCAAAAGTTTTAAGGTATATGCAATATATAACATGCAACGCCTGTCCGACAGAAACTAGGCTCCAGCTGGGAAAACACACAAGTATGAGTGTGTACACACACACATACACAATGCCCAGTCATATGTGATTAAGGGTTCAACAGCAGTCACAATATACAAAGGGCAGTGGCTCAGAGGAAATAGTGATCACTCTGACTTCTACAAATTTCAGAAGTTGTCATGGAACTGGTGGGCACATTTCCAAAGGCTAAACCAATGGCCTAGGATTCCATTCTTCACAGAAGTATACATCTAATTGAAAAGAAAATGCTGTTGATGCTTCATTTCCCTTGATAAATAGTTTTATACCTTAACATCCCTCTTCCTTTTTTCACTTCTCCCCACCCCACCCCACACCCATCGGCGTCTTGTGCTGAAAGTGCCGGTTGCTATGATCCTACAGGTTCTGCCAGGAATCCTGAGCAAATGCACGGTAAGTCTTACCCTCCGAGCACCAGAGAAAATGATGGGACACCACCGATACTCTCTTGTGTACAAATGAAATGGCCTACTCAGAGTTGGGAAAGGGGAACACATATAAACACGAGGATTTTTCCGAAGAACTTTTACTGAGAGTTATACGCCATCGGTTGTATTGTCTTCCATGGAACCAGCTCAGCTTACTTCAGAACAATTCATCTTTAAGAATGGATGGCTGAGCTCGGTGGGAACAAAGTATTCATACTCTATAGTCCAGTTTTCTAAACATTTCTGAATCTGTGCATCTAATCAATTTCTTTTTACCCAAGCTTTATGATTTTAATTATTAATTAGAACCAGCACTAGAAGAATGTGATATATCATTAAGAACCATATATATACATAAAGGTGAGGAAACCGAAACCAGATAGAAATTGCAGGAGGTGCATAACAGAACTCAATTTCTTTTCCAGTCCTCTTGGGTGGCAGTACCTCCAGCAGTGAGGTACTACAACTCCACCATGAGATGACAGTCTGTGATCTGAGGTGGGTGGCACAATGGGCATGCTAGAGACTAGTGACAGTGTGACACAGAAGCTCTCCAGAATGTAGAAAATGTTCTATTTTTCTTTGAAGTGCTTTTTTTGCTTTGTTTTCTTCAGAACTCTACTAAAATTAGGGCGTTTCACACATGTGCTAAGCCTTATTGAGAGAATTCAAACCATGTATCTTTCCTTAACAAATTGCCTGTGCTCTGCACCAGCAACATGGATGTCATTTTCACATATCAAGCCAAAAAAGAAATCAATTTACAGCCTGTTATTCAAATTAGCCCAGCTGTGAATTCCTCTCTGTGCAGGGAGGTTTTATGGCCATCCATTCTTAAAGTTGACAGTTGTTCAAGAAATATGTGTTAATTTTGCCATTGAAATTTTATTTATTAAGAGATTTTATGTACACAGAAAGATATATGACTTGAATAGGCTAGTGTTGTTGAAAATGAGCAATCGAGATTTTGCAGAGATAGAAGAACCAACTTTCCAGAACAAGATGCCCCTTCAACTAATAAAATAGCAGAATTTATGTTACCACTGAGTTTAGTGAAAGCCAAAATCTTGTTCTGCACCACGAGTCTTTGACCTATTAAAGAGCAGGAAGATTTTGTGCGTGTCTGAGGTTAAGCGAAGGTGGCTATGATTCGAAAAGATGTACAGCAAAGAAGCGCAATGGGAAAGTCTAAGAGAGTAGGAAAGGACTACACGAATCCACTTCTCGACTCTGCTCACCTTTATGACTGTTTTATCCAGTGAGGTCGTCTTGAGGGACTGATTCAACATCATCCAACCTCATGCAAGTGAATTCATTTCAATGCAAAGGTCTACAGAAGCTGGGAAGGCATTACAAAGATCTCTGAACTCCTGAAGAAAAGGCCTATGTACTCATAAGGGATTTTTAATTAACCTTTCTTCCTTTAAGAAATTGCTTTCATATTCTCCTTTCTCTCCTTTTATTATGCCCACCTGCCCCGCCCCCATCAGTCAATTTTTTCCTGTGGTGGATTGGGTCACCACCCAAACCCACAGCGACACCTGCTGGCCGATCGGGAATGGCGGGACTGAGTCTCTCTGCAAAGGCTTTGCCTGGCCTGTGGTAAGCAACAGAGTATATTGAAACAAACATTAAGCCCTATCAAATTATTTCAGAAACTTAGTGAGAAAACATTGAGCGAGAATTACTTTCCAAGTGAATCTTTGGAAGGGCAAACTTTTCAGAGAAATTGGCCCGAACCATTACAAACATAAAATTTAAGGATTCTAAGGGTTTCAACCTCATAAAAATGAGCCAAAAATACGTCCTGTAATACACACCAGTGATTAAGCCTTAAGAAAATTGTTGCACTAATTGCTCATCAACAGTCACTTTTTTTACATTGGTTTTTATCAGCTACACTCAGAGTCCAAAGATTTCACGTAGCACTAACTGAATAAAGGCCCAGCAGAAACACAGAGGAGTGTGCTGCATGCACATTTGTTCCTTTAGAAATACTGACTACATCTTCAACAAAAGGGTTAACCACTGAAGTTTAAAACATTCGGTCCTATCACTTCCTGAGGACTTCCAATTCTCAGTTCAGTTTCTTTACTGAAGAAAATTAATATTGTGTTAATCCTAGGTATTGATACATTGGTTATTTCGGCTAGGAACAATTTTTTAGGATATTTGCTTTGTTTTAAGCAAATCCACTTCTGACTGGAAAGTACAAATTCTAGTAAAAACAAAGACAACAGGAATATTTTTTAACGTGAGTCCATTTTCTTAAAATATTTACACTTTTCCTTTGAAGGTTAAATCCTAGGAGAAATTCCCCATACACATGTTCGTATTTGAACTGGGAGGTGGTCCCTGAGGACTTGTAGCAGCAAATGTGTATTGGACAAGAATATTGGCCTTCTTCATCCTCAGTCTGTGTTCTAAGAGCCGAAGCTTCGTTTTAGCATGACCTTAGGGGAATAGTGATACTCGTAGCATTTCCTGGTATTTGGTGGAAGGAATGTTTTTATTTGACTGTGGATGTCACTTGGTTTACAGGAAAGATTTGGTAATGTGTTCATGCCAGTACTGCACTTACCCCCAATTTCTTGCTATGTAGGAAGAACACATGTCAAAGCTCACTGTTTGTTAAATGGAAAAGATTCAGTACACCAGAAGCTTCTATTATAAACATTGTGACTTCGTGCAATTTACAAAATGTTCTATCTCCATTAAACAATAAACCCTTGACCCCAGAGCTCAGTTTCGTGATTCTGTGATTTGAGAAGGTAGACATAATGGATGGCAATAATAAATGAAAAGTTCAAGAGGTTAAGAAAAACTGTTTAATTATTTCTGTAGAGCGTGGGCTGCAGAAGCCTCGCATGTCTGCCGTCTTCACTGGAGAAGGGCTGTGCGGAAGGGGCCCCGGGATGCAGCCCAGGCGGGGCATGAAAGCAGGTTGCTGGCCCTCAGCTGTGTTTATGAACAAATGGTCTCTAGATACCCTTCCATCTCTGAATCTTGTGGCTCCTGCCAGGGTAGATCCACTGCCAGTCCCAGGGCTCAGCATCTGTTTTCCAAAGAATTTGGATTTGTTAGCATGAGAAATTCATTGCTCATAGTTGCTTCCCAGCTGTGGCACTGGTGAGTGTTGCCTTTTTGCCTTATTTATTTGTAGAAAACCATGTTCTGTCCTCTCTTGGAGGGTTTCTTATATAACTAGTCCTGGACACATGCTGATGTGCTCTCGATACCAGACCCATTAAGCTGCCTTGTGAGCTAACGAGCTCCTCTTTAAAAGCCTCCTCATTTGAACTTTACAAGGTCGGGAGCAGAGGTGATGTCCCACATGAAGCCAGGCCCTGGCAGTTCCCAAGGCACCCTGTTCTCTAAATCAGAAGTCTGAGAAACTGGCCAAGTCTATAGACTGGGGCCTTGGTTGGAGAAACAGTCTAGGGGGAGCTCTCAACAGAGCTTTGGAGGCCAGATACAGAGCCTTCCCAGAACAGAATGACTGGAGCAGATCTGGGAACTCCTCACAGGGTCCATCGTGTGTTCAGAGCTGGAGCCAGCAAAGAACACACAGCGCGTCTAGACCCAGGGTTTTAAGGAGAGCGCACAGACATTCTTGTTGCCAAGTGAATGTGAATTCTTTAGAGCTTTCTAACCCTCAACTCATCCCAAAAACTTTTACAGTAAATTGCTATCTGTCTGATTCCATCTAGACTTGCAGAAACCGGATCAGGGGCAGCTGCTTAGAAATTTAGATCGGGGGGCCTTGGCTTCTGAAACACATTGTGAAGGCTGCCACGTGGGAAATGAAAAGGAATTGGCTTTGCTGTAACTGAGGATTTTTCATTATGATCTGAAAAAAACATGGAAATTGAAACTTTAATGAAAGAATTGCAGCATTTTATTCATTCTTCGTCTTAATGTGAAAGACACTTCTATCAGCATGCCCAGTAAAAGAGAGGAAACTTACTTTTTTCCCAAAATGTGGGCCATCGGAGAGGTGTGCAGAAGGTTGTGTAAGAACCAGAACTACATGTTACGAAGGTCCGGATCCCATTATTTCCTATTTGGGTAATCTTTGGGAGATTACTTAACTTCTCCAAGCCTCAGTCTTCTAATCTGTAAAATAGGAATAGGAATAGTTCTGACCTCAGAATGTTGTAAGGTTTAAATGACAAAATGTGCCTAAGAAGATAGGCAACATAGGGTCTGGCACCACACGGTCATTACCGGCAATAGCTACTATCAGTAAGCTATCGACTGTGAGTGTGAAGATCTTGATTTAAAGCTAATCTTGACAACAACATTTTGTGTCGGCTCAAATTCCTTCCCTCTCTTTTGGCTCAGGATCTACCCTGTGGCATCATCCCTGGGGTGATAATAGAGTAGATGAAGTGCTTCTTGTTTCCGTCTGTTGGAGATGATAATGAAATAGTCATTTTGAGGGAAAAGACTATGTTCTAGGAGCAAGTGTCTTTATTCAGCTCTTATTCTATGCTATTGTCAGACAACTTGAGGACAAGAGGGGAAAGACAAACTTTACGGCCTCAGCCCTGTCCCAGACAGACGGGAGAGGAAGCACCTGCCGGACATGCTGGGCACAAGCCCTCTTGTCCGCAGGAAGAGAAAGCCCAGCTGAACCAAGGGTCAAGGGTGGGCTAGAGAAGAATTTCTCACCCACCATGGCCACCCACTCTGCACACTGGGATGCCGCCGATGGATTAGAGGCACAGTTTCCCCAGCCCTTCCTGGTCCCCTCCAACCCCTCCAAGTAAAAGCTATTTGTCTGTTTGTCCAGATGCCACATACTTTTTTAATGTGAGCCACAGAGTGAAGAAGATAGGAAAGCCCCAGGCGCAAGGTGAGGCCGGGATCAGGATGAGACTGGTGGGGCACGTGCCTCAGACACACAATTTAAAGGGTGCCAAAAAACCCTCAGTAATAAATACAAATACCATTTCAATGAACTGTCTTAAAATAAAAACTAATGCATAAAACTGCCTGATAAACAAAATATAAACTTAAGTATGGCTAGAACCACGTGGTTCGGAAGTACCAGGCATGGGCAGGATTGGGTCTAACTTGGACTGTGGCCACACGAGGCGAGGCCGTGATGCTGGCAGAGTCAGATGGGTGCCAGGAAGCCCCAGTGGAAAAGCCTGTAAGTGGGCCTTGTCCTCCAGAAGCCCTGTCCCATCATTGCTTTATCCTGCACACACGCGAACCTCTACAACACACTGCCTGGGGGACAATTGGAGAAGTCAGCTCCAAACTGCCCCGGGTTCAGGACTCATTCAAAGTTGGCAAAATTTTATTTTTGAGTTCAAAGGGAAAAACCACTTATCAAGGAGCTCAAGAGATTTCTTGAACCCAGACCTAGTATTTACCTTGCAATATTTTAATGGATGAGGGTTAAATGATTCCAAAACACACAGATTAAATTTCCCTAGAATATACACAATTTTGGAAAATGAAAGGGAAATGGTGCTTTGAGTAAAATACATTTGGGGCTCTGCTGTACCCCAAATATTTAAAATATACTGCCAAACTTGCCAAACCTTAAGTGCTCCTGGGCTCACACAGCCCAGCTCTCAACTTGAGAATACTTTTTCACTGTTGTTTTCCCCAAGCAGCTGTGGCTCATGAGAGGAAGTCTGTAACTCAATTTTCTCCTCTGTAAATAAAGGCCTCTCCAAACCTATAGGCCTAATGTCCACCCCAGAAGGCAAGAAAGAAAGGCAAACACAATTCTTTCAGGCCGTGTCATCCACTCAGGGTCATCACACAATTAGGCGATGAGGTGCCAATTGCTGACTTTGAGGGACACTCTCTGAGTAAACGAACAGCACTGATTCTCCCATGATGTTACACTCCATCGCGAGGCTGCGGGAAAACGTTGTCACAGGTTCGTGAGTCCTTCCTGAAATCTGTACACACACACATCAACCCAGGAGTGTTGGTCTGCTCAAATTTAGACACAAGCACCAAGTGGGCTTCCAAGCAGGGGCATGACCCGTCTGGGCAGATGGTAGCCAGTGGCTGAGGAACTAGAGCAAATAACCACATTGTGACGAAAGCCAGAAGGTTGAGTTTGGGAAAAAGTCTAATTAGATATGCGCGACTCTCTTGCTAATTCTCCTAACGCGGGATTAGACGTGGGCACCAAACAGATACAAGAGTATTCTGTGTCAGAGAACTCGAGGTATCCGCTAAGCACTAGCGGTGCACAGTTCTCCACTTTGCAAACGGGTCAGCAGGGCAGAACTGCAGTGTTTCCTTTCGTGGCTTTGTTTTGTTCCCTCGTTGGCGTGAGAAGCCAGGCACATTTCTTCGACCTTGGAAGCAACGAAGGAGTCTTATTCATTGGGGTTGGTGAATCAACAAAGAGGAATGGCGTTTAATATTTAAATATGTCTCATGTAGCCATTAAAAATCTTTTACGAGTGTTAAGCCATTATTGAAGCAAGATGGGCTCTAGGTCATGGACCCTTTCCTGGCACTCCCACAGTGCTAATGAGACAAATAACATCTCTTCACAGGCCCATGGCTGCCTCCAGCACTGAATTCAGTGTGCCTGCTGCAGTTACAAATTCTAAAGGAAAAAAATTACCATTAGAAGAACCCTACCCCAGGAACTTTTTCCATCGTCTGAACAAGAACAACATAAAACACAGCTTCCAACTCAATTAAGGTCAGGTTGTTGTTGTTGTTGTTTCTGCGTATGTATTTGAAGGGGCTGAGTAGGGAATATAGACCAAAGCCAATGAAATACATGGCCACTAATAACACACAAATATGGCTGTTGTTCACTGGACCATGTGAGTTACAGCCCTAGAAGTTATTTACCACCTCACGTTTATAGATCCACGCCCACCTACGTCATCCACTCTTTCCATGGCAACGAAGTGATGACAGAAGGAAAGAACGATGATGGCCAAAGCATGGAAAGCTAATAAACAATGAGCACGTGGCATAAGAAAAATATGTGAGTGAGCACGGACACTATAAATTTTACATAGCAACTTGTTGGGGAAGATTTACCTTACTGATGACTGATATCCTACACTTGCCAAAATCAAAGCTTTATTATACCCCATTGCCAAACCATATCCTACAGAGAGAAGCAATCACGTATGAACAGTTAAGATGCTTATTGTATATGTAAATGTTCCCAAATGAACTTCTTTCACTCCACCCCAAAGAGGACTGAGTTCTATACTCCGCTGCCATCAGAGCGTGGCTCACCCCCAACCCTCAACACTAATTCAATGGCAACGATCACACCGTGACCATGAAGTACAAATATGTGTGGTTTCCAGAGCATGTATTCAGCACAAAACGTCATCATAGCCTCTTTTTAATAGTGTTTAACAACTTACTACGTCCTTAAGAAGCATTTATTAAAATGAAACAAAAAAGGATCATGTGGTATGGACTTCTGAGTGCTGCCTTTGATAGTGTCTGATTTTTGAAACCAATATTGACAGGGGAGAGAACAATTTCTAGTGTTTTCCAACTACACTCTAATGTTAAGGCATTTAGAAGAAATTTTCACAATTGGCAGGTGGTAGCAAAAGGGCAACAAGGATTCCATCAGATATCTTTGAGTCAGTTTACCTTGGTTGCTGCATACTATTAATAATAGTGCTGTAATCTTCAACAAAAGTTCATCAGTCTTCACTGATGTTTTCAAGACTCATTTTGTCATAAAGGGTAAAGAGGGTTCATTCAAGTTGCCCCAAAGTAAGAGGCATGGGAGAAATGAGATTGGAAGCAGAAAGCAGTCATGAGTTGAGATGGCCTTTGCAGTGTGTTTCTGTATGAGTGTGTGTGTGTGTGTGTGTGTGTCTTTCTCCCTTTCTCTCAGGGACTGCATGGAGCTCCACTCACACCTGCTTCTCTGCCTGGTTCTCCCCATTCTCTTGGTCCTTGCCCTCAGAATTTCAGCCTGTCATTGCTGCCCTGGCCTCAAGTCTGCCTTGTGGCTTTCCAATTCAGTTTCTAAAGCCAACCTGCTCAGGCTCTGAATTTCCTCAGTTCTCAATTCCAAGAGAACAGAGAGAGGATGTCTCTGTTTTCCACCCAGACACACCCCTGCTGGAGGTCACAACAAGCCTGAGAGGCCATCGTTGGATCCTATGTGTGCCATCAATCCAATCTGAAGTCACTGATTCAGCAGGACCTTGGCCGTAAGGGGAGAGCACTCACAACACTGGGCATGAAAATGGCAAAACACTACACCGGTAAGTGGCGGCCGCCAGGGGTGACTAGACACAGGATGACTGATGGCCACTGTGTGTCCAATGAATGGGGGACTCTTTTTTCATTTCAGTCTGGAAACGATTTAAAGGCAAAAGTCTTCTCCTTTGTATTTTTTTGGTTAAAAGGGAAAAAATTCTTAGACTGTAAGACTACACATAAAAAATAAGGCATTCCCTGCTAAAAAGTAATTTATTAGAGGCAAGCATTTTTCAGACTAAAGTGGGTGGAGCAAGGTATCCTTCGAAACAAAATTGGTTAAACCTAAATGACAATGACAACAGGGCCCTGAGACGTGAAAATGGCCCTGCCAAGACAGTCTGTGGGAGAGTGAGGATGACACCCAGAAGGGGAACAGCGACCAGCAGAGAACCCAAGAGGAGAAACACAATATCACAAAGACACTGCTGCTTTCAGTATGTCGTTATTTTCAGA
The DNA here is from genome assembly GCA_004024845.1 of Tonatia bakeri. Taxonomy (NCBI): domain Eukaryota; kingdom Metazoa; phylum Chordata; class Mammalia; order Chiroptera; family Phyllostomidae; genus Tonatia; species Tonatia bakeri. Next base: position 223,667 of record PVIA01000075.1, read on the forward strand.
ATCCATACTAATGTCTTTTATTAGCTATCCTTGGTCTGGGTTTTCAACAGTCCTTAGTTAGGAGGGACTCTGAAAAGAATGTCCAAACTATTTGTGTTCTTGTTAATAATTTGTGACTAATGTTTATGCTTACATTAACTGATATGTAATAAACTGAATATGATTCTCAATCCACAGTAGAACTTAGACACACATACCTCTCATTCACTTAATCTGGAAATACGTATTTCTGTGGTTGCCCGTCCCAAGAGGCTTTAAGAGACAGAGAAACTGCACAGCAAGGCTGTTTGGAGCTTCTTCTTTCAAAATGTTGTTTTTAAGCAATCACCTAGACCCTTGTGATCTTCTCAGCCATCTCCCCAACTGTTTTAAGGAAAGAAACAAAAAGACCAGCAATCTCCCAGTTTGTAATTCTATTCTCAATCCACAATAGAACAAGAAGGAAGTTTCCCAGAGAACACATTTTAACCCATTGTTGTGTGTGTGTGTGTGTGTGTGTGTGTGTGTTGTAGGACTTAGAGGTAATGCCCAGGATAAGCTAATTCAAAGATACTAAAAAATCTTCTTTTACAGCACTGGAAACCAAACTCAGTAAGGGCAGTGAGAGAGCATGCCTGCATTGTTTCTGGGGTGCCCAATACAGTGTTTGGCCCAAGATAATGACTCAATTAGTATGTGTTGAATGATTCAATTAATTAATTGATCGTAGGCAGGAAGGGAGGAAAGGACAAAGGGAGGTAAGGGTCACTAATAACATCTTTACAAGATTTTCCTCCCATCTTGTTACATACTATTATACAAGCAGAATCCAAACTCAGACAGCTTACTGAACACAGCTGTTAGGTCATGCTGAAGGATAGACCAAGACCTTGTGAGTTCGCTGAATCTAAAAGAGCAAGTCACAAAAACGGCAGTCGTCCCCATCCTCACCCAAGCCAGAGTGGTGTTGGGGCTCTGGAGTCGTTCTCAAACACGTCTGACTTTGTGAGTTGATGTTTTGGAATTTGCTAGGTTGATATCTGTATTCTGACTCATATCAGACATTTTAAGTCTGATACAGATTGAAATGTCATATCAGACATTTTAAGTCTGATATAATTGATATAGACCTAAGACGAAGTTCATTACGGTTGATGACCCTGACCATATCCATATTCTGATTACTATTTGTAGTTTCATCATTTCAGTGCCTATTAGCTTATATCAATATCTGGTTATGAAAGTGTTCCTAATGTTTCCAATTAGAAGCCTCAGTGATTACAGCCATATAGGTGTGTGAATAATTGAGAGGTTATGCTGTAGCTCACGCCCCACCAAGCTTCCTTTTCAAGTCTCAAGAATATATTTAAAGCTCAATCCTAGACCTCAGTTACGCTTCAATCACCAGCAAGGAAGAACAAAGCTACATGAACAAAGCTGTCAGAAAACACCCTCCTGAGTGGAACAGTTCACTCATTTAGGGCTGACCTCCTGCGGTAGATTCTACCGCATTCAGCCCTGGCTGGTGTGTCTCAGTGGACCGAGCGCCGGACTATGAAGCAGAGGGTCACCACTCCGGTTCCCAGTCAGGACACAGGCCCGGTTGCAGGCCAGGTCCCCAGTAGGGGGCGCACAAGAGGCAACCACACATTGATGTTTCTCTCCCTCTCTTTCTCCCTCCCTTCCCCTCTGTCTAAAAATAAATAAATAAAATCTGTTTTAAAAAAAGAAAATTAAAAAAAAGATTCTACTGCATTCAAAAAAAAACAAACCTTAAAATTTACTGAGTTTCTTTCTCAGTCCTCAAGAAGATAGATGGAATGTCAATCTTGACAAAAGGAGTCTAAAGTTGACTAGATTGCCAAATTTATATTTCAGATTCAGTGCAACTGATATAGAGAGAAGTGAAATGTTTATATATGTATGAATCAACCAGATCATATTACAGTGGCCTCAACAATTTTCAAAGGACCCAGCAATAAAATAATCTGGTGTAGTGCATACCACCCAAAGATACAATTCAGTAACAACTGACTTCACTTGAACTCCATGAGAGAAGGTTCTGCAGTGTGGAACTGAAACTAACCCGACACATGCTAATACAGAGTTCTATCCTTTCCCACACATTAAGATACATTTCATATAATGCCATTTTAAAGGATACTTCAAGTTTCAGGGATAACTCCAAATTTTTGTAATACAAAAAGTATGGTAAGATTTTTAAAATAATAATAACCATCAAAATGTACAGACCTTGTGAAAATTCACATCCATGTTTATTTTTAATGTACATAATGTATTTTTCAATCTTTATGTCAGTCCAAGTGGAGATAATCTTGGATTATTCCTCTAATGCTAGGATTCTTTATTTTAAACTGTCCATAGATAAACTTGACAAATTCCTTACCCTGAATTCCATATTTATGTAAACTAATCCTTTTCACTCAAAGTAGAATATATTCCTATCACCCTATTGAGTGATTCCTACTTCAAAATACCTCTTGATTTGCTTGAGGTTCTTCTCAGTACCTCACCTGAGACGAAGGTGGCATAACAGAAAATGTTAGAATCTCACTGTTGTAAGTCCTTACAGACCAACTCATCCTATTCTCTCATAATACAGAGGAGGGAACAAAGGTTTGGAGAGTCCATTGACCCATTCATGGCCATGTACAAAAACACAATGGCAAAGCTTGGACTGCAGTTCAGTTCTCTGCACCTGCTGTGACTGCCTTTCCCTATAGCATCCTCCGCCAATGCCAGACACTTCTCAGCAGCCACCACCATTTCCCCACCCCCCATGCAAACTCTACCAAAGAAACGTAGTGATTCAACTGAGAAAGTGTTCATTGTGTACCTACATGTGTGGCACTCCAGAAAATAAGGTGGGCAAGTACAAAGCTGACTAAGGTTTGGGTCCCTGTCCTTGGGAGGAGAGGCTGTTCCCAGATAACCAGTACCCATAGTTGGCAACCTCACTGAAGAGCTGCCACATAAAATGTCAGTACCAGGAAAGGGAGAGTGTTCCAGGTTAAAAGACCTCAGAATGCTTTAAGAAGTAGGCTGCCAAACTCCACTTAAAACTACTAAAAAATATATAATTTAAAAATATAGTGGACTATATCTGGTCCATGGTTAGTGGGTCAGAATATTACTACAGAGTGAAAAGATGAGTGTGCAGTATACCACTATACATTTATTAATGGCTTTGTCTAAATTATTCATGTAAATAAATCTGTCCCCAACACAATGCTTTCATGGTCTAGTAGGGCATTAAGGAGAAGTATAATTTGTTTTATGGATAAAAAATTGGTAATCAGAGAAATTAAAAACTTTCCCACAGACACACGGCCGGCAAGTTGCCGACCTGAAGCTAAAACCCATTCCTCCTCACTCCCTGCGTTTTCCACACCCCCAAGTTGTCTTTACAAGCTCACTGCTTTCACATCCACTTTTATGAGCATCAAATAAGATGGGGGAAGAATAAGTACAAGGTCACAAACTTTCAGAATACCACCACAAAACTGATCTTGATACATCAGCAAGAGCTGTTGGACTCCCTCGCAACCCACTATCATGACTGCGATCAGCAACCCTCGTGTTATCAGACGGTGCCCTCTCGATGCAGTCCATCAGGCATGGCATATACATTTGCCATCTCTCCCAAGGAAACGGGAAACACCTGGATCATGTTAGGTCACTTCTGAGTTTCTACAGCTGGATTTTATGCTTCTCCCCTCTTAAGGAGTTGACAATCTGGAAAAACCTTGATATGCAGCCAAGAAAACAAGAGCCTTTCATTCTGAGCATAGACATTTCTATATGTTCTGGCGAAGGAGCGAAGTGGGAAGAGTGAGTTGGAAATTATTCCTTATGGTGGATAAATCAAAGTGTGGGCAGTAAGAAAGATGGGTCATGACCTTCTAGTACGGACATATGAAAGCAAGGAAAACGCCCCATTTTTCACCTAAACAATCCTCTTCAGCATAACAAGTGGCCGCATGACTCAGTAGCCTCAGTGAGTGGTACCCGATGGAGAGCAACTCCAGGCCGCCCGTGTTCCGGCTGGACCATCTGCTGCGTGGGTCCCTGCAGCTGGGCCTCCGCTCTGCTGGTCCTCCACCCTCTCACAAAGAGACACTTGAAAATCTCACTCCAAGCAAAGGGCAGGGGGCCAGGGGTGGGGCGGCTCTGCTTACTCTGTAGCACACGAATGATTTCTCTGGTCAGAAAGCTTGTGATGTAAAATTAGTCATTAATTTAGCTATTTTTTTCCATGAGTCTAAACCCTGGCTTTCCCAATGTAATGTGTAGATGTAAAATATCCCAACCATGGGGAGAGCTACAGTTTCCAGGACATGAACTTTGAGGCTAACAAAGTTCAGAGTAAATTTGACATTAACCACACACATCGCTTCCCTACTTAGTCTATGGGGGAAAAGTCATCATGCTGAAAACCAGTAAAGAAGGTTCCTTACCCAAGGTCACATGAAATACTCTGTGACAGTGTGAAACAAGGGCTCTTTGGCTTTTTACCTATGGCAAGAATAGACCAAGGTGTACATGGGGGAGGGGTTGTACATGCCACTTCTCATTTACAAATTATGAAATATACACATCACCCCACAGGGAGAAAGCCAAGGAGAGAGGGAAAGTTCCACATGCTGTTGTGTCATTTCCTTGACCAAATGGGAATTATTCACACATGTATTTATTTCCCATCAGTGTATGATTCAGTGCTTGTGTGCATCTAGAGATATGAGGGCAGGCGTGTCTCCTGTTAAAGGCAGTCCCAATAATATATCTGATCTACCCCAGTCAGATGCTGTATTCCTGATTGATTTCATTACACTTGCATGCTGACGGCTGTCTAGCCAATGACCATTAAAAGCAGATCGCCATGCTTCCAGCTACACTCTCACAATTGTCCAAAACTTTCCTCTATTGCTCCTGATCTGGCACCATTCTGGCTCCACCCAGATCCTAACTTTTGACTTTATCTCCCATTGGCCAACCTGAAGGCAGCCCCTTGTATTTAAGGGTAGCACTTGTCTGTGCTAGTGTTAAGTTTCCATGCTCCCTAAACAGAGTGGATCTGAATCATTGTTTTGACTAGTTCCACTTTTGGACCCTGAGATGGTAACTTCTGCCTCCTCCTATCCAGCTCTCATCCCTGGGACCCAAATTGCAAACCTGACCTGTCAAACCTCAGTCCCCAGGAGCTGGGGGTGGGGGTGGCACAAATCATCTATTTCTCTATTGTGTAATGAAAACAGTAGCAGTAAGGAGCATTCCTACCTCCTCATCATTAACAACCAAAAGCTGTGATATATTTGCTCCTGCTCAGAGAACTCTACTATTCATTAAAAAAAATACTTTAGCCCTGGCTGGTGTAGCTCAGTGGATTGAGCGCGGGCTGCGAACCAGGCATCGCAGGTTCGATTCCCAGTCAGGGCACATGCCTAGGTTGCAGGCCATGTCTCCCAGCAACCGCACATTGATGTTTCTCTCTCTTTCTCTCTCTCTCTCTCCCTCCCTCCCCCCCTTCCCTCTCTAAAAAAAAATAAATAAATAAATAAAATCTTTAAAAAAAATACTTTAAACATTCTCTGCCTTCCATGAAATAATATTGGCAATAGCAATACCCATAATATTTCAGTCATTGCCAAGGCCACAGATAAATAAGACATTAGGAGGACCTACATAACATGCTCACATATTTTGCATGGAAGATGAGGGGTATGCAAGAGTCACTCTCCTTACATCAGAAAAAGTATTGTGCAAGAGGGTAAGTTATTAGGATCCTTGAAAACCAGCAGTGAAGCAATTTAGGAAGATTGGCCAAGGAAGAAATTTAAGTACTCAGCAAGTACTCAGACTTAGAACTGAGCAGGACAGATGGCCGAAGAGAGGGGATGCTGTGGAAGGAAGTGCGTTGACAGGAAAGATGAGGAAATGAGTAGCTACTGCTCATTGTGTATAAAGACACCAAGGTTTAGAAAGGACAGGCATGTTTCCGGAACTAGGTTATGCTACCTCCCTGCCCTGGATTTGCTCAGAATTGATTTCCTGTTGCTCATGATCCTTCAGGAAGCTTTCTCAGCTCCAAGCACAGTCTGGTAGATGGTAGGAGAGGTTTCGATCTCTGCTGGAAGAAGTTTCATCTCTGTCTTCATGGTGGCAGTCTGCATGCTGGGCCAGCCAGGCCTTACTGCAGCAGTCATCCCTGGACTCTGAGGTCATTATGGACATGACTGAAAGCATCTCTCCTGTCACCTCCCACCCAATCTCCTGATTCCTGCCAAAGGTTTTGTTTTGGTCACTGCGGCATGAGATGCCCTCTTGTTGTTCACATACATGGACTGGTTCACCTGGTTCTGAAGTGTGCAGGAAGGCTGGCCAGCGGGTCTCCTGGCTTGCTGCTACCTGCCCTGTGCCCTGTATACTGAGGCTCACACTAAAGAAGCAGCTGTTAGCTTGGGTCTGACCTTCCACAATGGCTATAGGAGGATCAGCTGGTTTAACTCAGCAATGTGGAGGAGTCGCAGGGCAGACTTTGACCACTGGGAGTTGGAAACTGATGGATAAATCCTTCTTGCTTCCTTCCCTCAGGTGGACTGTTCTAAGACATGATACTTCCTGTGACCTCTCTGGAGATGTCTTTAAAGACTCAGCATCAACAGCACTGGTCACAAGGCTGTGGCCAGCTTGGAAACATACCACTTTGTATTTGCTCTTCCTCCTGTGCTGTCTCACTCCTTTTCCTTCACTATTGTTTCTCTGGGATGGCATTCCCCATTAAAGTGATAACACATAAAACTGGCCTCGCGCTTTCTTTTCCAGGCTAACAGTGGACTAAGGTAAATGACATCCCTAATGGTACACAACTTAGAAGTGACAGAGCTGAGATTTGAACCCAAGCCAAGTTCACCTATGATAAGCAGATGAACAGAGACCCCAGGTGGTCAGGTAAACATATGAAACAGTCAGACTTTAACAACAACAATAACAACAAAACAACAACAACAAAACAATGGTAGCCCCGTCTAACTTCCTAGACCAGAAAGGAGCAGAGCAAAGCCAGAGTACAAGTGCCTCATTCTGTAATTTTGGCCGTCTGCAACCAGAGGAAAAGGACAGCTATCAGGTCTTCTGCCTCCCACCTTCCCATCAAACAAGATGCCTTGCAATTATTGGTGGTCTTGATTTATCTTAGGAGAAGAGATTATCTAATGAAGACAACAGAATTTTGTTGCTATGTGTAATTTTTACTCTGTTTTCCTCTAGTGTACTCTCTCTAAAATGGGCACCAAACATCACTGGTTACTTCACAAGAAATTCTGTTTACTCTAGCTCTTTGATTTTAAGAGAAACACTTCAATTTTAGAATCTTAACAAAAAAATACCAATTACCACAATGGTTGTATTTTTATTACCTTCTTAATCTATATAGATTTTTCAAGAACATTTAAGTAAAAAATCTCTACATGAGCAATAACAATAGAACACTGCCCATTATTTTTAGCAAAGAGATGTATGTCTATCTTTGATCTTGTACTGTCTTTAGGAGCTTTAGATTTTTACAATGAGCATTGATATTCAGTAATAAAGAGAAGATCTCCAACATACACATCCCAGCTCTACCTCATAGATTTAGATCTAATTGTCTCCTACACTGGAAGGTGGACCACACATTACCAGATAAATCTGCTCTGGCTTGTCTTTCGGCAAACCGTGCAGCTTCGTCCTGCATTACTGTTGAGAGATGACGCAAGAATTTCCTTGGACTTCACCAGTTTTTGTAGCTCATCTCCCTAATTCTCACTGCAGTCTCTACAACGCATCCAGGTTCAGGCAGCACCATCCTTGTCTTCCTAACCCTCTTGTGTATGCCCCTCCCCCGTTTCCTTCATTCCATCCAGGTCAATTCAATTCACTAGCAAAGATCACAGAGGAGTCTCCTTGTCTTCACAAAAACACCATGACCATTGGAGAAAAAACTAAAACTATTCCAGTTGTCCCATCTAAAAACCTTAACCACAAATTCTAGAACCAATAATATGTCTAGTATTAAAATGTTTCTTTTTCTGCAACTGTGCCCAAATGGCAACAGAGGAACCTCTTTGAAGGTAAAAAAAAGAAAATCTTGAACTGAATCCATTTGGAATTTCTGCCTTAGTGAAGTCTAAGTTTCACACTGTCGATCCTCAGATCTTCAAGGAAGTACCAGGTCTATTAGTAAGACTGGCTAAATCAGGTAGTCAGAGGTACCACTATTAAATTTCAAAGCTTCTATCTGCCATCACTATTGCTATAAAATTGTATGTGGTTGAAATAGAGATTAAGGGTAATGCTGGATAGGAAAAGAAGTCACAGGAGGCCAGTCAAGAGGTGGGTGTGGAAGTAGAAAGTGTCATCCAATGCTTTACCCCAAGCAAGACAATGGCAGTGAGTACTTCAGTGACTGAAAATATGTCTGAGGACATCGTGTCATTTTTAGACTTGTGAAGCCACCTTCTCTCTCTCTGCCTGTATACCAACAGCAGAGAGGTTACCAAGTCATGGACCTGTATAAGATCGATTCCCCCAGGAGTGGGACCACACTGTTTATGGAGGACTAGTTGTTCATCACAAACTCTATTTTCTCATGAAAGAATCACTACCACTCAAGATAATAGAATCAAAAGGATTTTGGCATTCAAAAAAGAACTTGACTATACAGAATAAATTATAAGAAAACCTGTCATTCATTTGAAACAGCAAACAATAATCCTTTATTAGCCAACTTTTTTAAAAAGTTTAAATTTATTTTATTTATATTTTGACTGCAATGGTTTCTTGGAATGTGTTCAGGCCATTTCAAGATGGCCAAGTGATTCACATGCCATACAAACTGTCCAGACCAAAGTACATCCAAAGAAATCCAAGGAGGGGTGATTATCCATTTGATCACTTCTCTGTTTGAAGGAGAATCACCACTTTTTCCCTACTAGGAACTCAGCTTTTGTACTGTTGTTGATGCTGAAGAGGAGACAGGATCAGGAAGCAATGAACTGTGGCCTTTGAGGCAATATTAAATGTTGGGAAATAATCTATATTTGTTAAGATTTTGGACTGAAGATGTAGCGACCCACAAATCAAGGAGTCAAGGACTGCCTTTCCCCCAGAGAGAAAGCTATCTCACCGAGGGCCCAGAGGGAAAGAGTGACACCTGCAAAACCCATCAGCTCCATGGTGAAATAAAACAGGAGAAATATGGTGACCTCCCATGATTCCTTTCTCTCAAGACTCTAATTAGGGAAACACCAACATGGTTAAATGAAAGGACAGAGTGAAAAAAAAAGTCTTATTGATAAAACTGACCTCTTTTTCCTAGGGAATTATCACAATGATCGACCTCTTAATGATTTTTACAACTTTTTGTCTTTTTCCCCCAAAACTCAGATAATTTTATATTGTGTTCCACTTGGGGTGGCAGAATTTAATAGGAATTTTGGCACAGAAGAATGCATCAGAAGAAGAGAGAAAGAAGCAAACATTTTTTTAAATATTCTAACAGTGAAGGGTCTGGTAAGAGTGTCATGAAAGGAATCCCTGAGGTCATAAAAGAAATTTAGCTGCAGGGAGATGATATGGGATACAGTCCTGTGTGGAAAAGAAAAAAGATTTTATTTTGTGTAACACCTCGAGATAGAACTAAGACTGAAACTCAACGTAATAGGAAGATTGCAGATTATTTTAAGAAAAAAAATAGAATTGTCTAACATTTGAACATGCTGTATAAATAAGGAGTGAGCTTTTCAACACTAGAAATATTTTAATAGAAACTAGATAACTCCTTGTCAGGGATATTGCTAAGGGAATGTCTCCTTGGAATTATGACTGAACAATATTTCCAATTAAAATATTCCCTGAGTACCAATCAATCCCGGTAATTATGATTAAAGTTTTTCAAAATAAAAAAGCTAGCCCAAGTCAACAAATTTAGACAAGCTGCCATTAAGACGGACTTATCCAGCCAGTCAGCCATTGATTGAATAATTCTATGGGACCCTAGAATATGCCTGTATGATTTCAGGCACTGTGGTACAGTAATTAAAGAGTGGATAAGAGTACTTACTGCCTTCACAGTACTCTTGAATTCTCATGTGTGTACCACATAATAATCATCTTTACAAACAATACATAAGATAATTTTAGACAATGATAAATTCCATTGAGAAAATAATAGGATAAAGAGTGGTGGAGGGCAGCTACTTTAGCAAGTGTAAACAAGGAGATCCTTTCTTAGGAATGTCATGTGAGTTCAAGACCTGAATAAGCAGAAAAAGCTGGCCATGCTAAGATGTGGGGGAAGAGAGGTTTAGGCAAGGGAAAGAGTAAATGGAAGGGCTTCTGAGAGAGAAAGGATCTTGATCCCAAAATAGAATGAAGGTCAAGTATCTTTGTGAGGTGGGGTCAGAGAGAAAGGCAGGATTCATGCCATGCAGGACTGCATAGACAATGGTAATGTATTTGGGTTCCAGTCCCATTGCAGTAAAAAGCTGCCAGAACATGACAGCGGTGGAGTAGTATGGTCTGATTCACTTGTTTAAATTGCTCTGGCTACTGTGTAGAAAACGGCTGTCAGGAGTGAAGGGCGAAAGCAGGAAGTCTGGTTAGGAAGTCTGGCTAGGTGAGCACTAATGAGGACTCAGGAAGTAGGGTAATTCAAATGGCACGTCGGCTGTTCTTGAGACATTAAGACAGGCCACGGTCTGAAAGCTGTTCAAAATAGAAGTGGTTTAACAGTTTGCGTGTGTTTACATTTATATGTATATGTACGTGTGTGTGTGTGTGTGTGTGTGTGTAACACCTTAAGGATGGTACACACAGTATTTTTAAAACTGACAACAGAAGCTAAGTGAAAAGGAATCTTTGATACTTCGAAGATGGAAATTTAACAAAAAGAAAAAACAGAAATGCGTATCGGGTTTTTTTTTATTTGCCTCATAAACACTGTTTTCCAAGGAAAGTAAAAAACCCACTGTCCAGTTAGATAATTAGAACTAAATGATAATGAAAGGTGGAGTTTGACGCCTGCTGGGATGGACTTCCTTCTCCAGCTGTGAGAAGACAACAGGGGAACCAACCACAGACCGAACCTGGAGACCTTTTCTTGGCCTGCCTGTCACAGAGCCACATGGGATGATTAACCAGTGACAAGCACCTCCAGGTTTGTTCAATAGGGGAGAATGGAAAAGCTACCTTGCAAGTATTTATTCTCATTGTTTTGTATTTTACTTTGGGAGAAAATATGCAGTTGTTTGGAAACTGCAGGTGAGATGTCCCATTCAAACCAAGATAAAAACATTTGTTTTATGTGCAGATGGATAAGCCATCAATCACTTGGCTGAAGGTGGAAAATCTTTGCTTAAGTCATCAACACTCCCAAGTGTAATCCTACCTGTGCTAAGCAGGGGGAATTCTGTTTTTCTACTGTGATTTGATATTGAGAAATAACATGAGCAGATAAGCTTTATAACAGCACTAGAAGCTGTTATTATTTCTAATAAGTGAGAACCACTGGCCTTCATGAGCTGGACTCTGGCTAGCGGTCAGTGTGTGTGATGACCAAGGTAATGTGGCAGGATCCAGATCACTCAAAGGCAGAAGAGCAAGAAAGCAGAGCAGCTGAAACAAACAGTAGGGAAGGGGTAGGAGGGGGAAAGGGAGGGAATGAGAACAATGAGATAAAGAGACTAGCCAGCTCCCAAATTTGCAAAATTGTTCCTTTACTATATTTTTAAATTCATTTCAATGTGACAGCTAACTCAGGAGAGTTGCCTTTCCTAAAAACTCTGTGCGCACATATTTCACACCCAGAGTGGTCCTGGCCCTTATGTCTTGAAAATTCCTTCCCTCCTATTCCATTGTTAAGATTTAACGGGGGGCTGTCATCATTTGAAGTCTATTGGGTGGTTTCAGCTTTCAGCCTTGCTTCTCTCCTTCTTCCCACCCTGTGGCACCCAAGCCTCATGGGACCCCACCCACTCTTTTCCTGTTTATATTTTCAACCATTTCCAGCAGTTGGGAATTCCAGTCAATGGTAAGGATTGTGGTGCAGCCATGTGAGAGGACAGCCCAATTCTTAGTGACATTCCCCTTGTTATGACTAACTCTATTGCTGTGTGATTGTTATGCAGTGCTTAAGAAAGGTATTTGTCATAAGGAGTAAACAACGGTCTGTAGACACACACACCTATATGTGTACATGTATAGACATGTTTAATACACATATGTTCTTTTAGTTGGATGAAATAACCACAAATTGGCGATGGCTAGCAACATACTCATCACTTAAACTGGGTTTATAATCCAATTCAATTATGAACAATAATTATAGAACAGCAATATAGTTTAGTAGTGAAGAACACTGTCTTTCGACCTAGACAACTGTCTTCCTACCTATATTAGGACCTTGTTTCACTATAAACCTATGAAAAATGCTTAAAACAGTACACAGTGATTGCTATTTAAGTGTTTGCTATCATCATTACCATCATCATAATCATCACAGTTTTTACCATCATTAACTTATGACTTTCCAAAAGGAATAAAAAGCTATAAAATATTATGCCAGTATTCACTATTATTAAAAAAAATAATCTTTTAAAATCTTTACAGATCTTCAAAGATTTTGCTTTATTCAATTTAAAAGCGTTTATTCTGTCAATGTTTCCTGAGTGTCTACTATGCACTAAGCACTATTTATGTACCAGGTGCTAGGGACAGTTACAGGCAAGGCCTCTGGTCTCATGTAGATTGAATTCTAGGGGGCTGGGCACTATGTGTGGTCCATGTGTACCAAAACTGTCTCAAAGAAGATTCAATTTTAAAGATGAAAACAAACAGTTTTCTCCATCCACAGGCTAGAGATTAATATGTGTTATTGTCCTTCAGAACTTTAATCAGATCATGTCATTCCTATGTAAATATATCACTTCTGTTTTATAAGCCACTAGAAGACTTATATTACCTCTAATTGGTCTGTCTCCTTTACAAGGTGTCTGGTCAAAAGGAGAGAACACTATTAGGCTCCCTTACCCAGTAACATCTTGACAATAAAAGACAAGAGAACGTGAATAGTAGGTATGATCCTTGTTGAAAAAATTTCAACAGCACGTATCTTAGTTATTGAATGTAGTAAACTATTCTGTGTGGTGTGGGCCCAGCTCCCACTCAGAGATGCACAGGACCCACGCCCACGGATAGGTTTTCCTGTGGGGAATCCAGCCTGCAATGTACCTAGGCCACTAAGAGTCTTGCTTTTTGCTAAAACTCCCTCACCCTGAATTGAGGACATTTACTGCAAAGCAACTTCCTAAAAACCGTGCTAAACCTTCCAAGGATGAGTGTAACTGGTTCAACTACTTTTGCCTTTTCATTTGCAAATATCCCTCTTCTGTGATGTGATTAGCGGCACTGGCTCCTTGGTTTTCTGTAAAAGGTAACCACCTAAATCGAACCTGTGCACAGTAAATGAGGACCATCATGTAATGGGCGGAGAAACCCAATAAAGGCCTGGGATGGCAGAGGCCAAGGCTTTTTGCTCCCCTTGAGAGAAAAGCCATGCTGTCCCTGTTCCTCCATCGGACTCGGTAGTCTGTGTGAATGTCTCATTTCATCCATAATGACGGGGACATTGCGGGCTGGTGTCTGCCTCAATTGAAGGCTACTGTAACACAACACTACAGACTGGGTGTCTTATAAACAACAGAAACTTGTTTCTCACAGCTCTGGAGACTGGAAGACCAAGACCAAGACCAAGGTGCCAGAAGACTTGGTATCCGGTGGGGACCTGCCTCCTGGTTCATAACCATCTTCTCATTGCGTTCTCAGTGGTTGGAGGGATGAGAGAGCTCGCTGGGGTCTCTTTCATAAAAACACAACTCCCACTCATGGGGCCCCAGCCTCATGACCTAATCACCTCCTAAAGTCCGTATCTTCTAATACCATCACATTGACAGTCAGGATCTCAAGACACGAATTCGGTAGACAAAAACATTTAATCCATAATAGCAGGTTATTTTTCAAACTTAAAGAGAAAGAAATGCCAAGTGAAGCTCCATTATAATTTGACTTTCACTGAGAAATCTTAACTGAAACTACACAAGGAAGGAGGCTGACCCTGACGAAAAGATCGAACACCACTTGCATAGGCATGGGTTTGAAAAATCATGATACTGAAACTCAGAATAGGTTTAGGACACTTAACCAAAGTCCAGTGGTGTGAGTTCTAATCCAGTGCAAATTATGGGAGAGTCATCAAACTGCACAGAACCTTACTTTCCTCTTTTGTAAAATGGGATCAGAGTTTCTACTTTTATCTCATAGGTAAGAAGACGATAGGACAGTATTATGGAATATAGAGCACAAGCAATGGTCTTATGCTGGGGCATTAACCATGTAGTAGAAATGACCTGCAGAGAATCATGTCAATCAGGGTTCAACCAGAGAAGCAGAACCAGTAGGAATTTGTTCCTAGGAATGGTTTTGTGCAACTGTGGTAGCTTGATGAACAACCTCGGTAAGGCTGTTGTCTCCAATCTGATGTTGAAGATGGATGTGCACAGAGCAGGCTGTTAGGCAGAAGATCGCTGTAAAGTCAATGGCAGGATGGTAGCCAGAGGCACAAGCTGGGATCCCTCGAGTGTGGATTAAAACCTATGTCTGATCTCGGTACCAATTAGAAGCTGAACCCTTCCTCACAGAGCTAAACACATTCACACCTGGCTCAGGAGTCAGAGAACCTGAAGCAGGCTCCAGAGGAAATAGAGCAGTTACAGGCCCAGTGTCACACCAATCACAAGGTGACTCAACAGATCGGCAGCAACATGTGTGAGCTACAAGATAGCTGCTGTTTCTCTTCCCCTTCAAGCCTCCCAAGAATTTTCCTTGTGGTTCTCCTATCACCAGAAATGTACAAGAAAGTGACTTCTGAGAAATGTAGTTCAGCCTAGCCAAGCTGATACACCAAAAACTCACCACAAATTCCTTGACTGCAACTGAGAAATTGACAGCAATTTTCACATTCTTACCCACACTTAACTACTTTAGTCACTACGTTCTAAAGCACTGGTGCTGCAGCAGGTAAGAGCAAGAACTTTAGAGTCCTCCTGACCCAAGTTCAAATCCAAGGTTTATCACTTTTTTGTTTTAGGACATTGAGCAAGCGAGTTATTTAACTCTCTGTGCCTCGGTTTTCTCATCTGTAAAATGGGAATTATAATACCTGCTTCATTGGTCAGATCAAAGAGTAAGGGAAATGATCTAGGCAAAATGCTAGAATAGAGCCTATTGTGTAGGCAGTGCTGCAGAAGGGGTGACTGTTATCCCGATGGTCACTCGCTATGGACTCTAAAGAGCTAACTACATTAGAATCAAATGTCTGAAAAGATTCCCAGGGATCTCTTTTCCTTAAGCCACAGCATATGCTTAAGGGAAGTGCAAAAGAAATGTTCAAAGGACATTCCTGAGGCAAATAAGAATGGATCCAATTCATACATCAAATCATAGAGGCTGACTATTTTCATATTTTCCCAGCTGCCTGAGATATTTGCTGAAAGAACATTGGTATTTTGAACCATTATGCTTCCAAGTTGACTTGCATAGTGGGTTCATCAGAAAAAGCATTTAACAGGCAAAACCAAATCATGTTGGATACTATATGCCAAGAAATAGAGTTATGAGTATGGACTTATACTCTGGGGATAGACTGCCTGGGTTCGAATCCTGGCTCCATCATCCGTTGTGCTTAAGCAAGCTATATAAACTTTCTATCTCATATTCTACAACTGTCAGGTGGAGATAATACTAGCACTTACACCATAGAGTCATTTTGAGAATTAATAAGTTAAAATATATCAAAAGTTTAGAATAGTAAGCATAGTATCATCAGGTAAGTGCTTGTTATCATCATCATCATCATCTTCATTGTCATCACCCACAGATCTCTCACCTAATTTCAGCCAGGAATCAGAATCCATAAACTCAAGTCTTACACACAACCAATAGCAACCAGAAAAGCAATCAAAGAAAACTTGACCTTCACCCAAGGACCAACAATCAACTTTCTAAGACCTGT
The DNA here is from genome assembly GCA_004024845.1 of Tonatia bakeri. Classification (NCBI taxonomy): domain Eukaryota; kingdom Metazoa; phylum Chordata; class Mammalia; order Chiroptera; family Phyllostomidae; genus Tonatia; species Tonatia bakeri. Next base: position 239,772 of record PVIA01000075.1, read on the forward strand.
ACTCCTTACTGAGATGTACTTGCTCCTTTGGTGTAGGTAGCCAACTTTGGACTTTACTCCTCACCTGCCCAGACCTGGGAAATTGATCAGTTTTTTTTTTTTATTTTTCACTGGATTTCAAGAACTTCTTCCTGACTAGCTTCAGCCTGGCCCAGAGTAACAGTCCATTAGAATGGACTTCCATGGCAACCTTGTGCTTAAAGAGAATTGGTGAAATAGCTTTCCAACACTTGTTTTAACAAGTCAGAATAGTGGACTATTTCACAATCTCATTATCTGAGAGAGAATGCAATTTTTTAAGCTCTTTGCTCACCCATTGGAAAGCATCAGGTGATCGAAAACTGAGCTCTGTTGCTCCATAAAGACCGTGGTTTTTCTCAAATGTTTGCTTTTCCACAGTTGCACCTGCAGTTCACCATAATAATAAAGGCTGAAGAAGTCTAAATAGAGATGTGTCTAATTCAGAACACAGACGCTTAAGGAAAGATTTCTGTTTTTAAAAGAGATTCCTATAAATGATTTAGCAAATTTGACCACATAACCTGTCCAAAGTGCTAGCACTCTTTGCTTCAAGCAGCCAATTTTGCAAGCAAAGCTGTGGTTTTCTTGTTTCTCCTTGAGCTGTGGCTGCCATTTCCTTATGGCCCAGCCCTCAGTGATGCACAAACCAGGGATGTATTTCTCATTTTGTGCATAAAAGTGGTTTCCTTGAATTATGAGCCCCAAAGTTCCAAGACACTTACAATCTGGGTGGCCACACAGGTATAAGTGCATAAAAGTCTGTTCTTAGCATGACTCAAGGGGAGAACGTACTCACTTCAAACAACCCGTCTCCCTGGGAACATGCTTCACAGCACTCCATCAGGGAGAGGCATGTTTGTGGTCGTAATGTACGACAGCAAAGGTACAAGGAGGCACACACCCAGAGAAGTTAGGGAGCCAAAGAGCCAAATAAATCCAGCTGTTTATAGGATAACATCCTTCAGCTTCCCTTCTCTCCTCTGACACATCTTAACTCCTTGGAACTCAACAGAAATGCAAAAAGGAAGGTTATGTCTGTGAACTCACATAAGCCCAACAGTAGCAGAAGTTAAAATCAAGACTTAAGAATAAAAAATAAATATACAAAGAGTTTTGTTTGAAAAGGGGCCTCTTAATTTTTGGTTAATGGCACAAAATAAAGATTCCTCTAGAGGTGAAAGGTCTCATCCTTTTCAGACTGGGAGAAGGAAGGTCACCATGGCCAGGCAGGGCTGCTGGAGTGGTGTGTGCACCAGGATCTGAGCCTGCAGGAGAGGGAGCCAGAGCATGCCCCAGCAGGCCCCAGGCCTCCCACAGGGATTGAGGACCACTACCACCAGGTGACTCACCACTGTGCCACTGGAACGAAGGAAGAGCACCGAGGGTGATTTTGTCACCTGCAATTAACCCAAACTCTTCAGATTCAGGACATCCATCTTCTCTTCTGAGCAGACCCTAGGAACTCACAAAGTTATTCTTCTAAATGCCAAGAAAATGCTTTAAAGTTTATGACTATTGTCTTAGAAAAGCTAACTCGAATTGGAAGTACCCAGTTTCCCATAAGCAGTATGTCTGATGTTCCTTTTTCCTCCTGTGCACCTAGGAATAGAAATATTATTGATCATAAAGTACATATTTACCTATTAAAATAAAACTGTCAAACAGCAATGTCATAGCAAGTCACTATGAATCTACGAATCTGTTTCTGTTTGGTTCTATGTGCAGTTGAACCAAAATTGTCTACAGATGTGTTTTTGACTATAGAATAGATACACCCCTAAAGAGTTGCCAAGAAATCTTTGAAAATAGAACTATGTCTGTAGAGTGTTGGGGAGCTCATTATCTCCAAGAGATGAATTATTTGTAGAGGAACAATGTGTATGTATGGAGGGCCTAATGGATGAAGGATATAAAAGAAATATAAGACATGATCTTTGCTTTTGATCAGAATCTAGTTTAGGGAATTCTTTCAAGAATTTCGATTTTCATTTATTGAATTTTCTTAAAATGAGGCCACCTGCACAAAATATAGCATCCAAAAAGTCCCAATCTCACTATGTGCCAAGGAAGCTGACTTTGAGAAGGTCCTATTACCAAATGATGTTCTTTCCTCATAGTTGAAATAGCCCTAAACTTTAGACCATTCAACTTGAAAAGTTGGTGATTTGTCTAGGATTGAGCAGTCACTAAGGGAACTTGAACAACCATTCCTCCTCCTTCTTCCATTGTCTTCCCATGCCATACTGTCCTTTGTTCACTCATCATACATACAGAAGCATCTGCACATTACACACCACACACACAACATACACCCTACGCTTACACAATTCCCAATGTCTCAGACTATAATTTTGGTCATTGTAGGCCCTCTATAGGGAGGTCTCATTCTAGTGAGTTCAGCATCACCAGCCCATCCTCTAGGTGCTCAGTGACTTCATTCTACCTCTCCCAATAAGAGAGTCAGAGGCAAAATGGAAGGTCTTTCTCTGAGCTCCTCCAAGCACACTGTGTAAGTAGCCCTAGTCCATTTATGTCTAGATCCTACTCTGTCCTAAACAAAATGGGAATAAAGTTGTCTTACTCTGTTGGGCTGGTTTCAGATGAGAATGTTTCCAGGTGACTGAAAGGATCCTGAGAGTCTTCTAAACCTGGGTTAAGGGGCAAAGGACTGTTGGTGGTTTAGTGACTGTAAGTGAATCAGAAATGGTGCTGTACTCTCAGAGCCTAGAGAAAGTTAGATCCCCAGAGGTATATCACTCTATGAACAGTTAGTGCAATACATCCAGCTCTTGATTCTGTGGCTTTGGTGATGTCCTCTAAACACTTTCTCTTTCTGACTTCTGTATTACCATGCTTTCATGGTTTCTATCTCTGTCTCTGCTAACAACAACAGCAGCGCCAACAGCAATGGATGTTATATGTCATAATGATGACTTACAATTATTGAATGATTCCTTTGCACCAGACATAGTGCTAAGTATATTTCCATGTATCATTCAAGTCCTAAGTCTTGATTTTCACTTTATTCCCCCTCCTCATTTCCCTCCATGGATTTAGAAAACATCTGTAAGCTAATCATTTCCAAATTGCTATCTCCAGCTCAAACCTCTTTTCTGCATTCCAGACCCCATATCTAACTACCTAGTTGGTAACTCTTCTTGAATATTTATCTCTCAGGCATCTCAAAGTGAGTTTTCATCTTTCCTCAGACAGCAGCCCTAAGACTCCCCAGCTCAGTAAATGGTACTATAATGACAGGAATACGGGGTCATTCGGACACTTCCCTTTTCTCACTCTTATACCAAATCAATGTAGACCAAACTTGCCACTTCCCTCCCTTTCCACAGTCACCTGTCTCACAAGGACCAATGTCATTGTCTCATAAACAGCTTCCCAACTTTCATTCTTGCCCAGTGCCAACCTATTCTCCATAAAGCAATCACAATAACCTTTCAAAATAAAGTGGTTCTTGCCTACTTCAAAACCCTCCCTGTGGCTCCAGGTGGCACCTAGGATATAATCAAGAATCTTCATGTGGCCTCTGCCTACCTCCATAGCCTCACCTCTCCCCACCCCATCTGCTTCAGTCATTACTTATTTCCCCAAACACTCCAAGACCACCCCCACCTCAAAACATTCCCACAGGCTCCCTTTGCTCTCTTGATGTTGGTCTTCCTCCCTAGACTATCTTCTTTATGAGTGTCCACTAGCTCAACACTATCCATAGAGCCAACCCAATGCCTGGCATAGGTATTCAGTAAATATTTGCTGAATACGTGAATAAAATATATTCAATACATATCTTTTGAAGGTCTGATATGTGCCAGGTATGATGATGGATATGTGGACATTCCATAGGTAAGATTCTGCATCCAGTTCCATGTGTGGGGGTTTTGTCCCCATTCATGAAATTCTCTGACAATAACTAGATATCCCACAACTCAACTCAATCCTGACACTATCTTTCCAGAGATAACATCAGATTCCACAGGTTAAGGGCTCAGTATCAGGAGACTGCCTCCACTTCAGGTGCCAATGGCAAGTCTAGATTGTTACCTGTGCTTCTGGTCCACCAGCTATAGACTATAAGTTCCAAAGTTCCCCTCCTGGGGTTCAATTAATTTGCTGGAACAGCTCATAGAACTCAGAGAAACATTTTGGTTAATAGATCATTGATTCATCTTAAAAGCATATAACTCAGGAAGAGTCAGCTGGAAGAGATGCATAAAGCAAGGTATGTGGAAAGAGGTACAGAGCTTCCACACCCTCTCTGGGTGAGCAGTTCTCCCCAATTCTCTACTTGTTCACCAACTTGGAAGGCTTTGGAACCTTGTCCTTTCAGGTTCTTATGAAGGTTTTTATTACATAGTTACAACTAATTAATTTATTGGCCACTGGCAATTGATTAAACATCCAGCTCTTCTCCCCTCCCTGGAGGTTAGGAGGTGGGACTGAAAGTTCCAACCCTCTAAACACATGATTGTATTGCCTGGCATATAGCCCTTATTCTTAGGTTATCTAAGGGCTTTCCCAAAGTCACCTCATTAATATAACAAAAGATAACTAATTGTTTTCATCATTTAGAAAATTACAATGGTTTTAGGAGCTCTATGCCAAATAAATATTTCTTATTATTGTAAAGTACAATATCACAACAGGTCAACTTGTAATATGGCAACTGATTTCTCTAAGAGTACACACAAATAGGAAAGCAAAAGAGAATCAAACAGAAACTAGGCTTTTTGGAATCTAATCTCAAAAGTTCCAGCCCATAACATTTGCTGTATCTATTCATTAGAAGCAAGTTGCTAGATTCAAGGGGAGAGGACTGAACTAGGGCATGAATACCAGGAGGCAGAGATCACTGGGGGCCACCTCACGGGCTGCCATCCAGAGTGCTTATCACTCCATGTCAATATATATAAATCTCTCTCTTTGTTGTGGAAACTCTAGGGTATTCAGAGGTAAGGCTGAAGTAATTGGCTACTTGAACAATCCCTTATTGTTGTGGTTTTTAGGATGTTTACAATTCCCCACTAATTTTGTAATAAACATCCTTGAGCATATACATTTCACACTTCTCCTATTATTTCTGGAGGATCAAATTTCTAGAAATAAAATTGTGAGCCCAAAGGCTCTGCACAATTTAATTATTCAGATATGTTGCCAAATTGCTTTCCAAAAATGTTGTACCAATTTACCTTTCAACAATTTCTAATACTTTAAATACTAAATATTACAATGTTTTAATATTTTACTTTTCCATGACATAAGAAATATTGGGATGGTGCCACCTTCTTCTCTTCCCCAGTGTTCCTCCAGTAACTCCTCCAGTTAAGTATTTAATGATCTTAAGATGTGATCTCTATAACTACATATTTCTCTTAATTCCCCCACTTTGTGCAGCCTTTCTTCTTCACCAGGGAAATGGCGGTGAAGAATGTATTAGCTAGGATAAACTAGGTTATGCTGCAATAACAAACAAAGCTAGAAATCACCATGGTTTGCACATGAAAACTTATTTCTTGCTTACACAAAGTCCATTTTAGGTTTTGAAGGCTCTCCATAACACCTTTTCTTCCCAGAAGCTTCTACCAGGTGGTTCCACTGGATCAACATGTGGTGTCCTTGGCTGAAGAGGAAGAGAGAGCTGAAGGGTCGAGTACTAGCTTTTAACTACATCAGCCAGGAACAAACAGGCATCATTCTACTCGAACATGCTTTGACCAGAACAAGTCATGTAGTCCACTCAACATTCTTGGTGAACATTCAATTATTAATTAAATGTTTTAACTTTACTAAATATCAAATAACTAATACCAATAAACATTTAATATTAACACATTTCAATAACTAATATAGACACATAACATACTTGGTAAATATGTGAAAGTGATAATCTATTTACTATCTATTAAACTATGTATCTGTCACAAGATACGACAGGTACGTATACTTTTATGGATAGCAGAGGCCTCTCTCAATGAGCCCAGATATTGTCAACAAACTGGCAGCCTTGCCCTGACTTTGGTCTTCTTAGCAAAGTTGTACAAAAATATCAAAGAAAAATTGTAAGTCTCTAACCTTGCCTTGCTTCATGCAGACAGACGTGTGCCACTTCGTTCCACATGTTGAAATGGCCGTTGCCAGATGATGTATTTTTTAAGTGGACACAAATTGGCACTGGACTTTTCCACCGCTCCTGTTTCTAATCATCCATTGCCTGGGCATGTCAGGGTCAGGCTTAAAGACCTGCTAGAACTGGATTCAAGATTTATGAGAACGAGATGTAACCAGGCCTCTCCCAAAGGTTTGGGAAGAACAGCTGGAGTCTGGCCCTTTGCATCATGACAAGGACTATTAAAACCTACAGCAGTAGTTTTTTCTTTTTTTGAAAGGTGAGTATAAAAAAGCAAAAAGTAATCCAAAAGAATATCAAAGGCATCCTCATAAGAAGTGCCTTTAAAGCAAAAGATGTTAACAGCTCTGGCTCTCTATCTCACTCACATTTCAAACTCTGTGTAAACAAAAGGCAAAAATTATTAGGTTTGAACTGTGGATTTTCCCCCTTGACCCATTCCTGAATGGAGTTGAATCATTCCCACTCAAAGCAGTGAGGGGCTGTTTTGTTCTCCAGGCCCCACCCTGTGCTGATGTAATGCACACAGACTGTGTTTTCCTGATGAGTGTGCTAGGGAGGGTCCTTGCCAGGAGGAGGGAAGCTTTGCCCAGCACTCCTGGAATGGCGGGGAGAGAGAAAGCCTGAGAGCACAGATGCCTGCCGTGGAAGGAACTGACAGCTCACACTGAGTACTGGAAAGTTCACCTTGTCCTTTCTTTTCCCCCACCAGTTCCCTCCAAAACCATCCATCCCTGCAAGCTCATCATTCATCATCAGACAGCTCTGGTTTCCTGCAACTGGTTCCAGGGCCACACCTCCCTTCCTATGTAGCATGAGTTGAGGATGACACCCCAGCCTAAGTGTCCCCACCGGCTTCCCGCACCCAGGGTGGCCTCCGGAGGAAGAGGAAACAGACAGCCCAGAATCTCCCCTGTCCTTTCATGTGGACAGCCCTGTCATCTTCTCAAAGGAACTGTTTTATTTTTTAAATGTTTTATTTACTTTTAATGTCGACTTTGTATTTGGGAATATGTCAGGAATACCAAGGCAGAGAGCAAATTTTTAAAAAATGAAGAAGAATATAGGCATTCTATTTATTATAAACCCTTGTATATGCACACACACACAATTCTCCTCACTCTCAGTTCAACTCTTTGATGCCTTTACTTTCCCTAAAGGTTTTCAGTTTCCTGCTATTTGAAAATTATTTTAAACTCAAAAATTTTGTGCAGTTTCTTAAAAAATATGAGTGATATGTATAGATAAACTTTTTGTGTGTAATTTTTAAACTAATGTACTTCATTAACCCAATGTACTTCATTAAAAAATGTAAACAAATTTAAAGCATTTGTTTTATATTTAAAAAGCAAATTAGCATTTTAAACTAATTTTATTTTTTTCATATGAAAGCAACTTTAGTGAAAAAACTTTTACTAAAGAAGATATATTCCTACTGGCTCCATGGAAGCTGCACACAATCTTTGAATGTTAAAAAAATTGTTAAGTAAATCTACATTGCTGTGAACCATCGATTTTTCCTATGGAGTTTCAATGTATTCTCCCATCTAAATGCATTCTGATCTATTCAAAGATTTTAGCTAGCTTTCTGTTTGGTGGGTGATTTTTTTTGTATTCCCCTTGGAAAAAGGCACAAAAAATAGGGGAAAGCAGCCTCTTTATTTGAAGGAGAATAGAAGTCGTATATTGTGAAAAACAAAACGTTTTCAGGGGTTTTTTTCGTCACTGGCGGAGAGCATGTTAGCTAAGAAGCATTAAGAGGTCTGCACAAATGATTAAAATTACTAAAAACACAGTTCAGCTAAAAGCATTTATTTCAATGGTGAGGTTGTGGTCACGAAAACCTTAAATCTGGTAATAAGTAATAGTTTAAAATACAGTGTCTAGTGCAAATAACGCCCCTTTTTTATTACAAAATCCTTTATTACAAAATTAAAAGCATGTAATTCTGTAACACAACATATCACACTCAAGCACACCATATGACGTTTTAGGTGAAATATTCAAATTAAAACTGTAAATTATTACGCCCATATTACTATCCTACCAACCACACTCAAGCAGGTGTCACTTCAGCTGGACCTTGTATATTCCCAAAAATCTTCTAATACTTTTGGTTGAAACCATTCTAACCTCTCTAGCCAACCCCCCAAAATGTTTCTTATTACCAAACAGATAAAAAACTAAATCTATTTGAATTTATTAGCCTCAGATTAAAGAAAATTTAGAAATGGATTCTAAATTTTGCCTTGGGGCTCTGCCTCCTCTCAATCTTTTCAAACACCCATCAAGAGCCTCCACGTATATATCAAGTGCACACACTTAGGACTTAACTCAATGACTATCAATAAAGAAAATAGTTAAGAATGTGGGCTCTAAAATCACAGTGGGAATGCAGCTCCATCATTCTAGCTGTGTGATTTCATGCAAATTATTTAACTTCTCTGAACCTCTGTTTTCTTCTTAACAAAACGCCCATAATCATAGTAACTTCTTCTGAGGCTATTATGAGCAATAATTGAGCTCTGCCATGAAAGCAGTAAAAAAATTAGCCTTTATTATTCTTGGCTTTTTGACAATACTGGAGGGAATTTGTAACTGCTTACAATTTCTTGTTTGTTTTAATCATATATTCATAATTTATATGAACATAGTAATATGAATGCATATATGAATAATTCATGTACTCATAACTGATCTTGAGTTAAAATTCAAAAAATAAAGAACCCTGATATTCAAATTATAGCAATAATAAAGAGCATAAAAATAATAATTCTGCAAACTCATCTCAGTATGGTCTTTACCATATTCACAAAGGGCATTCCTTTCATCACTGTTTCTATATGTGTGAAGAAATTCCAAGTATTTCTAAAGCCAAAGTTACAAAAATTTTAGTTACAATTATTACCTGATTTAACTTTTATTTACTGGCAATAAAAACTATTCATATTTGAAATGTATTATTCATATAGGAGCACTTTCAAAGAGGAAGCTCAAAACTTCTCCCAGATTTAGATTGAGAAAGAAAACAAGAAAACCATAAAATTCAACCAGTTCAGCTTTTAAAGCACCAAATGCAAAAATTGCAAACACCAGATGGTAAAAGAATGTTTCTCTGTTTCTATGTCATCAAATAATTACATTTAATCCTGCCTTTTCCTATGTATTTATTGTCCTCATCCTCAAGTACAATATTTTCAATGTATTTATCTTACATTATGCTTTTTACTACATAATTTATGGAAACAAAAATAAATCAAATGCATCACTCATGAAATGGGGAACAGGCAAAAATGGGTCTCTCTATATATAATAAATGTTACTGGGACTGGACTCAATCTAAAATTAATAATAAAATAATTTAAAATAATACTTGATTTACCTAAAGTACCTTTTTTACTCTATACTACACATGTAATAAAATAAAAAAATTAGACTCTGAGGAGGACCAAGAGAGTATATCATTTTAAGAGGGCAAATAAGTCAAAAACGATTGGGAAACTATGCTGGGGCAGTGAGGAGTTTTATGCAAAGGAGGGAAAGAGAGACTTAAGAAGAACAAGACTAAGACAAAGAGAACAGTTAGGAGGCTGTTGGGAAAGCCCACATGAAAGAGGGTGAACACCTGAATTTAGAACTGTAACAGGATTGTCCTGAAGAGGAGAGATTTGGAACAATTTTAGGAGATAAAATTGTCAGGATCTGTGATGGCATGATGGAGTAGTTTCTTGGTGATAAATAAAATTAAAATAAAAGGGAGAAAGAAGTCATAGACGGCACCCTATTACCACTTGGCCAACAGAGGTGATAGTGCCACCCACTTAAGTAATGAGTGATGGGGACAAATTGTTAGGAGAGAAGATAATGAGCTCATCTTAGCCAATCAAGAAGTCAGGGTTTTTTCTTCCTCATTGAACATTTCCTTTCCTCCTCCTTTTTTCCTTTCTTCTACTCCATATAGCCTCTTTTTCTTTATCCCAATGCTAGTGACTTACAAAAACTCGGAATATACCTTGAAGGCTCTGGATTGTGGATAGAGGTAACGTATATTGCACAAAACTAACATCTGTTGTCAACCTGTAAAGCCAGCCTCGGCTGTGATCAATAGACCCAAGTTCTCGTTCTAGTTCTTTCATAAACCAACTATACAATCTTGTGCAAGTAACATATATTCTCAGGGTCTCAGTTTTTCTCTGCAATAAGAGGGGATGAATTATATAACTTTAAGTCTTCTTCTAATACAGAGATTTTAATTCCATAGAGTCAATATTTTTTGCTAAACACAGAGCTCCTTAGGCTTTTAATAATTCATGCAGTATTACAATGGTCAATTTTACATGGACTAAAATAATCATTTAATGCCAACTAGCAGGCTGCATCATAATGTTTTGGAGTTTTAGAGTAGAGAGCGAGAGAGGAAGGGAGGAAGGAAGGAAGGAAGGGAGGGAGGGAGGAAGGGAGGGGGGAGGAAGGGAGGGAGGGAGGGAGGAAGGAAGGGAGGGAGGAGGGAGGAAATTTTTATTTCATAGGGAAAAACTATTCAACTGAAGCCCTTCGTGCTCTGTGTTCTGGTGCACAGGCAAGTCACTTTCTTTTTTGCTTCAATATCCCCAGTTTTAAAATAGAAACAATAATCCTCCATCTACACCCCGAGAGTACAGGAGAAGATGATTAATAAAGTTAAGGGTTGAGAGGATGAAGAAAAGCATCGCAAGTAGGGTATGGTGTGCTCTCGGAGAAAAACACTTCATAAATAAAACCTTTTTTTAGGTTAGATCTTTTTTCACTGTTGTTCTACTACAGTTGTCCCCCTGGCCCTCCTCCACCCAGTCTACCCCCTGCTCCCACAGGCAGTGTCCACACTGCTGCCCATGTCCATGGACTCACACATGTTCTTTAATGAGGCCCTTCCCCTTCTTTCCTCCCTTATCCCCCTTCCCCTGCCCCTCTGGGCCCTGTCAGTCCTTAAATAAAACTTAATTATCTTACTTTCTATTGAAAATATCCCTCAGTTATGCTAAGATCCCTCAGTTAATCCTAAGACAACCTTTGTTTCATCTTGCTCCTTCCAAATGACAGGATAGATATAAAAGTGCTTTAAAAGAATAAAAAAAATTTCCTAAGGAAAATGGTATGTTCAAAATGGGGGGGGGGTATTAAAATAAACTCAGAAACCTCTAGATCAAGGTTCTCATTCCAAATCTGACAGTTAGCAAACAAGAAATAAAAACATGTGACAAAAAACCCTGAATTCAGTTTTCTCCTCCGTAACACAGAGATCCTCATATTCACTTACAGAATTGCTGAGATGATTAAATACAATCTACATACTCAAAGTCCTTAGCAGTGGACCTGACACATAATGTATGTTCAACAAATATTTGTTCTCCTGTCCCTTCTCTACAGTCATCCACCACACAGCCTCATTATGTCACTTCACTACAAAATTTATCAGTGGTTCCCCATTACCTTAGAGGTGAAATCTGAATTGAAATGGTGTTCAAGTCCCCTGCCCATCATCTCCTACTATAGCAGACACTGCTGCCTGTTTTCCTGGCAAAAGCAAAGGCTAGTAGTTTCCTGTGGAAAACATGTTTCTTGCTTCAAGGCTTTGGAAGATGCGACTGTTTTTTGCAAGGAATGCCCTTCCCAACCTCATCTGCCTGTCCAACTCCTACTCCTCCTACAAATCTCACCTCAAGTGTCACCACCTCTTGGAGGCCTCCCCTGATCCTCCTGGTTGAGTTAGGCGCTCCTCCCATGGGTCTTGTGGATGCACTTAAGCTCGCCGTTTTCATCATGCTTATTCTCGAATGTGCAACCCATCAGACTGGGAATATCTTGAGTATAGCTTTGATTGGATTTATTTCTGAATTCCTAGCACACGGTAGGGACTCCATATATAATTAAAATGTAAGAAGAATGGGAAGAAGCAGTGGAAAGAAAGGAAATAAAAGAGGAAGAGAGTAAAGGGAAGAAAAAAAGAAAGAGAGACTTGGCTGGTACAGCTCAGTGGATTGAGTGCTGGCCTGCAAACCAAAGGGTCACCGGTTTGATTCCCACTCAGGGCACATACCAGGGTTGTGGGCTGTGCCCCCTACTGTAACCACATATTGATGTTTTCCTTCCCCTGTCTCTAATAAATAAATAAGGTCTTTCTTAGAAAGAAAGAAGAAAGGAGAGAGAAAAGGGGATATGAGAGGAAGATAAAGAATTTTGACACTGTAATAACCCAGTCAATTCAAAGGGTATTTTTAGGAAAAATATTCTTCTATGTTGGTGATGCTACAAAGTTAAAGATTTATGAACTACCCAGGTTGAAATCTGATGGTAAAGAAAAATGTGAACTAATATAAATCAAATAACTTCAAAAATTACTTCTGTATTGACAGAAAAGGAAGGAGCCAGACGTGCAGCATATGGGTGCTAGATTAGCCACCAGAAACACTGCCCTGACCTGAAAACACCGACACACTGGTAAACGTCACCGAGCGAGGTTTCCAAGTCTGTGTAGACAGTGTGTAGAAAAGCCAAATGGGAAAAAAGAGACACACACACAGATACAAATGCCATGACACGCAGGGATAAGTAACTCTGAGGGTGATTTGAAGGCAGGCCTGCCCCTGTGTTTCATTTTTCAGGAAAGATCATTTCTTTGATGATCTTTTTTCCCTGCAGCCAAATGATTATGATTCTGAACTATGACTATGACTAATTTATGTCTTCAAACAAATTTTTAAAATTGAAAACCATTATCTTATTCACTGAACACCCTCATTTGAAAAAAATCAACACCAAATGATACTTGAAATCATGATATGACACTTTCAACAACCACAGAACATGTTTGAAGGAACATGTCCTTCAAAATAAAAACTGGGATGACATTAGCAGGTCAGCACACCAGCTGTCATTTCAGTGTGTTCTCTGTGCCGACCTCTCAAACTGAGTCCATTGGATGAACCAAAGGAAGTGCCTGGGCAACAAGTGGGTAAGGGCTGCAAATTCTTAGAAAAATGTTCAGAGATACAAGAAAGATAGAAAGATTAAACTAAGCAGGACTCCCTTATGCCAGGAATTAATAATATCTTTTATGGTAAATATATTTCAATGCCTTTGAAAAGGACACCCTCTCTGGTGCCGGGGCCAGCATCTGACCTTGCCTCAGGTGAAACACTTTTCTGGTCCAATTCTTGTGCCCAGCTTTGGAGAGCTCTGCATGGCCAGACACACAGAAACACCAAATGCAGGCCCAAGCTTTCCAATCTTTGACTTCACAGGGCACAGAGTTATCAGAGTCACCACAGAGCATAATTTCCACGCAAACTGCTCTTCGTGGAGGAGGAAAGCTCTTGCTACACCTGGTTGAAACAATTATTTGCAGCATATCCCAGATTTTTTTTTTACTGGGTCCCTCATTATGAAGGTTTTGCCCATTCACATGTGAACTGTAAACAGACTGACAGACGGAATTCTTTTGTATAAATGATTTCAGATACACTACTCCTTCGTGGCTGTGTCAGTTGTTTACAGTATCAAAAAGCCACAGATACGCCTAAAAGTAAGGCAAGTCCATATTTCTGCCAAACATTTGCACAACATCTATCCATAGTTCGTACCCGGTGCCCAAAGTGTTGCTGACGAAACACAGTTTCTCAAGTGTGTTTATGAGCAGTGTCTCCTCCAGATGCCCCAGGAACTTTCTCAGAGCACCCCCCCGCCAAAGTGGCCCATATTTTTGTGAAAAGGCTACAGAGATGGCAATGCAACTGGAAGCAAGCTGAAAAACAGGATGGCCCTAGAAGAAATGCAACGATGTACAAGTGGAAAATGCTCTCATTTTCTCTTCACACGTTTTTTTCTCTTGGGTTTAATATACTTTGTCCAAGGCAAAGGATTCATTTCTCTTTTTTTCCTGCAACTCATCTTCAAGAGTCTTAGGAAATGTATTTTGCAAACATTCATGTCCATTTCAGATTTCTCTCTCTCATCCCCTTCAGCTGTTTAAGCACCTTATCCTCAATTCCACACACTTCCTCTGAGGCAATCCTCTTTCCTGGCCATTTGAACTATTTAGAATCCCTTTTTCATTTTTTTCATATTTCCTCCTACCCAAAAGTTTACTTTTTCTGAGGAAATGATTGATCTCATAATAATACCTGATACTCTTCAAATTAGTACAGTTGGGATAGCTTATCTGATTTGCCTTATGTATGAAAGCTGTTTTTATAGCTTTATTGAGATATATTTGGATGTGCTATAATTCATTCTTTTGAAGTATATACAACTCAATGTTTTGTCACATAGTCACATAATTGTGCAACCATCACCGCAATTTATCTATTACAGAACATTTTCATTACCCTAATTAAGACCTAGTATCCATTCAAGTCCTTCCCCACTACCGACCCCACACCCCCAACTGCCCCCGCCTTAGGCTACCATTCATCTACCTTCTATCTGTATGGATTTCCCTGTCCTCAACATTCATATGAGTGGAACTGTACAATATGTGGTCTTTTGTAACTCACTTGTTTCATTTAACATAATGTTTTCAAGGTTTATCCATATTATAGCATGTGTCAGAATTTTCTTACTTTTTAATTGCTGAATAATATTACCATGTATGGCTATATCATTTTATTTATCCATTCTCCAGTTGATGGACATTGGGTTGTTTCCACTTCTGAATATTATGAATAATGCTAGTGTGAAGATTTGTATATAAGTTGTTATGTGAACATATGTTTGCGTTTCTCTTGAGCATCTAGCTAGGAGCGAAATTGTTGGATACTACAGTAACTTGATTATTAATCTTTTGAGGAACTGCCAAACTGTTTTTCCAAAGTAGCCACACCATTTCCTATCTCCACTATCAACATATGAGGGTTCCCACTTCTCTACATTCTTACTATTATCTATGTTTTTTATTATAGCCTTCCTGGTGGGAACAAAGTGGTATCTCACTGTGGTTTTGATTTGCATTTTTCTTTAAGGCTAATAAATTTTAGTATCTTTTCATATGTTTATTTGCTATTTGTGTATTATTTTAGAAAAATATCTTTCAAATTTTTTGCTCATTTTTTAAGTCACCTTTTTATAATTAGTTGTAAGAGTTCATATATTCTGGATACAGTCCCTTATCAATGTATGGCTTGAAAATATTTTCCTCACAGGATGTGTGCTATCTTGCACTTTCTTTGTGGTATCATTTGAGGCATGTAAGGTTAGTGTTGATGAAGGCCAATTCATCTTTTCCTTTGTCACTTGTATTTTAGTCTCAGATCTAAGAAGGCTTTACCCAACCCAAGGTCATGCATATTTATTCCTGTGTTTTCATCTAATAGTCTATAGGTTTAGCTCTTACATTTAGGTCTATGATCTTTTTTGAGTTAATTTTGTGGAATGGTATATGGAATTAATCAAACTTCATTCTTTTGAATGTGTATATCCATTTGTACCAGCTCCATTTGTTGCAAACTTTATTTTTTTTTCTCCCTTTAAAGTCTTTACACTCTTGTCAAAAACCATAAGTGCAAAGGTTTAATTTTGGACCCTCAGTCTTATTCCATTGATTTATATGTCTATCCTATGTAAGTTCAACACTGTTTTGATTACTATGGTTTTGCTAGATCTCCCAGCATCTTGTGAATAGAATTGGCCAGGACAGACAGGCTTTCACCATTAAGCATGACATTAGCCGTAGGCTTTTTGTAGATGCTATTTATCAACTTAAGGAAGTTCCCTTCTGTTTTTAGTTTTTGTTATGTGCTTTTATTATGCAAGGGTGTGGAATTTTGTCAAATTCTTTTCTGTTTTTATTAACATAAACATGTTGATTTTTTCTTTGTTATTACATTAGCTAATCTTTTAGAGGTTGAACCAGCCTTGCATTTCTGGAATAAATTTTACTTAGTCATGTATATAATACTTTTACAAAAGCTTTTTGAAATATTTTCAAGTTAAAGAAGGGAAGAAATATTAAATCTGCCATTCATGAATTCACTGATTCTGTGCAATACAAGTTTGGGGACCAATCTTAATGTCACATGAACTTTGAGCAGTAGACTTGGTAACCAGCTTCCTAACAGCAAATAAATGATTCCCACAGGTTCCTTGAGCCTGACTTATTGGGAAAACTTTGGGCATGGTGGGTAAGTGATAACTGAATGTGGGTCTAATTTCCAGCTGTAAATATATACAAATGATACATTACAAATCAGAGGAACTAAGATGGGAGAATAGTGGGCAGAGAGAAGGAATCACCTAGCAATCAAAAAGTGTAAATACCCAGAAGTTTAAGAACCATGAAACATACAATACATATAAGAACCATGGGGACATACAGTTATTTCTCTTACTCATTAGTGTGAAAAAATAAAGGTAGAACAGATAGAAATTAAGGCTCAGAGAAGTTAGATGAATCTATTAATGTTGGAGCATTTGGCTCCCTGTCCACTTTCCCTTACAAGGGCCACCTCCTCTTAACAATGATGCTCACATGTGGCTGTATGGCCAGCACTTTATAGTTTGCAAATCACTGCACATACATGATCCTGCTTCATTCAGGGGCCTTGCACAGTGTCCCCTGCCCCATGTGACAGTTAAGGACAGTTGCTGAGTGAACCATTGCCTCTTTGGTGATGACAGTGGCAGGACTTAGTCTCAAAATTATGAAGAATTTTGTTCCATATTTTACATAGTAGTCAGGGCAACAGAAATTTAAATTGTGTGATTCACTGCACTAAAATAGAAG
Organism: Tonatia bakeri; assembly: GCA_004024845.1. NCBI lineage: Eukaryota > Metazoa > Chordata > Mammalia > Chiroptera > Phyllostomidae > Tonatia > Tonatia bakeri. The sequence goes on from PVIA01000075.1 coordinate 256,688, forward strand.
TAAATGTAAAGGGATGAACCATTAAGCAATGATCTATACAAATCTGGGTTGCTTCTGAGTAGAACCATAGAGTAAACAGAAGCCAGTGCTTTTAATCTGCTGGCAAATATAATGCAGTGGTACCCAGACATTCATACTGAACTAAAAGCACAGAGAGAAAAGTTACTACTTTACAGCAGCAACTAGGACAAACCATATATTTTTTGGCATCTTGAAAATGATTTGGATAAACTAATTCAGTATAAAATTAAAACTATCCATATCGACCAAAAAGAACATCTTGTAGGTCCCTGCAATTGATACCCTAGTAAAATGGAGACTTCCTGCACTTATTCCTTAGGCTGGATTGTGGGGGGTTATACCACAAAGACACCATATGGGATAGGAGTGGGGTGTCTTTACTGACAGTACAGTGCAGAGAAAAGAGTTTGTGCTTGGGAAACAGTCATCTCAGATCCTTTGGAGAAAGAGGACGGGTGAATTGATAGCTGAAAAGCAAATGGCCTTGTTAGCAAAAGATCTGGGAATTACACTAAACTGGTGTCTTTAGGCAGAGGAATTCACTGCTAGCCTTCCATTTCTCCCCTAACAAGTGGAAATAAACTTAATCTGTCCTTCCTCACAAGCTGCTATGCACTTGAAAGGAGATAATGTCTTTAAGGTAATTTCAATACTCCAAAATAGCAAGTACATATAAAGTAGTATTGTTATTAACTGAAACACCAATTATATCAAGACCACAAGAGGAAACTAGAGGAAAGAAACTGAGTCAGGGAAGTTGGGAGGGAGGCGAGAGAGGTGCAGTAACTCGGGGTCTTGTTGGCGAAATCCAAACTGCCCAAATCTAAAGACTCACAGAGATATTGACTGAGGCATCTGTGTCAAACAAACGTCTTCCTGTTCAACCCCCACTTGAACGTCACAAAGTACTTTATGCTGGCGCACACCACTCCAAAATGCATTTTATAGAGTCTTACGAACAAAATTAAACTATATAATCTCCAGCCACCTTTCCCCCTTATTTTCTTTTTATTTTAGTATTTTGAGCCTAATCAAGACAGCCTTGTGAAATAATTTTAATGCCAGTTTAAAACCTAAAATGTGAAGCAGGTGGATAAAATGGAGACTCTGGGAGCCATAGAACTGCCAAAAAAAAAAAAAAGTAAAATATCTTTCCAGGAATAGTGTTCGCAATGTGTGCGCTGTTGTAACAGGGAAGGAGACTTGCCTGCAAGGGCAGAGAGGAGAAGACTGTGTGGGTGCGGGAGAAGCTGAGAAAGAGTACTTAAAAAACTAGATAAGCTAAAAATTCCCTTGGCATTGAACCAAGTAAATGTTCTTTGAAAAGGCTGGGCCCAGGTTCAGGGGAAGGCCTGGGGTACAGAACCCTTTTGACTGATAGCATTGATCAGCTATTACGGTAATAGCATTAATCAACCCAAATTCCGTAAGGCCCTCCACAATGTGCCCAGCCCCACTTTTTGAAACAGCCTCTTCTTTTTATAATGTCAATTTCAGAATGTACCCTTGGAGTGACTAGGAATCCCCACCACTTTAAAGTATTTCTCTTCTAAAGAATTTGTTTGAAATAACATTGTTTGCACTTGAGGCTTATCCTTCATGAGTAAAAGTCCTACAACACAATCTGAATTATTAGGATACTAAATATGCAATGCAAATATGAGCAAAACAGTGAGATTCAGCATCATCAGTCCATACTCCACAGATTTTGATAAAGCCTGCAAGGTAACCTAATTTATTCTACATATGTGTCCTTGGCATTTCTACGACAAAGTAAACACAATTGTGCTTTGGTATAAAGCCATGGCCTAGCAACTACCTTTAAGCCCACCTGTCTTATAGGTCATTTCATTTCTGATTTCTAAGATTTTTTCATGATAATGTACTAATTTGGTAGTAGTTAACATAAATGCATTTAAAAATTATACTGCAGCAAATCAATATTTCTCTCTCTAAAAATCAATTTTTTTAAATCTTTTAAAAATCATACCACTGCATCCTAAAATGTAAGAATTTAATTACACAAATTGTCAACAAAATGGATGCCTCATCAAAATTCAAGTGTGGAAACAAAAATACTACCCTTACCCTTCAAAAGTTCATGTGATCAAGGACCCGAAAGGCAGAATCCCCTTGGGGAAGTGGATCTGAGCCGTGTGTGAGACGGCAGCACTTGGAGCTGCCGCAGCCTCGGAGCGACGCCGTCCAGAGCGGTAGCTGTCGGCCTCGTCTGAGCGCTGAAATGTGGCTAGTACCACTAAGGAACTGAATTTTAACTTTATTTCACTTTTATTAGTTAAAATTTAATTTTAAAAACTGAGAATTTACTTATTGGAGAACCTTTAAGCACGTTCAAAACAACTTTGTATATAAATCTACTTCTTTGACAGTAAATTTTATGAAATGTACACACAGATCCAGTACTGAATTTCTGATGAATATTTAGTATCTGACTTGAGATGTGCTATAAAACATACACAGGATTTCCAAAATGTAGCAAAAAAATATTTTAAATCTTCCATTAATCATTTTTAATATTGATTACATGCCAAAGTAATGATCTTGATATAGTAAATATTATTAAAATTAATTTCACATGATCTTTTACTATTTAAAATGTGACTAATAGAAGATTTAAAATTACATATATGACTTGTATTTCATTTCTACTGGACAGTCTGATTTAGAGTAGTATGCTTCTAGACACAGATAAAAGTATACAAATAATTAATTAAGAATTCGGTCTATAAAAGCAATCTTATAGACAAAGTAAACTCATATAGCACTTTTTGAAGCCTCAAAGTTCAGGGTGAGACCACACTCAGGGGGCCCCATTAGAGCTCTGGGGACCTCCCAGTGAGAAAGATAAGGTGTGTAGAGTTCAGAGCAAGTCAAAAAGAATTACTGAATGGCTAGAGGGGTTGACTTATGATGGGGGAAAATAAAGGAATGAAATCCAAGGAAAGACCAAAGATGCTATAATAGTCTGCAAAGGACAGAGGGGAATTAGTTGGCATGACAAAGGAGGTTGTAACTAGAAGTAATGGGATAAAGGGAAGAAAGGAAAATCTAGGCTTGAGACTTTTCAAGTTGAGGAAAAACTAAACAGGGCTCAGGGGCTGAGGCTGACCCAGGATTGACAAAGGAATGGAGGACGTGACCCAGAGGACTGCCCAGCTCTGGTTTCCAAAACCCATAATTTGTTGATGGAGGTGGGTGTGGCAGACAGAGGAGGAGCTGGGAGGACAAAGTGGTTGGCCATTCTGATCTCTGGTGATACTAAAACGGCTATCGTCTCTCTGCTTCTTTGGCTGCCTGCAGCATCATTTTGGTGGCGTTGGTGTATGCCCCCTCTGTAGTCCATTTCATATGCATGTGTGTCTGCACAAAAATTCCACCAGGAAGAGTGTCTCACGAGGCAAGTCTGCTAAAAGACTCGGAGAGCTGCGAGGCCACAGATAAGATGCACCTGTTTGTTACCAAGTGTTCCTTTCCCAACAGTTTCTTTGTGAAACAGAAGTAGAAAGAAGTGAGCCCAGGCCTGAAGATTGAAAACAGATTGATGTTCACACACATGCGCCAAACCTCTTTCTCAACAGCCTTCCAACACACAACGCAGAGACTCCTCACAAATACCGGTATGGGAGACATTATCTCCAAGACTTGATAGATCACCAACTTCAAAATATGTTATAGTTGTCACCGACATGCAAACATCACTCTGGTGACTTTTTAGTAACATCGCCTATGCTCCACTGCAAGATTACAAAAAGTGATGTGTTCCCACAGTCACAATCAATGGAAAGGAAATGAACATTTAACTACTGTTAATTCAAATACACTGTATCAGAAAGGAACTTTCCATTATCATCAAGGACATTCATAGGTGGAAGGGAATATCACACCCCTTTTTCCTTGTGCCTTATAGTCTCCTTACTAATAAAAAATCGAAAATAAAAAGCAGTAATTCTTCAAACCCTTGCACACATCTCTAGCAGGTTCCTCCTGTTCTGCTGCTTTGTTACATGTAAAACATAAACAGGCCAGTTCTAATTTTTTTTTAATCAGCACTGGTGGGGGACTTCTTTCTTACAGGACTCTAATTCCAGTAGCATGGGTTCTACAATGAGAGAGCCAGGGTTTGAATTCTGGCTCTCCCACTTAAGAAGGTATAACTTTAGGCAAGTTCCCTTCTCCTTTGAGCCTCAGTTTCCTCATCATTAAACAAGGTCTCCTATCTCTCTCGTAGCAGGTTGCTTAGAGAAGTATGTGAGCTAAAATATCCATATAGGAAATTCTTAGCATGGTACCTGACACCGAGAACACAGACATACATTCTTCGTTGTTGTTTCTTTTGCTGTTGTCATGGTGATGACTGACATGACAGTCACCACTGACACGGCACTGCATGTCTGTTAGGGAAATATGAGCAGTTAAGACAATCAAAAGCAGAGATTTAAAGAAATCCAGTTCTCTGTAGGGAAAGTAACAGGTTGCCTCACCTGCCAAACACATACTGGAGAGTAGACTCCACTCTTTATTCAGCAAAATGACTCTTGAACCTTAAGATCAAATGGGTTGGCTGAGTGTACTTGAAATGGCCATTGCATAACTCTGTTAGGCTAAACTGGGATAAATTATTAGCACGGCCCTGGAACTGTGCTTCATTGTGCAATCAAGGGATTCTGTATGGTTTTACTTTTCATACAAAAAAATATCAAAAACTAGAACCAGAAAACATTTGGAATTTTTTTTAGTGCATGGCCAGATCTTACAACATCAGTGATTTAAACCAGGCATAGAATATGAACTCAACCAGGACTCTAATATTCCTGTATTACTTGGTTACAGCGAACAATGCAGTCGCTGGCTATTGCTGAAACTCTGCAGCATGCAGAGGCTAAAGGGTCTGTGCAGACAACTGGAATCTCACTTTCAGAGTTACTCTCCTGGCATGCTGGAATGACTCAGTACTACGAGGCTAAGCCTTCTGCACCATAAGTAAAAAATAAAAATATTAAATTTAATAAGTTCAGAGATGAAAATCAAAGCCACATTTACTGCCAAGGAAGCCAACTAACAATGATGTGAAGCAAGGAGAGAGGAATCTATTTTCACCACTGTTTAAATGTCCAAGAAAATGATAGCGGAAGAAAGAAGTATGTATATAACTCCAATGTACCATGAGCCGTGGCCTCCTTTCCAAACGTCTTCAAGAGGTACACACAGGATTTCATAAGTCCATTAGGAAATGATTTTCTAAATGGCTACAATTCTACCAGCACAGCTTTTCCTGAAAGAAGAAGCTGTTGATTTGCATCTTCTGTGCTGTCTTTTCCAAAGAGCCATTAAGCGAAGAAGCAGCTATGAACAAGTACCTGAAAAGAATGGGATCAAGGCAATGGTACAAAGCTTTGTCCCAGCAATCTGAATGCAGGTGTGAGAGACACAAACCAGGTGGCTAAAAGGCTTCTTTGTTTGAAGCTGTCAGTAGGAGGACCTGATTAATCTCATGCCCCATCCCTAAACTCCCTTTTAACTATGTCAAGACATCGCCTCACATCAGGAAGTCTACAATGACATGGCTATGTGCTAAGCTCAGTTAATGTGGCCCTAGGTTTAAACACTTCAGGTTGAAAGTGGATAATTGGTGGTAGTGGATTTTAAAAGCTCACACAGGTGCCTTTGAAAAGAGGTCAAAAGTCAAGTGCATCTCTCCTGAGAGTACTGGCAAGCCCTTCCTAAGGAGATCAAAATTCTTTTACACAAACCCCCAGGGTCTTGTAAGAACTGTTATTAATTTAGTTCTGTATGTTCCAAATAATGGAAAAACGATACCACATGTGTATATTACCAGTAACCTGGGCATATTTGTTCCAGAGAGGTAGACGTTAGATAGATTTTCACCTGGCACTTCTGGATTGCTAATGAAGTAATCCACTTTCTAACAGGGCAAAACTGGGAGTTCAGGTCAGGGTAATGAACCTTGAAAACGGTGAAAAGCCTGAGGGGGAAAAAGAGTATAAACATAGGAATGTGTTGTCATATACTGAGTGTATTTGTAAAACCAAAGCTATGGGTTTTAACTACAGCTCACACAAAAAAAGTCACAAACATTACTCTGTGTACTCCAAGTTCCAAAAAAGTCTGTTATTAAGCATTTTCTCTTTTTATTTAAAATAAGTTACAAAGTTTCATCATCATAACATACTTTATGTGTTTTGAAAAGCACCCAAACACTCCAGCCATTAACTGGTACATTTGAAATACCAGTTGGGAAGAGTTTTCTAGTTCAATTTGGAGGTCTTCCACTATCCATCTTTACTTTTTCTTTCCACCATTTGTTAGACATTTCTATTAAATGTGTCTACAATTCTATTATAATTAAGGTATGTTATTTATTAAAACACTGTATTTGATGTTAACTTTAAAACAGGAACATGTAGAATATTTTATGTTTTTACATATATCCAGTAAAATATTTAATTTTATATCTTTTGTATCTGCACATAAAAAGCTACAATAGCATACCAATATTATTTAAGCCTACATATATATCCATTAGAATGGCTATTAATAAAAAATACAAGTGTTGGAGAAGATGAGGGGACATTGGAACTCTTATGCACTTTTGATGAGAATATAAAAAAAAAATGGTGCAGCCACTACAAAAAAAACAGCATGATGATTCCTCTAAAAATGAAAAATAGAATTACCAGATGATCCAACAATTGCACTTCTCAGTGTATATCCAGAAGAACTGAAAGCAGGGATCCAAGCAGGTATTTATGCACCTGTGTTCAGAGCGGAACTGTTTGCAATGGCCAAAAACTGAAGCAAGCCACATGTCCATCAACAGACACACACACACACACACACACACACACACACAAGGATATTATTTAGCCTTGAAAAGGAAGGAAGTCCTGACACATGCTACAACATGGATGAATCTTAAAGCCATGTTAAATGAAATGAGCCAGACACAAAAGGCAAATATGCTATTGTTCCACTTATAAATTCATAGCGACAGAAAGTAGACTGGTGGCTGCCAGGGGCTGGAGGGAGGGGAAATGGAGAGTTAGTGTTTAGTGTAAACAAAGTTCCAGTTTGGGAACATAAAAAAAGATCTGAAGATGGATGTTGGTCGTAGTTGCACAAAAATGTGAACAGACTTAATGCCACTGAACTGTATACTTAAAATGGTCAAAATGGTAAAATGCATGTTATGTATACTTTACTATACCACATAATTTTTTAAAAATTAAAAAAATCCTTCACGTATTAGTGCTCTGGAGACGGGCTCTGGATTGGATGTGCTGGGTTGCTTGACTGCGCTTAAGCCTGATGCACTGTTACTAATCAAAAGAAAATGTGTGTCTTTCAAGACCTTAAAGAATCCAATTGGCTTGAGCAAACAGATAAAAACAAGGGTGTAGCTGACATTTTGAAACTGGTACACAAGTTCTTGGACCCAGTCACTCCATACTTAAAATTAAGAAAAAATGTTTGTCACTAAAATTTTTAATGAAAATCACTGGTTTGTCATAGCAGTTTTGCCACAAAATCGTGGTTTCACTCAAGAAATGGGGAAAGAAAAGGAAAAAACTCTTTCAGAAATCACAATTCAATTCAAATTCAATGTTAAGCACACATGTCCATGGTATGTCACAAAACCAAGTCAACAGCATAAAAAGTAACATGAGGTTTGACTAACTGGTGTTAAACAGAACGTGTTCATTGCACAGAAGAGGGACTTGCCAAGGCGTGTTAGGGACTGAGCTTCCAATTTGAACTCAGAATACAAAAGAAATGGCTCTAAGATCTGAGTGGCTGTTCTAACATTCACACAAGTCCAAGAAATTCCAAGCACAAATCCCAGGAACGTAAGTCTATTTAAAGTGTTCTACTTAAAGTGTTAACAGAGGACAGTTCAATTAACAGCATGTAACTTTTTTTTTTTTTTTTGAGAAGAAAATCCCTTAACTTGCCAATAGTTTAAAAACTCCATCATGTTTCAAAGTCTGGGAAAAGATTCAGTTTCTACCAAGGAGATTGCCCTTGGAGAGCTTGCTAAAGACTTCGGTTAACCAAGAAGCTATAAACCCCAATGTTCTATTACTCACACATCTTTCACTGTTGATAGATCACAGCGGTTCAATTGATTGCTTATAACTAGCAGTATTCTCTGGTTGACATTCACCAATAAGGAGAAAGTTCCAGACTCAATATTCCCAATGCACACTTTCCCAGCCAATTTTCATTTACCAGTAAAGTAACAACGATAACCAGAGGTAGCGGACGGTCACAGAGATATTGGCTGGTCACGCTTGATTTCTGCTGTCTCATAATCAGCCTCATGACTGAAAACTTTCTGTTTTTTAAATTTTTGTATTGATTATGCTGTTACAGTTGTCCCATTTCCCCCCTCACTCCCCTCCACCCTGCCCACCCCTTCCCACCCACATTCCCCCCTTTAGTTCATGTCCATGTGTCATAAATTCTTTAGCTTCTACATTTCCCCTACTATTCTTGCCCTCCCCCTGTCTATTTTCTACCTACCATCTATGCTACTTATTCTCTATGTCTTTTCCCCCTCTCTCCTCCTCCCACTTCCCTGTTGCTAACCCTCCATGTGATCTCCATTTCTGTGGTTCGAATGTTCCTGTTCTAGTTGTTTGCTTAGTTTGCTTTTGTTTTAGGTATGACTGTTACTAACTGTGAGTTTGAAGTCTTTGTTTATTGTTCATATTTTTAATCTTCTTTTTCTTAGGTAAGTCCCTTTAACATTTCATAAAATAAGGGCTTGGTGATGATGAACTCCTTTAACTTGGCCTTGTCTGAGAAGCACTTTATCTGCCTTTCCATTCTAAATGAAAGCTTTGCTGGATAGAGCAATCTGGGATGTAGGTCCTTGCCTTTCAGGATTGGAATACCTCTTTCCAGCCCCTTCTTGCCTGTAAGGTCTCTTTTGAGAAATCAGCTGACAGTCTGATGGGAACTCCTTTGTAGGTAACTGTCCCCTTGTCTCTTGCTGCTTTTAGGATTCTCTCCTTCATTTTTACCTTGGCTAATGTAATTACAATGTGCCTTGGCGTGTCCCTCTTTGGGTCCAACCTCTTTGGGACTCTGTGAGCTTCTTGGACTTCCTAGAAGTCTACTTCCCTTGCCAGATTGGGGAAGTTCTCCTTCATTACATATTCAAACACGTGTTCCATTTCTTGCTCTTCCTCTTCCCCTTCTGGTACCCCTATAATTCGGATGTTAGAACGTTTAAAGGTGTCCTGGAGGTCCCTAAGCTTCTCCTCATTTTTTTGAGTTCTTATTTCTTCATTCTTTTCTGTTTGGTTGTTCCTTTCTTCCTTCTGGTCCACTCCATTGATTTGAGTCCCAATTTTCTTCCCATCACTATTGTTTCCCTGTGCGTTTTCCTTCATTTCTCTTATTGTAGCCTGCATTTGTTCATCTAATTTGTGACCAAAAACAACCAATTCTGTGAGCATCCTATCACCAGTGCTTTGAACTGTGCATCTGATAGGTTAGCTATCTCTCGGTCAATTAAAAAAATTGGCTCTGGGGCTTTTAATTCTGTTTGAGCCATCTTTTTCATTTTTTATTTTCCTTTGATCTGGTTGCGGATGTTATGGAAGGGGGGTGGAGCCTTAGGTGTTCACGGGGCGGGGCACCCCAGTCGCTGGGTTGTGACGTTGTGTGTGGGGGCAGGGTCTGAGAGGGGACAATGGCACCTGCTCTGCTCTCTCTAGGGCTCCAGTCCCCCCTGCTGCCTCCCACAAGCAAACTGGGCCCCCCTGGTGCTGGCTCCCGGGCTGGTGGGCTCGTGCATTTTCTTGGACTCTGTGGGTCTCCCCGAGGAGCCTCCTGCGAGGCTGAGAGAATCTCCCGGCCTCAGCTCCCACAGGTGTTTTCAGTGGGTGCTCTCAGACTTTGTTTCCTGGCGGTGCTGGGTCCCTGGGTTGCATGGTCTGTGTTGCTGCCCGTTTCGCTTAGTTTATCTGCGCACGAATGTGTGGCTGCGGATAGCCAGCCGCCTTGCACCCCTCACTGGGTCTGCTAGTCGCCTCCCGTGCCCAGGGTCCGCCCCCGGCCCGCCAGCTGCCGTCTGCGCCCTGCGCGCCCGCACCTGCCAGCCACCGCTCCTTCCCGCCGGGACCCCCGACCCCTCTCCGCAGGCCTCCGACTCCGCCCTCCTTACTGGTCTGGTTGTACGGTATTCAGACTTCAATTCAGTTCATTTCTCTCTGTTCTGGTTGTTTCTTGTTTCTCAATTTTTGTTGTCCTTAGTTTTGGTTGCGCAAGGAGGCACACTGTGACCACCTATGCCTCCATCTTGGCCGGAAGTCCCGACTGAAAACTTTCTTAAAGAAACAAAACACACACACACAATATTAGTAAAAGTAAGGACCACATACATTGAAGCATTTAGTAAAACTAAGGTTTTAGGAGTGCTACTCATTATCCTTAATAAGTGTTATTGGTAATTTGCTAGCTGAGTTACTGACAAGTATCTTTCTTTGGTTTTGACCTTGGCTGCATAAAAGTGTGTTAGATTATAAGTTCCATGAAGTCAGACACCACATCTGCCACTCCCAGAGCTGAGTCCTCAGCTCCTGGCACAGTGCTGACCCACATTGGGTGCTCCATGCAAATAGGTGTGGGATCAATTGATGAAAACATAAAAGCAGGTAACACCATTGGAAGCAAATAGAATTTAAGAACTTAAAGCAAATTATGGGATGCTTACCATGTGCCCAATACCATTCTTAGTGGTTTACCTGGAATATGTCATTTCATCCTCAAAACAGTCCTATAAAGTAGTCCTTTTTAAATATTTGTTAATTTTTTCAATTTCAGTTTACATTCAATATTATTTTCTATTAGCCTCAGGTATATAGCATAGTGGTTAGACAATCATATACTTTACAAAGGGTTCCCTCCGATATTTCTAATACCCAGCTGTTCCCACACATAGTTATTATAATATTGTTGACTCTGTTCCTTATGCTGTACTTTACATTCCCCTATTTTGTATCTACCAATCTGTACACCTCAATCCCTTCATTTTTTTCACCCAATCCCCCAAATGTCTCCCCTCTGGCAACCATCAGCCTGTTTGAAGTGGTCCTATTATCATCCTCATTTTATAGTTAAGGAAACTAAGGCACAAAAGCACAGAGCTTGATTGGTGGATCAAGAAGCGGGAGATCTAGTTTCAGAGTCTACACACTTACTCTAACACATTATATGAAATCTTAAACTAAGATTGTGAGAAGTTACAGGAACTCAGACCCTCCCCTCCCTAAAAGTAGACCTTGAAGGTATAACATTTTTAAAACACTAAGGTGGGTCATTTCAATCAGAAATGCTCACTTATAGGTATGAAAATGGAATTACTAAGAGGAAAAATAGCAATGTCTTGGTATATCAGCCAAAACAATGTTTTTTTTTAATCACTTCCTCAGACCCTCCAAATATTAGAGAGACAAACCAAGGCGCCATCTATTCCTGCTCTTTACCCTTTGCAAGTGTTTAGAACTGTACCTGGCACAGGTGAGTGCTATATAAGTGCTGTCATTACACGAATCTCTTCTTTGATACAGCTATCTGGTCACATTTTTTGTACTTCAACTCCTGCAGATGCAGGGGGGATGGCCAAGTCCATTGCAAGCACTTTACTACCAGTACTTACACTGAGATAAAATACAAGCTGGTATTTTCCCTGACCAATTTGGCAATTCAAAACAACTTTTGTATAAAATCGTCCTCTTCTGTAGGACAGCAACTCAGGTATGTGAAGGTAATACCATGTTCCTTAAGTAATCACTTGACGTCCTCAGGTTCATTAACCACTTTTTTGGTTCCATGAATTGAAACTGTCCTTACCAATTTGAATGGCCTGTTCTGGATACCATCTAACTAGTCACTGTGCCTCCTAAAGTATGACATCACAATTGGACATAATAGCTGCTGCTTTCTGACTAAAGCAGCTTTTCCAGGGATTGTTAGATATCTCCCGATCTGGAAACTACTTTCAATGTAGCCCATTCTCTAGCCATTTTTATGCTTGCATCATAATGTTGATTCATAATAAAATGGAGGTCATCTAAGCCCTGGCCAGTGTAGCTCAGTTGGTTAGAGCATCATCAATAACCAAAAGATTGAGGGTTCTAACCCTGGTATAGGTTGCAAGTTCAATTCCAGTCAAGGCACATACGTAGGCTGTAGGTTCGATCCTGATCCAGGCACTTATAATCTCCCATCAGGCTGCACACAGGAGGCATCCAGGAGATGCTTCTGTCTTGCATCAATGTTTCTCTCTCCCCCTTTCTTTCCCTCTAAAAGCAATGAAGAAAATGTCCTCAGGTGAGGATAAAAAAAATGGAGGTCAACTAAAATTCCTGACCCATGACCATATGCTCTTGAACTCACACTTGGGAAATTAATACTTTGACCCTAACTATTTGGTTTTGTTTTTATTGAATTAAGTTTCATCTGTTTTGGTCTAGATTTTTGAGATTGTTTTATAATTTTAATTCCATTGTTATATGGGAATTTTACAATAAAGGCAGTAAAACTTGAGCTTTCAAAGCCCCTCACTTGTACGGATACCTTCTAAGACCTGGGGAGAGGCCCTGGTAGTGTATCCATGTGGCCCTAAGTTTTTGTAGACTTAGCACAAGCAAAGCACTTTAACTGTAATCAGGTCTTGATCTTTCCACTCCATCTTCCCTTCTGTCACAAGTGTCCCATGGCACTCAGCACAGAAGTATGTGGGAATGGCAGAAAAATAAATGTGAGATACACAGAGCCAAAATTTAATCCGTGGAAAATTCTCTCAAATCTCACAGCTCATTATGAAAGAAATTTAAAGAAGTTTTTCCAAATTTGACAATTCTAAAAATTTACATAGCATTACTAAAATAAATTTCAATTAGCCATGCTAGAAACCAGACAATTATCTGTACATTCTCTCACTAGAAAAACAGTATAAAACTATTTCCATATGAAGAGACAAAGAGTGAGCTGCCAAAAAAATGGAAGGGAAAAGGGCTTTATGAAGATGCATCCCAAGGTTACAAGTAAAATTGCTATGTATCTTCCTATCTTCCTATATGTTTTAGCATTTTTAGATTTGTAATTTGTCATGCTTTTTCTTTTTCTAATAGATCCTAAATACTGATAAACACTCCAGAATCAGGTCTTAGCAAAATTCTGTAACAGGTAATACATAGTTTGCTAATAGCTTGACAAGAATGGAGTAACTACTGCAAGCCATGCTGCAATAATTCCAGTTTTAGTTTCCTTAGTGGTGCCAACTTTATACATTAAGGTAACTATAAAATGTATAAGGATTTTAGCAAGTGATACTGGATTTGATCACATCTGCTGTAATGTACACAGGGATGCAATGACACCCACAGGGGTATGTGGTAGGTGTGGGATAGTGTTGTGCAGTTGGTTTTCAGCCGGTCGAACAACTCAACTTGTTGTCATCCTGGTGAGGACCACCAGGAGCAGTACGCCTCAGGCTCTTCAGTGACATTAGTGAATAAAATATTTGGCCATGGATAGGGGTGGATGTAAGCTGTGTAGGGCCTGGAGGTTTTACCACTGGGGGGGGGGGGCATTGCATGGAGGGGGCAACAAGGAAGCAGATATCACATTAGGAAACAAATACAAAATTACGGATACAAAGTTGAGTATGAATATTTATTTAAAATGAAAAAAATCATAAGAAATGATAAATTTTTAAAACCTGACATGCCAGAACCATCACAAAACACAGGAAAATAATTCTATTTTTATTAACTCACTGCTTAACATACCATTATAATATCTTTTTTCCTGCAGATTTTTTGTCTGTATCTTAGAGGTGGTTTTATATTATTTGTGTCTGCATAAAATCCTCCTCAAATATTGATTTACTGATTGATTAATAAAAATAACAAAAGCTCAACAAACTGGAATAATTGGGGCAGACTAGTCTTAGTAAAAATGTGACATAATATTCTTAAAACTGTATGAATTTCAAATACCCTTCAATATATATTATTCTCTAAGGCAGAGTTAAAATATAAATGTATAATTTAAAGGAAAAGAAAAATTTTAATAAAACTAAATCATAACAATGTATCATAAATGAAAATTTCTTTAACATAAAAATCTAATAAATGCAGACACTGGGTTTGCTGAGCCATTTATACTGATTTAAAATATAGAGAGCTTGGATCAAAATTACTTTTGAGTGTTTTACTTAATAAAGTCATATTTTGTGATGGAAATATTACTGATATAAAATGAATTGTGGTTTTCAATTAATAGAAGTTTATTGCATATTTGAATAGGTCAATTATATTTTTAGAGATTGGAATTAAAACATAAAACTTATTTAATATGTACTTTCAAAAATACAGGATTTAATAGTAAGCCATTTATTAGTGTATATGGATCTAACATAGCTTTTTATAACAATTTAAAAGAAAAGTAATCAAAGTTGACCCTGACCAATGTAAAGGTTAGGGCTGTGGATGCTTCCTCCCCCAACCCCACCCTCATGCAGTCACAAATTTGCATATAACTTTTGACTCTCCAAAAATTTAACTACTAATAGCCTACCATTTACTGGAAGCCTTACCAATAACAAAAAGTCAATTAATACATATTTTGTGCACTATATGTATTACATACTGTATTCTTACCATAAAGTAAGCAAGAGAAAAGAAAACATTATTAAGAAAATCATAAGAAAGAAAAAATTCACTTAGAATATTTATTGTAAAAAGTCAACATTGAGTATACCCATGCAGTATAAACCCATTGTTCAAGGGTCACCTGTATTTTGCAGTTCAAGTTTTATCCATAATAAATACCAACTATGAAAATTAACATCTGATCACAAGCACAGAATTTTCACTATAAACAGTGGTAAAGAGCAAAAAAATCATAAGCAAAATTTGTAAGCTTAATGTAACTTAAAATATGTGGGGAGCTGTCAATGTACAAGAAAACTAGGAGTGAAAACTGCTGCAAACTCTCCAAGTACGAAATGTATGCGTAAAAAGAGGCTTGCCCTTACTGGTGTGGCTCAGTGGGCTGGGCATCATCCCACAAACTGAAAGGTCACTGGTTAGATTTCTGATCAGGGCACATGCCTGGGTCACAGGTTCAGTCCCTGGTCAGGGCACATTTGAGAGGCAACAGACTGATGTTTCTCTCTCACATTGATGTTTCTCTTCCTTGCTTCCCTTCTCCCTAAAAAATAAACAAAATCATCAAAAAAAAAAAAGAAAAGAAAAGAAAAAGAGGCTCACACTCAGAGAAAAGCAACTACATTTCCTTAGTTCCATCAGGGGCTCTTCATTCTAACGTTAATCAGAGACAGGCCAAAGGCCTCAGGACAGCTGGGAAACCTTGATGCAGATTTCCAGGATTCTACAGGACAGTGGGACATCGGTTTCCACCTTATGTTTTAGAGTCCATCTGCTTACCAGTCCCTGCTTTGATCCAGCTATTTCTGGTTATAATTATATCCTTTTTGTTTCATCTGCTTACATACTAGAATTTTTCATTCACTGAATTCCTCAGTAAAATGAAATTTACACAAGGTACCAACGAGACAAGCAGTTCTCAACCAACTTGCACATTCCAAACACCAGGGGAGATTTTTATAAAATGTATGTCTGGACTCCATCAAGAATCTCTAACGTTGGGCCCCAGCATCATGAAAAGCTATCAGGTGATTCAGACATGAATCCAGGATTGAGAAACAGGTGGTGGAATAATGAATGAGCCTGTGCAGGTGATGTGGGGATGGTAGAGCACAGTAAAACCATCAAGTCATTTTCTTATATCATTTATAATGTAGTCAATTTAGAAAGGGGGAAGTCTTGCCAATAAATTCCAGTGACCCTCAGGACTCTCAAATTCAAATCTAGAGGGCCTGGAGGTAAAAAGAAAAAAATATTAATTAAAAGAAAAACAGGGATACTTCTGGTCAAGATGGTAGCTTAGGCAGACATGGCTCACCCTTTCACACAACCACATCAAAATTACAACTAAAATATACAACAACCATCATGCAGAACCATCAGCAAGTTGAATGGAATTCTGAAAACTACGGAATTAAAGAAACCACATCCACTGAGACTGGTAGGAAGAGTGCAGACGCAGAACAGGCTAGTCCCTCACCCACGTGTGATAGATAAAAATTTGGGAGGCATATCTTCAGGGCAAGGAGTCTCAGCTCCACACCAGGCCCCCCAGGCAAAGTTCCAGTGCAGGAAAATAAGTCCACACAATTTCTGGTAGCAAAAACCAGCAGGAATTGAGTCAGTGGAAGAAACTTCTGGAGCCCCAAGCAGTTCCTCCTAAAGAACACACACATGGACTCACCTCCTCAGACTCACTCCCTCTGAGCTTCAGCACCAGGATAGTAGCTAGAAAGGCACCAGTAGTATACAGGGAGAAACTGAAGTATCTGGCATCAAGGCAAGCAGAGGCCATGGTCTCTTTTCTAAACCCTCCCCCCACAGAGCCATGGAGTCAGCAGAGTGGTGCTATATCTGAGACTCCATCAACCTGGCTAACACTGTTTGACCCACCTTGGAGATCCACGGAGACTCCACCCCACCCAACTTATGGGCCCACCCAAGCTGCTTTTCCATGTGAATGGCTGGTCTTGGCTCATGCTTCACAACTTTCTAAATCCTATCAAACAAGCAACAGCTGGCCTCAGTGAGTCCCAGGCTGAGTGCTAGCAGCAGCCAGCCCAGATTCACAGCTTGGCTTTGCCTGGGAGTCTCCAAGCCCAGCACAAGTAGCAGTCATCTCAGATTGCTTTATACCTTAGGAAGGGTGGCCCTGGGTACAATACGGGTGGTGGCTGACCTTAGGCTTTATCATTCAGAAAACCCCAGGGCCACTGCACCCAGTGGAAAGCTATAGACCTTGTTGGAGCGCCACCACCCTGCTCCTGCACAGTTAATCCTCCACAGAGGGTGGAGGTTGGTGGTAAGTGGTCACAGCCAATCCTCGCAGCTGACTGGCCTGCGTAAACCCCTCCCACTGATATCCCAACAGCATCCAAGGCTCAGATACAAGAGGAGGGTGTACTCCACACACAACAGGAACACTTTGAGTACCCAGCTTGGGTGAAGGGGAGGCTATGCCACTGAACCCTATTATAGGACACCTACTGCAGTAGGCCACACTACCAAGACATGGATTCAAAACAGCTCTACCTAATACATAGAAACAAACACAGGGAGTCTGCCAAAATGAAGAGACAAAGAAATATGGCCCAAATGAAAAAACAGATCAACTCCAGAAAAAGATCTAATCAAAATGGAGATAAGCAATCTATCAGATGCAGAGTTCAAAACACTGGTTATAAGGATGCTCAAGGAACTTAATGAGGACTACAGTAACATAAAGAAGATCCAGCCAGAAATGAAGAACTCACTAATTGATATAAAGAACAATTTTACAGAGAAAAAACAATAGAGTGGATAAAGGCAAGAATCAAATCAATGATTTGGAACATAAGGAAGCAAAAAACAACCAATCAGAACAACAAGAAGAAAAAAGAATTCAAAAATATGAGGATAGTATAAGCAGCCTCCAGGATAACTTCAAGAGGTCTAACATTTGCATCACAGGGGTGCCAAAAGGAAAAGAGAAAGAGCAAGATACTGAAGATCTATCTGAAAAAATAGTGAAACGAAACTTCCTTAATTTGGTGAAGGAAATAGACATGCAAGTCCAGGAAGCACAGAGTCCCAAACCAGACAGATGCAAAGAGGCCTACTTCAGTAGACATCATAATTAAAATGCTAAAGGTTAAAGATAAAGAATCTTAAAAGCATCAAGAGAAAAGCAGTTAGTTACCTACAGGGGCTTTCCCATAAGACTGTCAGCTAATTTCTCAAAAGAAACTTTGTAGTCTAGAAGGGATTGGCAAGGAATATACAAAGTCATGAAAAGCAGGGATCTACAGCCAACATTGCTCTACCCAGCTAAGATATCATTTAGAATTGGAGGACAGATAAAGAGCTTCCCAGACAATAAAAAACTAAAGGAGTTCATCACCAAATCATTATTATATGAAATGTTAAAAGGACTTATTTTTTAAAAAAAGATCAAAATTATGAATGATAAAATAGCAAAAAAAATACATATCTATCAACAATTGAATCTAAAAAACAAACTAAGGAAACAAGAACAGAGACAGAATCATCATGGATGCGGAGAGTGTTTTGATGGTTGCCAGATGGGAGGTGGGTGTGGAAATGGGTGAAGAGGTGAGGGGATTAAGAAGTACAAATAGGGAAGATGGGAGGGGGGTAGGTGGGCTTGATTGGGAGTAAAGGGGAGAAAACTGTACTTGAACAATCATTAAAATAAAAAAAAAAGTACAAATAGGTAGTTATAGAATATCTGTGGGGATATAAAGTACATTGTAAGAAATGGAACAGCCAAAGAATTTATATGCATGACCCGTAGACATGAACAATGGTGTGGGAATAGCCTGAGGGAGTGGGGGTGTCGAGTGGGGGGAATAAAGGGGTAAAAATTGGGACAACAAAGGGGTAAAATATAAATTAAAAAAAATAGGGAGTCCTCACTATGGCCAACAGGAGAGTGTTCAAGCTCCATCTGAAGGAGGTGGTTGTGACTCGGCTCTGGTCCATTATTACCACACAGTCATGAAATGTGAACCAATGTCGCTGCATATTTTAATTTTTCAAGAAAAATCAGGTATGAATGTGTGTATATAATCACCTGGTTTTTCAAAAAAAAATTTATGAAGTTGGAAAGCAAAATAAGGATGCCTGCTAAGTAGACCAAGGACTTTGCTATGCACAGCCCAAGGCCCAGCCCCAAGTGCTGGAGCTGTAGGACTAGGGGGCATGCCTGGTGGTGGCTACAGGGTCCTGAGCTTCCTCCCTGAGTTGTGAGGTCTATACCAAGGATCAAAAACAAATAAATAGCCACTAAACATGTGACCTGCAACAAAAGTAAACATTTCCCCACACCATGATTTATCCCTTAAAAATATTACCTCATGCTATCATAAAAAAGAAAATGAGTACTTTCCTAAAAACCACATTAGAGCCATTTTGAGAGATGTGAGATCATAAAATTCTGCTCTAAAAATGGACACATCAGTGGAACGCACATAACCTGAGTGGTCTCTATCCTACTAGCTTGCCTCTATCTAGACTTGCCCGAGAATGGTAATGCTAATATGAAAGGAGCAGATGGCTACCTTTTTATGTCTTCTTCAATATTTATTTTATAGTGATGTGTACATTCAAGACACCTACAAAATATCTGTGGATTGGTTAGACATTAAGAGTGACCGTGAGTATTGCCTTAATGCTCGGTGATTGCTACTTGGGCACCTCTAGGCCCTGTATGCATTTATGTACAAGGTTATTGTAAAACACGTGCAGATGATTTCCAGAAAAGCAACCTGACAATGCAAATCAGAGTTTCTAAAGCATGTACGTTTTGGCCCAGCATTTACACCTTTGCCAATATGTAACTACAGAAATACCCAAGTACACAGAAATTGTCTGTGCAAGAATGTTCAGCAAGGAGCTCTGTGGCTCCTACATTCTGCCACTTAAAATCCTGGGAGCCACCTCCAAATGCTCAGACATCATCCAAATAAAAGCAGGACATATTTATAAATAAGAAGCTAAAGAATTATTATAAAAACTGAGCTCCATGGTGACCATTTGAATCAGTTTTTCATATTGTAGATGACCATCCATTGATTGGTCATAATGTCAAACCAGGGGATTGCCCCTGAAATTTTTTTAATTTTAAAGAATAGAATAAAACAGAGTACAACAGAGAGCAGTCAAGTAAATTAAACAGAGTAAGGGGAAATGTTGTGTTGCATAAATACATTGCTCTCACTTTCATACACATACATACACAGGCATCTGTGTATACCCATTGTGATGTAAGTTGTACATCACAACAAAAATTAATTAAAAAATTGTTTGGTCTAGTGGTAAGTCAGAACATTATTTTCTTTTGGTCCACTGTTAGCAGGTGGAAGCTTACTTAGAAAACCCACTCAGTTATATATGCACATAAATATATGTTATTTGTAGGGCTATGAAGTATACACACAAAACACTTAGCTGTGTATACCTCCAGGGAGTATGGAAGATGGTAGAAAAGGGGAGAACTTTTCTTCTTATTTTTTTCACTTTTATATTTTACTTTATATACTATGTATCTTCACATGCTTCTGTGTTTCAATTTTTAAAAATAAAGAAAAAGTAAATGTGTAAGAATTCCCTGCCTATGGAGTATTTCGTCAATTGATATGAAATGTGCCAATGTCTTTCAGCCACAAGTCATTGGGAAATGAGAGAGAAGGAAGCGATGTTTCAACCATGAAAAGTTGGTGGTAAACTGGCAAGAATATGAGTGATAGAAGTCCATAAGTGGCCTATTTATTTTTGTCCCACTTAATTAATAAAAGGATTGAGGCAATTAGGTGTTGGATAGCCAACAAGTCATGGCAAAGAGAATATGAGAAAACATCTTAGATGCAAACCTAACACTAGGAAGGAGACTTGGGAAGTGGAAGAAGAGTGAGAGTCAGGATAAAAAGTAGGAACTGTAGAAAACCCAGTGCTCACAGACAAATAAAACTGTGAGGAATGTTCACCTAATTGCCAGCAGGACCCAACTCATTAGGAAACTAGAGTTAGTGAGAACAGAGCCACCACCTAGAGCTACAAGACATCCAGGGCTCCTGTGACCCCATGACATAGGCCAGTGGCCAGGCAGCCTCTGTTCACCATCATTCAATCATGGCAGGCTGTGGCATCCTCCTTCATCACAAGGCCCCACCTACCACCTGGACCAGGTGCTCGTGTTCATGGGCCAGGCCTCTGGGCAGCGCTGGGGGCACTCAGAGTTTGTCTCTCTGCCTTCCCCTTCTTTCTGATTCTATGGCTGAACAGCTTCCGACTGGCACACACTTGCAGCAGAAATGCTAATATCTTTAGTTAGATCTCATCCAAGAAACAGTGTGAGTCCTACTAGGTGGTACATAATTAATCAGCTGTTGCATTAGAGCAGCTCTCACAGTTGATGATACCAGCATGGATATCCTACTAGCTTGCCTTGTCCTGCTGTTCCCAGCTGGTTCTCTGGCCTCTCACCTTTCCCAGGATATACTGATTGAAAAGTGGCCATTCTGTGTACCTGTACCTGCTGGCTTGGAGGTGATAGCACAGACTTGCTTTTATTGGCAATAATATAAACTTGAACGGCAATTACTCTACCTCTATAAACCTGGATACAGCAAAGTTACAGGATGCCAAAGATGTTCTAAAGCAGCATTTTCAAAGGGAACAGGCTTCTTT
Organism: Tonatia bakeri; assembly: GCA_004024845.1. NCBI lineage: Eukaryota > Metazoa > Chordata > Mammalia > Chiroptera > Phyllostomidae > Tonatia > Tonatia bakeri. The sequence continues at coordinate 278,122 of PVIA01000075.1, forward strand.
TCCTGAATTCTAATGAATATGTGCAAAATGCATCATTACCCATTCAAATAAACCAACTCTCAAGGGAAATCTTTGCAATTTTTTTGTCAAACTTAGAAAATCCATTTAACAATGGCAACAGGTAAACTACTTTTCCAACTAAAACCACAGATTCTCACCCTGTCACTTCACACAAGGAATTACTTGCAAACATATTAGTCATAAACATATCTTAGTTATATTTGAAATTTCAGTACTCAGCAGTGGTGTTGCACATAGTACATGCTTAATAAACATTAAGTGAGTACATTAATGGGTAAGCTAACCAAGTAAGGTAGACATGAGGCCTTATTTCAGTGATGATTGTTGCTAATTACTACACAACCTTCGAATCATAAATGCAAAGGCTGATGCTATTTGTGAAATCTTGTGCTTGTGAACATTCACTTTTCTTTTTACTGTCTTTCCTCCCTTCAAGTTATTGAGAAAGCTGCAAGATTCCTTGACCTCAGTTTTGATGGCAGCTAAAATACATAAATTTCGTAGCTGAAAATTATCAATAGAGCATTCAGTCCGCCATTCAATATTGGCGGCTTCACTCTCATAAGTCCCTCCTAAATCATATTGATGATGCCTGACTTTTATAAGCAGTGAAATCCATTAACTAACTTTTCTATTGCCCTTTGGTGTTGCGTTGTGACATAAAGGAGACCTAGTCCTCTTAGAGGTACCAGGCATGGACCCAACACACCCAAACCAAAACTAACTCCCTTTTTCTCTCTGCTCACCTTTCCTTCTTTCACAACAGTTCGAATTAAGACCAAAAATCCAAATTAAAGTCAGACCCTTAATTTTAAATGCATTTTTATAGAGGCAAGTGTCTGTGAAAGAAATTTTATAGGTACAAATGATCAATTGAATCTTTAAAAGCAACTCCTACACACACTGCTGGGTAAATCGCCAAAGGGTTCATTGTGTTTCCCACACTGGGACCGATTGCTAAGGACACTCAAGAAGTGAGCTTAATATTTCACAGCTTAGAAGCTTAATATTTAAAAACTTGACTGAGATAAAGCAATAGCAGCTTCAGAATAATGACTGTCATTCAGTTTCTTTGCTCTGGTGTCATGAGACTGTATTTTTAATCTTTCTGTTCAAAAGTTAATCATTCATCTGATTAGATAGAAAATAAATATTTTCAAAGTCCTTCTTACTGAGCAATAGATTCACACCACTAGCCATATCAGCAGTGCTTTTTCCATCATGGGCCAGAATTCACAGTCTCTATAATTTTTAAACTAGAGGCATTAGAGAGGTCTCCTGGAGCAATTCACCAGCTGTGGTGAAACTACTGTAATCTCTGCTTTGTGTCTGAAACAAGGGTGGCAAATTCTCAGCAGTTGACTGTAGACCTTTCCTAACCATTGGTTTTCCAGGTTAACCAATGACAACTTTAGCAATAACTAATCCAACATCAGACATCTATAGACTCCTTACTTCTTCATTTGATTGATTTCATGAGGTAGGAAATTAACAGTGGCATTTACTTATGTATGCGCAGCCATACTGTTTAAGAAATAAGCTTCTATCACAATTAATTTGAAAACTACACAGCATAACATCAAGTGATGAACAAAATAAACTTGCCCTCTGGTGTGGCGGACACAGCCTTAGCCAGCCATAGATGTCGTCACATATCTGAAGAATCACAGTGAAGAGGAAAGAAAACGCCGGCCTGTGGACTGAAGTGGTTAGTCACAGCAGAGTGATAAGTGTGTCTCCGTAAGTGTTCTGAAGGTAAATGGAGAGGCTATGGGAATTGGGTAAGGAAGCATCTTCCTCTCCGATATCACTCGAAGACTGTGCTTCAAAGAAACTGGGCTTTGCTGCCTTCCAGACAAAGGCTTAGTTTTCCGTTAGGAGAGTAAACTTGCCGCCATTTTGCTAAGTGTGTATATCACACTATGTCCCATAGTCAGAGAAAGAAAAAAAAAAGACACTTTACACATGAGATAAATAAACAAAAACAAGAATACTATGCCTACGTCTAGTCCCCCAAATGGATGAATCTTCCCCTTCCTGATAAGTCACTATCTCCTTTACAAAAACAACTTTTTCACCAATGCTTTTGCAATGAATACAATATGCCAATCAAATGAAAAACATACGCTTTTTCTTTCTGCCATGTTCAGACAAACTACAACCTTAATAATTTTGAGAGTACTATGCTGTAATTAGTCATGTATCCTTTGGGGAGTCAATCCTTCTGAATTCTAGTCTTCCTTTACAAGTAAACTACTTTACTCTCCTTAAAACATTTTGCCCCTGAAACTTCAATGTTCTTTTCACACCTATAAAGCCCTGTAACACATAAAGATTAAAAAAAAAAAAAGACTTGGTAAACCGAATGGCACCCTTCAGGATTCTTGAACAGCGTGTTCAGAGATGATGTGCTTCAAACCGGTGCAGACAGAGGCCTTTCCAAGCTAACAAGACTCAGTGGAATGAAAGGCCAAGAGTTACTCACTTAAAAGCATCTCTTTAGGAAAGAACATCTTGAAGTATAGTCTCAAACTGTTTCTTCCCAGGAAGTTGAAGCAAATGAAGAGGAATTTGGCATAGGTAGAATTTCCCTGAGCCTTTATTTTTCACGTGCCTTTCTAACACACATGAGAAAATCCTTTTCTGGAAAGAAGCAAAGCCCTTCCAAGAACTACATCTAAGGAAACTTGTGGTACAAAAGTTAGACTCAACTTGGAACTTCAAGAATTCATTTTCAAATCCAAAACACTTGAGATCAACCAGAACAAAGTATTATGTTACTTAATAAAGTCACTAGATTAATTTTTCTTCTTTTCTGGGAGCAGAGATGCTGAGTCAGCCCAGAGAATAAGAACTTTCAGAGAATAAGAAATCCTTTTAGGGCCTGGGAATCAAGATGGTACCCTTTTCCTAAGGCATGGTTATAAACTTTTCTTGTATGGTAGGAGAGTAAGCCATCCATCAAATGAATCAAGGTCAAGAAAATCAATTCAATATGTACTTAATAATGAAGACCAGGTATTTTCTCCTACTGTATTTTTTAAATGAATCTATTATTAAGCTATTTAAAAATTATATAGAAGTGCAAATATAATAGCAGCATGACCTGTTAGCCATTCCATTTTTAATTGAAGATTCATAATCATCCCATTAAATTGAAAACAACCTCCTTTATATTTTTGATCACTGGAAACTAAATAATGAACTGAATCTAAAAACTAAGAAGTAAAGAGGGAACATAAGGACAGCTGCTCTTAGAATCAATAATGGCTAGAAATATTGCAGAGGTCCTCATGCATTCTCTCACACCTCCCTCGTAGCTGTGCCCTTCCCTATTTACACACCATTATCTCCTTCGGTAAACTTCACCTTTCAGTTCAGTCGCTTCTCACCTTCTCCCAACCCCATCTCTCGTCGTCTCAGTGGAATGAAAGGCCAAGAGTTACTCACTTAAAAGCATCTCTTTAGGAAAGAACATCTTGAAGTATAGTCTCAAACTGTTTGAGACTATACACGCCCTACACACAATTAGCCTAATGAAGAACAAAACGCCTTTATCTTCTTTCACTTACTGAGTTTTACAATATTTTTTATTCTTTGTGTACTTATTTACATATTATCTTTGAATCAAAGAGCTATGAGTATTTCCACACTATATGTTACTACCACGCACCTGAGAACATAATCAACACTTGCTAAAAAATCAAGTTATATTTATTAGATATACTTTATGTACAGTAGCCCCAAAAGACCAGAGCTGCATGGATGGTGAGGGAACAAGAGTGTTCCATGATCATTTTGGTTCAAATTAATACTATTCAGTCTGAGATCTTGTAATATGTTCTAAAGGGGGGGGAAACAAAAGTAGATACTAAACAGAAAGATAAAAGGGCCTAAGGGATTACAGAGTAAATTCTGAAGAACAAATTAATAATAACAGTCACATGCCTAAATCACAATAATGATAGGTTGTACTTTTATAGCCCTTAATACTTTTCAAAGATCTTTCATCCCATCATCCCGTTTGACTGAAAATGATCAGTAGATTTTCTCCCACACTGAGGACCAACCTACAATAAAATTGTATTCAAGAATGCTGCCATTAGATTCCCAGATACCTTAATGGGGATAAAGGAAATGATCAAGCTAAACACATGGAAAACTCTCCAACTGTGGGAGTTTTCCAATGCTAACACAGGGCCCAACACTTTAGATTCTGTTTTCTAAAGACATTTGAGAATGTGACAAGTACCTACTTTCTGAAATAGTTTAGGTGCAACCCAGTCTATGGGAAGAATGTATGGATTGACTACAGTGGCAGGCAAGCAGCTCATTAGTAGTCCGTGTTATTAAGTTGCAGCTCTCTCACCACCCTGAGGCCATTAATCTTACCCTCAGAGAACCACACTCACCACTGTGAACTAGTGATTCCATCCAGTGGTTAGTATGAGAGTTAATATCACTCAACATGGTTTCTCCATCAGCAGCTTTCTTTGCTCTCAGGATGATGCATGTATATATTACCCTCATTTATTCCCATTTTCTTCCCTATGATTTATATTCATTCTGGTTTCATCTCTTGGGAACTTGTAGAACTCTTTATTTCCCTTGCACAGGATGGCCTTTATATCTTGCAGTTCCCTTTCATCCAAGCTAAACGTATCACAGTTATGCAAAAACTTCAGCATCTTAATTTATCAACTATGAGCACACACTTTAGTTGGTCTCTGTCCCTCTGAAAGTGTGGCGTCCAATCCTTATGAAAATACTCTATGTATTGTTTGACCAGAGTAGAGTAGAATTGCCACTTCCCCCAGACTAGTTACAGTACCTTTAGTAATACAATCTAAAAAGACAATTACTTTGTTGGCAGCAATGCCACTCAGTTGATGTACATTGCATAACTAAAACCCCTAATCTTCATTTATGTAAGCTAAGATTCCAGTGGTATAATCTTTGAAAGAACCCAGAAATTCACTCCATAATCTCCAGTCTCCATTTTTGTCCTTATTTTTATCAAATAAATATACGGGTCTTTAAGCACCTGCATTAAAAATTAATATCATTAAATCTCTTGTTGGCATTTCATATTTTCTGTATTCTCTAATTAGCCTTTTTACAATAAAAGTCTTTCTGTTATTCATTTATGTTAATGCATAGCTTTTTAGCTACATTTTGACCTAAATACATTGAGATAAACCTAACCACATCTTAGAATTTTCTATCTTTAGGAAATATATTCCAATGCCCAAACAATAAAACCAAAACAATTTTTGGAAGCATAACCTTCTTTAGTTTGAATAGATAATTTACTATAGGCATAAGCTGAATAGAGCATCTTTTTTTTATTAACATTTGTGTCCTAACTAGAGTCACAACATTATCTCAATCTTAACTCTGTTTTCTTGCTTACACTCTATTCAAAACTGTTTAGTTTTACTTTTGTCTGACATTATTTAGGTAGCCATCAAGTATTTATAGATAAGCACAATTTTTCAACTTATATTTCAGGACTTCTTTTCAGGTGAGTGATACATGGATAGACTATACAACTAAAGTAAGTCTTTGTAGCATAGCTAGCTAAAATGTATAGGTTCATCACTAAGTTCTATAAACTACATATATCTCCTCGTGTCTCTCAAGTTCATCCACTTCTTCCATCCCCATTGCCTTTATCTTAGTGCAGGTCATAATCACCCCTTCTTGGAGAACTTGGCAACATTCTGATGCCATGCCTGATATAACCCCCTTCCAAAGTATTCTTCCACTGCAGACAGGGTGATCCTCCCAAATATATAAATCTAATTGTGTCAAGTTCTTGATTAAAATTCTTCAGATGTCTCTGCATTGCCTGCAGAATTATAGGTAGCAGCACCTTACATGGGAATTAGGTTATGAAAATAACTAATAAAACATAAATCAAGTACAGTCAAAATTGTCCTAGAAAGTTTCTTAAGTGACAAGATACAATATACATATTCCTGTGTGTATAAAATGCATAATTTTATGTATATTTTCCTGTATAGGAGAAGGTATGTTATATAATATATATAACAATGTACTGTATATAAAATGTACAAAATATGCTTTATGGCATTATAGTTAATTTTTTTGTTTCACTTCATGTTCAAAGTAAATTCTTATGTCACATGTGCCAATTACTCAACTATGCTAGACAGACAAATAAATTAGAATACATTTTATAAATACTTATTGAATGCATACTATATATCAGAAGTTGTTCTAGGCACTGGTGCTGCATCGAGAAACAAAACAGTAAAAACTCTGCCCTCACAGAGCTTACATTCCCTGGACCAGTAAGTAAATACTAGAAAGGCTAAGGGCAGCGAGTGTTATTAGAGAGAGCTAAGGCGGAGACAGGGCAGGGTGGAGCAGAAAGAGGACCGCAGTTTTCAACAGGGTGTTCAAGGAAAGCCTGACCGAGAAGGGGGCATTTGCACAAAGCCCTGAAGGAAGTGGGAGAGTAAGCCAGGCAGACTACCACTAGTGGATTGCTCCTGTAAGAAGGAAGGACTAAGTGCTTACACCCTGAAGGGTTTGAGGAATGAATGACAAAGAGCTGAAGGCAGCTGGAGTGGAGGGAGAGATCAGAGAGGTGGCAGGGAGCCAAACGTGTAGGGCCTTTTAGATTTCTGCCCTTTGACTGATGTGGCAAGCCACTGGAAGGTTTCACGTGGTTGTCTGATGGTCTGACTATGCACCTCCGAAAGGCATCCAAGACTGCCTTCTATCCTTCCCCTGCACCCCCAGCCTCCGCCTGCAGCTGCATGTCCCTGATGGCTCTCTTTCTCACACCGTCACTTCCCTGCCTTAGCTCCTTAGAAGCCTCTGCCTGAATGACTGCTCCCTCATGCAGCTCCACAGCTAACTTGTTCTTGCACTTGGTCTGCAGGATTTCAGTGCAGGTCTGCCTCATCCAGGACACCCTCACCAAGTGCCCCAGCCTGGGCTGGGTTCCCTAAATGTCTAGACCACAATGCTGAACAGTGATAGCCACCTGTCCCCATCTCTACACCATCCACTCTTTTGAGAGTAGTGCCCAAGCCTTCTTTGTGACTCTAGCATGTAACGCAACATCTGCATGCGGAAGATACTCACTAAATATTTGCTGGATAAAGGAATAAATAATGGTGAAATAGGGAGAAGCAGATGAATATACAAGAAAATCTCTCTTGTTCAAGGCATTTTGAATTACCTAGAATCTCTGTATATGAATTCCTGCTCTTCTTTTTGGACATTATGTTTTAATTTATATCCCTTATTATCTTTCAAATGTGATTCTGACTACATTCTTCTGAGCTTTAAACTTACTGTGCATCAAAATGGAAAAAAAAAGCTATGAAGTCTTTCTTTTGGCAAACTAACATTCATAAGGTAAGAGAAATGCCCTAATCCAATTTTCAAAGTTTTTTTCAAATTTTATTTATTTATTTATTCTTATCTTTATTGTATTTTTTCCACTACCATTTAGTCCCCTTATACCCCTTCCCTCCCTGCAATCACCACACTGTTCTCCATGTCCATGAGTCCTTTTTCCTTTTTGCTCAATCCCATTTGAAATATTTTTATAATGTTAGTGCTATTAATAAATTATACTAACAGATACAACCCAAAATGCAACTTACTTCTAAGTGGAGGTATACTGACTATTTCAGTGGGGGGGGAAATGTGGACAACATGTGGACAACCCATGTTTTAACCACATTTTGAAATCTACATTCTAAGGATTAAGATAGAAATAAGAGATCACTGAGAACAGTGTTCAGTTGAATCCAGATATGATCAGCTCCTGAAAAGAAAAGGTAGTCAGTGTTCCTGGTAATATCTTCCACAGATAATAATTTGATTGTCCTAAGTGGGAGAGAAAAAGAAACAGAGTATGGAGAAACAAGAGTATTTTGTGATACAACCTGGTCAAAATGTTAGCCTGGAAGGGTGACTACAAAGACCTTTATCGTACTTGGGCGGAAAAAATTTCCCTTTCTCCCCTCTGGAGAACATGGTGCTTAGTGTCAGTTTCAAAAGGCATGCTCTCCCTTTCAACACACATCTGAGGCCCCACTCTTGCAAAAAAAGGTAGGATAATGTGCTCCGTAAGTAAGAAGTCAAGTACCCACTGCCTTTTGAAACTGCCTGACGAGAATTAACGGCCTTTGCCATCCTCTTTTAAACAACTTTGGCCAGGTTTTCTATAAGCACCTCGTTTATCTTAAAACTCTTTCATCTATTATCTGACTGTAAGCGTGCTCATAGTTCATCAGCTGGATCCACTTTGACAGAGAAGTCTTATGACGAGTAGCCAACAGCCTAATGTCGGGTCTGTGAATATCTCTGGAATTAAGGTGATGGGAAAAGGGTAACCTTCTGCTACTTCTAACGGCAGCTGCTGAACAACAAAAATAGAGCCTTAAATCATCCTCTGTGCACGAAAGCAGGTCCCCTTTGCTAATATTAGACCGCAGTAGAGCTATGGTCTCGCTTAGGTGGAAAACACCACTGAGGCCACCTCTGGATTCATACTTGCCTGTGCTCATAGATGGGAACCGTGATATTTCCAATTGTGGGGATGGCCGCCATATATGGCTTTTACTTGACCTCTAGCAAGGCCATTTACAGATATTTTTTATAATAGCCATGCAGGGGTTGGGGGAGGACCATCATTCCCCATCTTTATAGTTTAGCCACCTGGACCCCAGAGGTTTATCATTGTTATTACTCTTCTTCCTGAAGAAATGGGAATAGGTTTTGTGATGAAAACAAAAATACCTGTGTTGCAAACATGAAACTCTTCTTTTTAAACAGCTCCAGCTTGGTTTACAGTAATCTGAAAGGTCATGATGCTTGAACCAAAGACTTACGTTTACAATAACTTATACGAATTATATTTCAAAACAAGTTTAAGGCAGGCTGTACACATTCATAAATATTTTGAGTAACTGAAGTAGACTTTTGAGAAATTCTGCCATCACAGCATTCAATGTTTATACGTTCTGTGGATAGAACAGGAGCTTTCTGAAATTATCATCTTTACTCAATTGGCAGGGAGGTGCCTGTTGCTCTAAATCCATCATTAGCCAGTCAGTGAGGCCTGTATCTGCCCAGCTGACAAGTAAATCAACTCATTGGAATGTGTTTGGCTTTGCTAATCACCTGATGATTATTCAGAAACATGAAAAACAGAACTTTTCAGTCCCCAAGGTAAAATTATGCTATAAACAATGGCTTTCAATTGCTCAACACTTAGTCAACACTTCTGCTCGAAGCCTGAGAGTGAAACTTACATTAAGATGGAAGAAACCAGTGTGGACACGCCCCAAGTAAAAAGGGCAGTTGGCAGTTTATGGCTACGTTTGTTTCTATCTTGATAGTCCTCTGGACAGAGCTATAGCCAGGCGCTATAGCAATTGGAATTCTTTTAAAAAAGGAATTGGAATTAATTATAGCCTCCCCACATTTGATGTGTTTCCATTTATACCATGTATTGGTCACTTGAAAAATAATGTACTTGAGTTTTCATGAGTAGAAATAACAAAAATAAAGTCTGCCCTCTATTTAGTTATTCACTCCTTTATTCTTGAAAATCTGTGAGCCTAATATATAGAAGCAGGTGCTCATCTTTTGCTTGGAACAGATGGTGCAGCTGAGGCATCTATTGCTAGGTGTCTTTCAGGGTTGGCTTTTCCTGAAATTATGTTTTCCCCTTATGAATTATTAAAAGTAAAAAGCAAGAATTGCTACAAATTAGTGACAACTATGATTCTTCAGATGCACCCCAGCTCATTGGAATATTGTGATTAGTAAACTGGGGCTTTGGTCATTGTTGTTATTTTAGTTTCTATCTGAAACAAAAGAGGAATCTGTCAAAATCTCTAATATAATTTTAAAATAAGAACCCCTGCCTCCCTCCAGCTCCCCTCACAAACACTCACAGATAGAGACACTTCTTCAAACTACCAAAAGACCCCAAGCCCCCATTCCTGCAGGGTTTGCACAGACTCACCCCACAGCCCTGTGCTTCCATCTCCCTTGCAGGCGCTCCCACCAAGAGCGCTCTTCTGCATCTGCCGCATCTACGCCTGAGCCAAGTCCATATCTTCGACTGTCTACCAGGTCTTTCCACCTGGGTAACTGCCAAAAATCAAACAGACGCAATGAGAAGCAAACTCATTTATGCATCCTCCTCTCCCTCAAAAACACCCATGATGTGTGGCCCCTCTGTGGCTTTCCCGACTTGTCAACGGTATGAATAATCTCCCAGTCACCCAGATTAGGGTTTCAGGGCTGTGCTAGACTCCTTTTTCTGCTTCATTTATTTCCTGCATCTGTCATTTCACAAGTCTTGGAAATGTTTCATGAAAATGTCTCTCAAAGCCAAGCTTCCTCTTCCTTCCCACCTTCACCATCCCAGGAGAACATCCAACAGGCCGCATCTGGATAACAATGGCTGCAAAGCTCCCTCGTGCTCCAAGCCTTCAGAATTGTCAATGCCATTGACAAAGTCAGGAAAATCGCAGGAGGAAGACACACCATCTTGGGTATGTTTTCAAATATCTATTTATTTTTAATTAAATGCATTGGAATGGCACTGGTTAATCAGATTATGTAGTTTCAGGTATACACCTCTTTGATATGTGATCTGTACATTGCATTGTATGCTCAACACCCAAAGTCAAATCATCTTCCATCACCGTATATTTGGCCCCTTTAGCCTTTGTTGCCCCCACCCCTCTTCCCTCTGGTAACCATTATACTGTTGTTCACATCTATGATTTCAGTTTTACATCCCACATATGAGTGAAATCATATGGTTCTTAGCTTTTTCTGACTGACTTATGGAGGTTCTTCAAAAAATTAAGAATAGAGGTACTATATGACCCAGCAGCCCCTTTTCTGGGTATCTACCAAAAAAAATCTGCACACATTTATTTGCAAAGATGCATGCATCCCCTCCATTCATTGCAGCATTATTTACGATGGCCAGGACATGAAAAGAACCAAAGTATACTTCGATAGATGATTGAATAAAGAAGATGTGATACATGCAACGGAATACTACTCAGCCATAAGAAAAGATGAAATACTGCCACTTGCAACAATGTAGATGGACCTTGAGAATATCATGCTAAGCAAAATAAGTCAGTCATCTCAGGTATTTTTGAGAGAGAGGAGGAAATGGAGTGGAAGGAAGGGAGATACATGCATAAATGTATTTGCTTCTAGTATATCAGTTTCACTTTTGAAAATTACCCACGAGGAAGTCTTGGTAGTCAGCTGGTGATTTGAAATTGATGCAGGTGCACGCAAAACATATTCTAAAAAACTGTTATCGATACATCGCTGCTTGATCGTGAGCCTCCAATGGCCGCAAGCATCCTTGCAAACTTGTAAAATCATGAAGACCATTCCCAGGTCAAATCAAACTGTTTCCTACAGAAAATTATTACCTTCCTATTACTCTTACCCATTTGTTCTGTAACAAAGAGGAAGAATTCATTCTTTCTCTTACCAGACAATCATTCAGATATTCAAAAACAACTCTCATGTACATGCTTAATATTCTTCCCTTCAATCTAATTCCTGGCACGTCTCTTCAGATGACTTGTTTTTGTCTGATCCCTTGTCATCCTCAGTTAGACCCAATGTCATAGCCCCACTTAAAATGTGCAAGACTCTCAAGCTGAATATTATAATGTTACTTCCCCCCTTTCTAATTCCTTCATGCCTACTCAGTAATAGGAAACACCCCATAAGATTTTTGACAAATTGATAATAGCATGAATGTATTTGAGAACTGAAACTAACGTAAGAAATTTTATTTTTATCTTACAATTTTATCTTCAGCATGGCATATCCTTTACATTTAACTAATATTTGGTAATTGGCTAATTTCAATTAGTTATAAATAATTGTGATTGAGTAGATGTGTGGGGGGGGGAAACAAAACTAGGCTCTTTGATATGATACAATTTAGGCAAAAAATCAAGAGAGCTCACTTTACAGAGGCATTGTATCTTTAGCTCTCTGATATTGTAAAAAAAAAAAAAAAAATCCCTGTAGCTACCGTCAGACAAGAGCTAAGAGTCTTTAAATGTACTTTGCAGGAAACAATCACTCCACTTTCATTCCCCCAACTCTTAAGCCAGTGACCTCCCTTGATCTTTGAGATGACAGTTTGCCAAGTTCCATGAAGAAGGCATTCAGAAATGACCCCATTAGATTTCCTAAAGACTTTAATTGCCCAATTCCTTTCACCCAGGTTTCTGAGGTTCAAGGAATGCTATCCTTCAGTTACTCTGCTGCATAGGTTCTAGCTATTGTTACCTTAATCCCCTCTGAATCCCTGAGAATGCAAGAGCTGAAGCAGACTTTGATTCTCCTACTGAATTACAAGATACTTTACATACTTCTCTCACAAAGTCGTTCCCCTGTGTTTACTGTTCAGCAATGACATTCGCTTTCATGTCTAAACAGAGAAGGGAAGCACCATTGCAATAAATGTAATTTCAAAGATTCTAAAGCTGATCCCCTTCAAAGGAGCATGTTAAATACCTAAAAAAAATTAATCACTTCCTGCTGTCCTAACTCCACAGTTCAATCTTATCTGGACAAACACTATAGTCTGAGAGCCAAGCATGCACTCTGCATCAATATTGGAAAATATTATCTGGGCTTTTTCTTGCAAATCAAATCAACGTATATGTATTGAGTACTCACTACTTGTGTGACACTATACGAGGTTAGTCTGTTGAAAACAAGGCAATTTCATTTAAACTTCAGCTTTTCTTTCAGGGTTCGCAGTGGCCTTGGAAAAAAGAATGACGCTGAATATCTCAGATTTACTTACTTGAAACCAAGATGAATATATGATGTGGATGAGGGTGCCAAAATACATAAAAACAGATTAATAAGCTAACCAAAAAGTATTAGGAGCTCTTCTATATTTAATTAAGTCATTCCAGAATCACAATGCTTTAATGTCCTTGTCTAAAATTTTTAACAGCGTCATATCAAAACTGTTTGAATTAAGTCCCAATTCCATGAAACTTTGCTGGACCCAGTGGGACATCCGTGAGTAAATATGTTCCCTTTACTTTTGATGCAATTTGTTTCCAGTGGCAAATAAAAGTGCATGAAGGGCCATGAGGTTATTTTATAATTCAGCTGCACCAATGTGCTCCACACGCACTGCACATATGCACACACACTTAAACTGGGCAGGGGCCGAAGGTTAAACACTCCTCAGTCACAAAAGAAACAAGATAAATGGGGGAGGCTTTACTTACAGGACAGACTCAGAAGAAAAGGGTCACCCTATGGACACACTAAGGGTTTCCAGCCACTCTGAGAGACTGTGACATCATTTTATTCCATAAAAATAAATTCACAGCTAAATCACCACAGCAGCCCGTGAAATAAATCATACATTTTTTTCAGTCAAAACATAGGTATTTAAACTGTATTCTCTCACGTGAAGAGAAACTGGGCTTAAAAAAAAAAAAAACCTCCAAAGACCCACATACCAACTCTAAAATTCTATGAGTACATAAGATTTGTCCTGGTGGGGACAGGGATAAAAATAGATAAAATTAACACAGCTTCTGTTGAGGAATAGGCTAATTACACTATTCCATGATAAATAAAACACAGTTCAAAATTAATATATGTGTTTTTCTGCATTTATGTATTATTTCAGTAAAAATAACCAAAGATAAATGCTAGCAAGCTATTTAACTAGAACTTCTGTTGGGGACCCAGTATCACAGAGGAAACAGAATACAAAATGTAGTCCACAAAGATGGGTAAGCCAGAAAATAAAGAGGTGCCTGATCAAGGGGGGAAAAAAGAGAAAATGAATTTGGAAAGGGAAAGGGATTAAGATGTTGCCTCTTCACCCTCCGTGAAACCTGGGTCTGCAATGTGACCCTGGGTTCCATCAAGGAGAGCCAGGACTCAGGAGGACCTGCCACACACCGTGACACAGCGTGTAGATCCCAGAAAGGTGGGGTGCTATGCTGAATTGCAGTCCCACGGGACTGACATGCCAGGGTGCTGAACGTTCGTTCGGGCCTAAGTGGCAGAAGTGGTGGAACCCAAGCCAGAAGACACACCACACATCCAGTCGATACAAACAAGAGAGGAGGATCCAAAGTCTAGGAAGCTTGGAAAGGAAGGGCTGGTTCATATGTCTTTTAGCAATGTTCTTCTTAATTTTTACTGTTTTCTATTTTCAAACTTCTTTAAAAATATACTCTTCCCAAGAGTGCCTGCAAGGCATGTTTAGTAGAGAACAAGAAAATTGCCCCATTTGACCTGGTTAATATTCCCAGATCCACCAGAGGCCACAGTGAAAGGACATTCATGACTGCCATTCTCCGGGCCCCTCAGGTAATGCCGTTCTGGGGGCAAGAGATTTCCATCAGCTGCTCCCTTTCCTTTACACGGGAAGCCTTCCTGCTTCTAGGAACCCCAATGAAAACCTCACTTCTTAGGCTCTCTGAACCGCAGAAATTTCCCCCCTGTCTCAGGAACCCTAAACTCCACAGTTTCAGTCCTTAGTGCTTAAAATGTGCATATCTTCCTTCTTCGTGTCAGGACCATAGATGGTCCTCATCCACAGCTGACCATCTCACTTGATTTCCTCCAACCCACCTGAAAGGCCCGATGGTCCCAATGGCAGGTAAAATAACACAGAAGTGTTCCTTCTTCCATCATTTTAGAAAGTTTGAAATCTTAGACATTAAGCTACTTACAAGATGAAATGAGATGAGGACAAGAATGTTACACATTTTTAAAAGTATTTACTACTCTCATAAAAATCAACATAGTATCCTGGTTAAGACTGTGAGTTCTAGAGCTGGACTTCCTGAGTTCAAATCCCAGCTCCACCACTTACTAGCAATGTGATCTTGGACCAGTTACCTAACCTCTCTGGGTATAAGTTTCAATGAGTTAATATGTGTAAGAAACTCATAAAAGTGTCTTGCTTTTGGCAAATGCTAAATAAGTTATAATTAATTAAAATCAGATGCTAGTTTCTTCTCCATCATAAACTATAAACAGAACAACTATGATTAAGTATACCACATCAGACCCCCACATAACACCCAATGCTCTCCTGGTCTACACACTACAGTCCGCAGGCCAAATCCAGCCCCTGGCTTGGTTTTTTCCTGGCAATAGCTGAGAATAATTTTTACATTTTTAAAGAGTTGTTTAAAAAAAAAAAGAGGAGGAAAAGGAGAAAGAGCAGGAAAAGAATATGCAACCGAGACCAAATATGGTGCTCAAAGCCTGCGATACTATCTGAGCCTTCACAGAAGTTAGTCTGCCATTTCTGTACTGACATTTCTGTACTGTACTGTACGTACATTTCTGTACGTACACATAAGAATATCATTATACTCTGAGAACAAAGTGGTTTTCTAGAATATTTTGCCTGCCTGTTGATTCTTTTAAGTACCATACCTTTTTTATTAATGGGTGGGAAAAAACGTCAGGGCGTGACAGAAAGATATTGGGCAACATCACAAATGGCAGCTTTGCCGTTGCTGCCGCCTCATTGGCTGTCAGGAGTTGGCCCTTTGCCCGTCTTCAGCTCACACCTAGAAGCTTCCTCCAGAGCTGACCACCCTGAGAGATGCCTGCCAAAGAGCAAGTACACGCACAAATCCTCTCCATTGCAGAATGGGAAGAGTTGCCAGATTTAACAAAAATGCCGTTACATCTGAATTTTAAATACAATGAAATTTTTAATATAAGTATGTCCCATGCATACTTTTTGGGGATACAATTATTCTAAAAATTTACTCAGTGTGTATATGAAATTCAGACTTTCCTGGGGCACTTTGTATTTTATCTGTCAACCTTAAAATGTGGGTATTGATAAAAAATAATGAAGGGAATTGTGAACTATACTGAAAGCAATTTTCGAATAGTAAGATATTTTCTTTTCTTTTTAAAATTAATAACAATAGTTAACAGTAACAGTAGTTTACACTTATTGAGAGTTTCTATGTTCTGAGCACTTCATAGATAACAAATCATCCAATTCTCACGGGAACACATAAAAATAAGTTAGCATTAATATTTTCCTCACCCACATGAGAAAATTCAGGAAAAGAAAGGTAAAGTAACTTAGACAAGATCACACAGTTACCAAGGGTGGAGGCAGGATAGGAGAGTGCCTAATCTTCTCACTCCTTTCTAATGAGCAGCTAATTGAGAAGCCCACTAAATACAAACACACATAATGCCAGAGAAGTACACTTGCTTTGGTTTGTTTGGGATGCTGAAACTAGACACAAAGATACCGGCCTGCCAGCTTGTCTCTCAATCTCAGCACTATTGACATTTGGTGCTGCATCCTTGACCTCTACCCCCTAACTGCCAGCAGCACCTCCCTCCCAGTCATGACAATAAAACGTCCCCAAACACTGCCAATCCTCTGGGCGTGGCAGGGCCAGATTCATCTGATAAAAGCACAGGGCATGCAATCAAATTTTAACTTCAGAGAAACAATCAATATTTTTTCCACATGCAATGTAAGTATATCCCATGAAATACTTGGGACATACTTATACTAAAATGTATTTGCTGTTTACCTGAAATGATCATTTAACTGTGCATCCTGTATTTTATCTGTCAACCCTACGTTGCCCCCAGCTGCGACTGAGCGTTAGCACTGTGGTGAGGCAGCAGGCAGGAGGGGCTAAGTGTCTCACCCTTCTCCGTGGGGAGCCCCTACATGACGCTCCAACCAGGCAGACGGAGGGAAGAAGAGAACTTCCCTGACAGCACACTGGTGACGTGTGAGGATCAACTCATCTCATCTCCCCTGCGGCCACACATCCCTGTTCAGCTGCATTCAGATACATTCTCAGCCTCTGTTCCACGCTCTTCGAAATCTTTCAGAGACGTGAACACCCCTTGACCTTTCTTCTTGGTGCTAATGAGCATGAGCCTCTTAATTCCTCACTTTCCATTTAACTTGCCTTATATTTTAGGTTGTTTTTGCTTAGTATAAACACTCTGACTCATTTTTCCCCTCATCTCCACATCTTTGTATTCTTGAATATCTTCCCCACTTCCTGGGATGACAGGACCAGCCTTGTCTGTGGGTCCTTGTGTTAGGTGCCCAGCCCCCAACCCCTTTGCCCTAACCAGGACTAGGATTTAATAGGCCAGGGGTAAGCCCCAGGCATGGCCCTCCCCCTCCAACCTCCACTCCTACACTGGCCTAGTGGTGAAACTGGATCTTGGTCCCATCTCCTCCTGAATTCTGACCAGTTTTTACCTGGTCCTCTAGGCATACTCCCTAGACCTACGGTTCAGCCACAACTTCAAATCTTAGACATGGGCTCTGAGACTCTAACTGGTATCATCGGGCTTAGAAGTATGATATTTCCCCCATGTATGCTGACATGGAGCAGTGCAGTGTATGTAAGTCATCGGGAACCAAAGAAGATGCCTGGGCACCACCGGAGCTCTGCACTGCCCCCTGCACACCAGGCTGCTTGGCTAGTTCAGGGAGACACGGTTGAACGAGTCAGCACACGTGAGCAAGTGGGTGTCAGCTACAGGTACACAGTTGGAGAAATTCAAGCTCTTACTTCGTTTGTTACTCATAAAGGGACCAAAACACAGAAAAAAAGAAAAGCAGGAGGGGGAGTATTAACAAATTGGAAGGAGAGAAGAAAGGAAGGGAGAAAGGAGGAGGCATGGGAGGGGACTTATTTCACACCCTAACTTTGCCACTAACCTGGACAAGTTATTACACTAACCTGAACCTCTGTTCATTTTCAGGTAAACAGAACAGTAATACGCACCGTGAAGAGCTGTAAGAATTACATGAATTAACATATTTTTGTCTGGGTTAGGAAAAGCATTCAGTAAATATTAGATCTATCTCCCTCCTCACTTCCTTCCCTATTCTTCCTGAAATGCAGAAAGATTACTGTGACCTTCAGAGTGGGCACAGACCCTTTCCTCTCAAGCTATCCCCGACCCTCTACCCACTCTTCAGCTCCTCCCCTTCTCTGCCCGTACACGTCGTCTTGTTCTGTCATGCTGTTGTGTTATTTTTCCCTCTGTGCAGCAGTCTAAATTTTATCACAGTTTGATCAAATTCGATTAATGGAATTTTAAAGGGGCCTGGAAGATCAAGGCTGTATTAAATTATAAATGCAAAAATTAGAGCAAAGCGAACTCCAGGCCTCAGAGAAAAAGTTTATACTTTTCCTGTGTAAGGAAGCCATTTGTCCTTGGCCCCAGTCCTCCCTCTAAGCATCCAGATTCAGCCTCATCCAACCATTTAGCATTATTATGGAAATGTGGTTGCCTTCCTCCCAAGGAATAGCTTATCGGTGACCGCTGGGGGTTAAATGCTGAACCTGAGAGCACAGTGCTGTGATCCAACATGTTATATTCTGCTTTAATGGCTGGGCAAGAGCTGTAATTGCAGTCATCTTAGCCACCCTGCACCACCTTAGTCAACACACCGCTCTGGAGAACCTGAGGGAAATGATCTTATCATCACTCCATTATTAATGGACACCTTCCTAAAGGAATTTGCCAAGCTCTCAGAGACGTGGTTCTCAGCTCTTTGTCACTATGAAATTCCTTCAGGACCCTGAATTGAGTGAATCAACAGATTATCACACCTGGCATTATTAAGATATATCAGCGTATAAAATGTGACTCCCCACTGACTTCTGTCATGGAGAAAACTAAAAATACATGTTTAAGTATCTGTTTTCTAGCACATAACCCCATAGCCTTGCCTATAGTTCAGCTGGCTTAGCTACTTTCGGCAACACTAACAGTGGGTGACTTCACCGGACTTACACATATGGAAGAGTATTTCTCAATTAGTTTTACTTTTTCTTAATGCTTGGGTTCCTGGGCACTGTTTACCCCAGCGAGCCAAGCTCTCTTATCATGTCCCCTTTCCTATAACTTTTCAAGAGCCATCTTCAAACAAATTAATAACATTATGATAATGATCTTCATGGCATTATGAGTGAGAACGTCTCATTCATTTTTTTCCACTAAGTGTATTCATTAGCTTCATAAATCTCCCCAAATGGATGAATATCATTTCCTTTCAAGGTAGAAAAGGGAAGCCCTGAGATTTCAGCCTCCCCGAATCACTCATTTTATACGAATGATTCTCTGGTTCTTTGAAGGGTAAATGACCTTAGCTATTTTTTTGAATGGTGTTTGTAAAATGATGGAAACCTCCAATTGCCTAACAGTTCTTTATAGGTTTTTCAACTTCTACGAGCCTTTTTAATGGGTCTCCATCCATTTCCTCTTTGCCCTCGGCTGTAAGGACCATGGTCTGTGGATTTCTTCCTTCCCCTCTCATAATTTCTTTCCTGAACCTCCTGCCAATGGCTTTCCCCCTCTTTCCCTTCTTTCCTTCAGTAAGGCTCAGTTCGGGGCCACGGGCTTTTTTCCTTCACAACACACTCCTCTTGGAAGTTCCCTGTCAGATGGCTTTAATTACCACCTGAATGCAGATGACTCCCAAATCTCCAGCCCCAGCTCTGACCTCTCACCTTTCCTTCAGTCCCATATTTCTTTCTGTCTGCAGAATATCTCTACTTGGGTGTCCCACCACCTCCTAAAACTAAACATGTCAGAAACAGAGCTCATTATCTCTCCACACCCCCTGTCCTTCTCTCCCCGTTTCTCCAGGGCTGTCAATAGCACCCTCTCCTCAGGCTGCAGCCCTCGGAGATCCCAGATGGGCACAGGGCAGTCCGTCACCCGCATGTTACAGAAAGGCAGATTTCACCCCCACCTTCCACCACGGCTGAACACTGTGCTCACCAACGTCACTTAGAATCTCAGAAAGGGATTTTGAAGGAACAACATTGTGGTCTGAATTGATTTTGCTCCAGTTTTTTTTTTTAATCTTCTTTCTTATTCACCCAACTGTTGACAAATATTTAAGACCTCTGCTGCATTCCATTCTTTATTACATCTTGAAGTCCTGGGGGCCTCTTAATTGACAAGCAAATCATGTACCTCCTTCTGATTCATGACTCTAAATTACAGAATATATGAGACTGCGTATTTATAAGACTTTTTATTTGCTAACTTAATTAATAGCTGCAGTTACCAATTAGATAGTAAACTAATTAGTAATTAGCCTGAGAGATTGACAAAATTAAAGTTTTAAGTGATTGTTTCTATTTTTAATTCCTGTTCTCTGCACCACAAGTCACCGCCACCCTCTCCCTGGGGCTCGGTCACTTGTTATTATCTGTAGGACTCCCACACCTCCCCCCACCGTGGGACAATAGTTGTCGCCATGATCAATGCTGGCTTAGAGCTCACCAGGCACTCTGCTAAGATATTTATTCACACACAACCACCCCAAAAGTAAGCATACAAATTGGTTTATATGGGAAATAAATGGGTTTAACACATAAGAAAAACTAATGCTCATATAACTGAAAAGTCTAGTGGTACCATGGGCTTCAGGCAGGGCGTGATCGGTGCTCTGGATCCATTTCTCTACAATTCCCTCATTTCTGTTCTCCACGTGTAGGATCTGTCATAAGGTTCATTCCCCTCACAATAACAAAATGCTGCCAGCCAATAATCAGGCCTGCATGCTTTCTCATTCACATTCAAGGGGATGGACATCCTCCCGGAACCAATGAACAGAAACACCTTACACTGAGCTTTAGACTGAGGCATGAGTTATCTGTACATCCTTGACCCCATCACTGGGACAAGGAGCAGGGGTACAGAAATGGGCTGACTAATCAGAGCCCACTGCTGAAGCTGGGGGTGGCGTCAGTTTCTCCCAAGGCACATGTTACACAATGGGGGAGATAATGGAACAACTATTGGGGTCAGCTATAATCTCCTTGTCTCTGTTGTTTACATTAGAAAACTGGCCATCACAAAGCAAGTAACTGATAAAGCCTGGATTCAGATTTGGGTCTCTCTGCCTTCAGAGTTTGCTCTTAACCACTAGGCAGATAGTGCCTCCATACATATAGTGCAGTTCTTCAAACTAAGAAAGTGAAAATTCAGAATATACATCTCTTGGCTCTTTGCAGCTTATTATAGGATGGTCACCCTTTGCTGCAATCATTTTTCACACCTAGCATGTGAACCACACTAAATTTATCTTGGTCTTCTGCTGTCTTGCTGATGGTCACAAGGACTTTTCTTTCCAGAAGAAAATATGTTGCTTGTACCTCAACCACATACTACTTTATATTTGGAGCAATTGTGCTGATTCACATAAGATTATAAAATCCTCAATACTTGACCAATGGCCCCTGAACCCTAGACAGGTCATTGGCACAAAAAAAATGCCAGTGAAGACAACATATCTTAGAAGTTCTCACCACCACAACAACAAAAATTTATAACTATGTATGGTGGGTGACAAGTGATAGCTAAACTTATTGTGGTGATCACTTTGTAATATATACAAATATCAGATCATTGCACTGTACACCTGAAAGGAATATAGTATTATATGTCAATTACACCTCAAAACAAATGTCAGTGACAATGTCCTCCCACGGCACCTAATGGTATCTGCCTTACGTAGGACAGTCCATTTGGTTCACTGACCAGTTTCTACTGAAGAGCCACTCAGAACACTTCTGGACATTTGTGAAGGCCACATTGTGAAGTGGGAAAATATGTCTTTCATGTCTTCATTTCCATGTACCTTTCTCCTTTTGATATTGTTATCTACCACTCAATATGGTATAAAAGAAAGAAAAAAACATGGGCTTCAGAGAGAAGTGAGTCAAATATCAGCTCTTTCCCTTCCCCAAGCAAGTTATTTAACTGGTATGAGCCTTGGTTCCCTTTAGGAAATACTTCGTAGAGTTCATTTTACATATTTAACAAATGCTTACCTAGAGATCTTACCTTTAGCCAGTCCCTGCTCCTAGGACTTTATGGAGATTAGCTCCTTCCTTCTCACAGCACACTGAGGTGGGTAATGTCATCTGCATTTTATGGGTAAGGAAACTGAGGCACAGAGAAGTTAAGGAAGTGCCCAAAGTCACAGCAGTGCTGACTGGTAAAACCAAAACTCAAACCCAGGCAGTCTGGCTTCGGAGCCTATGTTCTTCACCACTAAACTATCTCGACTTATTAAGGAGGTTGAACCAGGCAACTTGTGTGGAAGCATATCGACATGTCAGATGGCCAGTGTGCGTCAGAGCATCCCCCTTTCTTGCCCGAATCAGGTCCTTCCCAGCTATGAAACCACAAAGGGCTGGATTTGTAATTTGGTGGGAAAGGGTTTTATAAGTTTATTAGACTTTTTTAAGCCTTTCTTCATTACACACAATTTTATATACCTTAAAGGAGTTTCAAGAGTCACTGAGTTGGTAAAAAAGGCACTTCAGGGACTGTAGAGGTCTCTGATTCTCTTGGCCTTGGAAGATGACATTGCCACTCACACAGCTGATCCTTAGGAACACCAATAGTAACTCTTGGCACAGGACCTATGTGTTATAGGCAGGATGTTTCTAGTTCTTTCTGGTTGCTCTGCCACCTTAAAGAAAGGCATGGACATGTGACTTGCTGTGGTCAAGAACATGTGAATAAAGTGACTTATGTGAATTCCGGGCAGAATCTTTAAGAGCCAGTGTGAACTTTGCCTTTCTCTTCCCTCCTGCTTGGCTTACAAACCATTGATGCCCCCAGGTAGTGGAGGTCCTGTCAGGCTGTGTGCAGAGTGGGACAACATAGAGAGAAGCGTCTGCATGACGGACATGCAGAATAATGGAGAAATAAATCTTTGTAGTGTGGTGCCACCGAGATCTGAGGGTTGTCTGTTACAGCAACATCACTTAATCTACCCTGACTGATTCACTAGGGGCCAGAATATAGGGGCAGTATTCTTTGGTCTCTCTCCTAAATATGCATTCTGTCCTACTCAGGAGAACAGGTAAGAGACTATACCAGCTTCAAGAGTTGCTGAATGAGGAATACCCCTTGGCCAGAAAACTTCCCACTAAATCTCCCCTTTCTCAGCAAGATCCTTCCTTCTATTTTTCCAGGCTGAGCATAAGCTCTTCCTCCTACGTTTTACCTTCCCTTTCCTAAGACTGCCAATTTCCAAAGAGAAGGAGCCCTTCCCCCTCTGTTTCCTTACTCCCTAAGCCATCCACACGTGTCTATTATTCCCCTGAGCAAGATTGTCCAGGGTCTTGCACCAGAGTTCCCTGGTGTCCAGACTTTTACCATCTCAGAAACTTAGAATGGGAAATGCTGGCAGAGAACCAACCCCTCGGTGCCAAAGGGCAGGAGGCAGGCAGGTGTGGGCAAAGTGAGATTGTTCCCTGAAGAAGGACAGGCTCTCTGGGGAAGTCATACTTTTACTGAAGGAGAGCACAGAGTATGGGGTACAGGGCCATTACACAGGAACATGTGTGAGTCACTCTGCAGCATCTGTATGATTCAGAGTAAAGTAAACTTCTCAACTTTAAGGCCAAGACTGTTCTTAGTTATATACCCCAGTACAATACTTAGAACATAATAAAACTCAATAAATGTTTGATAAGTGAATTTTAATTGATATTACCCAATATCAGTGAAAACTGCTGCCAGATCCATTTTAGATGAAGAACTAAGAACAGGAAAGGAAAAACGCTGACTTGACTTCCATCAATGTGCATCACAATATTGTATGAGAACTGTTTACCTCCTGTGCCTAACTGCAGCGTAGCTCAATAATGACTGTGAATATCATTAAATGTGTCAGGTTCTTTGCTGTGTGTTTTAATTGATGACAACAGGCTTCCATACTCTGCTGCTCTGCTGTTTATGTAACTTGTTCATCTTCTTTCATCTTAAAAAACTAAAGGCAATATTGTCCATTGACACTCTGCCTGATTAAATCAGCCAGAGCTGAAGTTTGTATATGTGAATAGTAACCAAATCTAAAACAATCACCAATTGCTTCTTCTGGTTAAGACAGTAGACTTACAGTTCGTATTCTTTTTAACCTGCGCAGGGTATTATGAAAGAGGCCATCCCTGTTTGCTATAGGCCCAAGGTTTCACACCAGATGTGCACTAAGCCTCTCTTTACATTACCCAGCAACTCCTATCCCTGCATCTTCATGTCCAGGTAATGCAGCCACGGTCCACCAGCCTCACTGCTGAGGCCACCCTCTGGGTCTCACTTAAATTTCAGTTCCATTTTACCAGATGCTTTTGAAATACCTCCATTTGCCTGTCCCTGTACCTGGACTCATTTCCTTCCCCAACTTTCTCAGTTTCCTATAGCGTCATTATTCTCTCCACCAGCAGGATAAAAGCCTTATCTATTCTACTGCTGCCTCTTCTCACTCCATTTCCCTGTTGTCTCCTTCCCACCAACAGTTGTCAGCTATTCCTCTTCCCCTCTATTCTCACTGTCTCTTCACAATGCAGGTCTCACACCACTCCCGGGGACACAGGAACTCATGAATTCTCCCATTTACATACCACCTTGGGTGAGCCTGTGTCAGTCAGGGTCCAGTAAAGAGACAGAAATAATATAAAGAATGGTTAACTAGGTATTGAAGAACAGAAAACTCATAAAGGAGAACAGCTTTAAGGTATCACAGAGGTAATGGCCAAAGGAAGCAGTAACTGTTCCTAAGGAAGCACGAACAAAGAGAAGAGGTTGGAATTACTAAAACTTAGCAAGAAGGGCTGCACGGAGCTGAAAGACTCAGATCTCTGAGGAGGGGTGCTGTTTGCTGGGGCTGGTGTCTCTATGTTCGAGTGGGAACTGTGGGGATGGAAACCCAGATCCCTAAGCAGGGGGTGCTTCTTGGCTGCGGCTGCTGTTGTGAGAGGTCAGAGTACAACAGGCAGGTTCTGTCACTGTGGGAAAAATGGCTAACTGATTCAACTGCTGCTCCTGGAACCAAGTCCTGCTGCCGGGTTTTGTAAAGAAGGAAGGCTGGGAGGATGTTCCCAGGGACAGGAAGCCCACGGGAAACAGGAAGGAGCAAGTCTTCCATTCTTCACCAGCATCCCCGAATGACAGAGCCTCACAGGGAGCCAGCTGGCGAGGCTGCATCGTTTGCAGATCCCCAGCCCTGGCACGACTAACGGAATACAGAAAGGTAGGCTTAAAGCAAAAAGACTAGAAATGGCACATGATGACATAATGAATGGAGGTTACTTCATTTCATCATGACTCTCATCTTAATTTCCTCTGGCTCAGGTTCAAGTGCAAAACCCTGCTCCCATCCATGTTTCCGACCTCACTACTCAACACCACAGATACTCTGCTGGAATCAATTTCTCTCTTGACTCTATATCTTACCCATTAACCTTCAACTTTTCACCAGTGCCATTTGCAACTGCCTCAGTATTACCCTGACAACTAAGCTACGGTCAAGGTCTCCCAGCAGTCAAAACTCTTCCACTCTTTTCAAATCAATTCATAAAACTCAGTCAAGGGCCCACTCTGGGATTTCCTCGGCCACACCTCTGGAAATCCATCTTTCTCTTAGAAAGAAGTTTCATTTGAGGCAGAGTTGTAAGTGCACAAGCAAGGGTGTGGAAGCATGATAAATGGGAAGTACATTAACAAGTAGAACGGAATACAGTTCTAGTGAGAGCCCAGGCATTCATGAAATCAGCCATGAAGATGGCCTGAGCTTTCCCCTACTGTAACTACAAATAGGTCAGACCAAGAACACAAGCCAGGGACTCTGGTTTTTATGGTTTTGTTTATAGAAGCTCCTGTAACTGAAATTTCCTTGTTTTTCCCTCCTACCCATGAAGGCAAGCCCTAAATTTTCTTTAAGGTAAATTTTCAGACTCGTTTCTTCACAGAACCATGCTTGCCAAGCCTCCCAACTTTGGGGAGTATGAACAAAGAGCAGAGAGTGTAGAAGTAAGTTTCAAGTATAGTTTGAATGCATTCAGTTCTTATGCAGAGCAAATCCTATACCCAGAGATATCAATTTTCACTCATTAGTCTGGCAAAGTTTTAAAGACTGGCAATAGTTTAAGAAAGAGATAGTGGCATTTCAAAGTTTATATTATGATAATGTTCATTAGTAATTATACACACACACACACAAGCTAATGCATTGTATGAAAGACTTGGAAGAATATACATCAAACTATTAAAGGGGTTACTCCTGGGGAGGGGAGTTTGGGGAAAAGAGTACAGGAGAACTTGCCACTTTTCAGTCCATATCTTTCTGTACTGTGTGAATTTTTTTTACAATGCCAATGTATATGTTTATAATTCTAAAAAATTTTAACAATAGAGCACAAGTTAAAAGTAATAAAATTGTGGAGATCAGAATACAGATTGGAACCAGTCTAGTGAAAATACCAGGGACTTGATTAGCTCTTTTCAGAAGTATACTATATCTACTACTTGTTTATAAGAAAAGAAACATTAAATTCAGTAGATTGGTTTGTCCATGCAGCCAACTGCTCTTTATCTAATTACATATATCAAAGTTGTGTTTCTGTGTGGATTTCAAAGGAGATGGGCCATCCACAAAACCTTACTCTTGAGCATTTATGCAGCTAAAAATCGTGGGAGTCTATCCAATGCAATCTGCAGTGTGCATTTTGGCACACACAGTTGAACATTTGAACAGAGCAAAGATCAATGGGAAGCCCGTTATCCTTGGGTTTGGCAAAGTGTTTAAACCTGTTTGGGTTTAAGTATTCAGAATGATGAAATGTTAGCCCGTCTGAGACTACTTCAGCCTTTTTTCAGGTGCAATTTCGACAGCTGTGTAAAGGATTTATGCAAGTTCAGATGAATTCAAACACAGGTGTAAAAGATAAAAGGCAAGTGGAACAAATGGTCTACCTGTGATCATTTTTCCATGTTTGGCCGTCTTATTTGTGCCTGTTGATTCCAGTACCCTTTCATGCAACATCTATCTTATGAGTCATCAAAAAACCCATCTTATTTTAATTTATTGCTAATAAAGAGTAAAATTTTGAACAAACTTATGCCTAGTTGTTTTCTCTAAACTCAGCTCTTACTCCCTTGTGTTTCTTCCATCTTTTCTCCATAGCCACCAAGGAGATTACTCTGCCCCCTTCAGGCTCTCGGACCTGTGGATGTATTTAACAGGTCTTACAGCAGTATCTCAGAATAATGCAGCACACGACTTCATATATTCACTTGGCCATATTCTAACTGAAAGGCTTACTATTTTGTGTACCCAGTAGAATGTAAGTTCTGGAGAATGGCACCAAGTCTTAAGTTCTTTGTTCCTCATCACACTAAACACAGTGTTCATAAACTGATGTTCAACAGAAGATAATTAGATACTTAAAATCAGATTAAAAAAAATCTACTCCACAAAAAAAAAAACATGTCGTATAAGCATTTTGTCTCAATTTGGCATAACCCTACTATGTTAAAATAAATTCAGAATGAGGTGGCCCATTCTTGCCCAGATGTTGTCCTAAACAAGGGAGACTACCCAGATCTCACTACAGCAATAGAGAAAAGTGGCCCAACAAAAGTGACAGTCTTGCCTGACAGATAAGCAGGACATAAAGGAGCAGGGTCACAACAGAAGAAGGGGTAAGACTGGCAGCTTCACGTAGCTGCCCAAATTTCTTCACAAGCTCACGTGCCACACAACAGGCTCAAAGTCTTCTCGAAATTCTTGGAAGAACTTTGAGGTCATTCATCCAAAACGAACACGATCAACAACAACCAAAGACAAAACAAAACAAAACAAAACCAGGGAAGCACGGAGGAGAAACTCTGGCTCTGTGCGCACCCACTTTTGAAAAATCAGAGCACTAGACAGGATGCAAGGTCCTGGACTCTAGCCTAGATTACCAGCTGTGCAACTCCAGAACACCCCCACTCTGCCCCCCTTTTTCCTCACGGGTGAAGTGGGAATGATACATTCGATCCAATCTACTTCTGAAGGCTCAAATGAAATGAGATACGTGAAACCATTCTAAAAAGTGTTGAGCACAATAGATGGTAATATGATGTATCATTTCATTTGCTTATAGAGTTGTGTTTAGAATATTACTGGTGAAGGGAATTCCTAATTCCTTGTGAAGAATTTGAAATATTATAGTATAAATTACTTCTTCTAAATTTACTTCTGGAATTTACTCTTAACAGCATCATTTTGTTGCAAGTGAAATTTTCAACTGCCAAACTTTAAGACACTTCACTTCTATTCATTTCTGGCAGTTTGTGGAAACAGGGAAACCCTGAATGTAACAAAACCATAAACATTATAGCAGGAATGATTATTTACTTTTCTAATGTTTTGAAAACTCTCTGCTGCTCATTTTTTAAAGACTCTCATTTTCTAAAAACACTATATAGAATTTATAAAAGACTCATTACAAAAAAATACTCATAATATCTAACTTTTGCACCCAGCTATCTTCCAATTCATCCCAAATTTTCAAGCTACTGACATAATCACTTCTCAAACTTTTGCTGCTTTTTTTTACCACCTTTGTAGATTTCTGATAACTAAGGGTTTATGATCATTGAACCATGCTTCTATATCATTCCCAGAAATGGAGCTGAAAAGGACCTCACCAACACCTTGGGTTTTTTTAATATATTTTATTTATTATGCTATTACAGCTGTCCCATTTCCCCCCTTCACTTCCCTCCACCCTGTACACCCTCTCCCACCCACATTCACCCCCTTTAGTTCATGTGTCATAAGTTCTTTAGCTTCTACATTGCCCATACTATTCTTGCCCTCCCCCTGTCTATTTTCTACCTCCTATCTATGCTACTTATTCTCTGTACCTTTACCCCCTCTCTCCCCACCCCACTTCCCTGTTGCTAACCCTCCATGTGATCTCCCTTTCTGTGGTTCTGTTCCTGTTCGAGTTGTTTGCTTAGTTTCTTTTGGTTTTGTTTTAGGTGTGGTTGTTAATAATTGTGAGTTTGCTGTCATTTTACTATACATGATTTTTTTTTATCTTTTTAGATAAGTCCCTTTAACATTTCATAAAATAAGGGCTTGGTGATGAGGAACTCCTTTAACTTGACCTTATCTGAGAAGCACTTTATCTGCCCTTCCATTCTAAATGAAAGCTTTGCTGGATAGAGCAATCTTGGATGTAGGTCCTTATCTTTCATGACTTGGAATACTTCTTTCCAGACCCTTCTTGCCTGTAAGGTCTCTTGAGAAATCAGCTGACAGTCTGATGGGAACTCCTTTGTATGTTACTGTCCCCTTATCTCTTGCTGCTTCTAGGATTCTCTCCTTCAGTTTTACCTTGACTAATGTAATTACGATGTGCCTTGGTGTGTTCCTCCTTGGGTCCAACTTCTTTGAGACTCTCTGAGCTTCCTGAACTTCCTGGAAGTCTATTTCCTTTGCCAGAATGGGGAAGTTCTCCTTCATTATGTTTTTAAATAAGTTTTCAATATCTTGCTCTTCCTCTTCCCCTTCTGGTAAACCTATAATTCGGATGTTGGAACATTTAAAGATGTCCTGGAGGTTCCTAAGCTCCTCCTCATTTTTTTGAATTCTTATGTCTCCATTCTTTCCTGTTTGGTTGTTTCTTTCTTCCTTCTGGTCCACTCTATTGTTTTGAGTCCCAGTTTCCTTCCCATCACTATTGATTCCCTGTGCATTTTCCTTCATTTCTCTTATCTTAGCCTGCATTTGTTCATCTAATTTGTGACCAAAAACAACCAATTCTGTGAGCTTCCTGATCACCAGTGTTTTGAACTGTGCATCTGATAGGTTGACTATTTCTCGGCCACTTAAAAGGATGAGTTCTGGGGCTTTGATTTGTTCTTCTGTTTGAGCCATCTCTCTCTTTCTCTCTTTCTCTCTCTCTCTCTCTCTCTTGGTCTGGTCACGTCTGTTACAGTAGGGGACAGAGCCTTAGGTGTTCACCGGGGCAGGGCACCCCTTCACTGGGTTGTGACGTTGTATGTGGGGGCGGGGTCGAGAGGGAACGATGGCGGTTACTCTGTTCTCTGTGGGACCTCAGTCCCTTCTGCTGCTTTCCCCAAGCAAACTGGACCCCTCTAGTGCCAGTTCCCGTGTGGGTGGGCTTGTGCACGCTGTGGGACCCTCCAAGGACCTCCCCTGTGAGGCCGGGTGTCTCTCCCTGTGCCTCAACTTCCACAGGCGCCTGCGATCAGTGTCCCAAGGCTCTATTTCCCAGCGCTGGGATCCTGAGTTGCGCACACTGCCTTGCTTTACAATTGCCACCTCACTGGGTCTGCCAGATGCCACCCCTCTGCCAGGGCCTGCCAGCTGCTGCAAGCACACTCAGGGTCCACCCGCTGCGGTCTTGCACTCCCCAGATGCCTTACACACCTTCAGATGCCTTATGCGCCTGGTCCCAACTCTGCTCTCTGCACTGCAACCCGCGTTCAGCTGCCCCACTCTGCCCCTCCTACCGGTCTGGATGAACAGGTCTATTTCAACTTCTTGGTTGTCTGACTTCCATTTAAATCAATTTTCTGTCAGTTCTGGATGTTATTCTGTTTCTAAATTGTTGTTGTTCCTATCTTGGTTGGGTGTGGAGGTACGGTGCATCCACCTATGCCTCCATCTTGGCCAGAAGTCCCACACCTTGGTTTTTTTTAAGGTAAGAGAACCAAAGTATAAAGAGACTGACTGTGTGACTAACCCAGCAACGTATTGGCAAGACCGGGCTCATGGCATGGTCCTCAACGCTTTCCAAAACATCTGCCAGCGAGCTTGATGCTTCCGAATGTAACCCACTTTCCTTTACACACAGTAGATGACAGAGGAAACTCCACAATCTCCAACTGCAGACTACTTTATTACAACAAAGCCATTTCCTAAAATTCAGTCTTACACCTGCTCCCACTGTAGGTCCAGCCAGCTTAAAGCGACCTCCTGCAGAGAGCTGTCTAGTCATCCCAGTGAGATCACCACAAAACTCTATCCCATTACTCATTTTATTTATTTGTGTCTGCAATCGTTTCTCTGTGTATTCCCATCTTCACTACCAAAGTGTAAGTTCCATAAGTAGGGACCTTGTCTGTGTTTTTCATCAATTATTTCCCAGTGTCCAGAACAATACCCAACACTTAGAATACACTCAATAAATGTTTGTTGAATGAGTGAATGAGTGTGCTGCTTGCTTTGTGACTGAACCAAACGCATTAACAGCCCCTCATCAGTTGCATTTCTGCCATAACCTGTTTCTCCCAAATTTGTAGCAGCATGAATTAACCAACAACAAATTTCTTTATTTTTCCTATACCTGGATTGATAATAGTACCAAAATAATTCAGGTTGCTTTCTTCTGTCTTTGTAAGAGAAAGTACACTTCTGCTCATGGGGAAAGAAATGTTATTTTTGCCCTGTAATTTGACAGTGTACTAATTGAATCAATTGTTTTGAGTTTTAGAAAATCAGAATTTGTCTAGTACTCAAAAGTGAGATTGTTTTTTCTTTCTTCCCAGGTCTTAATGTATCCAGACTCTCTGTTGTCTGTTTGCCCAGAAGTCCTTTCTCAAAATGTTCCTTTTTAAAAGCTTTCAAGAACATACCAGTGCTCTTTAGTGTAAAAGGCTATTTTTAAAAGGCAGCGCAGGGGAGGGAGTTAAACAAAACAAAATGAAAAGATTGAAACCTCTTGCCGAATTGACTTGTCCACTTGGTGCTCTTAAAGCACAAGGTCTTTGTCTATCCCACTTACCACGAGATAGACACACTAAATGACCCTACACACTAAATGCCCTGCACGAGAAATTACGGGTTTTCTGCAACAATAACCTCACCTACTTAATCGGGATCTTTTAAAAGATCTGTGTAGCGCAGAGACCACTGAAACAAACTAGCTAAATGTTGCTTGTAGAATAAATTAAGATCCAGTGCTGGGATGCTGGTGTCCAACTCCACAAAATAATAAAACCTGAGCCAACTAAGGCAAGGAGAGGATGAAGTCCCACTGGCACCTTTTCTTTTGAAGTGGCCCCAAACCTTAAAG
The DNA here is from genome assembly GCA_004024845.1 of Tonatia bakeri. NCBI lineage: Eukaryota > Metazoa > Chordata > Mammalia > Chiroptera > Phyllostomidae > Tonatia > Tonatia bakeri. The sequence continues at coordinate 310,119 of PVIA01000075.1, forward strand.
CCTGCGTTTCATTTGGGAAAGTCTTTTGCTAAAACCACTTCCCATATGCAACCCATCTGGAGGACTATAATCTAGTCTTGCCTGCAGCAAACCGACAATAATGATGCTTGCCTTTCATCACAGATCCCTGAGCACTAGACAAACATTAATTAATGCCCCCAACACACCTGTGAGGTAGGGGAGTATTATTATCCCTGGCTCACAGATGAGGAAATCCAGACACCAAGAGGTTAAATGGCTTGCCTTAGGCCACAGAGTGAGCTAACAACAACGGCAAAACTTTCCACTAACCCTCCGCCCTCCTGAGTGCTGAGAAATTTTGAGATCAGCCCCGTGAGCAGAGCCATTTCTAGATGAGGTAGGCTATCGCCAACTTATTTTCTTTTTCACAGTAAGTTGAGACCCCATTCCAGAACATAAGTAAACTGAGTGACCAAAGGTCTTAAAATATAGAAACAACAAGAAAATACGGAGTATTTATGTATTTCAGCACCCTTTCCAAAGTATCCTTTAATCTTCCTCTCTGGCGGAAAACAATCATCTGGCTGCACCTGAACGTCAGGTAGCTTTTATGGACCCACTATGTGCTAGGATTTCAGTGCTGGTTCCCATTTCTTTCCAGAGAACACAAGTGTGACTCCAGTAAAATTACCATTGCAACTTTTGGGTCAAGTGGAAATTACAAACTACTCTGACTAAGGGTAGCTTCTCTCTGACCCAAAGGTTGGCAAGAGAATTATAAAAACTACCAAGAAGATCTCAAAGGTGAGCAACATTATACACCAGGACAGCGTTCCTGACAGTCACAAAATTTTGCAGCCCACCGAACTATTTTTAGGTATTTTTATTTATTTAGTCTTAGAGAGAGGGGAAGGGAAGGAGAAAGAGAGGGAAGAAATATTGATCGGTTGCCTCTTGCAGAACCCCAACTGGGAATGTGGCCCACAACCCCGACATGTACCCTGGCCAGGATTGGAACTAGCGACCTTTTGGTTGTAGGACAACACCCAACCCACTGAGCTACACCACTCAGGGTACCTGCCTAACATTTAAACACCTTGTCAAAAGTTCTACCAATATGTATAATCCTAGTTTGTCAGTAATCAAATTTTTCTGTGTTTCAACTTTACATAAAATATCTCATTTAATATTTGTAACAACCTTCAAAGAAACTGTTGGTATTTTTCATTTTACAAATAAGGACATAGGGCTCAGCATGTTAGCTAGTCAGTAGCAGAGCCAGCATGTAAAACCAGGTCTGACCACCAAGTCCATACTTTTAACCATAATATTTTATTATTGCTTTTCTGAGGGTAATTGAGGATTCTTAATTGATCATCTCTCCTTCTTTTATTTTTTCTTTATTCTCCTACCACCTACTATGAAAACTTTTGAATTAGTATCTATAGTATGAGAATGAGTTAAAATGCCAGACTTTCCTATGGAAATCTCTGCTCCCCACTGGCCTACTCAGTGGTTTGCAACACAGCCATACTTTGAGATTTCAGATTTGCTGACCAATCCTTGGAAGACTGTTTTTCAATTCTGTCCCATAAAAACTACAGTTTGGCCCTGGCTGGAGAGGCTTTGTGGATTGAGGGCCAGACTGCAAAGCAAAGAGTTGCCGGTTAATTCCCAGTCAGGGCACATGCCTGGGTTGCGGGCCAGGTCCCCAGTAGGGGGTGCTCAAGAGGCAACCACACATTGTTGTTTCTCTCCCTCTCTTTCTCCCTCCCTTCCCCTCTCTCTAAAAATAAATAAATAAAGTCTTCAAAAAAAATCCATTTGGAGTAGAGCTTCTCATTCAAGGAGCATTGGACTGTTTCCATACTCTGGACCTTATGTCTGGTTTGAGCCACTTATTTTAATCCGACCTCAAGCTTCTGTATAATAAAGGATGATTTATTCATCCATCCACTCAGATACTAGTGTAGACTGCGAGTATCAGATGAACCAAGTCAAAATGGCAAACAACAAAAAGGATTTGTTGGTTGACTAAGTGAAAAGCCAGCAGTAGTGTGGGCTTCAGGTATGGTTTGATCAGGACTCTGGCTCTGCATCTCTCAGATTTATTCTTATCTGTATGTCATTGTTCATTTTTTCACTCCTCGCCTGTTTGAAAGATGGCTGTCGGTAGCAATGCAGGTTCCAGCTTCCTCGTTCATATCCAAGAACATGGTAATCAGAGGTAGGCAGGGAGAAGACGAAAGAGAGAGGGAGCATTTGACTTAATGTCAAAATCATTGAGTGAAGACTATAATCTTTGTGCTGAGTAGACCACCCCTGAACCTATTTCAAGGCTAGCGAAATGACAAGTGCCCTGAGTAACTGTGCCAAGGGTTGTAGGATTATCTAAATCATCCAAAACCAACCCACGTCATTCTGTACAGCTGCAACACAATGGTGGTGAGGCTGTTCCCCAGATAGCGATCTGGAGAGTGTTAGGAAGGGCAGAAAGAGGTCTGAGTGCTCTGCTGACACCCAGTGAATGCTCTCAACAGTCTCCCTCTTTGGACCCCTAACTTCATACACATTCCCCTTCTCACACATGTACTTTCAAAATCGTCCACACCTGTACAGATGAACTCACCCGGTGGGGCACAACACAATACAACATCTCCTGTAGTTACTACACCCAGCTCCAAGCCTAGGAACCGTGGCTGGTGGCCAAACTACTCAGACAAATGTTGCATTTAACCCCTTGTGGCTCAGTGACACATGGCTAAGTGGTGAAGTAACCTCCATCAATACACTCAATACACAAAGGTGGAGAAAGAACAGGACAACTGTGATTTTTTATAATCCCCTTTGAAAAGGAGGAAGAAGGGGAACAACACATTAGCCCCAAGCTCATAATACATATACATGATATATGTAATATATCTCAAACACATATGTACTGCATATTATATACATATGTTATATAGATATGTATTTAATAAAGCTGTTATAATAAGCATAGGTCACTGCCTTGGCAGTAGAATGAGTTTCTTGGTCAATTAGTAGATTTATTCTCTTTTTCAGGCAGAAAATGCAGAACACAAGTGCTTGGAATGAGCAGCGATGTCAGACATCTCTACGCAGTCAGAACCCACCTGTGCAGCTCAAAGTGAAGTCCATCTTGCCCGAATTTCAGGGCTGCTACACAATACAAATTAAAGGGGCGACTCCCTAAAGGAAAGCTGAGACTCTGTTAGGATGTTGAATTAGAGGGAACAGATGCTAGTAGAGATTGCTAGTTACTGAACCTAATATCCATTCTCCTCTTTTTCTTCAAAAATGAAATTCCAGATTTTGTTTGACATAATTAGATACCTCACTGTTCGGCTTCCCTTATAGCTAAGGGTAGATGTGGGCCTAGTTTTTGGCTAGTGATATGTAAGCAAAACTGCTTTGGGACAGAGTCCAGGAAATTCCCTTTAAGGACAGCTGGCAAGCACCCTTTGCTTCTTCCCCCGTTTTTCCGTCTTACTGTCTGGAACATGGTTGTGACGGCTAGCACTCCAGTCACCATCTGGGACTGTGAGGACAAAGGCTACCTCTTAGGTGGAAGAGTAAGCTGGAAAGAAACTGGATCCCTAACTTCATAGAGCTGCTAAATCATTCACAAATTCTCTTTCTGAAGATTTCATTTACATGACAGAAATAAATGATGTTTACCTTGATTTAAATCACTGTTTTGGAGGGATGTGGTCTATTTTATTCATATTAATCAAGTAGACAACTCAAAATCTTTCATTTAACCAACATTTATTTGGGACCCTCCTGAGCTAGATTTTTTAAATCTTCAGTTTTATTTACTCATTCCACATCCAGACTGAGCTCTCAGCCTACTCTGACGCTATGTGCTGAGTCTTTCCCGCCTCCTCTGGGTCCCAGCAGAGAGCTGCCTCCCCTGTCTCCCACTTTCGAGGGCCCAGTGTGACACTAATTCCTCTTCGGGGCAGGATTTTTTCTCACCTACCCAGGTGTATAAGTTCAGATTATTGCATGTCCTTATTCAGTTAAGCTGAATTTTATTAATATTCCAGGGGAGAATAAAATATTACATATACAAGTCCCCCCCCCCTTATCCATGGGGATACGTTCCAAGGCCCCCAGTGGATGCCTGAAACCAAGGGTGGCAACAAGCCCTGGGTACACCATGATTTTTTCCTCTACATACATTCATACCTATGGCAACATTTAATTTTAAACTAGCCACATTGAGAGATTAACAACAATAACTAATAATAAAAATAGAACAATTATAACAATCTACTGTAATAAAAGTTATATGAATGCGGTCTCTCTCTCTTCCAGCAAACTGGCATGAATTTCTTTTTCCTTCACAATTTCACAGGTAGATTTCTTCTTAGCATAGATCTTAACAACCTCAACATATGCTTTCTTTTTTCCTTCCATATTAACTTGAGAACTTTTACATTTTCACTTAAAGAAACGCTTGATGGCTTCTCTTTGGCATATCTGAATTGCCAGCATCACCATTCTTGTGCTTTTGGTCCACTATTAAATAAAACAAGGTTTACTGGGACTCGAGCAGTGTGATGCTATGACCACCAATCTGGCCGCCTAGACAGCCACCACATGACTCGCAGGTGGAGAACATGCATGATGTGGACACAGATCGACAAAGGGAAGACTCATGTCCCGGGCAGGAGGAAGCGGGACAGAGTGAAATTTCATCACACCACTCAAAACAGCATGCATTTTCAACATACAAATTGTTTATTTCGGGAATTTTCCATTTAATACTTTTGGTCTGCAATTGACCCTGGGTGACTGAAGCCATGGAAAGTGAAACCACACACCGGGGTGGACTACTGTATTCCTAGTACTTAACAGTACATTGGACCCCATTCACTCTATAGCCTAGCCTTTCTCCTGTGGAATGATTTTCTAAATGAGCACCCCCACCATTTTCTACCTTGACAAAACTTAATTGGAATTATAGCATAACATAGTCTATATCTATTTTTTGTATCTTATAGGTCTATATCAGCAACTATGTACGCTTAGAATATGAATATGTGTGAGTGGGGACTTTGATGCTTTTTATTGAAAAGAATGATGTGCCCTGCCTGGTGTGGCTCAATGGACTGAGTGCCGGCTTGTAAACCAAAGGGTCACCAGTTTGATTCCGAGTCTAGGGCACATGCCTAGGTTGCAAACCAGGTCTCCAGAAGGGGGAGCATGAGAGGCAACCGCACACTGATGTTTCTCCCCCTCTCTCCCTCCCTTCCACTATCTAGAAATACATAAATAAAACCTTGAAAAAAACACAATGTTAAAAAAGATGTACGTTCACGAACTTGAAATAGTGCAATGATGGATGTGTTCATTTCCTGAACACATTCTAGGTTGCAATAACCCCATTAAATTACATTATCACACGGAAATCACATAATAATCCTGTGAAGCAGGAGCTATTATTACCTTCATTTTATAGATGAGTAAACCAAGAACTTAAAAACAATTGCCAAAAATCACTCAACTAGTAATGGTGGAATTAAGATTTGATCCTAGGTCTGGATGGCACCAAAACTCTCTGAACCCACAAAAGGAACACAAATTTTCCAGGCGGTGGTACCGTACGTGTAGTCACCTGCCCTGGACTGCATGATCAGTCCTCGGATTCTCATCTTTGGGAAATAATCAGAGCTACTCACACACTTCCCTGTTATCTGTCAAGCATTAATCCCTAGAATCCGAGCAGAGAGTCAGGGAGACCCCTCCACTAAATGATTCGGAAAATCCACTTGCTCAGAAAATTATAGAGTCCAGCATAGCATCATGCACGCACGCTTGTGTGTGTGTGTGTAAAAGGTGTGGTCTCTTAAAGAAAACCTTGGGTGTTTTGGAAATTCTTTTCTAAATCTGAAAGCAGTCTTTAAAGGTAGGTTCCCTGATACACAATACATATGAAAGACAAAATCTCTGGTTTCCCTCCCCAGCTGCTGCACATCCTGTACTGGTAGCATAGAGTTAGAAAACACACAGGGTCCACCTTGCTAATATCTGCCCTGGCTGTGAGGGCTGCTGACAGAACACATGACAGTTAAGCCACCAGCAAAGGGTGTTTGTTTTAGCCACTCACAGTTTCACAAAGGATGCCAGGAGCCTGGAATGGAAAGGGCTCTAGCACACACAGCCATGCACACACTGTGCCACCTGTAGGCAGAGCCCGGTAATCTTAGTGAACACCTGAGATACAGGGAAAGGCCTTGTTTTTCACTAGAAATGAGTGAATGAGCCAGGAAATCAGTGGGGCCATTGAGACAACAGCACAAGGTCAAGGCTCAGCCTTGGGGGTAGGGGATAGAGCGGACAAGGGGTAAATCTACCACACTCCACCTACGGCTTCTCAGGGCTGTTACCAAAAAGTCACACCTATACTTCAACCTTCCATGTTGTAAGATCCTAAAATATTCTAGTGTGGTACATTTAAGGTCAATGTATTGGGGTATACTCTTAATGTGGGGGCAAGGTGGGGATGCTTTGACCTTCCTTCAGTTTTCATTCTGCCTTTCTAAGAGGTAGCTTCAAGTTAGCTGTAACTGGCTTCACCAATCTATGGATCATTTCTGTACTTAGTTTCTTTGCTTAAAATACAGTTCAAATCTAGGGAAATTGTGGACGTGTCAATTCTATAGCCACAAGCCGCATGTAGCCACTCAAGTTCAAATTAATTAAAAATAAATACAACTTAAAGTTCAGCTTTGCAGTCATAAAAGCCCTCCATCAAGTGCTCAATAGCCATGTGTGACTAGTGGCTTCCACAGAAATTTCTGTTGAACAGTGTTGGTTTCTAGTCAACGTCATCAGAGTAAGAGATTCCACTGCTAAGAAATGAAGGTTATGTATTCAAACAGCAACTGCAAAAAACACCACCCAATTGTCTTAGTGTATCTGAGTTATGCTTTCGTGGATTCACAATGATCTATGAGCTGGTTATTTAGTTCAACTATAACTCTCTACTAGCTAGCTACATGTTGCTAGAATTGCATTCAGTTTCCTGTCACAAAAACACAAATTAACAGTAACTGAAATACATGGTTTGCTATTATATCAAAGTTCCACAGATCAAAATTACAAAGCTGGTATAGTCATTGAATTAATTCATTAGGAACTTAGGCTCCTTCCCACTTCCTGTTTGTTCACCCCCAGGAAATGGACCTCACTGGCCTGGTCCAAAATAGTGTCTAGAGCTTCAGTCTTCATATCTGCCTTCCAGCCAACTGGAAGAAGAAAAAGGAAGGAGATGAGTAGGCGCTTTCCTGTAAGGATATTTTCTTAAGTTGCAAATGATATTCTTGTGTGCATCCTATTGCCCAACATGTAAATACATAGCCACTCCCAGCGGCAAGAGAAGCTGGGGATGTGAGGTTTATTCTGGTGGCCATAAAAGTAGGGGTTTTATTACTAAGGAAGAAAAAAAGAATGACTATTGAAAAGTAACCAGGAGCTTCTGCCACACTAACAGTGTAAAAAAGTGGTGAGATGGAGAAATAAAAAAAGATTAAAGAAAATTAATTTTCCTAAGTGAAAGCAATATTGGCAAAAAGTTGAAGAAGAAATTAAAGTATTGAAGAAATGAAAATCTGAGTTTGGGGTGGTTTTCAGTGGTCTATATTTTCTTGGTGTCTACCTAAGTGCTGCAATTCATGGAAGACCCTCTAAAATCTTCCCCACGGTGCCCAGAATTATTCATTTAACTTTCTCAGATGGCTTGAAATACCACCAACTATAGATTTATTTCCATTAACAAGGTCTTTACAAAATGCAAACATTCCTGCAGAGTAAGAATATCCATTCTCAGTTTATTATGAATTCACAAATACAACTTATGATCTCCAAAGATAGAAGAATTGGCTGCATTAGAATTTTGTGGGGAATAAGGAAGGGGGAAGAAGTGCTTTTGCAACTTTTGGATTGGGAAGACATGAGAGGAAATGCATGCTGGGTGTTTTGTAGAGTGCTTGGAGGAAGCTAAAGAGCAGAATCAGATTACTGGAAACTTGGGAGGAAGAGAAAGAAAGGCAAGGCAGGAAGGAGAAGGGAAAGAGAATGAATGGCACCAGTACAGAAGTGAGAACTGAGGAAGCATCCAAGATAAATGTTATCACCTTGAAATTTTGCCTGGAGTTAACCATGAATATTACAGCATTTACATGGTTTCTTAGCAAAATATGCAAGGGCGCAAACCCTTTTTTTCCTAGTAAGAAATTAAAAGGCATATAGGAGGCTAAACTGCAATGCTCATTGAAGCATACAACATTTTGTTTACACTCAACAAAAGCAAAATAAATTCTATTACTTGAACTAAAAAGCCTTTCTCTTACTGTTTTGAAACTGTATTAACTCATTCCCTTTTGATTTCAACTTAGCTGCCACTTTTGTAGAGATTCTGCCTAATAACAATAATAAACGAAGATAGCATTTAACAAGAACTTTGAAGAAAGCACTATCCTAAGTGTTTTACCTCTATTATTCCATGTTTTCTTCACAGCATCTCTTTGGGGTAAATATACCCATTTAACAGAGAAGAAAACTGAGGCTCAGAAGGGTTAAGTGACTTGCTTGATGAAACACAAATAGGAGTGGTAGAGTCAGGCTCCAGACCTGTAAAACCAGCCTCAAGATTCTGCGCTCTGTCAAAAATATTAATAATGCACATTTAGATCAAAAGTGACTCCTGAACAGACTACATGCTATACTTTCTGCTCAATAAGGCATTCTCCACCGGATTGACAGGACATCTGACAGCTTTGGACATCCGTCAAAGAGATGAAATGCCACTCTTTCACACAACCTTCTTCATTGTCCTTCTCCCACCTTCCTTGCCTCAAGCTCCCACCATCACCACCATCACCCCAGAGCAGCCAAGGTGTTTTCTGTCAATGGTGTCATCTAGTGGTCAGAAAGAGAAACTCATAGATTTATTGTCCCTTTTCTATGCCTTATCCTATTTTCCTCTTCAAGGTTTTTGTTTGTGTTTGTTTGTTTGGCAGAACATACTTATCTCTTAAAGTTATTATCCATAGGTCATTCAGTTTTACCCTAAATATTCCTTTTCATTCATATGCATTCATCCCCTTTAACCCCCTTCCTTCTCTCTCTTTCTAAAGGAAGATGTCTGCCCCACTCATCATTTATTTTCCCGGCCAAAAAGTCAACTTAATCATCAGGGGAGGGGGGCTCCGGAGTGAGTCAGGACTGGATTTGAATTCTGGGTCCATCACTTATTGATGGTGAGATCTTAAGTAAATTACATAACCTCTCTAAATCTCAGTTTCGAAAGCTATAAAGATGAATTACCTACATCAAAGGGTTGTAATAGGAATGAGAGCAATTAAGAAAAGCACTAATTTCTCTCTGACACATAGTAGGTATTTAATGGGCATCACACATTTTGATGTAATCATGAATACGGCATAAAATAATCATGCCATTGACTCAAAGAAAGGAAAAGCTATGCTTTTTAGGCTAAATTCATTCTCTAAAGAAACGATGTCTATAATACCTGAGATGACAAATTATGCTTGAAGATGCTCAGTGCTTTTAGAGCAGGCTGAATTTTAACATTTTTTTTCTCCAGTGCATCAGCAAATAGATTTCACTCTATTTTGTGAGCAGACCAAATTGGAAGTTCTGGCCTCAATTGGGGAGGGGGGGAAAGAAAACTAAAAGGTACTGTCTTTACCTTACAGTTCATTTACTTTAAAGTTTTTCAAAATTTTAAATCCCAAATTAGAAGAAATTCCCAATTTATAGTTCTTTGAATTTTCTAATATATTTCTGCATAGAAATAGTGCTTGTAAATGATGATTTCATACCAAGGCTATTCCATAAATATTTGACTCAGCCTTCATGAAGAAATACCAGATATTGATAATAAGGAGAAGGACCAGCAAGTAGATGGAGGCTCGTAGAGATCTGCTGGGAACTTATTTAAAAGGTTTTAATGTGCTGCATGTCAATTATATCTCATTTAAAAAACAGTACACAGTATTTGATCTTATTGTATTATAATTACATTGCAAGAAAGGTTAGAATAGTACAAAATGAGAAACTTCATAAGCTCATATTTCATTATGCAGTCAGTTTGTACAGAACTTTAGAAGAGACTTCACTAAAAAATACTTTAGGTACTTGCCTAATTAAGGGCAAAATATGTGAAGACCTCTCAACATGCAATAATAATAAAACAACCCAATTTAAAAACTGGACAAAAGATTTAAACGCTTCACCAAAAAAGATATACAAATACCAAATAAGCACATTCAAAGATGTTCAACATCACTAGTCACTGGGTGTCAGTTAAAGCCATGCTTAAATACCACTACACATCTACTAGACTGGCATAAAACTGAAAATACCAAATGCTCACATGGATGCAGAGCAATTAGAAAGTCCACACATTGCTGTTAGAAATGAGAAATGGTTCACCCATTTTGGAAAACACTTTGGCAGTTTCTTGGAGAGATATACATACATTTAATACATAATAAAGCAACCCTCTCCTAAGTATAAGAGAAATAAAACATATGTTCAAATGAAAATTTGAAAGCAAATGCTTATCATTAATTTATTCATAATCATCAAAACTAGAAACAAGTCAAATATCATCTAACTGGTAAAAGGATCCACAAACCATGGTGCATCCAAACAATGGAACAACACTCAGCAGCAAAAAGGGCAAAGTGCCGGAAGCCACAGCAAACTGGTGACTGCACCAGGCTGAGTGAAAGATGCAGACTCAGAGGACTATGGTATTGTGGAAAAGGAAAAACTGTAGGGACAGATAAAACATAGGTGGTTGCCAGGATCTGGGAGTCAGGTGCAAGTTGATGACAAAGGGACATGACGGAATATTTTGTGCTGATAGAAATACTCTATATCTTGATTTTTGTGGCTATTACATGACTATATGCTTTTAAAAAACTACACAAAAAAGGATAAATTTTACTGCTTATAAAATACAATAAAAATTAATAATATAAGTGAGGGTATTCAGTTTAATGTTTTCTTTTAGATAGGTAGACAAAATAAATATTAAAAACATCTCTATTTGTGCAATTATATGTACAAAATAATGTAAAGTGTCATTGTTATTAAATGTACGCAAAATTATCTTTGATATGTCATTAAATAAGTAGCAGGTCATAAAATAACATGTAAAGTATACTATGAGTTGCACTGGGAAAAAATATACATAAAACAAGATTATACCCAAAACATTAACAATGATTATCATTGGGTAGTAAAATTATAGATAGATTTTCTTTTATCCTTACCTCTGTTTTCCAGTTCTCATACAATGAACAATAAGAACAAAGATAGAAATTTTTTCTTTCCAATATCATTGGTTTTGATATAGAAATAAAGAATTTTAGTGTAAGAAGTTACCTTAGATTTAATGGCTGACAAAAACAAACCTCATGAGGTCAAATGACTGCTCTGAGATACACAAGGAAGGAATTGGAATAATTAAAAGGCACACAAGATTTTTATACAAATACTTTTACATAGCAATAACTAGAAAGAATCAATATAAGGGCTGACAGTTATTATTTTTTAAATTATGTCCAAACATTTCCTTTGCAACCTGATATCAAGGACATAATTCTAGAAAAGATGCTGTCTAGCCATGAAATCCACTTCTGCTTCTTGCCTCTCCCTGCCCTAGTGGTAACTTGGACACTACATCTTGGCAAGAATTATCAGAGCAAGAAATCAGCATGTATTCTTGTTGCTTGACAAAGGGAACATTCATTCTTTTGCAAATATGAAAATGATATTAAAACAATTTTGAAAGCCATTTTCAAAGTATTTTTAAATATTTAATGCACTCTAATAATTGAGTATGCATTAAGGAGTAATTTTTAAAAGATTTATGTTTATCAGCCTTAAGTTCCACACAGATGAAGTAAAGAAAATCAAAATCAAACAACTGTAACTGCCTGGATTACAGAATTAACATGGATAAGTAAAAAGGTTTATTGACTCAATATTAGAATTGTTAGGAAGTCTAAAACATCTATTCATCAACTCCTATACCTTCCTTCATTTAAAAAACAAAACAAAACAAAAAACATAGCCCAAAGGAATGAAGTGCTTTGTCCTGACTCTCAGTGAGGCCCCTGGATGGAAGGCCTCCTTCTTCCCACGTAGGGCTCCTCCCAGTGCACCCTGGGAAAGGGAAGAAAGCGCAAGGTAGAACAGAGCAATGACTTGTGTCGTAGAGAGCCTGATAGCACTTCCCACTTTTCTCTGTGCTAGTTGAAAGGCAAAGTTATTTCATTCATGTTGGCTTCAGCTGACTCGTGGTTTTTTGAACTAGGAGAGAAATCTTGGCTTGTAAAAAGTCACAGAATGTAATGGGTTTTTTTGGATGGTAGGTTTAGTACATTATATTTTACTATTGAGTAAGCATAGTGTTATTTACATTCCAGAAGTGCTAGTGTTTCGATGAATCACATTGTTGTGCTTTAGGCATTTTCTAGCAATGTTTGCAGTCAACAGGTTGGCTTACATAAGAGACATGGGAGTGTGGGGAAAAAGGGGAGACATACAACCAATCCTAAACCCTAAATGTGTCAAGAACCCTCTGGGATTTATTAGGGTCAAAAAGTTGCCTTAAGGATCCATTTAAGATAATTTCAAAGATAAATGGAGCATAGATAGCCATGCCTTAGACATTGTTCTTGAATTGCATCAGCAAAGTTTGGCACTGGTCTCAAGACATTCAGCATAATTTTCTAATGAAAATAACTTTTTGATGGAGAAGTAATATATGACAAATGGGTTTAACAAGAAGATAATTCAGAAGAGTATTTAGAAAGAAGAAAATAAAAATAACACATAACCTCACCATACCAAGATAACCACAGTTAAAATTTTGGCATATTTCCTTACATAATTTTTTCTGCATATGGAGGTGTGTGTATTTGTGTGTGAACTTGCAAATGTTTACTCAAATACGAATTAATACATAATCCTGTTATATAATTATGCTTTTTAACTTAACAACAGAATTATACAAACTAATTTTCATGTCAATAAACATAGATTCACATCATTTTTAATTTTGGATAAGCTTCTGTAGATGGCTATTTAGGTTGATAACAGATTTTTATAAATCAAAAATGTTATCTGATAAATAAGTGATTTATATTATTAGTAGCTTGATAATTATTTCTTTTGCAAAAAAAAACCTGAAAGTGAAATTGCTAGATAAAAGAACATGTACCATTTTAAAGAGTTTTTTGTTTATGTGTAAATAACTCTCTAGAAAGATTGTGTTAACTTATGCTACCTACTGGCAGTATATAAACCTATTTTTCTACTCCTTTCCCAAAAGTAGATATTATTTTTTAAAAATAAACATTTCTATATTGAGAACAAGAAAATGATAGTGTTTTTATTTGTTTTCAATAATTAGTGAAACTAAATATTTCTCATATACTTATTGACCATTGTAATTCTTTTCTTTGTAACTTGACTTTGCCCAGTTTCCTCCATGAGCATTGATATTATACGAGAGCTTTTCCCACAAGAAGTAATTCTCAGCAATTCATATTGACACTAAGATAATGACAACTATCTGTATATAAATCTCTTCACACATCCTCTCCAAAATCATAAAATTAAAAAGGAGAATAAATAATCCACACACGTCCTGGGAGAGAATACTTCAAATTATTTAAAAGTAGAGAAATAAATACTAAATTCCAACATAGATGCTGCTAGACCTTCTAGTGCCACTACAAGCCTTGGTTTGGGGCGGAGAGCAGTAGGAAGGCAGTCTGCAGACACTCCATGGAAAAGCGGTGCCTAGAGGACACAGATAAGACAAAGACAAAATCACTCCCTTCAAAAGAATGGCCAACACTAGGCTCTAGAACAGTAAACACAAATCTGGAATTTGATGGATCGCACCACCAGTTATAGGGAATTCAGCAAAAGTGGAGGTACTAGTCTTGAAAAAAGAATGTTCATGGAGAGAAACAAAAAGATTAATAGAAGGGGAGGAAGTACCCTTTTTATATGTGCAAGTGAAAGAAAAAAACTAAGAAGAGAAAAGTAATGATTCTGCACAAATAAAAGAGAATGACCAGACATGCCAACAGCTCTACTCCCCAATCATCAACACAATGCCATCCATTTATGAAGGGATTAAATTGTAAAAATTGCCAGTTATAAAAATTCACTGGAATGTAAAGTTCAGCAAGTGAAATATAGTCAATGATATTGTTATAACTACATGTAGTGTCATATGACTTATTGGAATGGTCACTTCATGAGTTATACAAATGTCTAATCACTATGTTGTACACCTGACCAATATAATATTGCATGTTAACTATAACTGAAACTTTTTAAAAGTTATAAACAAAGGAACAAATTAAAATTGTACTTTACTATACTGTCAGAAGAGGATGGTCTTGAGCTAGGAACTCTATATTAAATACCGAAAAACTGGAGAAATCAGGAAAAAATCTATTTCTAGCCACAAAATAATAAGAAAACATTTCACCTGATGAACATCCTACCCCTGAGAACTACAAAGTTGAATAAAATTGTAACACAACACTCTAAATGGAACTAAATGTTCTCAATTATTTGTAATTTTAAAAAAAACACTAGTTTCCAAAATCTGAAAACTATGAATGGAAACGTACAAAAATGGAAAGAAATTTACAGAAAGCAAATAGAAATAAGAGTTCATTGAATCCTAGAAAAAAGTTCAAGAAAAAAAAAGAAAAGCCCCTCATAAATGGAGAATAAATTACAAGATTCCCAAAGAAGAATATTTTCAAATAAATAAAGGCAGAGGTTAGGAGGAAAGGATAAAAATGAGGTAAAGAGATGTAAAAATGTTCAGAGAGAAAGTGGTCAAAATAGGAAACTGAAAAATAAGATCCATCATCTGTATAATTGAAGCCCTAAAGGAGAAAAATGATACTTTCTAGAGATAAAAGAACATGTAAATAGGTATATTGTATGAGTCCATCATTTACCTGGGAAATTTGACTCAAAATGGTTCGTCCTAATAATATTGGCCCTTATTTTGAAGGAAAGTAAAGATGATTGACTTTGTAAGTGTTAAGTATAGAGGGAGTGAAAAGGACATGGGGAGAGTGCCTCAGTGCCAAAAAAAAAAAAAAGACCAAGGAGAGGGGGAGAGAAGCAGAGTACACTGAAAGGTTAATACAAATCCAAAAGCATAATAAGATTTAGAAATAACCTCCAAATATGTCAGTAATCACAATACATGTAAATGTACTAAATATTCCAATTAAAAAAAACAAGGATGAGCAAATATAAAAAATATTTAATACTATGCTATTTACATAATGCTTTTATAATATAAATTATTAGAAATGTTCAAATAGTTTGAAAGGATACTGAATTTAAATATATAATTATAATTAATAATATAACAAATATATCGCCCTGGCTGGCGTAGCTCAGTGGATTGAGCGCGGGCTGCGAACCAAAGCATCGCAGGTTCAATTCCCAGTCAGGGCACATGTCTAGGCTGCAGGCCATGTCCCCCAGCAACCGCACATTGATGTTTCTCTCTCTCTCTCTCCCTCTCCCTTCCTTCTCTAAAGATAAATAAATAAAATCTAAAAAAATTAATAATAATAATAATAATAATAATATAACAAATATATAATTAATATATAATTAATTGCATTTTTATTCACCAGCAACAATCAATTAGAAAACATAAATTTTTTAAAGCTACCATGCTCAACAGCTACAAAACACAAAAATATTAAATGTTTAGGGATAAATCTAAAAAAAAGATGTTCCTTTAAGGAAAAAAACTCCTTATGAGACATTAAATGATTGGTCAGATAAAATATATAGAGAGATTTCAATGTTTGCCCAGTGTATTCACATTTTCAGTGAAATCCCAATCAAATTCTCAGCAGGGTTTTTTATGAAACTTGAAGAGCTGGTTTTAAAATGTATATGAAAGAACAAAGGACTAAAAAATACGAAGACACCTTGGAATAATAACAAAACAGTTGGTTTTATAACATCGGATATCAAGGCAACATAAAGCCATACTCATTAAGACAGGTATTGATACAAGGAGAGCCAAGTAGACCAATGTAACATTTTTTAAATAATAAAAATTCCATTTATGCCTAAGCATTGCAGATCAGTAGACAAAACATGGACTATTATTTGCTATTTATATACGAAAACATAAATTTGATTATCGCTCACAACCCAAGAATCTATTCCAGGTGGATTAAAGTCTTATATATGGTTAACAAAACTGTAAGTTTTTTTAACTTAATAAGGAAAAATTCTTATAACCCCCAGTTAGGAAAAGATTACAAAGCAAAACTAACACAAAGTACAAAATGTATAAAGATGCAAAGAAAAATGATGGCTATGAAATTAAAATGATTCATTCTTCCCCAGGCAGCATACAAAGGGTAAAAAAGAAGCCACATACTAGAAGACATGTTCAGCACATGTTACTAAGCAAACTACTAGTATTTTGCTATATAAAGAAATCCTACCAAGACAACTCCATGGAAAAATGAATCAAAAACATGAACAAGAAGAGGAAACGCAAATGCCTCATAAACTTTAACAACAAAGAAAGAGAAATGGTAGAGAAAGAGAAAAAAAAAAGTCAACTGTGTTAGGAATTAGGCAAAGGCAATTTAAAACTACAATGAAATATCATTCCACACTCACCAGGTTGGCAAACATTTTTAAGTGGGTTAATATCAAACAACCATGTGGGGAAAAGTTCGTCATTTCGTAGTAAAGGAGAAAATCCATTTCCACAAGTCAGCAACTCCAAGTGAAACACTTAAACATGTGCCCCAGGAGACAAGAATGTTCACCACACCACTGTCTCAAACGGCAAAATGTCCATCAACAGTAGAACAAGTAAATATAACATTATGTAATCAGACAACAGATTATTATTCAGTAGGAAAAAAAATGAAGAAACTACAGCTACCTCTATCAACACTGATGGATTTTACATTAACATTAGGTAAAATAAATGCCTTAGAACAATATATTCAGTGTTCTTTCAACTTACTTAAAGCTCATAAATAGAAAAAATTGAGTGATACCTTGTTTAAAGATACATAAATAGGTGATAAAACGATCTGGAAAAGCACTAGAATAATTAACACAAAGTCGAGGATAGTCGTTACCTCTTGGTAGAGAAGGTGGAAGATGTTCTTTGCAAGGGGAACATGTGAGCTTCTAAGTTACTGGTCACAGTCTAGGCCTTTATCTAGGTGTTGGGGACACTACTGTGTATTTTAAATTGTACATACACACTTTAAATGCTTGTGTGTATGATTAAAATCAGAAGTAGGGTATTGTAGTGGAAGCTTCACTGGGCTCTGCCTTCTCCTGGAATGCTAGCCAGATGAAATTTTGAACATTTTAAACTTATATCTCTTGGAAATCAAAACCAACACAGGCAGGCTCTAAGCCTCAGATTTCAAACTAGCTGGATGAATGATTTTGCATGTGCTATCCGCTTTGGTTACTGAAGTGACAGATTTTCTTTATTTGCCACGAGAAATTCATTTATGAAGCCTGAAGGCAGAAAGGATCGTTTGACTAATAAAGTGCTCTACGTTTCTCATCTTTTCCTCGTGGGTTATTTGCTATAATTGTACAACTCCTGGGAGGACGCTTTCACTAGCATCTCTCTGCACCAGCACAGCTATTCATTGCATTTAGTGGCGCGATAGTTTATAACGGAGAATGTGTGTGCGAGCATCTCTGTGTGTCCTATTGATAGTAAATAAATTGGAACATATATACAAAAGCAAATGGGAGAGGGAAAGAATATGCATATTTTGATGGGATTTTGATATATATCCTCATGTTAACTCTAAGTACATAACAGACCAACTGAAAGTCAATGTAATTCGAGTTATTGGATGCAGCCATCTCTGAAGCATGGCTTTATCCCGAGGCCATTCAGTAATACGAGTTTTAAAAAATGTTCCTTATTTTCCTAATGTTTCTAAGTTTGGGAGGGTGGATTTTTTATATTGAAAAAGTTCTAGGCCATTGGATACAGTATGATATAGTGAAAGCTTTGTGGAATGCAACACACTAGCTTCAGAGCCTTGAAAGAGTCACAGAAACTTTTTTTTTTTTTTTTCAGAGAACATCGAATCCACAGGGATCTGGGCACTGAGCAATTGGTGAGGGTGTGCAGAAGACACAGATTTAAAATCACACTTCTCAGCCCCTCAATTAGAGAATTCTTTCAATATTTGTACATGTAATATCCTCACTGCCAAATCAATACAACAGGAGTTTAATGAGCCTGTGTAGAGAAGATTGTTTCTCATGTACCTTTCTTTGAACTGATCAGTGGTTCCACCCTGAAAATGAGAAAACCAAATAGAGAATGTGGGTCTTCCTCCTTCCCTCCATGTTTTCTGAAGAGAACAGAAAACAGCTCCACCTAAGGAATGAAAACTTAAAATGCCTCTGAAACAAGAGCTCGCTGAGATTGGCGAAAAGAGAGGAGGGAGAGGTATTACGTTTGGCCAAGACTTTCAATTAATGTAATCCAGATGTTGGTCTAAAATACAGATAAGATTGTCTTGAAACCCCTATTCCATCATTTGTGGAAAGTTCAAAGATGTTCCCCAAATTTCTGTGCATCCCTGGGTTCCTTATGTTCTCAAGGTCACTGGCAGAATTCCTTCCAGTTTTGGTCATCTTTTCATTTCCCAATCAAGATAGGCTTATCAGCCACTTTCCTTAATTCCCATACCAAACAAATAAGCAAAAGCGAAACACTCACAAAAGGCTAATGTGAGTGTGGCAGTCTATAAGCATAAAGCGCACACAGTTGTTCTTTGAAGTCCTTCGTCACTCCCCTGATTTGCTCCCCCTTCTTCCTGCTCCACACCCCATCTCCTCGGCCATGGTCCCATTCAGTTCAAGGACAGAGCCAGCCACCTATCTCTTCAGCTGCCTTGTCTACAGCTAACCTGCACATCTCAGTGTTTACCCCCGAGGGTTTATCAAATGTTTTCCTACATGAAGCAACCAAAGAGAATTTTTGATTCAAGTGTTAGGATAATAAAGTCTGTCACCACAATATGAGAAAACCAAAGAGAGTGGAAGTGTCCCCCTAGGACAGCATTTTCTCTGTGTCCCCAGGCAACAGCATTTTTCTAAAGAGGTGGAGGCCCTCTGCTCTAAGGACTCAAGTGTATGGAGAGTGCAACCAGGGGAGGGCAAACAGGGAGAGCACCCAGGCCAGGAGAGCTGGAGCAGAGGACTGCTAGACACTCGAGACAGGCAAAGACAGAGGGAGCCCCCGTCTCTCCCTAGGGACTGGGAATGATAATTGGGCTCCTCAGACTGTCTCCCCACACAATCTGCAGGCACAGGCTTATCCGCCCCATTTTCCCTTCATTACATCTTTTTCTAAAACATCATTTGAGGCTGATGGTGGAAGGAAAGGAGGAGAGATAGCTTAAGTTTACCCCAAGTTTATATATACTTTTAAAAGGGCATCTTTATTATCCCCAATGGCCCTCATCTCACCCTTAAATTCATGTGCCCAATGATGGCAAAAGAAAAAAACAAAGTTGTCAGTTAAAGCTATCTCAGCCTCTTTTGGACTCATTCAGTCTCTAGCAACTTAAATATTCATTTAATTCAAAATTCAAACTCTCTGGCAGGGCTGGTTATTTCTTCTCAGGACATCTTCCTTCATCCTCCTCCTTCCAAGGTTGTGTCTGTGCAGGAAAAGTTCCATAACTTTGGGTGGGGGTGGGGTGGGGTGGTGTTGCTGGGAAGGGCCTCAAGGCTGTGAATCTTCTCCACAAAGAAGTGGCTTTGCTCCTGAAGGTGCAGGTGGTACCACATGGCTCTTTGAGCACCAGCCTGGCACCCCTAGCTGAAGTCCTTGGTCCTGTCTCAGACTCAAGCTGAAGTCTCTGCCGTGTATGATCTCTTCATCCTAGCTCTTCTGCTCTCAAAACTTTAGCATCTCACCAAGGCAGTCAAGAACATCCAGGTCCCTTCCATCCTGCAGGACAAGGAAAACTAAGAGACCCTGACGTGCCAAGTCCCTTCCTAAACACTCCAAACAGCCAGTTCTAGCTGCAGTGGCTGTACCAACTAAGAGTCCCAAGAAGACAGTCTCCTCTCTGAGCTCCAGACAGGAAGTAAGAAGCAAACTCCTTCTGCTGCAGTCCTGCCTCCGCCTGTCTGAAGTGCTGCATCTTTTTGCCGCTCTTCCCTTCCCACCTCCTAGCCCTCAGCTGAGGTCCATGGGAATGAGTGGTGCATATAAGATAATTAGATTGGGGAAATTGAGAGGTTTTTCTATTCAACATCTTTTTAGTGAAAACCTACTATATGCCAGACATGCTTCTAGCAGCAAACAATCCACCTGAGTCCTTGGTCTCTTGGAGTTTAAGTTCTAGTCTTGGTGGAGAGTTAAGGAGTATATATATATATATATATATATATATATATATATATATATATACACACACACACACATGCCACAGGCAGTTTGGCATAAGCACCAAGAAGACAAGGTAAAGCAAAAATGGGTATAGAGAGTGATAGACGAATACTCTAGTCAGGGTGGTCCCCAACAAATAGTTATAATGCAGAGAGAACTATAGACTCCTCAGATGTCCCCTAGTGAGAGTGTATTTATGTGTGTGTGTGTTCGGGGACCTGTTGAGGGGAAAGGGGGTCTGGAAACCTAAGAAACACCTCTTCAGGGAAGAAAAATGATGAAGGGGTGGCTCTAGGATTTTGCAGTGGACATAGTACACATTGCATGAAAAGAAAGGGGAAGAGAAGAGAGAAGGACAGCTCTGCAGCTACCAACCCAATTGGCCATCTGTTTACATAAAGGCAAACAAGGAGCACAGCTGACAGAGGCAGTGATGTGGGTCCCCCCCACCCTGGCTGTGCTCAACAGACAAGGCTCTGAATGTGCAGGAGCCAGCATCTTCAAGCAAGCCATATTCTAGCAGTGTGCCTGGAATGAATAATTTCTCCCAATTCTCATTCAAACCAATGTCAGGCTGACCACCAGCTGGAGGGCCTGCTCACCAGGAGCAGACAATGCTAGGCCAATCAAGGAGAGACAAAAATTTTCCCAGTGGTTTCTCTACGCAAAAACCCAGAATAGGTACAAAGTCAAGTGTCCCTAAAAACTTAAAAGAGCCAAAGGAACTAGGAAATGTTAAATAGCATAAATGACCTCAGAAACCATCCAGTTCAAATATCTCATTTCAAATATCTTTTCCTGGGATAACAAAAACAGAGAAGGGAGAAAGGTAGTCTTGGGAAGATTCAAAGAAGAGGAAGAATTAGGACTCAGTCTTAAAGAATAAATAAGAGTTTGCCAGATGAACAAGGAGGAGATAGGCAGGTGAAAACATCACAATACCAATATCAAAATAGTATCTCCCTGGCTCTGCTCTACCCTAGCCTACCAGACTCTGAGTCCATCAGCCTGTTCTGAGAAGGTCAAGGGAAGTCTTACCATCCCCCTTCATCAGCCATTTGGCTGTGCAGTGTCCATTCCTGCTGTGCTGCATAAACAGGATGACATTCTTTTTTTTTTTTTTAAAGGAAATCACAACATTGATCAACAACGTCAGATAATAGTACAAGATTGGCCATTCCGTGACTAAACTCCAAATGAGCAGTGATACATTCAGAGAAAGGAGAAGTCACCTGCCTTCTGCCACCTCTCTGACTCTGACCTCAGTAAAGCGCCCCTCATTCCTAGCCCCCATATGCCAGTTCACCACACAGGTCCTGGCTACTGATTTCTTCACCACCTCTGAGCTCTCCTTACCAGCCCAGAGAGGAGCACCATTAACAAGGTGCAATTTCTTAATGACTGTAGAATTTTCAAGTGTGAAGTGTCTTTTAAAAACACCCAAAATAAGTTTTAAACACAAGAAAAACAGCACCAAATGAGGAAATACCTAAAGAGAGAGAACTGTAAGTCCACAGACATAGATGCTAGTAACAACTCTAATCTACCCAACTGAGTGACTTGAAGCCACCACCCCTGCCGCTTGGTGTGCACATCTGCAAAGTGAGGAGGTTAGCTGATGAACTCTGAGGACTCTCCAGGTCTACAGTTGGGTGGTTTTGTGTTTCTATTACAAAAATGCTAAAAGTACCAACAACTTTGTCACCATCTACCAAACGTTGGATTTAGCATTATTTTGCGTGATTCCAGCCCACTGGAATGTCACAGGAACATGCAAGCATCTGAAATGATTGGCCCCTCTTATTTCTTTTCACCAAGTCTTAGGACAAACAGAATCCATAGCAACACAGGCATTTAAAATAGTTTTGACCTTTCGTCAGAAAATATCCTAATTATAAGCACACAGTGTAAGCATGATGCTTTTCCCATGCTGTCCTTACTTGGGGCACCTCCCATCATTCAAGCTAGCAAGATACTTTGAAAATATACATATGTTGGAATTCGACTCAAAATAACTGCCTTTTCTGGTTTACATAGGCTACAAAGGGAGTTAGCTGGTAAGATGTGCGTGTTTTTGGGTGCCCTCTATGTGCTTTTACAAGTGTTTTTTCTCTTTGATGATTTAAACCATATGTTGAGGTATTTAGAGGATTATTTTATCAGGAATCCTCTGGTTTGAAAAAAATACCAGGGCAGAGCCCACAAGTTTATGCAAGATGTGTGTGCACACATGCACATATACATATACACGCGTGCACACACACGCGTGTGCAGTTGGATGTAAGTCACCCTTTGTCCTCCAGCACTCGGGCTGCCATATTGATAAATAGGACCTGTCACAGTAATTTAATCCTGACTTGCTCTGAAACATAGTTTTGGTGTAAATATAAATTCTGTAGAGTAATGGAATGTGTTAAGCCTTTAAAAAATGAATGTTTAATGACTGTGAAAAAAACATAAATAATGAGAAACAAAAGTTACAGGATTTAGTAAATCTCTCCTCTAAGTTTACAAAGTTTGTAAAATATTTAGAGGCAGCAGTGTCACATCATACTTCAAATAATGCCCTTCAAACACGTTTCTGGTGCTCGACTATGCCAAGGTCCTGATGGAGATCTTGCTACTGAATAAATTCCAAACAATCAGTGACTGCAATCTGCAGAACATACTCTCACCCAGCGATGCACCAGTAACAGCCGCTATGTACTTTAACCCAAGTGTCTGAAGTGGCAATAGGTTCCACCTCTTTTGCCAGTCCTCATCAACAAGCAGTAGGTTCAAGAACGCTGTGTAGAGACAGATCTGAAGCCATGTCTGGAATCTGAGTCCTGATGGTTGGGGTCTGCGGTGGGAGGGGCAGCGGGGGTGGCTCCACACGCACTGCGCGTCTTCACTCAGTTCCACGCGCCTCCGAGCCTGGACCACTATGTGTGGTGGTAGAAGCACAGCCTGTTTTCACCGTCACTAAACCCTGCCTGAAATTAAGTAGCTCCAGGTTGCACTTCAGATCAGCTATAAAAGCATTATGGAAAGTTGTGTATCAACTTATTACACTTGCTAACTGCCCTACTTACTCCCTTTCTCACCTTCCCAGTTAGGTCCTCAGTTTCTCTTCTGCTGCTGCCGACTGTGGAACTCCTCCAGGTGACCATTAACTCTCCACGGTGTTTCTCTATTGTCATTAACTGTTCCCACCTCCTTGCCTGACTCATGCCGTCCCTTCTCCTCGGCCTGCGGGCCTGCCAGTCTGAGCAAGCCCCCTCCTCACAGACTCGGGTTTAACATTCAGAAACATTTTGCAACAGGCACATTTCTGATGCCTATTTCAGCCTCACTTCCTCGGTATTATGCTACATATTCTATATTGAGTTATCATACTTTTATTTTTATGTTGATTTACAATCATTCTTTATTTCAAGAAGGTTTTTCCCTCTTTTCTGTTAAAGTGGATGCTCCATAATAATAGGTATCACACTTCTAATTTTCCACACCCACAACTAATGCTTCTTAACTGAATAAATACTATGTCATCTTATTGCTGTTATGATACACCAAATCACAAATTATTCTGACACACTCTATTTTTCCCTGTGTTATGTGGAAAAGAACAAAGAATAGTGTTTTCCCCGTGCTTTCTGTGCCCGGAGCTTATTTGCATTATCTCATTCAGTGCTTGTAACAACTCTAGAAGGAAGACATTGTTATTATTAATCCACATTTTCTAAGTCAGAAAATTAAGGCTCATACGGATTAAGAGACATGCTCAAGGTTACGTAGCTAATAAAGCAGTCCTTCTGTTGTCCCTCCCTGTCTCCCCTTCAACAAGATTCAGAGAAGGCCAACGTCTTCTATTACAGAGGAAAGAGATTAGTCCAACCAGACAGGTCCCAGATGTTGAAAAATCCAAATATTCTGGAATCCTCAGATACCGAAGAATCCCCTTTCTGTATAAACAAGAGAAGAAAATATGTTATTACACTGCTTTCTTGTGACTTCAGTGGAGAAGAAGCAAATGCTGTTGAGTGGTCATTGCAAATGCTGGACATCCAGTTTTCACACAGGCAAAAGCAGACAGAATGATTTTTTTTTCGATCCACGCACTCCTCCTATTGATAGCACTATTCTCAACTCTCACGTAAACAATTTTTTAAATCCCCCTTTTATTGCCTTTTGTGTGCTCTCCTGTCACCCAAAACAAAAACAGTTAAATGAGTATGGCCCTGCCTCACGTGGTTCAGTGTGTTGGGCATCTTTCGGCAAGGCAAAAGGTCGCCGGTTCTATCCCGGGTCAGGGCACATGCCTGGGTTGCCAGTTCATTCCCAGCTGGAGCAGGTGCAAGAGGCAACTGATTGATGTTTCTCTCTCACATTGATGTTTCTCTCCCTCTTTTTTCTCCCTCCTTTCCTTCTCCTTAAAAATAAATAAATAAAATCTTTTAAAAAAGAAATGATATGAACATAACACAAGTGAAAGAAGCAAAGATTTATATTAGTTTTCCTGGATCAGACTAAACAGCCTCCCATACTGCATGATTTTATTTATGTAAGATTTATGCTGGGAAGGAAAACCAATAGGAAGAGAGGTCAGATCAGTGGTCGCTGGGGGGCTGGGAGGAGGCCAAGGAGATGGCCTGCACCGGGCCGTGGGGGGCTCCGCTGGGTGATACAATGTTCCATCTCCTTGTGGAGTTGGTTACACAACTGTTTCATCTGTCAAGACTCATCAAACCATGCACCTAAAATGGATGAATTTTACTTTATGTAATTATATTTCGCTAGAGCTGAGTGAAGAATAAAATAAAAAGCTTTGAATAATTTGAAACATAAACTCTAACTACCACGAGACTATAGACAGTGCCTGCATGTGGATATACATAATGTGCCTACTGTAATCTACTCAAGTTCAGATAGCAGTCTGGTGCACGGCTGTGGTGTTTTCCCTCAAAGAGCTGAAGAATGGCCAGAGCCTTTCTATTAGACGGACACACGCTTGTATCGCACTGAAGGTGTTTCTCTCAGAGTCAGGACCACACAGCCTGAAATTTTCCCCTGAAACAAGACCACAAAGTGGAACGCCAGTAAAGTGTGGGTGTGATGGATGGGTCCTTCTCGGAAGAGCTGGTCTCTGCCGACATCTCTCCCAGCTGCAGTGCTTTGCGTAATAACAACACAGGCAAGTTCTCTCAACCTGGACTTCCGAGTCCCAGGAGACCGTGTATCCACGAGTTTTTTTAAAATCTCCCCCAAAATTACAAACAAAATAACTCACTGAAAATCATTAAACTTCTAACCCATCAAAATAAATACAGGAACATAAAAAATAAAAAATAAGTTTAAAAATTAAAAATAAATAAATGTGAATATGAACATTAAAAAAGAAATAAAGGAACAAATATTGCAAACTATCACTAATACATATCAGAAACAAATTAATTCGTTAATGTAGTGTATTAACATTGTAATATTATAATATTACAGTTTCTGGTGATTATATTTCACAGAATGTTCAGAAAGAAAATTAGATCAGCCCTGACTGGTGTAGCTCCGTGGATTGAGTGCGGGCTGCGAACCAAAGCATCGCAGGTTCGATTTCCAGTCAGGGCACATGCCTGGGTTGCAGGCCATGTCCCCCAGCAACCGCACATTGATGTTTCTCTCTCTCTCTCTCCCTCTCCCTTCCCTCTCTAAAAATAAATAAATAAAATCTTAAAAAAAAAAGAAAAGAAAATTAGATCAAACTTTCTGTTTTCTTCACTACCACAGATTTTAAAATTGCTTGTATGTTTAAAACGTGTACATTATAAATAATAATCACTCATTTTACCTACAAATGAATTTTTTACCTACAAGTAAATTTTATGACATCATACCTAACTTTTCAGTATATTTTTAGAGAAATTCCTTTGAACTTTCATTACCTTTATTGTAATCTTAATCATATCATCTACTTCGTCACTATAAAACTGTGAAAGTTTTATTAACCTATCTTTTTTATGGCAGGAAAAAGTGAGATACTTTTTGAAAAAGATGTAAGATAAAAGAAACACTGTACATAGGACAATGATACTTCAGTACCCTTCAAAGTGGATGCCTTGGGACCTCCCACAGTTCTCACAATTGCTATCAGTTGGTCATTGTATTTTCCTGAATCTCATTGATGGTCTGAAATCTCTTCCCTTTCAAAGGTGATTTTAATTTTGGGAAAGTCCAGAAGTTACCAGGCACCAAATCTGGGCTGTAGGGGGCTGAGTCACCTGGGTGATTTGATGTTTCACCAAAATACTCTGCATGAGATGTGATGCATGATCAGGTGCATTGTTGTGATGAAGCCACCAATGATCAGTTGCCCATAGCTGCAGCCTTCTGAATCATCCATTTCCACAGAGGAATTTCAAGCTTAATGCAAAATTTGATGCAGATTCGTTGTTCTACTCACTCAGCCATTTTGAATGCAACAACCACACAGTACACATGCTTATTCGAAGGTGTCTACCACTCCCATTGACTAATACAGTGAAGTTATCATTGTTCACACATGAGCATTCCAGTCCACTCTCCTTAGCTGCCAGGTTACATCAATGTCATGAAAACTGTTCTTGTTATATTAACAATGCTGGATTTTTTTGGACAGGCCTCATATAATTATAATTATACACAATTATAATTCATATATATGTATATAACATCTTCTTTATTCATTCACCCATTTTATGGATGCTTAGATTATTTCCATATCTTGACTATTGTAAATAATGTTGCAATGAACATGGCTATATACAGCTTTTTGAGTTATTGTTTTTGTTTTCTTTGGGCAAACACCCAGAAGTGAAATTGCTGGATCATACAGTAGTCTTATTTTTAATTTTTGAGGTATCTCCACAGTACTATCCATAGTGGCTGCACCAATTTACATTTCCACCAACAGTGCACAAGAGTTCCCTTTTCTCTGCACCCCCTCCAGCTTGTCTAGATATCTTTTTGATGTCCAGCTTGCTTTGATTATCTTTTTGACAATAACCATTCTAACAGGTGTAAGGTGATATTTCATTGTGGTTTTGCTTTTCACTTCCCTGATAAATAATGATGTAGAACATCTTTTCACGTACCTGTTGGCCAACTGTATGTCTTATTTGGAAAAATGTCTATTCGAAAGCTCCTGCCCATTTTTTAACTGTATTGTTTGGGTGGGGACATTGGCTATTGAGTTATATAAATTCCTTATATATTTTGTATATTAGCCCTTTATCAATATATGAGTTTAAAATACTTTCTGCCATTTAGTATGCTTTTATTTGTTGATGGTTTTCTTTGTTGTGCAAAAGCTCTTTAGTTTGATGTAGTTCCACTTATTTATTCTTGCTTCTGTTGTTTTAGCGTTTGGTGTCAGATTCAAAAAATCCTTGCCAAGACCTATGTCAAAAAGTTTACTGACTACATTTCTTCTAGGAGTTTCATGGTTTCAGGTCTTACATTCCATCTTTAATGCAGTTTGAGTTAGCTTCTGTATACAGTATGAGGTAGTGGTCCAGTTTCATTCTTTTGCATATGGCTGTCCAATTTTCAGAAGGCAATTTATTGAAAAAACTATCTGTTCCCCATTGTATATTCTTGGCTCTTCAGTCATAAGTTAATTGACCATGTATGTGTAGATTTATTTCTTGGCTCTTTATTCTGTTCCATTGATCTATGTATCTGTTTATATGCCAACATCAAACTGTTTTAATTATTATACCTTTGTAATACAGTTTGAAATCAGGGCACACGATGCCTCCGGCATTGTTGTTCTTTCTCAAGATTGCTTTGGCTGTTTGGAGTCTTTTATGGTTCCATACAAATTTTAGGATGCTTTGTCATATTTCTGTGAAAAATGTCATTGGGATTTTGATACAGATTGCACTGGATCTATATATTGCTTTTGGTAGTATAGACATTTTAGCAAAAGTAATTCTTACAGTCTATGAGCACACAATATTTTTTCATTTGTGTCTTCTATTTCTTCCACTAATATCTTGCGGTTTTCAATATACAGGTCTTTCACTATGTTGGTTAAATTTACTCCTAGGTATTTATTCTTTTTTATGGTAGTATAAATGGAAGTGCTTTTTAATTTCCCTGAGCAAAGGGATTACAACTAAGGAAAATGAATCAGTAATCAAAAACTTTCCAACAAACAAAAGTCCAGGACCAGATGGCCATACTGGTGAATTCTATCACATATTTAAAGAATTAATACCAATCTTTATTAAACTCTTGCAAAATAATAGAACTTATCTGAATTTTATAGTAAGAAATTTTAAATGTTTCAGACTCTAAACTGATTCTTAAGAACAGAAAGAAATTTATCATTGCCTAGTTAAAGCAGCTTCTTGCCAAATGCATAATGGTCTGTTCTGTAAATGTGTTTTTAATTCTATTTCAACAGAAAATAAATACAAACAAAAGTGCAATGACTTAAAGGCCTATGACTTCACTTCTATTCCAGGTCCTCTTTTTTTTGTTTTGTTTGTTTGTTTGTTTGTTTGTTTAGTAACAAAAAAAGCAGATAAGAGCACTGGCCCATGGTTTAAATGTCATTTGTATATGATAATTAGCATAAAATTTTTAAATTATTTTCATATGTAATATTAGTCAGGAGTCACTGTCTTGCCTCTCCTCAAAATTCTAAACAAATGCTTTAATAACAATTAGCTTCAGATATTGTTAGGTTCTACAAAGACAAATAGCATACTTCCTGGAAAGAGACAGTTTACCAAAGGAATAAAGCAATTGAGGTTGAAACATGTCCACAAATGTTAAAACATCAGTCTTCTCAAAGAGCGTGTACTGAAAACTGATGGGCTGAGCAAAGAGAGAGAACTGAGAATCGCCTTGAGTTTCTGAGTCTTGTTAACAGGGACCGTTTCTAAAATGTTTCATGTCACTGTTTTCAATACAGATTTTG
Source organism: Tonatia bakeri (assembly GCA_004024845.1). NCBI lineage: Eukaryota > Metazoa > Chordata > Mammalia > Chiroptera > Phyllostomidae > Tonatia > Tonatia bakeri. The sequence continues at coordinate 339,572 of PVIA01000075.1, forward strand.
GGTATCGGGATAGTCTAGTGCTTTCGACACTTTTGATACTATGCTTCTCTACGGAGCCAGCGACTATGCGCAAAGTTCTTTTAAACTCTCAAATTTAGGGATATCCCATAAATTTGTTGTAAGGATTAAATGAGATAACATATATAAATCCCTTAGAGCAATACTTAAAATACAGTGAGCACTCTGAAAGTGCTAGCTCTTATCGTTGTTATTGTTGCTGTGGTTTTAGTAATAGCTACAGTTCTTAGAGCATCTACCATTTCCCAAACACTAACATATTTTAATTTTTTTAATATCTGCAAAGTAGTAGGCTAACTCCACTTTACAGATGGGAAAACTGAGCCTCAGAGTTTGAATGACTTGTCCAAGAACACGCCAATCTAGACAAGGCCTGGATTCACACCAAGATCTCACGCGGGAGTCTGAGCTCCGTCTGCTCTGCCACTCCCGCAGGATGAGCCTTCATCCTTCATCCTCACACATTTAAGAGAAGAATCATGATGTTGTCCACTTAAAGCAGTACAGTGAAGCATGAGTGTGAAAAAGGGACCATCTAAAGTCTTAGTACACAGTCCACATGTTCCACTAAGAATATTTATACTGCCCTGGCTGGTGTGGCTCAGTGGATTGAGTGCTGGCCTGTGAACCAAAGGATCCTCGGTTCAATTCCCAGTTAGGGTACATGCCTGGGTTGCAGGCCAGATCCCCAGTAGGGAGTGTGTGAAAGGCAAACACATTGATGTTTCTCTCCCTCTCTTTCTCCTTCCTTTCCTCTCTCTCTAAAAGTAAATAAATAAAAATTTTTAAAAATAATATTTATACTTATTCTCCAATGAGTCAGATACATAATATTGAAATATCTCTAATAAAAGCATGTCCTGGCCTTAAGTAAATTTTTACATTTTTTTAAATAAAATAAATGTTAAAACCTAGTAAAAAGTGTGCCCTAGTCAGTTAGCCAAATAATTAACCATAGAATTGTAACTGGGTTACCTCGTAAGCAACTGGTCAGAAGCATTCTGTTCTAAAGAGGAGACTGAGGTCCCCCTGGTTCTTTCCCCATCTGGGCAATGGCAGTTTACATCAGCCTTTCCCGCAAGGCTCTCAGGAAGGACACACACTTACTGCCTAAACCCTCCTCGTGCTTTCCTCGCAGCATTTATTTCCTATACTACAAACAGAGCATGGTTTATATTTTCCTTGAATTACTTTTTTTGCATATATATTTTATTTTCTCAATGAGTGAAACAATAGACAGACTTTCACATTCTTTTCTTTCCCTTAAATTAGATGGCAGAGCACATTTTTCAAGAGCAATTGAAATTAACCAGGTTCTAAGTAGAAGATGGTCCTTATCACCTCATCCCTGTGTTTATGACTATTGCCCATGAAAGCACAGAACAGGACAGAGAAGCAGAGCTTAATGTGCTTTGATGGACCCACTGGACAGCTCTCAAAAGACACACAGATGAGGCCAAATTGTTCAATACTGACCAAAAGGGCTGGATTTATCTTTTCTTGCTAGCCAATACAGGGTGGGACAAAAGTCGGTTACACTGTGAGTGCACAAAACACGGGAGTTTGTCCTTGTATTAGTATTTATTAATTATAATATTCTTTTCCAAACAAACAGCTATAAACCTACTTTTGCCCCACCCTGTATACCCAACAAGATTTTTGCAAAAAGAAGAAAACAGCACTGTGTAGAGTAAAAACAGTTTGTCACCAGGGTAATTTCTCATTCTCAATTGTCTAAGTTTTCCAAGTCAACCAGCTGAAATAGAAAGTCCTTAAATGACTATAATTCCTGCAGTAACCTGGGTAATTTATGGTTTGTAGTCCAAGAGTTCAAAATGGGAAGGGTAAGCAACTATAGGTCCCATCCCAAATGTGTGTAGGGGTGGGGGAGTCGGGGGAGCCGGCATCTGCACTACCTATGTTGCTATGGCCAACCATCCACATGGTGTGAAATGTGCACATTTCCAGTTATCGTACGATGTTAAAGGTGCAAATTCTCGAACGTAGCCAGTGTGGGAATCTGAGCTTGAATCTGACACATTAGCATGCAGTTGGTGTACCTCCAGCCTGTCTAGTTTCTTGCCCTGACATCTTTCATCACACTCATTACGGAAGAAGAGGAGAATACATGTGGTCACCAGATTCCTTCTTGTTTCTGAAAGAAAGCCGCATCCTTTAATTACCCTTTACCATCTTATTGCTCTAATTATTACTGTAACTTTGAAAAAATTCTTATTTGACATAGGCTTTTTAATCAAGAATAAACAAGACCACACACCCTTCTGATTGATACATTAAAAACATATGTCTATTATGATAAATACCCTCACAAGGAGAAAAAAGTTCAATGAAAATCCGAAAGCCGAGCTAAGTGATGGAACCAGACTTGCCTGTAGAGCAGCGATCACTCCCTCCACAGCTGCTCCTCCTCAGGTGTCACATCTTCAATGTGCTAAACAGGATGTTTCCATGTGTGCTTTCTGTCAGAGAGGCTCAGTGTGGCCTAGAAGGTCCAGGGTACGATTCTGATTTCAACTTCGCCATACTCCAAGAGTAAGAATCAGAACTAAGGAAAAGGGAAATTGAGTCTCGACATAAAACTTGTAAAATTTAGGATCTGACATGCCAGTCTCCACCTAGATAACACCAAACTTTTAAATTTTCCCATCTGAAATTTTCCAAACTTAACCAGATGGTATTGAAGAACAGTTGAATAATTTTTTAGAAGTTCTAAACATTGAATGGAGAATTTTAATGCCTGACATTAAATTACTGATCTGTGAGATCCAGCAGCACAGAATAATGGCACAAAAGAATCTAAAATGTAAGAAGCAGAAAGAAAGAAAGACAAAAGAAAATAATAGAAGACAGAAAAATGGCAGGATAAAAAGGGGAATCAGGAAAGATGTGAGAGAGAATAAAGAACAACCAGTAGCTTTGAAAACAGTGTTTTATTTTGTGAAGCTAACAAGTTTGAAGAGTTTGGGTTGGGGATTTGTGTTTTCTTTTGTTTTTTACTTCAGATATTATTGGAGATTGAAGAAATCCCAGGCTTCAAAGCTAAGAAACTGAAAATGAAGCTACTATTGGAATGGAAAAATCAAATTGTAAGAAAGCCAGTTAGAAAGGGAAAAAGAGCCTTAATACCTTGAAGTGACAAGATCGGTGGCCATTGGGACTGTGTAGTTCCTCAGTGTCAGAGCTGGAGGCATACTGGGAAGGCACACATCTTCACAGACAGAGGATTTTTGCAGGTATGAGAATTAATAAGTGCACCAAGCGCAGTACAAGTGCAATACATATTTGTTAGAATAAACAGAATGAAAGGGGTGGGTAAAAAGAAACAGGAGCAGGGAGCTAAGAACACAGCCTTCAAAGACATCCTCAGCTGTGAAAAGAAGTCAACCAAAGAGACCGAGAAACAACTGGGGGAAAAAAAAAAAACAAGGAAGAAGGTGAAAAGAAAGCGTGGTCTCAAGAAAGTTCAAATTAGGGAATATTTAAAAGGCATGACTCATGTATGGTGATTGCCAGAGGGACAGGGTTGGGGCAGGTAGAAGACAGTAAAGCGGGGGATGAATTGTGATGGAAGGAAACTTGACTTGGAGTGGTGAACACCATGTACAATGATGTGTTGTGGAATAGTATAGCTAAAACCTGTATAATTTGATTAACCAAAGTCACCCCAGTAAATCCAATAAAGTGCTAAAAACTGAAACTAAAAATAAATAAAAACACATGGTCACAGTGTCAAATGAAAAAGAAACATAAGGAAATGTGGTTGTATCTTCCGGGGGGCAAATGTGATTCAAAATGTTCTGTGAAAACAATGTGATCCTCAAAATTTTCTGAAAACTTTGTTGCTGGAAGCAATTTAGGATAACAACAATCAACAACAACTATGCAAATGAAGTTAAAGCCAGTTTCAGCTGAAACAAGTAATTTAAAGTTATTGAGTAAGGGACAACAGGAAAATAAAGAAAGAAAAAATTTCCTCTAACCTAATTTTTTTAAAAAGTCATTCCAGCTTTGATAAGCAGAATGACATCATGCTGCGGCATAACATTTATTCTTTCTCTTCTAGTTTCTCAAGAAAATAAACCAGCGTTTCCCCAAAGTGCAGGGAGACGAAGACCTTCCCTGTGAATATTTAGAAGTTGTCTCACAACATACTAGGAGTCAACCCGGGATTCTTGGGTGCTGGGCTTCAGAGGGCCTGCGACTCCCTTACACTGCATTCCACTTCTGCTGTACACGTGTGCAGGAAGGTCCATTGCCCCCATCAGAATCTCAAAGAACCTGTTCCCCTACGAAAATTAAGAGCCCCTGTTCTAGAGAAAGTAATACATTTGACCACTGAGGGGAAAGGTTCAAAAAAGTTTTGATGGCGAATCAGGCTGACATCTGCACATTCTTACTCATCCTCACTGCATTTTCGCCCACTCAGTGGAAGTACTGCTCTCCTCTTCGGCTTCCTCCGTGCTTTCAAGCTCAGCTCTTCCCTGTGTCCTCTCAGGCCCCTTTGCCCCACAAATATTGCAGTTCCCAGGACTCCATGTCCACTCCCCTTCTCTTCTTACTTTATATAGTCTATCTAGCTGATCTGTACTCTATCTGGCTCTGACAGACTTCTACAGGATGGTTATAAAGTCTGGAAACATAGGTGAATACATAAGAAATGATTGATTGATACTATATTATAACACATGACAAAATACTACTATCTGTGTTTTCAGAATTTATGGTATATATTTATGGTTTGCAAATTAATCTCAAGCTAAGAAGTCTTTCTTGAGCTGGACGTGATTTTCAGACTGTGGACTGTGTTAGTCTCTTTGGCACCGCCAGGTGCTTCTCACATGGCATGTCCAACCTCACTTCCTCTTGCGTTCTCCATCTTGGGGAATGGTATCCCCATTTTTACCCAACTCCCAAAGCACAAATCCAGGAGCTACCCTCCATAGCTCCCAGGTTTCTGACTGTTATTCTCAGCAGACACCTCTTCTTCACCACTTCTCTTTCCAACTGATCACCAATCCTGTCTACTCTGCTTCATAAACGTTTTCAATTCTTCCCCACCCCGGGCCATCTCCACCGATATTGTCTTAGTTCAAGCACCTGTCATTTCTTGACTAAACTCTTGTACTAGAGCTAGTCTTTTTACCTCCCATCTCACTAATACCTTCCAACTAATACTTCTTCCCAAGAATCTCCTTAAAATGCAAAACTTATTCTGATAATCTACTACCTCAAACCTTTTCATAGATCCAATTGGTGAACAACATACTCCAGAGTCCTTGGCCTGGCATACAAGGCCTTCATCTGCTACCTTTTCGCCTTCCCGTCTTCGGCGTTACAAGCACAACCACCAACTTGATTTTCCTCAAACATGCCTTGAGGCCTTTGCTTGGATTTCCCTACCTGCTATCTACCAGTGATGAGCTTCTCTTAATCCTTCAAGGCTCAGCCCCAGATTCCCTGGAATTACCCCATTACCAATGGGGCTGGGACTCTCAGCAGGTTATGAGGACTGGGAAGCAGGCACAGCGAAACAAGGTGGTTCAATATCCAGGCTAAGGTGAGCTTGGTGCAAGGGACACAGCTAAACTGGGAGCAAAGCCAAAAGCAGAGTCTCAGCAGGTTAAGTCACAGGAATATTAGGCTACAGCCCCTGAAAGTCCCACCAAGAATGGCACTGATCCAGAGTCTGAGGGAGGGCAGAGTAGAGCTCAGAGGAGGAAGAGTGCTGTGGCCTTGAAGTGTCTGTGAGATACTGAATTCAGGAAACTTCAATATACTCTTATGAGTGCAGGTCCAATTTTATTTCTTTTGATAAGATACCCTTCTGTTGACATTTTTTCTACTAAAACATTAGTCAATTTTACTTGGAGTAAAAAGCATTTTGAGGCTAAATTAAAGTTTTCAAATGATCCATAATGACAACTTCCTCCTTTTATAGATGAAGAAATTGAAGCCTGTAGGAAAACAAAATTTCAAATGTTATGCCTCTAATTGGTGGCAGGCGTTTGATAACATAACAGGAAACTAAGTAAAAAAAAATAGTCACACATTCCCTAGGAGTTTTTACTCTATAACAGAAAATCAGTGTCCCAATGCCCGTGTTCATAAAACCCACAGAATGATATAAAAACGTTAAACAAGGATATGACTATATATATAAATCAATATTTTCGGCTTTATACATTGAAAAAATCTAAAAAACAATGTGACAAGTGGTCCTATTTTTACAAAACTTAAAAATTATTTGAGCTGGGCAAACCAGTGAGGGTACAGTAAGAAAACAAAATCCTTTCTGTATGTCTGAAACAAAATAAAATTAGAAGAGAGAATTGGTTGCATAGATGATGGAAAAGCTGAGAATCTAACACAGAATGGGGAGACTCCCCCAAGAAGAGCAAAAGCAGGAAGGCAACACCCTTCTTTAGGCTAGAGCAGCAATTTCTACCTGATGTGCCACAAGAATTTTTAAAACATGCAATACCTGACTATTTAGTCAGGGGCACGGACCTCTTTTTTCCTTAGATTTGTCAAGTAAAAAAATTTCCTGAGATTGCCAAATAAAAAAATAATAACAGCCAACTCAACAATAGCCATTCAGTGTGAATGAATCAAAATTATATGGGTGGGAGAGGTTCAGATCATCAAAAAGCATAACATTTTCTGGTGTGCCACAGAATTTTAGTAATTAGTTTATGTGTGCCACGGGACGCAAAGGGTTGAGAATCAATGGGCCAGAACGTCAACAGGAAGAGATGGTATTCTTAGAGTCCATCTAGTGGAATTTGGGCCAGGAAAGGGGTTTCCAGCTGGTGCCGGGTCCATGGAGGAAAAGATGGCCTAACGGGTCCTAAAATTCTGGAGGAGATTTATTCACTACTTCCAAAAAACCACAAAAAAACTTTCAGAGTAAGGGAAAGTCAAGTTAAATTAGGAAGTGATTCTTCCCCAACTCCACCCCATCTCTCTCTTTCTGGTTTTTCCTTGCAACCTGATTCATCATCCTCACCCCCAGGGGAAGCTCTGAGAGAAGAGAACTTTTCCAGCCCACTCTCCAAAGGAAGGAAGCCCTCCAACAATGCTGATCTGAGCCAACCGCCCATATCCTTCGGGGTTAGGAAGAACAGCCTGAGGAGTGAGCCATCATAAGACAAAGTGGCCCAGAGAAGCAAACTTCCTGAGCTTAATGAAAGCACCAAGGTCAAAGATGGTGACTAACTGCAGTCAAATCACTTTCCAAGTTCTACTTTGCTTAATTAAGCCTTTCTTCACTCTCTGACATATAGTGGACTCTTAAAGGAACATTTTAAACCTCCACAGTCAACTGCCTTCTTCAAGCCAGCAAAAGCATCATCCAAAAAGACAGGAAGCAGGGAAGTCAAATCTGCTCTACTAGTGAGATGTTTCTGGAAAACCACTATTTTTCATATCTATTCCTTTAGAGCTGGGGATAATTCCAGAGAAGGTCTCTAGCCTTGAGTTAATCATTTGGGGAGAATATGCAACAAGGGGTCATTGATTCCCACTCTCCAGGTCACCCGACTTATGGAGGCTTTTCAGCATTCCAGAACCTGATTCATTCCAACACAATGTTTGTTATGGGGTCAGCTGTCAGTGGGCCAGGTGATAGAAGGCTGATTGGCCATCTCTGGACCAGACAAACCTGAGGACACAGACATTGGAGTTCCAATTTGTCCCTTCTTCCTTCTAATTCATACTCTCACCTGGATGCCCAGGCCACCCCTAATATATCCCTTTTTTCCAATTTATTCATTTTTCATTTATTAATTCCTTTAATAAACGTTTATTGGTTATTCACTATGTGCCAAGTATTGGGGATAAAGCAGAGAGAAAAACAAACTGTCCTCATGGAGCTTATATTCTTTTCTAGGGCAATAGACAAATAAGTAAAATATATAGCTTGTCCAATGATCATTTGGGGTTATCAAGAAATGATAGAGAGAAAAAGGCCATATTTCTTCCTAGGGTAAGAGCATTGAAATGTATAAAAAGAGGGTCCAAGAGAGCCTTTTTTGTAAGGTGACCTTTTGAGAAAAGATCTGATATGAGACTATGCTAGGAAAGAGCATTACAGTCCAAGGAAATAGCAAGTATGAAAGTCCTGGGGCTGAACCACTCATGATGACATGATCCAGGACCAGCAAGAACCCCTCTGCAGTGAGAGTGGTGTGAGTCCAGGAAATAAATTATAGGAGTAAAAGATGAGCTCAGAGATGTGAGAGAGATAAGACTTTGTAGGACCTTGTGGGCCTTTTTAAGAACTATGACATTTACTCTGAGTTAGGTAGAAAGCCAGAGGAGTGACATGATCTGATTTGCTTTCTAAAAAGGATCACTCCATCTGTAGGATGGAGATGAAAATGTAGAGGGCACAGGGCAAAAGCAAGGAAGCCAACTGCAATAATATGGGGAAAGATAACAGTGGAGGTGGTAATGTTGCATTCTGAATATCATCTAGACATATTTTTAAGATCCTCCAAGGTACGAACTTATGGCCACTCATCCTTTTTCCTTGAGTCTTTCAGATAAATCTATGATTTACGGTAACCTAAGGTACAGAAACCTGGGGGAGTAAGGAGCTAAGTTACCAAAGCTTGGGTTAGTACCTCTCATTAATTTAAAGAAATGAGGAATAAATATAATGAAGAGGAAAAGAGATAAGAGATTAATATTGGCCAGGATGAGAAATATCAACACCAATATTGGGTTCCTAAATTGTTAAGTCCCTGGACTAAGAGGATGATATATGTTATTTTATCTGTGGTTGATGCATTAGTCTGGAGTTCAGAGGAGAGGAGCAGGATGGAGGTAAAAATACAGAAATCATCAGTGTATACACGGTGTTTGAAGCCCTGAGTCTAGATAAAATAACTGAGGAACTGAGTTTAGCTAGAAAGGAAAAGATACCTGAGCCGGGGAACTCTCCGACGTTTGGAAATCAGAGTGGTGAAGAGGAGTTAATAAAGAAAGCTGACCATTGCCATTGCAGAACGACTAAGTCACAATCATGAAAATTTGAATCCACAAATCTAAAGAGAGACTTAGATCTCCAACTACATGAAGCTCACAAGTTCCCCAAACATATTCGATCCAAAGAGATCTCTAAACACATTATAATAAAATTGTCTAAAATCAAAGACAAAGAGAGAATTTTAAAAGCAGCAAGAGAAAAGAAAAATTTCTCACATACAAGATAATACACATGTCTATCAGTAGATTTCTCAGTAGAAATCTTGCAGGCCAGGAAAGAGTGGGATGATATATTCCAAGGGCTAAAAGACAAAATCTTCCAACCAAGAATATTTAACCCAACAAAGATGTCCTTCAGAAATGAGGGAGAAATAAGAATTTCCTCAGATGAGCAAAAGTTGAAGGAGTTCATCACAACTAGGCCTGTCGTACAAGAAATAACTGAGAAGAGTTCTTCAAGCTGAAAGGGATGGCCACTAGTTAGCAACATAAAAACATATGAAAATATAAAACACACTGGTAAAGTTAAGTATACAGTCAAATTCAGACTATTCCAATACTGTAATATGGTGGTGTGTTAACCACTTAACTCCAGCATAAAGGTGAAAGGATAAAATTATTTTAAATAACTATAAGTACAATAAATTATTAATGTATACACAATATAAAAAGATACAAATTGTGACATCAAAAATATGTGGTGGAGGTGGTAAAAGGGTAGAGCTTTTGCATGCGATCAAAATTCAGTTGTTATTGGTTTAAAATAGACTGTTATATCTATGTTTTATGTAAACCTCATGGTAATCACAAAATAAAAACCTACAGTAGATAAACGAAAGATAAAGAGTTTGGAATCAAAGCATACCATTACCAAAAATCATCAGTTCACAAAGGAAGACAACAAGAAATGAAGAAAGGAATAAGGGAGCTACAAAACAGCCAAAAAACAACTAGCAAGATAGCATTAGTAAGTTTTTACCTATGAATAATTACTTTAAGTGTAAATGGATTGAATTCTCTAATCCAAAGGGACAGAGTGGCTGAACGGATTTTTAAAAACACACACACAAGACCCAACTATACACTTCTATGAGAGACTATCACTTCAGCTTTAGAACACACGTAAGCTCAGAGGGAAGGGATAGAAATTGTATTCCATGCAAATAAAACACAAAAGAGAGCGGGACTAGCTATACTTATATCAGACAAAATAGAATTTAAGTCAAAAACTGTAACAAAAGACAAAGAATGTCACTATACGATGATAAAGAGGTCAATTTATCAAGAGGATATAATAATTGTGTGTGTATATGTGTGTATATGTGTGTGTGTACATATATGTATGTATATATACACATCCAACATCATAGCACCTAAATAAACTAAGCAAATACTAACAGATCTGAAGGGAGAAAGAGACAACAATACAATTATAGTGAAGGACATTAATACCCCACTTTCAATAATGGATAGATTATCCAGACAGGAAATCATATAGGAAACATTGGGCTTGAACTATATTTTCAAAGGATCTAACACACATGTACAGAGCATCCACCCAACTGCAGCACGATATGCGTTCTCCTCAAGTACACACGGAACATTCTCTAGGATGGATCATGTGTGTTAGGACACAACACAAGTCTTAGCAAATTTTCAAAAACTGAAATCTTACCAAGCAGCTTTTCTGACAATGACATGAAACTAAAAATCAATAACAAGAAAAGCTGGAAAATTCACAAGTGTGGAAATTAAACCACATATTCTTGAACAGCCAATAGGTTGAAGAAAAAAATCAAAGGGGGGATAAAAAAATGTCTTAAAACAAATAAAAAATGAAACACGACATACCAAAACATGGAATGCAGCAAACACAGTTCTAAGAGAGGCATTTATAGAAATATACACTAATATTAAGACAAAAAAGCCCTCACATAAACAACCTAATAATGCAATAAAGTACTTTTAATTGCTTGATTTATTAATCTTAAGTAATTTAGTAAAATGCTTATGAGATGGGAATTATGAGCTGACAACCAGGAAAGGACAAAGAGTTGGGAAAGCATGGTCAGTACTACAGTTTGTGCTTCTAACCAAGAGACTTAACTTTTGCTAAACCCTAGACCACCTCATTCAATTCCAGAACTATATATGTATCTTAAACTTCCATCTATCACGTGGTCTTAGATATGTTCCTAGTTTTCAAAAAGGGGAAGTTGCAGAGACGTTTTTAAACATGGTGTCTGGGTTTGTTTATTCATTGTTTCGTCATACAGGGTGGCCAAAGAAATCCTAGCTTGCTTCTGTGTGTCTATTTAACAATGGAGTGGATGATAGAAAAAATTAAGAGCAATTTTCATGCATGTTAGAGTTACCCAGGAATGTGCCAATAGCAGACACCCCCATAAAGGGACCCCAATAGGTGACACATACCACTGAGCTGGACAAAGCCACAAATCCGGTGGTGAAATCAAAATCCAAACTCAGAATGTGAAGGCCAGGGAAAGCTCAGCAGTCAGTCCCAAGAGAATTGCTGCAGCTGCCTGTACATGTGTCTGTGCACATCCCACTTGTTACAACAACAGCTACACGTACAAGGACTGAAATTCTAAATGGAGGATAAATATCAGCATGAAATAAACCAATGGAGGGAAATGGCGCTAAAGTTAAGGCCAGATTTATAAATCCGCAGTGCTTAGTGCTGCTGAAGGATAAAATGGTCAGAAACCTCCACTGGAGGGTTCAGAGAGAAAAGTAGCTAGAGGTGTTGAAAGGTTCAGTAAATGTTTGGAGAATTGAACCCCCACAGAACTTTGTGTGTTACTTGGGATGAAGTTAAACTTGAGCTCTTAATCTGCATACCAGCAACACAAAAATCATCTGGAAGCTTGCTAGAAATGCAGAATCTCGGGCCAATTCCAGACCTGCTGGTTCAGAATCAACAATTTAATAGAGACCCCAAGTGATTTGTGTGTACGAGAAAATTTGAGAAGCTCTAATGTTGGCTTTTGGGGGCTTGGGGTTTTTTTTTTTTAAATATCGCTGATGGAGTGGGTGAAAGGGAAGGAAATGGTGGCCAGCTCACCACCAGACTATGATAGAGAATTCATAGACAACTAAACTTTCTTCTTAGATTTCAACAACAACAACAACAAAATCCAGGAAGCCCCCCAATTTGTTAGGCAAATGAATATTGGTGAAGGAGGAATTTGGAAGGAAGATATGAGCCCTAAATTAAATGCAGTCCCAGACTAGCTACCACTAAAGGAATGGAAATTATAGTCAAAGAGTGACAAATCAATTTTGGTAACTGGAATTTGCAGATGCATGGAAAAGGTGAACTTCAGAGGACTTCACAAGCATCAACATTTCTGCAGGATCGTCAGTGGCTATGAATTGCAGTTGCTTGCACAGCGCTGCACAGCACTGCATTCTAACTGACTCCTACGGGGAGCCCAGCAGGACTGACCAAGTCCGCCAGGAGCAGGATCCAAGCACGTTGTGTTCTAAGACAAACCAACACACGTGCTCTCACCATCCTGAAAGCGCTTTCTGGAGAGGCCTCTTCCTTCTATACCACAGAGTTGAGCAAAGGGTGGGGGAAAGTCGTATCATTATCCCATATATTTTCTTCGTCTAACCACAATTACAGGGAGCCTGGTGGCATGTTACACAAACCTGTCATCGAGGTTGAAGCTGAAAAATGTAAGTTACACAACAGTAAGATAGGCTGTGCAACCTCAAAGCAACTTGCTTAAGGCGCTTCCGCCTTCTATGCTAGCTGCCATTAACACTGGAGCATTTAGACAGCATCCATGCTGAGAACGTATAAAGGGACCAGAAAAAAAATATTCTTAAATCACTGAATAGTATTGACTTCATGTCAGGTGCTGTATTAACTGCATTCCATGCACTTTCACATTTGATCTTCAAAGGCAGTGCTCTCAAAGGTTATGATGATCTGTGTTATTTTTATATTAATATAATATCATCTATATCATTATATCATGATTATCTATGCTATTATTATCTGTATTACTTCTAGTAAGTATAGAAACAAGATTGTACTTGATTCCAAAGCCTTATACTTTTCTACTAAAAGGTTACACTTCCTACTATGATCTGCCCAATCTCCCCACATAAAGTATAACCATTGTAGATTTTATGAGACAGCCTCATTGACCATCTGCTTAAAGAGGACCCTCCTACCTGGACAAGTGCCTTCTTGCAAAGGAACTTGATAAGAATACTTTTGTATATCTTCTAGGCACAGGAAGCCACTGTAATTGAAGTAAAAAACTTAGACTGCTCATGCTGATCTGGTCTTCACAGGGGCTGGTTCACAAGTTTCAGCATACTCTGTACCACAAATGATGAAGAACTGTCTGTCCTCCCAAAGCCAGGTGCGTCTCGGTCTCCAACTGTTCCCATCACAAGGCAGAGATATGAGAGCATGGACTTGGACTTGGAGCACACTTCTGCATGAGATAATGAAATGGCACCTAGAGAAGAATCAAGGTGGTCTGAGTAGACACAGCAGTCACCAAAAGGGGCAAGCATTCGGCTTTTGGAAAATCTTTCCAATCCTAAAAGAGAGTTCTACTACAGTTACTACATCGTAGGGGAAGGATCAGGAGTAGTCCACCGCCTTCCCTGTAGGTGGGTGGTTAGCAGCCAGCCCTAATCCAGGCTTCCAGGAACACACCAAGGGGCAGTGGCAGATTTATATGTCAGCAGGAAGCCAGCTTGCCACCCAGACGCTATTATTGGAACAGGATAAAACTTGGTGTCTGGCTGGCAGAGCTGCCAAACACACCTTGCCAGTGACTACAGGTGCTGGCTGCTGCTCCGGCAGTCTGGAGAATAGGAGAGAGCAAGAAAATATTACATGGACATATTTTCAGCTTAGGTCAGGGATTATACCAATGTGGCTTGTCATTATATTGCTATATAGAAGAGCTTTAGTACGATATTCTGAGCTTATTATAAGCATTGATGCATAATCAGCATTGTGGAAGGCCTTCCTCATAATTGTTTTCAGTCAAGAGAACTTCATCTCTGAGAATGCACACACACATCCCCCCAAATAAATATGTTTTAGAATCAGCAAAAAAGCTTTCTATGAGTCTAAGGAGGCCATACATAAAAGATCACAGTGAGAAAAAGGAAGGATTAAGCTATTATGGAAAGAAAGGATGATATCTTTAAGCGCCCAGATGAAAGAGTGCCCCCCTCCAGCTGGGCATTTGTAGTCTTAGGTTGAGCAGTGTGCGGCAGGAGAGACGGTAAGGGGGCAATGGCTGGAGTCTATATAGAGCACAGTGCAGGTTTTTACATCCCTGGGATGAAGAAACCTTACTGGAAAACTATTATTAAAAAAGAGAACAGAGCATTCATAAGCAGAAGTTCCCATAGGAAGCCAGGGAAAAGAAACAAGGCAGAATTTTAAACAACAACAACAACAAAAAAAAACCTTCCAATTCAGAAAACTGAAAAAGAAAATAAAGGCCAAATTTCACGTGAGAAAATGTCTGCTCATTTAAAAGGTGGCTGTTTGTCATTGCTTCCAAGGAGTCATCTATTTGGTCAGGAAGGTTTCTGGCCTCCACTCTGCTACCAACAGGTCATGGAATCTCAGGAGCAGTCTCATCCTCTTTGAACAGGACATATTCCACTTACTCAGAGAAGCTAATAATGCTTCCAGGCCCTGCCTATCCATGCCTGAAGACTACACGCCTGCCAGAAGGTGCCTGAGACTCTCCAGGCCATGACTAAGCTGCCCTTCCCCAGAAAAATAAATACTAGGACAGTGTTAGGAGAGGATGTCATTTCACTTAATTCACCAGCATTCACTGAGCTATATATGCCCAGCACCACATGCTAACTGGCTAACAAGAACCAGAAAGTTGCTACAGATTAATTTCACAGATAATTATCAAGCACTCAGTCAATGTACAAACATTGTATCAGGTGCTGAGAAGGACATCTACCCCACATCCTCAAGATGCTACTGCCCTGTAGGGAATGTTAACACAAATCACACAGGAAATGTACACGAATCACTATGATGCAGTATGTGACTCGAGACGGCTTTGGCTGGATTTGTTAAGTCCTTACCTTATAAAAACATTACTCTTCTTATAGTCAATTTTGCCAGGTAAAAGGATAAAGAGTTTTTAGGAGTAGTTCCCAGAGCAGGTTTAGTAATTAGTTCTGTGAGAATCCTATCATTTAGAAACCAAGGATGAGGACTGGATGTAGGAAATGGGTAAAAAGAGCTCAGGTTCTAAAAAAAGACTTTGGACTCACTTAGATGGAAATTATCCTTTTTATTCTTGGGCTGAAAGAGTCACA
The DNA here is from genome assembly GCA_004024845.1 of Tonatia bakeri. NCBI lineage: Eukaryota > Metazoa > Chordata > Mammalia > Chiroptera > Phyllostomidae > Tonatia > Tonatia bakeri. Next base: position 354,953 of record PVIA01000075.1, read on the forward strand.
GTGCATTTTGAAGAGTTCTTGCACCAATTGCGTGACAATGCTCAGTTCTGAAACACTAGGAAGCTTCATCATTTTTTCTAATTCTTAATCTTTTTTTTATACTGACAAAACTATTTCAGTTGTACCCCTCCTCCCCCAAAAATCAAGGTAAGATAACATTACCAAAAATTTCCAGCTCCTTGTGCAAATGAGACAGAGCTCTTTCCTACAGCAATATATCATTAACTTGCCAGCATCTGGGCTGGGAGGTGTGTGATGTTTTGAATCAAACTTCAAAGGTCAAGGGTAAGCAAGGACCTAGAATTACTATTGCATCTAAAATTATTTTATAGCCTTCAAAAGGACATGGAAAACATGATTGCAATTCTTAAAATTATATCCTGCCTTTGGGGAAAACATACATCTGAGTCCTTGGGAGTACATAGGTAATGTAGACAGGGCTGGGCCATTTTCCACTTCATAGTCAGTGCCAGACAGGAGGCATGGAGGGCAAGGGACCGCCTTAGCGTCCCCACCTGTTGTCTAAAATTAGCATGTGGGCATTCATCATTTTCTCCCACAAGTAGACACCCCTTCCCATTTTTTCCATTACCTCCGTGTTCCCTAAGCTTGCAGTCTTGACTCATTTTCATTTGTCCTGCTTTCACATTATTTATTCACTCATTTGACCATTATCTAATAACTATCTGTGTCATATCAGACCCTGTGCTGGATATTAGGATTACAATGGACTCTGCCCTCCTAGGAACACAGTCCAGTCTAGGATTCTAACAAGTAAACAACCAATTATAATTCAGCAGTATTTCTAAGAGTGTGGACTGAGCTAAACTCTAGTCAGCCAGAGCCTTTGGTCAGGGGCCTAGAAGTCTACATTTAGTAAGCACCAAAGTTGAGTTCTATGCCCACCAAAATTTGCACAGCCGTTCAGTACAGAGTAGTTTGTGATAAAGTAAGAAGCTATCATCACAGGGGAGAGACAACTAGCCCAGACAGAGGGACAAGAGAGTTGTCAGAAGAGACTTTCTGCAGAAAATGTCTAAATTGAGACCTCAAGTATGCAAAAGAATTCTTCCAATTTGGAGGAAAAGATGAAGAGTTTGCACAAAAAGAAGGAATACCACAGGGAGAGGCATTCCTTCCAAAACCCCAAAGTGGAAATCTTCATTCAGAGTGGCTGGGACACTGAGTTCAAGGTAAGAAGTAAAGAGAGATTGAGTGGAGGGGTAGTCAGAAACCCCTTATCACTATAAAAGCCCTTATAACATTATTGTGGAATTTGGACCTTGTCTTGAAGGCACTGAAGAACTATTGAAGGATTTTTTTAAAGGGCAGGGGAGGGAATGAAATGAGCAGAGTAACTCCTTCTCCCAATTATTACGGGTCTACGCTACTCAGCGAGAACCACCTTCAAGGTGGAGACTCTTTTGCCATCATTTCCCCTAAATTCGTCCCTGTTCCCACTTCTGCATACACAACCCCTTTCCAGCATTCCTTACCCCCCCCCAGAACATGGCAGCATCTCCCAGAGTGGTTGTCTTGTCACCTTGACCCATCTCTTCCATTGAACACACCACCAAAACGACCTCAGTCATGGATTTCACCATGTTGCCAGCCTGCTCAAGAACATTCTTCTTTTCTTATCTGCGACAAAATACCTTATCCTGACACTCAAGACCTGCCGCCATCTTCTTTTCCCACCTCTGCCCACGCAGCCCTAGGGTCTTCATGCTTTCTCAACCATTCAAGGAAGCGACAACCACATCCACTGATGAAAACGTTTACTCTTGAGTATTAACCCCCATTGATATCACTCACTCGAGTTTATTAGCTTTAATTATAGAGTGAAAGGCCTTGTTTTTTTATCAAGGGAATGTCCAGCATTGGCAAAGTAGGTTGGAAAGAGCAAAGATTCTCTCAAATCTGTGACTTTATATGTGGTATAAAAATGGTCTAGTGAGGCACAACCTAACCATGGTGGCAAGAGATGACACTGGTGTTTAGTTTTTATCCTGCTTCCTCATGTGACTTTACATTTCATACTTTACAGAGGGTTTTTTTTTTTTGCCATGAACCATCAGGTTTTATGTTCTGTTATATTTCAGGTAGTTACAAAAAAGTGCCCCCCTCCCATTTCTGGAACACTGGAGGTTACCTGGAATGGTTCATTGCAATACTGGGGATTGGGCTGCCACTATACTAAATTCCTTCCTGATCTCCTGCCTCAAAGGAAGAAACTCAGAATCTGTTCTTGATAGTGATGGCAATGTCTCATCCCCAACTCTGGACGAATGTCCTAGTATGAGCCTCTCAACCCTGTTCAAGGTGATGGATCGTGCTGTCACCAGAATAGGTGAGTAGTTTATCCAGTCTAGTTTCAGATGAATTCAGGTATTGAGACTTCTGCCACCTCTTTCGGCAGATGGAAATTGTGTAAGAAATATTTTTCCTGACTTCTAGGTTGAGTCTTCCTTTTCTCAGTTTCATTAAGTCAGTTATCTAAAAGTCAGAGTCATTTAGGAGTCATAAATTATGTCTTTTATGGAATAAGTCATAATAGAGACAGAGAGAGATTGAAAGACAGAGAGAAGTCTTTTAAGATTAAGAAAACTTTTCCATAGTTAGCTTTAGTAATGCCCAGTATCATAGAGTCCTTTTTCTTTTTTACAAACAGATACAATTATTTATTGAGATATAATTCACATATCATGCACTTCACCATTTAAAGTGTACAAGTCAACAGCTTGTAACATATTCACAGGGTGTGTAACCACAACCTAACTATAGAAATTTCTCCTGTTCCCAAACCCCCATCCCCTGGCAACCACTAATTAAATTTTGTCTCTATATGTTTGCCTATTTGAGACATTTCATATAAATGCAATTATATAATAGGCGGTCTTTAATGAGTGATTTCTTTCACTTAGTATAATGTTTTCAAGTTTCATTTATGCTATAACACATATCAGTATTTTACTCCTTTTATTGTTAAATAATATTTCATGTATGCATATACCACATTTTGCTTGTCTATTCATCCATTGATGAACATTCAGGTGTTTTCACTTTTTGCCATTATAAACTATGTTGCTACGAATATTTGTATACAACTTTTTATGCAAATGTATACTTTTAATTACCTACAGTAAATATCTAGGAGTGGGGTTGTTGAGTCATATGTTAGCTCTGTATTTACCATTAAAGGAAATGCAAAACCATTTCCACAGCAGCTGCACCATTTTACATTCCCAGTACCAGAGTGTGAGGGCTTCAATTTTTCCAAGTTATTATCTATGTTTTTTATTATAGCCATCCAAGTGAGTTGTATCTCATTGTGATATTGATTTTCATTTCCTTGATGACTAAGGATGTTGAGCATCTTATATGCTTAGAGCATTTGTATATCTTCTTTGGAGAAGGGTCTATTTGGATCCTTTGTTCATTTTTTAACAAGTTATTTGTTTTTTTACCATTGAGTCACAAAAATTCTTTCAATATTCTGGATCCAAATCCATTATCAGATATATGATTTCCTAGTATTTTCTCCCATTGTATGGGTTCTCTTTTAATTTATTCATAGTATTGTTTGTCACACAAGTTTTTTTATCTGAATGTAGTCCAATTTATCTAGTTTTTTCTTTAGTTGCTTGTGCTTTTCATGTCATCCTCAGGACCCAAGGTCATGAAGATTTAATAGTTTTGTAGTTTTAGCTCTTATATGTATATCTATGATGCATTTTGAGTTCATTTTTATATATCATGTGGGGCAGGCATCCAACTTCATTCATCTGCATGTAGATATCCAGAGGTTCCAGTACCATTTGTTGAAACAACTGTTTTTTCCTCCATCAAATGGTCTTAACACCTTGTCAAATGTCAATGAACTACAAATATAAGGGTATATGTTTGTTCTCTTCATTCTACTTCGCTGATATATCTATCTATCCCTACACCAGTATGACGCTGTATAGATCACTGTACTTCGTAGTAAGCTTTGAAACTGGGAAGTGTGAGCTCTTCAGTTTTGCTCTTCTTTCTCATGATTGTTTTGGCTATTTTGGGTCTCTTGCAATTTCACATGAAATTTAGGATTAACTTATCAACTTCTGCACCCGCCACCCCCTCAGAAAATGTGAGCTCCGACTTTGACATGGATTGCTTTGAGTCTCTAAACCAATATGGGAAGTATTGTTGCCTTGACAATATTACATATTCTAACCCAGGATAGTGGGATGTCTTTCTGTTTATTTAGATTTCTTTCAACATGTTTTATAGTTTTCAGTGTACAAATGTTATACTTTTTCAAATTTATAACTAAGTATTTTACTCTGTTGATGCTATCATAAATGGAGTCATTTTCTTAATCTCATTTTTGGAATATTTATTGCTAGCATATAGAAGTACAATTGATTTTTGCATATTGATCTTATATACTGCATTGAACTTCCTTGTTATTTCTAATGTCTTTCTCTTTTTTAGTGTATTCCTTAGGGCTCCTTATAATCTCTATACAAGATCACATTGTATGCAAACAGAAATAGTTTTACTTTTTTCTTCATTATCTGGATACCCTTTGTTTTCCTTTCTTGCCTAATTGTCCTCTAGTACAATGTTAAATAGAAGTGATAAGGCCCTGGCAAGGTAGTTCAATTAGTTAGAGCATCATCCAGATACACCAAGGTTGCAGGTTCCATCTCTGGTCAGGACACACACAAAAAGCAACCAATGAATGCATAAATAAGTGGAACAACAAATCTCTCTCAATCTCTCTCTCTTTCTCTCTCTCTCTCATCAAAAATGTGATAAAAAATAAACTTCATGAGGATATAATCTGTAGCATACAGAATACAGTCAGTAACATTGAAATAACGTTGTGTGGTGACAGATGGTAATACACTTACTGTGGTGATCATTTGATACTGTATATAAACATTGAATCACTATGATGTACACCTGAAACAAATATGATATTATTGCCAGTTATATTTCAGGGTTTTTTCAAGTAATGAGAAAGGACATCTACACTCTGTTCCTAATCTTGGGGAAAAGGATTTTTGCATTTATATTGATACACAGTTTTTTATTCTTGTGGTATCTTTGTCTTGTTTGGTCTGGCATGCCTATCTCTTAGAATAAGTTAGAAAGTGCTCTCTTCTTTTCTATTTTTTGGAAGTGTTTCTGAAGGATTGCTGTTAATTATTCTTTAAATGTTTGGCAAAATTTACCAGTGAAGCCATCTAGCTCTGAGTTTCTCCTCATGGGAAGGTGTCTTTTTTTCCCCTTACTAATTCGATCTCTTTACTTACAGGTTATTTAAATTTCTATTCCTTCTTGAGGCATTTCAGTAACTTGTGTCTTTCAGAAAATGTGTGCATTTTCTCTAGATGATCTAATTTGTTGGTATCCAGTTGTTCATAATATTCTCCTTAATACTCTTTATTTCTGTAAGATGAGTAGTTATTTCCCTCTTTCATTCCTGATTTTAGTCTTCTCTTTTTCCTTAGCCTTACTATCTAAAGATTTATTAACTTTGTGTATCTTTTTTAAGATCCAACTCGGTTTCATTGATTTTTCTATAGTTTTTTTCTCTTCTCTGTTTTACTTATTTTCACTCAAGCCTTTGTCCCTTCCTTCCACTTGCTTTAGGTTTAGTTTGCTCCTTTTTCTAGTTTCTTAAGAAAGAAGTCAAGGTATTGACTTAAGATTTTTCTTCTTTTTTAATATAGGCACTTAAAGGTATAAATTTTCCTTGGGCACTGCAGTAACTGCATCTGATTAAGTTTTGCTGTGTTGTTTTTATTTTCATTTACCTCAAATATTTTCTCTAATTTCTCTCGATATTATTTAGGAGTCTGTTGTTTAGTTTCCACATTTTAGTTTCTACTTGAAAAACTCACATTGCTGAGTTTTTCAAGTTCCCTTCTGTTACTGATTCCTGATTTAATTTCATGAGAGTTCTTTTATTTCTAAGTACTTTGAAGTATCCAATCAAAATTATACCTGTTGTGATTTCCTTCCAAATGTAAAAGCAAACAACTAAAGCCTGTACCCAAATAAGCTTAGACCAAGCAATTTGAGGAACAAGCCAGGAAGGAGGAACAATGTAATTACCTTTCTGGTGATTTTTCTCTCTAGTGACTCTAATTCTTTACATCTAAAAAAGGATATAACATACCTCTAAGATTTTCACAGGGAACACTTAATTTAGAGAACCCACACATACCAGTGAGAATAAAGAATTCATAGATTTTTAGATAGAGAGATGGTAGGGGAGGACTAAAAATACTGGAGTGGTTTCTCCAATCTGGTTTTAAGTGATTTCAAATAACAAGACTTCTACCACTTCCCTTGGCAGATTTATGGAACTTGTATAAGAAATATTTTCCTGATATTCAGGCTGAGTTTTCCTTTTCTCAGTTTCATCATGTCAAGCATAGCTGTGCCTCTGTACACCACCCCAAACAATCCCTCTCCTTGTTTAGTTTGAGTTTCAGCTGCTCAAGGACCTGCGGAAGGCTATTCTATCCCCTTTTCACACTCTTCATCCAAGTCAAACATATTTAGGCCTCTTAATCTGTCTTCCGAAGCCAGCTATTATACTTATAAATTTTTGTTCTTTGAATTTAGTCCAGTACATTTATTCTTTGTAATTCATGGGGACACTGAACTCCCTGTGAGTCATAAGGACTCACTCTTGATGTCACATAAGCAACTGTCTACCTCTATGCCCCTGGCATTTTATTTGACCTATCAAGCCCAAAATAGTACTTTAAAATAAAAAAAAATTTAAAAAGACGTTTGCTTTCCATTACCAACCACAGGTGGTTTTCAGTCTCACTGCTTTCCAAGTACTGAACCACCATCCTGTTGGATGTCTGTCAGTTGGATTATTTTTCTCTCTTTTGGGCGGCAGAAATAAGCAAGTTCTTTCCCTGGCTCTCTCAGTAGTCCCAGCAGTTCATCTGGTCTGGTTCAGCCATTCACAACTCAGGCCTGACAAGTTTGCAAGTGCACAAGTTCTTTCAGAGTCCTGCTAGTAGTGTACTCTGACTATTTCTGATACCTGGGGCTAATCTCTACCTTTATATGCCTCCCAATGGCTCAGCAGATTCACAAGCACAAAGTCTGATTATTTTGTGTGCTTTTAAAAAATGAGCTGAAAGTGTAAGATATTCTTTATCTAACTTTTAGAATTCTGCTCTCGAAATGATCCAATAGTTCTTGGATTGCAGTGGTGTATAAGTACTAGCCCTAGTCCAAGGAAGCACAATAAGCACTAGTGCTGGATACAGAGTATAAGACTCACACATACAACCTCTCAAAACTCTTGATGACTGAGCATTTTGCACTGGTTCCTATCCACTGGTTTTTATGAGCAAAATATACTGACATTTCATTCATTTGAACCCCACTTATTGAGAACATAATGTTGCCTCAGAGAACATTTATCTTTACCCTATGGACAAAGATTCCCTAAGCAAATAAATGAAGGGTTTGGGCAGGGTTGGTACAATGGGCACGTCTAAAGGAATAATGGTGCCTGAGAAGTGCAACACAAACATTATTGGGTATTTTCTTCATGAGTGTGTCTTCCATGTTCATTAAAGTAGGCTTGTAGCATCTCTGCTTGTTAGGGCATGTTAAAAATTAATTTAAGTTACATATGAAATAGAGAAGATTGTATCTCTTTCCAAATAGGAATTCAGATTTTTCTTTACTTCCTATGCCATTGGAAAAAGTACATGTGTGTCATTCCTTTAAATTCAAAACACAGATACAAAGCCAGGATCCCACAGTGGAATCCATCTCTTACTATACTGGTTTACTTGCTTTTAACATTTTGCCTTCCGTGGTCATTCCTTTGCTCAAAAATAACTCTAGAAGTATTATCATCATGTGATTCCTTTCAGATAATGTGTATATTAAACTGTAAGCCCCTACGAGCAGAGATTGGGTCTCTGATTCCTAGCACAATGCATTTCACATAATCTGGCCTCAAGTAATGTAAATTAATGTACAGGCAAGACTTGAATGCCTTCAAGCAAAACAGTAAACAATAGAAATTTCAGGCATTTTGGGTGACCTTTTGAAATGAGTGGGACTTTTAAAATTTTTTTTTAAATTACACCACAAAGACTCTCTTTGCTCTCCCACGGACAGGGTATCACAGAGCAGTGTTTAGGAGACTGTGGAGGAAGATATCGACTAGATAACTCAACCCGAAAACTCAACATTCCCTAAGAAAAAGCAAAGTAGAATCAGCAGCAGTAGATTCTCAGCCGAATGAATCAAGGACTGTGGTGCACTCAGGTCAGATAAATGACAAACCCAGATATACGACTAATATTCTAGAACTAGGAGGGACCTTATAGAGTACTATGTTCAATTCTTTATTTTCCAGATCTAGATACTGAGACCAAGAGAGATTAAAAGACTTGCCCAACAACACAAAAGTAGTACTAAAGCCAAAACCAAAACATACTTTTCCTGTCCTCCAACCCCACACTCTTTCATCTATGCCCCAGGTTCATTATTTGTATTGCCAGTTGAATGGATGATCTTCCATATAAACCCAAAAACTTGTCACTGACTCAGATTTTTTTAAGTCTAAATAGGAAAAACATTTGTTCATGTCTAATTCAAAGGAAGCCTAAATCTTATGCTTTACATAACATTATTTCATTCTTCCTTATGCCAGGTGTCATAGTTAATTACTCTTCATGATATGCTAAAATATTTTTGCTTTAAAATGGTCATTATGCTACCACAGGGCAGAAAAAAAAAACATGTGAAATAACTATAACTTAACTCCCCTAAGATGGTAAGTAGGATAACAGGCTGTCTATGAAAGAAGACCACTCAATGAGCCAGTTCAACTGTTTGTGTAAGTAGATGAATACACAAAGTTTCCCAGGTCCAGGGCTGCTCTGTTGTGCCTTGGGGAGCCCAGAGGACCTGCAGGAGAACAGTTCCTATTGTTCCTGGCCACAGTCTCATTTGAAAGCTGTGTCCATGCAGCACGCAAAACAAAAGGCCAGAAGTAGATTCCAGAAAAGAACAGCAGATCTTAACTATACAATTTCTCACATCTCTAATGAACAATAGCAGGGGTTTCCTACCTTTTCCTAAATCCAAAGGTCTCTTACATTTCCTAGAACTTTGCCAGGTGTGGGTATTCGTGTTGGTATCATGTATCTGAAATGTATATTAGAAGCCAACATGGTAGGCCCCAGGAAAAGCTGTGAGATCCTTTCTTACACCTCAGCACCTCCTCAACACTTTCCTCCTTTTCCAGGGTTTGGTTTCCTCCAAACGTATCTCATGTCCTGGGGATCATGATACAGGCTTACGGCAGGGACGGCAACCATAAGACATTGTGTGTCCCACTCTATGCCTGCTATACCTATGGCAGACATTATTAATCATGATTCTCTCCCCCAATGAAGGTGGCCTTCCAGTTTATCTCAGTGCAGAATTCCAATCACTCCTAATCAGACATAGCACACAATATAAAATCTGTTTGCCATTCCTGGCTTGAGGTATCATCACACTTCAGAAGAATTGGAATAGAGGGAAAACTTTTCAGTACCAAAGTCTCCAATGACTCAATGGACTTGAACAATAACATGTAACATAACAAGCTGCAAGGGTCAACGTTTCTCCCCTCAAATCATACCATTTGAATGAAGAGGCAGTCTGTGTTTGCCAAGATCAAATAAGGAAGCCTTTGAGAATACTGTACTCTACATCTAGAAACCCTTCAACAATCAGATTCAACAGAATGCCTCACCGTGCATTCCTGTGACACAATGGTTCTCAAACTTTAGCAGCCATCAGAATCACCTGGAGGGCTTGACAAAACACAGATTGCTGGGCCCCACACTCAGATTTTCTGATCCCATTGGTCTTAGGTGGGGCCCAGGAATGTGCAGGAATAAGTTTGTAAGTGATGATGACACTGCCGGTCCAGAGATCACACATTGAGGACCGTGGCTATAATCTGTTGCGATGGAGATTCCATCCTGACCCTTATCCCAAACTCTGCTCACCTGAAACCACAAGTATCAGAGGTGTAAAAAGCAACTCCCATTTTTTTCTTTCCATCTCCAGTCTTCTGGCCTCTCAGCCATATTTTATTTCGATACCTACTCCTCTCTTAACTGCCTTAATGCTGAAACACCCAGAGGCTCCTCCCAAATATAGTTTTGAATAAACCTTCAACATCTTCTTAAATCCATAAAAACCTAAGATCTTGTCCTTAGTCCTTCCATCTTTCTGAACATACTTTATCTTACCTGTTTCCATAAACAACTACAGTAAACACATTCTACATCTCCCAAATACATTGCTTCACTTTTTACCTTTTCCATCTCTATATTCACAGCACCTGTTAGGTGTGCTGTCAAATCTCCTGTTCAACATGGTCCACCAGACAGTGGCATCTACCTTTCTAGTCTTGCCTTACCCCCTCCCCCAGATGAATTATGTACTGACAGTTGTACTTCCTACAAGCTTTGCTCCCAAGCCTGGGGGTTTCATTCATCCAGTGCCTCAGCCTAAAAGGCCCTTATGCATTTAGTTTCTTGTTTAAATCCTACACAATTACCAAAATCTAATTATGTGTTGCCACCTTTATGGAGTCTTCTTGGATCAACCCAACTGGACAAGCTCTCTCCCTACCCTAAACTCCTCTTGTAAGCACCTGTCACTTTCAGCCTCTACTACTCTCTTATGTACATGCCCTCCCCACACTGTTCTGAGGGGAGGCTGCTAACTACAGGCACATCTTGGTGACCACACAGACTCCTATTTTCAAAAAAAAAAATCCCAATTGCCGGTATTTTATCCAATTAGCCTCACCATTCTGCTTATATTTGTCACACCATGTATTCTAATTTTTGGTTTAGAACATACGTTTCCCAGAATAAATAACCCATGATTTATTCTGGGACATTATCATACTTATCTTGGTATAAGAACCACCCAGAAACATCACAAATATGCCACTGATAATAATCTAATGTTTTCCATATCAGTACTAGGTATTCTATGTCACAAAGACCTTTTATTACCTCCAAGAAAAGAGTACCTGCCCCAGCTCCATCCAGGTAACTGTGCTGAATATTTAATCTGCACATTCAGCCCCAGCTAGACCCTGAGCTAGTTCTAAGCCCTGATCATGGTGGTCTATCAACAGTCTCACTCCCACCAATATATAGGGCCCAGGATGAGACTTACTGTTCCAAACATGATATCCTGCATCCCTGAAGGGAGCCAGGGGCCCACAAGTCTGCTGACTGCAGTCTCCTTTCCAGACCCTACTGAAATCTACCTAATCTATATGATTTTGCTTTCTTCCCCAGTTCCCAGTTTGCAACCTAGTTCTCCCTGCTCTGAGTCACATTCTTGACTGGGTGCCTACAGCCAACCTAGTCCTCACCAACACCTCTCCACAAGAGCCTGGATGCTGTCATTGTTAATCCAGGCCTCCAGACAGGCTAGTCTTGGAAAGGATGTTAGCTTCTAACTGTGAGTGTTGCTGCTTCCCAGGGATCTCTGCTGTTGACCTCTACTCACCAACCTAGAGCCTACACGACATTTCTGAGGACTCCTTGAATGTAGTGATTTGGGCAGCCTCAGAGCCACCGTTATGGGTAATGATGGCAGTCCACATGACATCATCTCTCCAAAACACCAAGGCCTAGATGGGTGCAATCAACTCACTTCCACAGGCATCCCCTGGCCCTGGCTTCTCTTGGATCTCCTTCTGCATGGAGTTGAGAAAGGCTTTATTGGTGCTACTACTGGCTGCCATATGTTCTTCCCATGGGTAACATGAGTTTGGGCCTTGATTATCACTAACCCCCCCCTTCTAGTTCTAGCCCAACTATTATGGCATAGGGAATGACAGACACCACACCAGTCACAGAGGGCAAGCTCTTTTTGGAAGCTTCCTTCCACTTACACTCTTACCTTCTGATCAAGGCAATGTAGTGCTCCCTGAAACCCTACTCTCCTCCCAATTAGCTTCAGATAAAAGAAAGGATTAGGTTGTGGGAGAGAGAAAAATGTTGGTTCTACCTTCTTGGGGTATCTCAAAAACTGAAAATTCTTGCCCTGAAACTTTCACCTACCCTCTGGAAACCAAGTACTAATATCCATCAATGAGCATCAAGAAGCTTCCCTGTTCAGGGTTGGGCCAGATGTCTGAACAGTTGTAGGAAGGGTAGTTTTTATCTTCAGCCCAAACTTCTCATGTTTCTACACTAGATTTGAATAATTTTTAGATTGCCCTAGAGGAAACTTCAATAGCTTCTCAAAATAATGGAATTCCTAATGCAAGTGTAGCACACATAGGAAACAAAGACACACTCACCCTATAATCACCAACAGTGACATTCAAATTCAACACCTGGCAACCATTCATTAATTTGACTGGTTGCCAACATCCTTAAAAGAATAAAACTTCAAGACCATGTTGCTAGAATACGCTGTTCTTGTGTCTGGCAATTTTTTTTCCATGCTGTTGCCAATGAAAATAAGCCATCTGCTGATCTAACACGGCCATACGAAAAATTTAAGATGGAGAACACTCGTTGTCAAGCTCTTCAATGTCTTACTTGCACTTATGACTTATTATTTGTCCAACTATGCTTTGATTTGATTTAACATCACTCGGCAATCTCTGACTTGGAGGCTATTGTATAGCAGAAGCTGCTTCTGATGCTGCGGTCATCAATACTAGTAGAGGATTTGAACATTTACAAGCACTTTTCTGATGTTCTATCTCATTTAATGATATATACCTAATTACCTTATAGATCAGATCAGAAGAAAGCTAACAGTCTTGCTTCTTGCCTCCTTCTACTCAGTAACCCAGCAAGCTATTCTAGATCCCTCTGGAGTCAGCTCTCTATCAAAAAAGAGGAAAAAATGGAAATAAGAAAACTGAATGGTGCAGGGAGTTCTGACAACCAGTTTTTATAATCAATTCATCTAACTGCTCCATTTGACTCAATATAGCCCCCAAAGTTTCTACCCCCATCCCACCACTTCAAAAAAATTCAAATTAATTTATTAAAATGTCCCCCAAAGAAAAATGCCTTAAATCATGATTCTCACTAAATTTGAGGGGTACCTTTAACGTTGATGTTAAACTAAATACAAAGAGTAGAATTTTGTTTCAGCACTCTAATGATTTGGGCTGTTAGTCATGAACAACCCATTCAAACAGCTTTTCATATTGACCTTTCCTACTCCGGCCACTTCCACGTAAGCCATCCATGACTTCTTGTCATTTCACCTACTTTGCACTAACAAACATTTAATTTGCAAATGCAGATGGGATGACTTAGATATTTTTTCATTTAAGTAGTAATATGTTTGTTAAGTGTTGTCTGCCAATGTTAGGAACTGAAGTTAAACCCACAGGTTAAAAAAAAGAGTTTTGTTTACAAAAAAAGAGAGAGAGAGAAAATATCTTGTTCACATCATTTTTCTACAATGCATCTGAATAATGGCTGGGCTATAAATAGAAGATGCAAGAATGACTAATTCTGTTTTGATTCCATCTCTTCGATGACAAAGGATATCCCTCTGTACAAACATTAAGCTAAATCATAACAGCTGGACTTGAAGAATTTTATTTAGAACATCTACATCAAACAATTAAGAATGCCAACCTTGAAGATGAACAAATAACTCCCAAAGGAATGCAGTTTTATAACTATCTATTCATGGGATGTGTGTTTTAAAAGAAAGATTTAAGTACAGCCTTGTTTTAAGAGAATACTCACTTGAAATCATTGCTGCCAATAAAATACAAGAGAAATTCACCCCCAATTACTTTATCCTACAAAAATCCTCCTGTCTTTTGAGACTGACAGAGAGTGTATGCATCATTTATAGTTAGCATATTTCTTTTAGAAATTTAGTTATATCTACAGAAATTTGTCAGCTAAGTTAAATCTCTAGCCATACAGAGAGAATTGTACTGGCACTGCACTGGGAAGGAATGAATGAAAGGCTGGATTGAATTTTCCATGGAAGCCGACAATTAAAATTGTTTTCTTTGGTATATCCCTTTCTGTCAGTTGTTTTTGAGCTCTCCAAGAGAAGAAAAAAAGTTAAGAAGCCTGATTCAGTCATTTCCAAATCTCACTTCCAGTTTCCATCTCATTAAAGACATGACTTAACTTTAATGTGTGTAGCGTAAACAGAATCATAAAAGGGAAAGAATTAGAACAGTCTGAAAGAGTCAGTGTCCAAGGCAGGAAAATGCCACAGCTGATTTGGACTTTTTATTGTTGTTGTCCTTTTGTATTGTTTACTGCAAGTAGAAATTCTCTGTTCCTCTGCTGCTGATTCCTCACCCTTCATTACAATCGTTGGGAATTCCAATTTCACAAAGTTATTACAATATGGCCACAAATAATCCATCTTGTCAAGTCCATCTTCGGGACTGAAGATAAAGTTGGAGCTGAGTTGCTACACACATCTGGAGAAGGTTCGTTACTTGTAATCGTGAGCCGCTCTGTTAATGCACCCATGAGAAAGGGGCTGACAGGCTGCATATTTCTGCAAACTGTTCCCAGAAAGAACCAATTTCCTGACTTCCATGTGGTGTCAATAATGGAGGCATGAGATGGAGCAGTGCTTATGAAATATTGAATCTGCTTACAGCACCAGCTAGCAGCAAATTCAGACCACCTGTGAGAGGAAGCCTTGCCATGGGTACTCATACTTTGGCACACACGTGGCACACGTGAATGATATGCTCTAATCTACGTATTCGGGCTTATTTGCACAAAAGTCCCTGACAGTGGTAGTACAAGAAGGAGAGAGGAGGTAGGGGGGAGAGATATGCAATAAAACACATTTCTGCACATTTAGAATTGAAACAGTTCAAATCACTGACATTATTAAATTTACTATCATAAGCAGCCAAAGTTCATCTTATTCATCAGGAAAAAAGTGACTGATGTTTCATGGCATTAGTATTAGATCATTTTGGTTCTTGCCAATAAAAACAAAGCATTAGTGTTTCAATGTTTTAATATCATGATTTAATTCTCTCAATGATATTAGGACCAAGAAGCTCAACCAACGTGAAGACCCCATCAAAATTCTTGAGTCAAAACTATGGTTCTAAAATGAGTTCACCATTCTGACCTCCCATTTCACAGCATATATTTTATGCTTGCAACTTTCCAAATATGGGTTCTTCACATTGCAAATGTAAAGTTTTATATCACTAACTTGTGTTTCAAGGGTTTGCCTAAGTAAATAGAAAAACATCTGGGCTCTTTTTACTGGCAAAAGCAAGAGATATTTGACCTAAGATCAGATGCTGAGACTTGAACGTTAACTTGGTCTTTCCACAGAATATCTCTAATTTTCCACAACTCTCTGCTGAGAAGGTTCAGCCCAGTACTTCCAGCATAAGGATAAGACTAAGCCCATGTCCCAGTAAGACATATGTCCGAATTGGTTTCCTTTACCCCAAAACTTTACACACAGGTCTAAACCACTCTAGAACAAATCTTCAAGGTCTCAACTAACCCGTGAGCACTGAGCTCAAGACCTCTCCAGACAGAAGGGTGCAGGATGCTGCTTCAGCTGTGAGTCTGTCAGAGCTTTTGGTCTCTCCCATCAGCAATTCAAGGGCATATTAGCAATTCTAGTCTGAGATTTCCTAGGTTTCAAGTAATCCCCCCTTCCTAGGACTCCCTAGAGTCTGGAGCTATAGCAGACTGCAGAGTGACATCCTGGGCCTCAGCTACTTGGTACTGCCCTCCACAAGCAGAACAGGCCCCACCTCCAGGAACAGAGAGCAGAGGACACAGACTCTGCAGGACTGTTAGAAGACGAACAGTATGGCCCCTTGTTCCAACACAGCTCCAGGCAGCATCATTCCCATGATACCCCATGTGACTGGCACACCTACACACAACTCCAAAGAAAAGATGCCATTGTAATTAATTGCACAGCATAGTAACCCTTGAATTCTAGTCTAACTCTTCCTGAAATTTTAATTAACATTCGTGAATAGCAAAGCTATTAACTTTTGACTAAATATTTTACTAAAATTAATTTTTTCTTGTTTAACTGAAAAGTTAAATTTCTCTGATGAATATAAATAATTGTGCTTCTTCAAAACATCCTTGCAAAAAATATAGTTATTGCCAAAGGTTAAGAACCAAGGCCTGCTTCAATAGTCATCCTCCTCACAAACTCAATGTTTCTTAGAATTTTTGAACTGAAGTTATATATTAATATGTTCACACAAAGACTTATACACCAATGTTCATAATTGCATTATTCATAATAGCCCAAAAGTAGAAATAATCCAAATGTCTACCATCTGGTGAATGGAGAGACAAAATGTGGTATGTCCATACAATGGACTACTATTCAACAATGAAAAGAAAGAAAAGTACTGATCTACGCTACAACATGGATGAACCTCAGAAACATTATATTCAGTGAAAGAACCCAGACACAGAAGACTGCATACTGTATGACTCTATTTATAAAAAGTATTCAGAAGAGACAAATTTATAAAAACAGAAAGTAGATTCGTGGTTGCCTGGGGTTGAGTAGAAATGGGGTGTAACTACAAAGGGACACATCTTTTTAAGGTGATGAAAATGTTCCAGATTTGGATTGTGGTGATGCTTGCTCAACACTGTAAGTTTATTTTTAAAGCAACTGAATTGTGTATTTTAAAGAAAAGATTATAGAAAACAATAATGCCTAACATGTACTGAGCATTTACTCTCAAAAGCTATAATAAAGTATTTATGAACATTCTCTTATTTAATGTGCATGACAACCCTGTTGGATAGGTACCATTATTCCCATTTCACAGATGAGAAAACTGAGGCTTGGAATCATAAATCATTCTCTCAGACTCATAAAGCTAGTAAATGATGGAATGAAGATTCTAGTTCAGATGACCTGACTCAAGAGTTTAACCACCATGCCAGAGCTTCCCAAAACCTGTTCTTCAGTGTATCGAATTTGTTAGAAATATGGTAAAACAGGGATTCTTCTCACCCTCTGATATAATCAGGCAGGACCTAGAGCAGGCAGAACCCCAGGTCGATCGTTTTCAAGACACAAGTAGCATCAGCAGTTTCCTCCAAGTGCCATGTAAGTGTGTTTATTTTGTGCACAAGCTACAACTCAAAGCCCCACCACAGTGTGTAATCCTATTCACTTGTTCCATTTACTTATGCATTCACTGGCTGATTCTTGTATGCGCCCTGACAGGGGATTGAACCTGTAACTTTGGTGTATGGGGACAGTGCTCTGACCAACTGAGCTACCCAGCCAGGGCTACAAATGTATTCTATTATATTGTAGCTGTGGACACTCCCTGCAAGGAGAGGACTGGCCAGGATCACATTTGGGATTTGTGGCAGACCTGCACCTGGTCTCCCAGCAAGTGCTCTTTTCCTCGTGCACGGTGTCTTCTGTGTCACGATAGAATATTTGTCCAGAGGACATAGAACAATTGCCCTTAAAGGCAAAATAAGTTAATAATTTCAGATTTTAAAAAACTTCACTTTCAAGAACATGTAAACTCAGAATGGAAGAACCCTGGGCTTCATCCTTAACTGCCCTCTTTCCCACACACCTGACTAATAATATAGTTCCAGGTTTGACTGGGGTAGTGGAGCGGGGAGCGGTTGAGGGAAAATGCAGACAACTGTAATTGAACAACAATCAAATAATTATTTAAAAAATAAAAAATAAAGTTCCAGATCTTCTATCTTCTAACTTCCTTTTGATTCCATTCATTTTTCTCCATCCTCACTGCTGTTACCCATCATCTCTGACCTGGATTGCCCCAGTGGTGAGACAATGGACTCTGTGAAACTAATGGTGCCTTAACCATTGATTCTCTATGCTGTACCCTACCCTAACTGGTTTTCCTAAAGTATGAATCCTGTCATGTCACTTCCCTCCTTAAAATTTGCAATGGCTCCCCACTGACCACAGAGCAACATCATCACCTTAATATGGACCCTTTCACCTTCAGACTCTCCCACAGCCAGAATGGAGTAATTCATTTAGCTCCCCAGCCCACAGTGTGCAGACAACAGGTCTTTGCACAGGCTGTCCCCACAGCTTCACCTGAGGTTCACAGGTTTGCCTAAATAAATAGGAAAACATCTGGACTCAGTTTTCTAGCAACATTAAGTATTTTAAAGACATGACATTAACCCCTCCTCCCCTCTTCACCTGGCTAACTCTTATTCATCCTGCAGAGCTCATCTTAGAACTTCACCCAGGACTTCTTCCACTAGCTTCCTCCAGCTGCAGCCCAAGCCTGGGTTAGATGTTTCCCTCTGTTATGGCTCTTCCATGTCTCCTTACCACCTGTCTCACCTTCTACTCCACAACTCTGAGAAAGCAGACCTGTGGTCTGCTCTGTGCCTGGATACCTCCCCAGTAGCTGGCACATGGCACAATGAAGGAATTGTGTACATTTTCAACATATGAAAGAAATACAAAAATAAAAACCATAATAACACAGACCTGGATTAACTTTTTCTCCAATTTACTACATCACACCTATTACATCTATTAATACAATTTATTAAACCAGTCAAATAAATTATACGCTGATTAAAACAATATAGCTATCCTCTGACATCCTATCAAGGAGCCTGAGCTTCTGGGTCAGTGTGTTTTCTATTGGTGTGCCAGCTTGGCAGACAAGCTGTCTAGATGCTTTGCATCCCATTGTTTTCCTACAAAAGGGCAGTTGAAGGACAAAAGCTCAATGATATCTTAACATCTACTATGTTCATTGTAAAACAGCAAAATGCAAAAATTGACCTACCCTGAATATAGCTCTGTAAATATTATGTTTATTCATGAATGGATATGGACTGGCAGAGATAATAAAATAATGAACAGAGTTGCTCTGTCAGAGTTATACATTATAGATTATTTTTTTTATCTTTTGGTTATTTTACCTTTACTGTTTGACACTATTGTTTGTGATAAGTCATATATATTTTTCACATTAGGCATTTGATGTCTACAGCTCAACCTAAACATTGGATCTGATGGCAAATCAATAAACATAATATAAGGAATTGATTGCTCTACTTGATTTCCAATACACAGAGTTCCCTCAAGACCCATTAGGTGAATTTACTTGAGAACTTGCAATAATCTTAATAATATAGCCATCATGTATTGACCACCTTTTCTTATTATTACTTCATCTTATTATTTTATTTAAACTTTATCTTATCTTCTTTTTACAAAAGAAAAATTCCATTTAAAGGGGTTAAGTACACTCACTAGTAAGTTAAAAGCTAGAACAATGACTGATTGTATGTGTCAATTTGACTGGACCATGGTGACCAGTTGTTTAGTCAAACTCTAGACTAGAAGTTGCTGTAAAGGTGTCTTTTTAATGTGATTAACATTTACAATCAGTTGATTTTAAGTAAAGCAGATTACCCCTCCATAATATGAGTGGGCATCATCCAATCAGGTGAAGGCTTTGAGAGCAAAGAATTCTGCCTTTAGACCAAAACATAGAAATTCTGGCTGAGTTTCCAGCCTTCTGACTCAAGCCTGCAGCACCAGCTCTTACCTCCATCTCCAACCTGCCAACTTGCCCTGCAGATGCTAAATTTGCCAGACCCCCACAATTACACAAGTCAAATTCTTAAAATAAATTGATTGATCAATTGATCAATAAATAGATAACAGACTGCTATTCTGATTAGGTGCAGAGATGGAGAAACATAAACATAACCTACTGGTTCTGTTTCTCTAAAAATCCCTAATACAGCCAGTAACTAGTGTTACCAGGATTCGAATCTTGTAGAGCCACTACTCATAACCATTATGAAAATAAGATAAATTACCAAGTTGCGTCTAAGAGCTTATCTACAGGGTGGCCATCTTGCAGGAGAACGGGCAGGCATCCTGACTGCAGAGTTCAGCATGCCTTTCCCTGCGCCTCCCTCAGCGCAACAGTGCTTCCTTGCGGCTTTCCTCTGGGTTCCCAGCCGGTTCCAGCGCCCTCTTTAACAAACACACACTGAATGGAACTCTCTGCAGGCCATACCCCAGAGACACCAGTCATCCACATTTTCCTTCTCGCCCTCTCAAGCACGGCTCTTACTCAAAAGACCTAGGTTTCGATCAGAGCGGTGGGAGAGACACTACCTGCGGCTATCAGAAAACATGTGCCATTACGGGGAAAGAGCGAAGAGAACTAAACTGCAGCAGGAAAGGTTTTAATTCTCATTTAAAAAAAAATTTTTTTGAGAAGAAAAGCATTGCCGAGAAAAATCATGAATGTTCCAACCCTGAAAAAAATTTGAAGAACAGGACTGTTTTTTTAATGGCTTTCTGGGACATTTTTAGGTGTGGCTCACCATAACAGCACGAAGATATAGTTGATGCCTTTGCAAGGTCCATTCCGGCCCCACCGCCCTGCTGGTGGGGCCGGCGCCACGGTAGACCCGGAGCCTGCACAAGCCTCCGCGGCCGCTCCCGGCGTAAATGGGCACCCGCAGGCCCAGGGAAGGGGGTGCGGGCCTGGCTGAGAGCACCTCCTCCCCTGATTTCTGAGCCACACTCACAGTTTGAGAGTCCTGGCACTTAGCAAGCTTCCCGCTGAGCTGTAAAGTCATTCCAGACAAATCTCTGTGTTTACAGAGATTCCAGAGCAGCAGGGAACATCTCAGAATACCAGTCTGGACTTAGAAATTCCTATATCTGCACTAAGCTGCTCTCCACACCTGCCATCGCCCTCAGCTCCCCCTCCTCTCCACACCCCCTCCTCCGCTTCCTCCTCTGCATCTGCTGTGGTTTCCTTCACACCGAGTCATTCTGGGATGTTAATAGTAAAGTCCTTTAAAAATCAAGTTAAGCCAAAGGGAGTGAAGTGGAAAGAAAACTATTACTTGAGTAAATGAAAGAGAGGTGAGAAAGAAGAGAAAGAACAAGCAGAAAAAAGTAAAGTTTGAGTAGGAGTGCTGGTCCAGATACTTAGTGCCTGAGGAAGACGGAGTCAGAAATGATCGGTTATAATGAACCGGTGGTTCCCAGAGGCCATGCAACGGCTCAGGCACATTACCTGGTCTTCATTCACCTATACCTTTAACTTGAACTCTGACTTTTTAAATCAGACATAGAGAATTCAGTTTTGAGTAGAGTCAAGTTTGAGACCTGACTTGATTACTTTCCAGGCACTTAAGTACTCTAGGCTGCAGTTTTCCAGATCCTTAAAAAGGGGGATAACAACACTGTTCTGTGTATCTCAGGGCTGATAAGAGGATAAAACGAGATAATGCATGTGAAAATGTCTTTTAGCTTATCCAAACTATAAGGCATTTTTACTCAACTCAATAAACACCAAATGTTTCTTATTCATTGTTCTTTCTGCTTTCCAATCCCTGAAAAATCTTTCGCAGAAAAACTGCCTTCCAGCCAACCTAACTGAGTTATTTTTAAATCTCACACAAAAGCTCTAAAATAGAAAAGAAAAGCTAAAAACTACCATTCGGTAAGGTTCCCAGGACAGCATTCAGCAATCCAAAGTCATTCCAGCAGTTCTAGTCACATATACCAACAATAACCAATCTCTCTAGAATCAGGATATATGTAATTCATAAGGGGCAGGTAGTCTTTCTAGAATACTTTTTGTTTAGAGAGCTCAGGAGAAAATTTTAGCACACTTACTGTTACTCATATCTCAGCCAGTTCTCCTTAATCACAACTTTCCTCCTTAGGTCCTTATGTAAGTGTAGAAAATGTTCTCGAAAAGCTTAAATAACATGTCAAGTGAATCCTTATGTAACCGGGTAACTCAGGATGAGGCTACAAACTCCCAGGTTTTGGAACCTTGATTAGAAGGAACTGAAAAGAAAATCTCCGGGGCTGTTGATATCCCACATGTGGTGTTATTTAAGACCAAATAACCTGGACTTTGGGGAATGTGCTTATGTCAAACTATTATATGTCAGACCACACCCCTGTGGGTGGGGGTGGGGTTTCCCCTAAAGGGAATGGGTATTCCTACTGTCAATCAACCTAGAGGAGGGTCAATACTGGGTCAGGAGCTGAGGGTTTGACGAGGAGTCCTAAGAATGAAGTCAGGAGAGCGTTTTCTTCTCTCTGTGTATCCAGTAATTGGTTTGATCAGGACCATGGTGCAGGGAGCTTCCTGGAGCTACCCCAGTGAGAGGCGTTCAGCCATCGCAAGCCACAGTAGGGACAAACCAAGAGAGGGGCAGTAAGGTTGAATGATATTCTAATATCCCAAAATCAACAGGTTTTGCTAAATGTTGCCATTTGGACTCAACTGAGCTACCTTGTACTTTGGAAGTACAAGCTTGGAAGAAGTGTGGCATCATCCCAGATTCTCATCTGACATCCCAGATTCTCATGGTGAATGGTGATACACCAGTCACCACCAGGAGTCAGCTGTGGTGCATGGACAGAGATCTCTGGAGGATCCTCAGAGGCGGTGGTGGCGGGAACTACAATCAGCATCCAGGCCTGAATGTGACATAAGGCTCACCTTGGGATATCATTAAATAGCAGGTTCTGATTGAATAGGTCTAGAGTAGTGTCCAAAATCCAGCATTTCTAGCAAGCTCCCTGAGAATGCTAGTACTGCTAGTCCTCACACCACGCCTATAAGTAACAAACTTTGAGGTGCAAATATGAGAACCTGTTCCATCACCAAGCAGAAAGACAAACAACCAGGACAGAAGGTAAGACACCAGGAAGAACACACAAACTCTTATTCATATCCAGGGAGAAGGGCCCCAGGGGAAGACTAGCTAGGGTCCTTACTGATTAAGGAAACATTAACTCTAACTTTCTATACTTTGGAGAACAAACGTATGGTGAGGAGTTTTCAACCCCAAGTTGGTGGACAATTGATATAACTACACTTAGAAATATCTAACCATCTCAAGAGAAGAGTATGAAAATGTTCATCTTCTAATGCTTAATTGCTAGAGTGGGACAGGACTTGTTTAGGAAAAACTCACTGTATTTTCCTTTACTCTCACAACACTTCTCACACCAAATGTGTGGGTTTTCCACACCCAGCAATTCTGACACTAACTTCCTGAAGTTAACACATACCCCACAGGTTAAGGGCCCAACCCCAAATGAATAAACTTTTAAGAGCAGTCCAGACAAAAGATGTAGCAAGTGTAGAAATCCTGAGAAAAAGAAGGCTCTGGTTTGTTTGAGGAAGACAGGCAACAGTGGTTGAAGAAGTGGGCAGAAAATACATCATTCATGGCCTGGAATCTTTTGTGGTACATGAAGAGATAATGGCGGGTTAGACGAACTTTTTCTGTACAGAATCAAGAGGCAAAACCAAGGATATTATGTAAGTACTTATATAACAAGAGAGGAATGAGTTCCACAAATTTTCTGTTGATGAAATTCAAAATATAAAAATAATTGAGAATAATTTTTGTAATACGGGTCTAATGAAGATAGAACTATTTGGGGGAAGACAACATTTGGTTTAACTGAAGTTCAAAATTAGTGTTCCTTATCAAAATCAGTTGCAATGTTCATGTGAATGCTGACCTGTAAAAAGAGGTTATGTATTTCATTTTTGAAAATATCTTTCAGAAAGATGGATACTGATGGTGACACCAGTCCACAAGCTATGGTTTCCACTGAGCACATGCATCACTGGAAAGGCATTTGTGGAATTCTGTGCTCTAGACACTTGCCTTTTGGCACATCACTGCATTGCAGACTAATCACTTCCAATTGAACTTTAGGTGGAAGATCCTCAATTACACAGTTAAGTGGATTTCAAAACAGAAATTTCCTTCACACATATTAAAACATGAAAAATGCTACTGGGACTGCAGTTTAAGTTCAGAAAACATATCTGCTGCAAATTTGTGTGGGAATGGAGATTTTCTTCTTCTTTTAGTTTTGCACAGTACAGAAAGTATATTTGAACTTGATATTACTTTTGCTTCAAACATTAGTTGTCATCAAAATGACTTTTTCACATACAAGTTTCACATGTAAGCACTGTTTTGTATTGATTTTAAGTTGAACTGATAAACATTATTGTGTCTGCAACAAAATTTCTGAAGTCATTTAGTGCTCAATAATAGTGGTTGAAGATGCTCCTTCTTGTTCAGAAAAATTTCAATTGCAATTTGAAAAATTGCTATAAAACTATGCCACTGCTAAACCATTAAACTGCTGTGTGGTGGACAAGTCAGGATATACAACTTCTGTTACAAAAATTCAGAGAGCCAACATGCGGGGTGGTGCCTCAAAGCCCTCTGACATTTAGTCCTCAGGTGGAGAGGAGAAACCAACAAATGGACTTCACAGAGCAGGCAGTAGCAGGAGGAAAACCAGAAGAGGGAAGAATATTAAAGAAAGTTAGAAGTTGCTGAAAGGTCAGATAAATTGACTAAAAGTATCCGCTGGTTTGGAGGTCACTGGTAATGACCTTGCAAGTATAGTTTCCCATCTTATCGTAGGAAAAAGCCAAATTAAAGTAAGTGAAACAGTGAGTGGAAAATAGGGCAGAAATTTCAGTTGAGATGTTTTTCTGTGATAGAGGAGGTCATGGTGACAAGGATTTATTTGTTCATTTAGGGTTTTTTTCTATGGTTCAATTTACATATATTTCAAATAATTACCACAGTAGGTTCAGCTAGCATCCCAGCTTCCCAAATAATACAATAAAAAGAAAAGAATAAAGAAAATAAAAAGGAGAAAAATTTTCTCCTTGTGGTGAGAACTCAAGATTCACTGTCTTAACTCTCCTAACATCTCACAGCAGTGCCAGCTGTAGTCACCACATTGCACATCACATCCCAGTGGTTCCTTATCTTGTAACTGGAATCCGTACCCGTCGGCCGCCTTCACCCAGCCCCCTCCCCCCTCTGTTAATCACAAGTCTGATCTCTTTTTCATCTCATTTTCTATGAGTTAGTTTATTTTGTTTTGTTGTCAAATTCCACATTTAAGTGAGATCATACAGCAAGACAGTCTTGCTCTTTATGATTTATTTCACCAAGCCCAATGCCTCCAAGTTCCACCCATGTTGTCCTAAATGGTAGGGCTTCCTCACTTTGTATGGCTGGATAATATTCCACTGTGTATACAATGTGTATGGAATATTACTCAGCCATAAAAGTGAGGAAGTTCTGCCATATACCACAACCTCTTTATCCATTCATCTATTGATGGGCACTTAGGTTGTTTCCATGTCTTGGCTATTGTAAATAATGCTGCCATGAACATGGAGGCGCAGATATTTTTTCAAGTTTGTGTTTTCATTTTCCTGGGATATGTTCCCAGAAGTGGAATTGTTATATCATCTAGCAGTTCAATTTTCAATTTTTTAAGGATTCTCCAGACTGTTTTCCATAGTGGCTTTACCAGTTTGCAATCCCACCAATGGTGCACAAGGGTTCTCTTCTCTCCACATCTGCACAATCATTTGTTCTCTCTTGCTTTTTTTAAGTATATTTCACTAATTATACTATCACAGTTGTCCAAATTTTTTTCTCCTCTTTATCCCCACTCTGCCCTGCATCCCACTCCCACACTCCAGCATTACACGCCCCCTCAGTTCATGTCCATGGGTCATACATATAATTTCTTCGGCTTCTCCGTTTCCCATACTATTCTTAACTTCTCTATTCTCTTCTCTATTTTATTCCTGTCTATTATGGTTCTTATTCCCTGTACCTTTTCCCCCCATTCTTTCTCTCCCTCTCCTCACTGATACCCACTAGGGGATCTCTATTTCTGTGGTTCTATTCCTGTTCTAGATGTTTGCTTAGTTTGTTTTCATTTTTGTTTTTAGGTTCAGTTGTTGACAGTTGTGAGTTTGTTGTCATTTTACTATTCATAGTTTTTCATCTTCTTCTATTTCTTAGATAAGTCCCTTTAACATCTCATATAATAAGGGCTTGATGATGACGAACTCCTTTAACTTGACCTTATCTGGGAAGCATTTTATCTGCCTTTCCATTCTAAACAATAGCTTTGCTCGACAGAGTAATCTTGGATGTAGGTCCTTGCCTTTCATGACTTTGAATACTTCTTTCCAGCCCCTTCTTGCCTGTAAGGTCTCTTTTCAGAAATCAGCTGATAGTCTTATGGAACTCCTTTGTAGGTAACTCTCTGCTCTTGCTGCTTTTAAGATTCTCTCCTTATCTTTCAACTTGGGTAACTTAATTATGATGTGCCTTGGTGTGTTCCTCCTTCGGTCCAATTTTTCTTGGGATTCTCTGGGCATCCTGGACTTCCTGGAACTCTATCTCCTTAGACAGATTGGGGAAGTTTTCCTTCATTATTTGTTCAAATAAGTTTTCAATTTCTTGCTCTTCCTCTTCTTTGGCAGCCCTATGATTTGGATGTTGGAGCATTTAAAGTTGTCCCTGAGGTTCCTAAGCCTCTCCTCATTTTTTTGAATTCTTGTTTCTTCTTTCTGTTCCAGTTAGATGTTCATTTTTTCCTTTTGTTCCAAATTATTTATTTGAATCTTGGTTTCCTTCCCTTCACTGTTGGTTCCCTGTATATTTTCCTTTATTTCACTTTGTGTAGCCTTTATTTCTTCCTTCATTTTGCAACTGAACTCAGTCATTTCTGTGAGCATCCTGATCACCAGTGTTTTGAACTCTGCATCTGACCGCTTGTCTATCTCCTCATTGTTTAGTTCTTTTTCTGGAGTTTTGATCTGTTCTTTCATGTGGGCCACACTAATTATACTATCACAGTTGTCCATTTCTTTGTCTCGGTGCACCTGTTATTTTGTAAGGAGGGGAGCCTTAGGTTTTCTCCAGGGCGGAGCAGCCCTCTTTGTTGCATTGTGGGACTGTCTGTGGGGGTCAGAGAGGGGGCAATACCACTCCCTAGCCCCACTCTAGCCCCACTTTCCATCACTTCCCTCACTTTCCGCAAGCAGATTGTGCCCTTTCAGGTGCTGATTCCCAGGTAGATGGGTTTGGGTATGTTCTAGGATCCCATGGGCCTCTCCAACAAACTGTCCTGTGAGACTGGGAGTTTATCCTGCCTTCCCAACCCCCACAGAATTTTACAGCTAGAGGTTCTGAGCCTTTAGTTTCCCGGTCAGCCAGTCCCCACCTCGCCTGAGCAGTCCACTGCCTTGTCATGGGTCCTCTTGGCCCTGCTGCCCATCTCCACCCCTCCTAATGGTCTGGATGAATGTTTCTTTAACTCCTTGGTTGTTGGAATTCCATGCAATTTGATTTTTATGGCATTTCTTATTGTTTATTGTTTTTAAATTGGTTGTCATCCTTCTTTTGGTTGTGCAAGGAAGCAAAGCATTTCTACCTACTCCTCCATCTCGACCAGAACTCACACGCTTGTCTTTTCAATGATGGCCATTCTAGCAGGTGTGAGGTGATGTCTCATTGTGGTATTAATTTGCATTTCCTTAACAACAAATTATGCCAAGCATCTTTTTATATACTTATTGGCCTTTAGTATATCTTCTTTGAAAAAAATGTCTTTTCAGGTCCTTTGCCTATTTTTTAATTGGGTTATTTGGATTTTTGCTATTGAGTTGTGTAAGTTTTTTTAACATACAGGGTCCAGTGCAAATAACGCCCCTTTTTTATTACAAAATATGTAATTACAAAATCAAAAGCGATCACACTCAAGCACACCATGTGACATTTTAGATGAAATGTTCAAATTAAAACTATAAATTGTTACATCCATATGATTAGCCTACCCACCACATTCAAGCAGGCTTTGCTTCTGCTGTACCCTGTATATTTTGGTATTAACCCTTTATCAGATACATGGTTTGCAAATATTTTTCCCAATCTGTAGATTGTCTTTTAACTTTGTTTATGATTTCTTGTGCTGTGTGGAAGCTTTTTAATTTGATGTAGTCCTACTTGTTTATTCTTTATTTTGTTGCTTGTGCTTTACATGTTATATCCAAAAAAAATCATTAGCAAGACCTATGTCAAGGATTTTATTCCTGTTTTCTTCTAGTAGTTTCATGTTTTCAGGTCTTGCACTCAATCATTAAATTTATTTTGAGTTAATTTTTTGAGTAGTATAAGATATGGGCCCATGTTTGTTCTTTTACACATTAATGTCCAGTTATCCCAGTACCACTTATTAAAGAGACAGCCTTTTCTTCATTAGTTATTCTTAGCTCCCATGCCAAATATTAATTGACTGTATATGCTTGGGTTTACTTCTAGGCTCTCAATTCTATTCCATTGGTCTACTTCTTTGTTTTTATGTCAGTACCATACTGGCATACTGTTTTGATGACTATAGCTTATAGTATAGCTTCAAATCGGGAAGTCTGATGCCTCCTGCTTTGTTCTTTCTTCTCAGGATTTCTTTAGCTATTTGAAGTCTACTGTGGTTCCATATAAATTTTAGGAGTGTTTTTTCTGCTTCTGTAAAGAATGCCATTAAAATCTTGATAAGGATTACACTGAATCTATAGATGGCTTTTGACAGTATAAATATTTTAATATTAATTCTTCCAATTCATGAACTCAAGATACTTTCCATTTATTTGTATCTTCTTTAATTTCTTTCACCACCATCTTACAGTTTTCAGAACAGAGATCTTTCACCTCCTTAGTTAAATTTACTTCTAAGTATTTTATTGTTTTTGATGCTATCGTAAATGGGATCAATTTCTTTATTCCTTTTTCAGAAAATTTGTCATTAGTGTATAGAAACACTATGAATTTTTGTATGTTTATTTTTTTTCTGCAGATAGACTGAATCTTGAATCCATTGATAAGTTTTTTGGTTGAATCTTTAGAATTTTCTATATATAAAATTAGGTCATTTGCAAATAAAGTCAATTTTACTTCATCTTTTCCAATTCTGACCCTTTTTACTTTCCTTGCCTGATTGCTCCCGCTAGGACTTCCAGTACCATGTTGAATAAAAGTGGGAGATGGAGCACCCTTGTCTTATTCCTGATGTTAAAGCAAAAGCTCCCAACCTTTCACAACTGAGTATGATGTTAACTGTGGGCTTGCCATATAAATCATTCATCATGTTGAGATAAGTTTCTTCTATGCCTAAATTTATTAAGAGTTTTTATCTTCAATGGATGTTGAATTTTGTCAAATGCTTTTTCTGTATTATTGAGATGATCACATGATTCTTTTCTTTCATTCCATTAATGTGATGTATCATACTGACTGATTCGTGTATGCTCAGTCATTCTTGCATCCCTGGGACCACACTTGATCATGATGAATGATCCTTTTCATGTTCTATTCAATCGAGTTTGCTAATATTTTATTGAGAATTTTTGCATCTATATTCATCCGGGTTATTGGCCTGTGGTGTTCTTTTCTAATAGTGTCGTTTCTGGTTTGGGTAGATTCTGATGCAATTAGCGTGGTATGGAGGTTGGGCATTAGAGAGCACTAAGTGCTGCAGGTGATTCTAACATGCCACTGGGATCGAAAACCATTGAGATGGCCCAAACACTTTCTTTTCAGGGGAGAAGCAGATATCCACAGAGGTTGGATGAACTAACGTGACTTAATTTCTAGGAGTCAGTATACTGTGTCTCTTTCAAAGACCCCCATCCACAACTCTTGTACAGGCTGGGAAATTTATTCACCAGAACATTTGTCGGTTCTTGGTATGTGCTAGAATCTGGCCAAGCCACCTTAGAGACAAAGGTGAATACCGCATAATATTTAGTAGTTCAGAGTCTATTGGGTTAAAATTGCAAACATAAAATTACAGTTAATATGTTATAATCATTATTTATACAGCAGAGTACAGACAAGCGAGTGACTAAAAAAAATGTCTAAAATAAAAGAAAATTAGTTCTGGAAGAGAGGCTGCATAAAGAAGATGAGCTTTAGAGGAAACATAAAATTTCCAGAGAAACCACAACATAATAGGCAGTAATCAGACTCTTTTTTTGCACACTAACTAATCCTGCACTAGACTTGCCTAAATCAACTTATCCCTTTTCCTTGTAAAACGTTGAGGGTTTAGCTTTTTACAAACCCTTTTCCTTGCCTTTGTTCAAGGAGACAGCCTTCTCAAAGGCTGTTCTGCCTTACACATACCAGCAAATCCTCAGTGCTTTAAATGGCTGCCTCAGTTATTCCTTGACCCATCTATTTTACACGCTGACTTGTTTGTCATTTCAACATCCTCACTTAATGTTCTATACACTTAAGAGTCACAACATAAGTAACTTCTGAATGTGACAGCTACAGCTAGAAAAACAGCACTTAACTTGAAATTTATGGTGTACTTAATGTGTGTCAGAAATGTTCTAAGTCCTTCTCATGTACTAATTTATTACTTTTTTAAAAGATTTTATTTATTTATTTTTAGACAGAGGGGAAGGGAGGGAAAAATAAAGGGAGAGAAACATTGGTGGTTGCCTCTCACACGTGCCCAAATTGGGGGCATGTGCGCAGACTGGGAATCAAACTGGACAGTTTTGCTTTGTGGAATGACACCCAGCAAATTAACCACATTGGTCAGGGCTAATTTATTAATTTTTAAATCAACTCTATGAGGTAGGTGTTATTATTATATAATCCCCATTTTACAGAAAAGAAAACTGAGGCAAGCAAAGTTAAGCAACTTTCCCAAAGTCTCATAGTTGGTAAAAGGAGCCAGGCTTAAAACCCAGGCATCAGACTTAACCATGCATTTGTGCTACTTCTATATGAACACTTGATAAGATGTACAGATCCTATAGGAAGACAACAACAAAGCTTAACTGAGGGACATAAAAGATTTATTACATTGAAAACCAAACTATATTTCTAGAAGAAATATTCCATGCAAAGTTTTCTACCTTTCCAACACTACTAGATTAATTTGTAAATTGAATCAAATTTCAATTAAGATGTCAGAGAGTTTTCTAGAACCAATCAAAAAATTATTTTTTAAAATATAAAAATCAACATATGAAAAAATATTCAAAGAAAAGAGTAATAGAAGACTATCTGGTCTATCAGATAATAAGCTGTTCTATTAAGGGACTATAATTAAGAAGGAATGATAGCATGAGAAGTATAGAAGCTCTATCAAGGAAATACGACACCCACAAATCGACCCAGGTCAGAATGAGGTATATGACAAAGGCTACATTTCAAATCTGTGGAAAAAGAAATTATTCAATAAACATTGCTAAGATAATCAATAAATTATTAAATTATTTGGGATAAGAATTAAGATGGATCCTTACTTTACACTTAATACAAAAAAAAAAAGAACCTTAGAGATACTTTTAAGTGTAAAAAATGAAGCCATAACAAAGCTACAAAAGAATATGTGAGGTTTTGGGGAGGTTTGTCTACCTGTTTGCTTGTTGGTTGTTTATTTTTGGAACCAAGGATTAAGGAAGGATTTTCAAATCACGATACAAAAGGGAGTGAGGAGATGCTTGGTAGATTGGGATCCATAAATATGAATAGACATATTTCCTCCAATAAAATTTTGCCAGATGCCTGATTATAAAACAGATAAAAGCAGAGATATTTAGACTGACAACAAATGGACCCTGAAGCCCTCCCTGTAGTGTGGTGCCTGAGACATCTCCACAGCACCCTGGGGGCAGAACAGAAACATTTTAGTTGATTGAAGTCCAGATTCCTAGGCTCCATCTCATACCTACAGAAATAGAAATGTTGGAGCTAAGATTCTGGACTTTGCATTTTTAACAACATCCCTATTAATATCCATGCATGCTAAAGTTTGAGGGTTATAATACTGTGATTAGCTCTATGGAACACCATTTGTAATGAAGAACACAATCTAGAGTCAAGGAATAGCTTCATGACCAAGGGGGTCCTTATAACCCTTCAAAATCTTCCCAAAACCTTCCCTGGGGAGAGGAGAGCCCAAAAACTGGGAAGCAGATGACTAAAGATGGAAAGGTTAAGTGTTAACTTGATAGCACTCATGTGGAAAGTGAGTAGCAAAAGAACAATATGTGGTATATTTAACACTGTATTCTACAAGCTAAGGATAAACTAAAACAAGATAGCTGGTAATAAGCAATAAAAATTGCCTGAGATAGCCAAAATATTACAAACACTAAACCAAGTGGTAGAAGAGATAACTTAAACCTATATCAGCAACAGAAACACCCTATTTGTGCTGAAACACCTTCCACATTCTATAAGAGTTGCTTCAAATAGATATTTCACATGTTTTTAATATTTGTCATCTTTATAATTTCAAAAGAGCTTCTCATTATAAAAATTCAATTATATTCAAATATTTTAATGCAAAGTGAAGGTGCCTCAGAATGCCCTCAGAGAAAACCCCCATGAAGTTTGTGTATGTTTCTGACTGTTTTTTTAGAGTATATAGATAATGTATTTATTACACTTATTATAATTCATAAAATGAGAACATACTATAAAACTGCTATATTAATTTAACAATACCACATGGATATCTTTCCACTTTAATACATAGTAGTTACATTTTCAGAAGAATAAAAATATGCCACTCTAAAATGTGTCACTTTGAAATAAGGATAATTTTGAGCTGAAGGCAAGTAAGAAATAGCAAGCAGGCTTCCAGGCCAGATGGTAGCATAGGTAAACACAGCTCACCTCCTTGCACAACCACATCAAAGTTACAACTAAAATATAGAACAACCATCACTCAGAACTATCATAAATCAAGTTGAATGGAAGTCTGACAACTACGGAATGAAAGAAACCACATCTATCCAGACTGGTAGGATGGGAAGAGACGTGGAATGGGTTGGTCCAACATCCACATGTGGTGGATAAAAATTCAGGAGGGGTATCTTAGGAGTGAGGAGTCTGAGCCTCACAACAGGCCCCCCAAACTCAGGGTTCCAGTGCCAGGAAATAACTCCCCATAACTTCTGACTACAAAAACCAATGGGGACTGAGTCAGTAAAAGAAACTCTGGAGTATGAGCAGTTCCCCTTAGAGAACCCACACGCAGACTTACACAGATGCACTCTCTCTGAGTTCCAGCAGCGGGGTAGCAGCTTGAAATGCACTAGTGGCACACAGGAAGGAACGGAAGTGCCTGGCATCAATGTGGGAGCTCGGGGACAGCTTTCTCCCAAACAGAATGGTGGGCAGAGGCCATTGTCACTTTCCTGAGCCCTCCCCCCACGGAGCCACGGAGCCACCAAGCAGGTACCACATCTGAGATTCCATCAACCTGGCTAATGCTGTAGGCCTCAACCTGGAGATCCCCTGAAACTTCTGCCTACCCAATTTACCAGGAATTACAGGCCCACCCAAAGTTTTAATCATTACTTTTCCATATGAATGGCTCATCTTGACTCATGCTTCACAACTTCCTAAATCCTATCAAACAAGCAACAGCTAAGTGGACCCAGGCCCACTAGAAGCAGCCAGCCTAGATTCACAAATTGGCTTCCTCTGGGGATCTCCAAGTCCAGAACAAGCAGCAGCCATATGGATTGCTTCATAGCTCATGAAGGTGGCTCCAGGCAGAACTCAGGTGGGGCTGACCTTGTCTTGCACCACCCAGGGAAATCAGAGACTGTGTACCCAATGGATAGCTTCAGGCCTTATTGGAGCACCACCACCCTGCCACTGCACAGCTGATCCTCCACAGAGGGCAGAGGCTGATGGTTAAGTGGTCACAGTGAATTCTTGCAGCTGACTGGCCTGGGCAAATCCCTCCCATTGATCTTCCAACAGCAATCAAGGCTCAACTATAAGAGGAGGGTGTACTCAGCCCACATAAAGAGTGTACCTTGAGTACCCAGCTTGGGTAATAGGAGAGGCTGTGCCACTGGACCCTACAGGACACCTACTACATTAGGCCACACTATCAAGACAGGGAGTCAAAGCAGTTTTCCCCAATACATAGAAACAAACACAGGGAGGCTGCCAAAATGAGGAGACAAAGAAACATGACCCAAATGAAGGAACAGATCAAAACTCTAGAAAAAGAACTAAGCAAAATGGAGATAAGCAAGCTATCAGATGCAGAGTTTAAGACACTGGTTATAAGAATGCTCAAAGAACTCAGTGAGGACCTCAGTAGCATAAAGAAGATCCAGTCAGAAACAAAGGATATACTAATTGAAATAAAGAACAATTTACAGGGAAACAACAGTAGAGTGGATGAAGCTGAGAATCAAATCAATTATTTGGAACATAAGGAGGCCAAAAACAATCAGAACAACAAGAAGAAAAAAGAATCCAAAAAAATGAGGGTAGTGTAAGCAGGCTCTGGTGCAACTTCAAGCACTCCAACATTTGCAGCATAGGGGTGCCAGAAGGAGAAGAAAAAGAGCAAGAAATTTAAACTCTATTTGAAAAAATAATGAAAGAAAAAAATCCCTAATTTGGTGAAGGAAACACACATGCAAGTCCAGGAAGCACAGAGAGTCCCAAACAAGATGGAAGCAAAGAGGCTCACTCCAAGACACATCATAATTAAAGCGCCAAAGGTTAATATAAAGAGAGAATTTTAAAAGCAGTAAGAGTAAAGCAATTAGTTACCTACAGGGGAATTCCCATAAGACTCTCAGCTGATTCTCAAAAGAAACTTTGCAGGCTACAAGAGACTGGCAAAAAATATTCAAAGTCATGAAAAGTAGGGACCTACAACCAAGATTCCTCTACCCAGCTAGGATATCATTTAGAATCGGAGGGCAGATAAAGTGCTTCCCAGACAAAAACTGAAAGAGTTCATCATAACCAAACCATCATTATATGAAATGTTAAATGGACTTATTTAAGAAAAAGAAGAAGATCAAAACTATGAACAATAAAATGATAACAATACAAATCTATCAACAATTGAATCTAAAAAACAAACTAAGCAAACAAGAGAGACAACCATGGATACAGAGAACATTCTGATGGTTGCTGGATGGGAGTGGGGCTTGGGGGAACGGGTGAAAAGCTGAGAGGGTTACAAAGTACAAACAGATAATTACAGAATAGCCATGGGGATGTAAAGTGCAGTGTAGAAAATGAAGTAGCTAAAGAACTTATATATATGACCCGTGACATGACCATGGTTGTATATATGACCATGTTCATATGACATGAACAGTGATGGGGGGATTGGCTGAGGGAGAGGGGCTGCTGGGTGGAGGGGGCAAAGTGGGAAAAATCGGTGCAACTGCACTACCATAATCAATAAAACATAATTAAAAAATAAAAACTTATGATAAACTCAAAAATTAAAAAATAGCAGGCAAAGTGGTAGCTTTCTGCCCTCTCCTTATCTGCCTAAAAGCAGGGCACAAATTTCCCTTTGGAAAAGTGACAGAAATTTCCCTGTGAAGATGTCCTCTTCTCCCATACCAAAAGGATGGAGATGATACCAAGGTGAATAAGTATAAACAAACATTACTGAAGAACCCTTCTTTACCATTAATTTCCCCCATATGTTTACCTTTCCAAAATGCGCTGCCCACAGGAGCCTAAACTGCTTTTCTTTGTGTAGTAACTTTTCCACAAGATATTATTGCCCTTTGTTAAAATAAATCCTCATGTTAAACCACTTCTTTGGATTTCAGTTCTTTTCTTTGGAGACCCTGTTCATACAAAAAACTTTCTAAATCTTTGTGTAATTTTTCTTCTGTTAATCTCTCTACTACCAGTTTAATTCACAGACCTCAGTTATTGAATCTAAAAGGGTAGAGAAAAAGAATTTTTTTTCTTCCCCTACAACATCATTCCTTTAAGTGTCCATATAATATGATGCATTTTGCAGTTTCAAAGTTGAAGGTAGGTTGATTTATGCCCATTCATTTTTTTGATAAAACATATAAGTGTGTTTATTATTAGTTGTATCCAAGTTTGCACATACTATCTATGCTTAAAACAATGTAATGAAGCATTACTAACTACCTGGTGGGCACTTCCAGCAATAAAGGGAAAGCTCCCAACTACAACTTAAAGGCTTTTGGAATGCTCAGCTTTCCTTTGGATATTGCATTTTTATGTCTCGATGATAGGAGAAATTACACTTTTTGATGACAGGTACTGACCAGGTAAAACAATGAAAACAGAAAAACCAAACCACTTACGAATAAATGTGAGCAAATTAAAACCACAATAAGGTCAGAATGGCTATCACCAATAAATCAGCAAACAAGTACTGGTGAAAATGTGGAGAAAGGGGAACCTTTTGCATTGTTAGTGGGAATGCAGATTGGTACAGCCACTGTCAAGATACATCAAAAAATCAAAATGAAACTGCCTTTTGATCCAGCAGTCACACTTCTGGGAACATACTCAAAGGAACACAAAACACTAATTCAAAAGAACATAAGCACTCCTATGTTCACTGCAGCACTATTTATAATCACAAATATAAGGAAGCAGCCCAAATGTCCATCAGTAGATAAATGGATAAAACATCTAGGGGATCTTTACATAATGGAATACTACTTGGCCATAAAAAAGAAGCGTTGCCCTTTGTGCCAGTATGGATGGACCTGGAGAACATTATGCTAAATGAAATAAGCCAATCAGAGAAAAACAAATACCATATAACTTCACTCATATGTGGGATATAATGAACAAACTAAATTAACAAGCAAAATAGAGACAGGTTCATAGAGAGAGAGCAGGCTGACAGCTCTCATGCAGAGTGGGTGTGCAGAGGGGTTGAGTGAAATGGAAAAAGGACTCATGGACATGGACAACAGTGTGGTGATTGCAGGGGGTGGGAGGGCCAGTATAACGAAGATAAATGGTAATGGAAAAAGTACAATTAAGAAATTTTTTTAAAATAAGAATAAATGTGTTCAAAATTTCCAGACCTTTGATTCCACAAGGAACCATAATGACCACCATACACTGATCATCTATTAAATGCCAGGCGCATTACATGAGTTACCTCATTTAACCTCCACAACAACCCCATGAGACTATATATTGTATATTTTTTATTTTTTATTTTTTTATTGTTGTTGAAGTACAGTTGTCTCCATCTCCCCCCACACCCCCCATACGACTATATTTATTATCCCTAAAATGTTCAATTTATCAACTCTGATACCTTTCTCATTTAAGTTGCCACATTCTCAAGATACTAAAAGGCCAGTTGACCCTGCTTTCCTTTATGTGACTTCTTCATGCATAACAGTGGTCTGGAGATTATACCGAAATCTCCTCTGAAGTCGAGAAGCACATGCAAAATCAGCAGACCGTCTTCAACTAAACTAAAGAACAACTTTTACAGAGCTGCATGTGCTTTCAGGGTAGACTCTTCAATAAACTGCGTTCTTCGTGACACGAAGAAATTTGATATTTGAAAAACTGGCATGTCTTTCTGTGGGAACTGCACATATCATTAGAAGTGCCCAATGTCCTCTTCTAAGCTAATACTGCCCTTCCGTCGGCCTGTGCTCAGGGAAACGGCAGGCAGTATGGGAGAGTGAGCGCTGTCCTTGCCCAGGTGATCACTGGCCCAAGGGCAGTTAATCCAGGGGGGTAGTTAGCAAATGTTCCCTGACTTAGCCCAGCACACAGAGATGAGCCGATTTCCCTCTCCAACCGTTTTGAACTTGCTCAAGCACTGAAAGATTTGGGCTGTAACAAGTGAAGATGAAGCTGAACTGAGGATCCAGTAGGATCGTGAAAAAGTCTTAAGAAAGTAGAAGGATAAAGTTAGAAGAAAAGGCAAGGCCTCAGCACAAAGGCCAAACCCAAAGTCCTGGGCTCCCACTCGTAACCTGCCCCTGAGACTGTGGAGGGGATCAGAATATGCCATCTCAAAATGTGTCACTTTGGCATGGGGGGGATTATTCTGAGCTGAGGACACACACTCACACACACACACACACACACACACCCACCCCTCAGTCACCAGAGACTGTAGACTCTTATCATCCCAGAGACAGCACTGAGAGGAATCAACACAGAGAATCTTACTAAATAACCCTAGGGTCCTTTTGCTTCCCCATATATTTCCCTTCCCACGGTATGCCACGTCTGTGAGCCTAGACCCCTATTGCACTGTTTTATCACTTCACAGTTTTATTGCTCCTTGTTCTCCTGTTAAAATGGTATATAAGCTCTCCCTGCCCCCCACCACCGGGTCTACCCACTCCATTGAATTACCCATCACTGAATTTCTCCCACATGTATGCCTGCTGAACAGGTAAATGAACCCTCTTTTCTTTTCTTCCATTAATTAGTCTTTTGTTGGTTTAACTTGCAGTACCCAAGCCACTGAAGCTAAGAGGACAGAGGAAAGACATTTTTTTTCCTCCCCTACAGCCACAGTCTGAGACATCCTGGGCCTCAGCACAGAGAAATGGTAGTGGAGCCCTAACAAGACTTCTGTGGAAGGAACTAAGGAGCTCTGTGGGGTCTCTTCTACAAAAGCACTAATCCCACTCACAAGGGCTCCACCCTCCTGTCCTAATTACCTCCCAGAGACCTTCTAACACCATCACCTTGGACTTTAGGTTTCAACCTATGAATAGGGGGCGTTGGACAAAGTCAGCCTGCAGCTTGAGGGAACCAGCACTACTGGGCAGAGAGGATGTTGAATTGTGATGCAGTCTCAGCACAACCAATCCCACAGAAAGCTCTGGAGCTGGTATAGCAGTTTTGAACTGGCCCTCAATTGAAGCAAGGAGCCAGAATTTTGTATCTGTTGTAGGATACAGGCCACCTTGGGGAAGGTGGCTCCCTTAGAGCAGCATTTCTTAACCTGGGCACTGCTGACATTTGGGCTAGTTGGTTGTTTATTGTAGGACACTGTCCTGTGCACTGCAGGATATTCAGCAGCATTCTTGGCCTCTACCCACTAGATGCAATCGCACCCCACTCCTCAGTTGTGACCATCGAAAATGTCTCCAGACATTGCCAAATGCCCCCTGTGGGGCAAAATCGCCCCCATTAAGAACCATCGCCTTAAGTCAAGGGCAATTCTTACTGACAGATTTAGCTGTAAGCCGTCAGCAACCAATACTCCCAGTAGGTAAGGGAAGAGGGCCTGGGGAGTAGGGGGGTAGAAATCTGAATGATACACCACAGCTTCCACTATAGTTATGACAAAATTACCCAGCTGCAGACAGGGCCAGAGCTCCTACCTCCCAGTCCAGTGCTCCTCTCCCAGGAAGGTGACTTATAATTTATACACTTGAAAAGCAAGAGTAACAGATTGGTTGAGAACATGATGGTGAGCTCAGGAAGGAGCTTGAGGAGAGGCATCAGAGCCTTCGAATTGCTATTAAAGCTCATCAGCCAGCCAAGGGGAAAATTGAAAGGAGGCACAAGAACTTGCATTTCCAAAAATAGATGTGGGAAGAGGAACTGGGGATAAAAGAAGACCTGTTGGAATTTGGAGCATTCCCTCCTAGCAAAGCTCCCACGCTGACTCTTCCCCACAGCCTCCTGCCAGTCCTTTCCTGGGAGAAGTGCTCTGTCGCCCCATGAGTAGCCAAGCCCTTCACCAACCTCCCAGATAAAACTCTGCAGCCCATCACCCGCTTGCCTCCACCCTGTTTCTCGTACCGGCCTTTTCAGCCTTATCTGACCTAATGGTTCCTGCCCTCACCTTCTCAGGGCCTGAGCACCCCGACTCCTGCAGGCTCCCACAGTCTGTAGCCACATTCCTCCGGGGCAGTCATGGAGTAAAGAGACCACATAATTGGGAGAAGAGGGCGGTGGACTCAGAGCCCTGTTCTTTTCTCCCCATCCCTTGGGAAGCAGCTGTCTTCTCACCGCTGTCGATACTGAATGAACCCCATCTCCCAAAATGTGGTGGAATCAAAATAATTGCTGCAGAACTTTTTAAATTCTTAGTAGAAAACTATGAGGGTGAAGAGGAAAAAAAAAAAAGAAAGAAAACAACAGGCTGGTGTGAAACATTCCCCCAAAACCACCTGTTGGCTTTTTCCAACATGAGGGAGGGATGGTTAGAACTACACTTTTAATGAGCTGTCCCATCCAAGGATCCTGCTGTTTTCCAGAACTCTGCAGCCAAATTCTGCATCTTAGACTTGGACCTGTTTCTTCAAAACCTTGCTGACTGGTTTCTTCAAACCACTGTTGCTAGGCCAAATTCAGTGTTACTAGGCACTGGCGAAAAAAAAATGACTCAACAATTCACAGCAAACCAGACTGCTGCTCTTCTTTACTTAGACACCCCGTCCTTCAGACGTTTCCTTTAACAACTGCAGCTAAATTACACTGAGCACTTGGTGTGAATCACTTCTGAGGCTATGTCCTTGCTATGAGTTATATTGGCAATCCATGTGAATCAAAACCCTTTCGCCCCAGTGCAATGGACTGAATGTTTTGCATCCCCTAGAAATTTATATGTTGACTTCATGACCCCTAATGTTGTGGTATTAGGAGGTGGGGCCTTGGGAAAGCACTTAGGTCATAAGGGAGGAGTCCTCATGAATGGGATTAGTGCCCTTATGAAAGGGACTCCTGAGAACTCTCTTGTCCTCTTTCTACCTTGAAAGGATACAACAAGAAGATGGCAGTCTGCAAGCTGAAAGAGGGTCTTCCCAAGTACCTCACCATGCTAACAGACTGATCAGAAGGCTTACAGCCTCCAGAACTGTGAGAAATAAATTTCTGTTATTTATAAGCTACCCAGTCTATGCTACTTTGTTATAGCAGCCCAAAGTAAGACAACATCTCATAGATAAGGAAAGTAAGCACAGAGTCCAAGGTCACTCACCAGAGCCTGATGTAGATGGGACTTGAACCTGGACCTCTTCTAATCACGGTGCAGTCCAGCCCACCTTGACTCCTCTCCTCCTGGCTGCATTTCCTGCTGTGACAAGGAGAATGGAGGTAAAGGGGATGTGGGGGCACTGACATAAAACCGGCCTTAACCTCCCAGCAAGGGTCAGACACAAAAGCTAACCACACAGACGCTTTCTTGCCAGTCAAATCTTGCCAAACACCAAGCAATTTTGTGCATTAGACTCGAAAGGCAACAAGCCTGGTGAGATAATCTATAAAATTTGCTTTTAAAAGGGTTGGAGCTGGAGCAGAAGGGGTTTGCTCTCCCTGAATATCCCACAGAGTGATCCAGCACCATGGGAATTTTCCCCATTTGAATGATTCCTTTTGAAATAGGAATGTAAAACTACCTTCAGTTTGCTCTTGTGCCAGGCCAAAATTACTTCCTTTCCATAAACACTCTAAAAATATTGACTGTCTGCCCCATAACCAAGTTGGTGTTTGCTTTAATTTATGGTATTCCAAGTTGAAAGAGGACTGAAGTCAGAGTCAGAAAATCTGACTTTGACAAACCCTGGCAGTCTGAACCTGAGCTACTCATTTCCACTCGCTGTGCCCCGGAAGCTGCATCCACAGGTGTGGGCGATGCTGTGCGAAACGCAAGGCCACGTGGTGTGGCAGTAAAGAGCACAGGCTTAACAGTCAGCCTCAGGTTTGATTCCTGTCTTTCCTGCTTACTAGGATGTAACACTGCATTGTACTTTAGCATCCCGAGGTTTCAATGTTCTCTCTCTCTCTCTCTCTCCCCCCCTCCCTCCCTCCCTGTCTCTACTTTTTTTTTTAAGCAAGGAATAATTACAGTACCAATCCCTGGGATGTTGTCATAATTAATCAGGTGTGCGTGTGAAGCTCTTAACCCAGAGCCTGGAATACAGCACTCATAATGCTGTTATTTTTGTTACATTGTTATTATTGCCACATGACTCCCCAGAATTATTTGGAGGATTAAATAAATTGAGGGACAGAAGAACGCTTTAAATGAGAAAGCACTATGGACATGAAAGTTGCTCTTTTTCTATCCATTGGCTCTCACTCTTCCATTCTATCACTCAGTACTAAACTGCTTTTCTTTGGAATATTTAAATATTTAAATGCTGGCTTTTTAAGGGAAAAAGGAAGATTACCCTTGGGTTTTCTTCTTGTTTTTGTTAGTTTTTTAAAAGGTTTTTAGAGAGAAGGGAAGGGAGGGAGAAAGAGGAAGAGAAATATCAATGTGTGGTTGCCTTTCACACACCCCCTATGGGGACCTGGCCCACAGCCAAGGCATGTGCCCTGACTGGGAATTGAACAGGTGACCCTTTGGTTCATAGGCCGGCATTTAATCCACTGAGCCACACCAGCCAGGGTATGTTTTTTTTTATTTGTGTGGTTGGTTGGGGTGTTTTTTGGTTGTGATTTGTACAATTTCCCTTATATTCATCTAAAAAGGAACTCTTTCCAACTTGTCTTTTTTGCAATCAAACTTTCTGTTGTTCAGGCAACTAGTACCAACTTTTATGACTTTAACAGTGTCAGGTAGTCTTCCTTACTAATTAGAGTAGCCCTAGATGCTGTAAGAGGTGAACCCAGAAATCTCAGCAACTTAATACATTTTGTCTATTCATGTGAGTTTTTTCATGTGTAAAACAAATCAGGTGCTCCTGTGCAGTGTGTAAGTGCATGTATGGAGTGGGAGGAGGTGGGGAAGGGGTCTCTGCTCTACAGTTTTTGAGGACCCTGGGCTTTGGAAGCTCTGCCATCTTCAACACAGGGCTCCAAAACTAGCTTGGGCATCGAGATCCAGCTGACAGATAAAAAGAAAAAGGGCAGAAGGGAGAGAGGAGGTAAAGAAAATTCACATGATTTTTAACCACATACGTCCAAAACTGACACACGTCACTTGCACACGTTTCATTGGACATCAAGTTCCCACCAAGTGCATAGTGACCTAGGAGACGTAGCTGGACCCTGGCTGAGGAGCTGCCATCTCTGCCGCACCGCCCCGTTAGTGGCTGTGGCCACATATTCAGATGT
Organism: Tonatia bakeri; assembly: GCA_004024845.1. Taxonomy (NCBI): domain Eukaryota; kingdom Metazoa; phylum Chordata; class Mammalia; order Chiroptera; family Phyllostomidae; genus Tonatia; species Tonatia bakeri. The sequence goes on from PVIA01000075.1 coordinate 397,723, forward strand.
TTCAGTTCTTTCTGTCAAACGGCTTTACCACAAAAATAAGTAGCAGATCCTGGAGTTCAAATCCCTTAGAAAGTAAAGTTGATAAACGACCTAGGATCTAAACAATCCAACACCGGAAGCTCAATCTCACGGATAACCCCATTTTCTTTACCTGTTGACCAGTGAAGAAAAGACCCTATATGAATTCAAAGTCTGTCCTCAGTTACTATTCAACATGTCCACATCTTAATAGAGAAACACATGTAAACCACTTAGCACAGTGTCCGATGGATGTTAAACACTCAACAGAAAGTAGTTATTATTTTTTGTAGTCACCGGTGAAAACCTGAGCTGAAAGAGGCTACAGGAGAGTGACGATTAGGAGCTAGTACCCTAACCCCCCGGGACCACATTGTTTCAAATCTCCGACCCTCTTGTGTAGTGAATCTAACTCCTCCCAGCTGGGCATGACCTTGCCTGCCATGGACTAGTGCGTGCCTTCCCTTCCTCACACGCCTGGGCACAGGGACACATGGAAGCCCTCGCTCTGCTCTCTCCTCGGCACACCACTGCTGCGGACTTAATGGTGTGTACTGAAATGCAAAACTTTTCATGCCTTCTGTACTTTCCATTGAGCTATATAATACATTCTGACCTTGTTCCCTTTGCCTCTTAAGCTTTCCCAATGGGAAACTTTGTTAATTTTTTTTTCTTTTATGGTTTAATATATGACTATGTGGAACAGCCTGTGGGGTACAAACCATTATTTGTTTTATTGTCATGGTGTTTATCATTCCTTCATAAACACTGTTAATAATAGCATATGCTCCCAGAAGGTGAAGTTTTTCCCACCTCCCTCTTAAAGCCTCCACCATCTTTTTTGCTCAATCTTCCATTTATCTTCTTCAAGATGATTTCAACGATTAAAAGTAAAGCCCTGAAGGAAAATATCAGGAAAAAAAAGAGTTCATATTTATTGAAACAGAATTGGTAAGAGGGCTTGGACTTGCCAAGCAACAAAGATGACAGGAAGTTAATAAACAAATTTACCACCTTTTTTTCTTTATGCTCATAAGTACAAGTTAAGTTTCAGGTGACACATCTACTCGGACCTCTCACAGTAACAGTGCCTACTTTATTAGCAGATTAAACCTACTATATTGTAGTAGTTAATTTACAAACAATTCCTAAGAGGCATTTCCATTGTAGATCTGTGAGAGAAGGACTCCATAACAATTTTCCCTTCAGTTTTTCTACATCTTCCATTTAGACTTAAGCAGCCAATTTAATGGGACAGCAAGAGTAAGTTTTCTTAAGTATGGGGCAATAGTCACCTCTCATTGCTTTTTCTTACTGCTAGGCATTCCTGATGTTCTAGGACTTTCTGTATCCATTATTATAAAATCCCTGCTCTCCGTGTCTTTGGCAATGTCTGCAGAATTGGCTCAGATGCTCATGATAAGGAGAACATTCTTCACAAACGACCACAAGATACGCAGGGACGCTGGAAGTATCACCCCTGGAAGAAGGGTTCAGATATTGCACAGTGAAAACTGCCCTTGTAGGCTCAACCAGAAAGAGGCCAAAATTTTCACCTGTTTTAGGAAAAGTTCCCTAGTATGTAAAGCAGATTCAGTAGTCTCAGCAAGATGTCAAGTTCCTCTTGAAAACTGTAAGGCAATATCACGAAAAACACCCGCCAGCACCGCAGGAATACACGGCATACTGTTAGAAGTGGATCCGTTTATTTGGATGTTGAGAACCACACATCATCATCACGAAGAACTGAAAGAAATTTTCTCAAATTGGAAAAAGATACAGAATCCTCATTACCACAGGCACCACAACAATCTGCAAATTGAGGGCTATGTTTGCCAGACATGCATTCCCTGCAAGAACCATCTCTTTGACAATAGATCATCCTCTCCTAAGTAATTTGCCGAATCTACAAAGGCCAGGCCAGAGGAATTTCAGATGGTGCGCTTAAGCGTGTGTCTCCAGCGGAGGAAAACATGGTGCCCCTGTGGCCCTCACTACCTGAGGCAGGGCCTGGGGGCGTAGGGCTGTTTAGCATGGTGTTGGGGGCCAAATATACACACTATAACTGAAATCTACCTTCTTTTCTTTTCCATTATCAGTCTCAAAGTGTTCCCTCAATTCCATTTCCCAACTCCTTGGGGACGGGGATAGAGTGGTGGTGGTGCTGAGAAAAAGAGATGGCAAAGAGGGGATTTTTAAATGACCCCTTGAAGGTAACTCAGTCTTCTCTCATTTAAAAGACTCTATGGTCAATTCAATCCCTTTTAGCTCAATAGCTTTTCCTAGCCTAAACCCCCTAACAGAGTGGATTCTCTGCGCCTTGAAAGGACTTCCCTCACTCTGTCCCATCCACATCATGATGATATCTTAGAGTGGAACTAAATTTAAATATCCTCATGGTACTAAAGGATATGCACCCTGATTATACACACTGCCCCCTCAGTACTCGAGATGTCTTAGCCCAAATGTCTCTGGGCCTGGGCAACAGCCTCAGCTGCTGGGACTGAAGGCCTGCACTCTCAGCACAGGCAGTAAGTCGTAATTGCTCCTAGGGTGTTCATAGGCCCCCTGTCAGCTCTCCCTGGTGCCATGACTTCCCTGTGGCTGCCACTCTTATTCAGTTCCCACCCCGGGAAGGCTGCCTGCTATCCTCATCTACAAAGTCCCTTCTTTCTTTGCTTCCACCATCCAGTTGGCAAGGTTACCAGCAAGCTCTCTTAGTTACTTCCCACATGCCTCCTACAGGGGTTAGGGGCACAATGAGGGAACATGAGAACATCTGTACTCCCATGTGCCACACAAAAGTGAAAGAAAAGAAGGGGCTCTGTCTCAGGCCTCCTGTGTGAGCACGTTATGCCAACGCTGCTTCTCTACTACACTTGCCCATGACAATGCAGGGGGAAGCATAAAATGCAGTCTCCTCTTAAAAGTTATAAATGGGAAAAGTTATAACTCTGATAAACAGAGTTAATCTCTGCTCCCAGCTATTTCCTCAGCTGTCTGTTTCATCTTTTTTTCCAGCCAGCCCCCAACCCCCCAGCTGAGGTCGTCACCCCATTCACCATCCTTTCACTACTCCTCCTTTCTTACAGAAGAAGGTTCTCCACTTCCTCTTCCTGTTTGGCAGGGCCGCCCCTTACATGATAAACACTGTCTCTTCTACACTTTGGCATAGTCCACCAAACCACAATCTTAACACTTTAAGACAGTATTTGAAATTTAGAAAACACTGTTATCTTGATAAAGCCAAGGTTTAAAGACTTGTTGTGTTACTCAAAACTTTTCATATTGTAGGTCAAAAGCTGAACATGGATTTGTTTTTTCCTCTTTGAGTTACTGCTGTAACTACCTAAGATCTCCCTAAGGCAAGGGATGTTGCTGGTTGAATAAGGGTGAGATTGAACAGAAGGACCATTCAATGAAGAACAATTCGATGAAGAAAATAACTCTGCATTTCAAAACTAACATCCTTCCTTCCCTCCCTATTTTCTCTTCCATTCCCATCCTCCCTTCCCATGATATCTCCCATTTCTTCCCCTTCCCTTCTGTGTGCAAGGATCTCAGCATCCAAGGAAGTGGCACAGGAAACAGCTTAGGAAGCAGAACAGTGAGGAGGAGGGATAGGCAAGTGGAGGTGGATGTAGGGTGTGAAGATTGGTTATATTAACCAATAAGTTAATTGATTAAGCAAATAAATATATTGATGGTAATATGAGCCATGTGTCTTACTCTCTGGAAAAAAATTTTAAATATGAAAATGAAGGCTAAAATAAATTCTAAGGTCTAAGATTGAAACTGGAAGTATAGATATGAACTCATGAATTTTGATAAATAGATAATAGAATGATAGATTAGTATGTGAAAAAATTATCATTGATGTAAGTGTATGATGACTTTTCCATGTGCCTACTTAGCTAAGCTGAACTGGAGTCTCAGAAGACCTTCTGTAGTATGTTTCTGGCTGGGATGGGCTACAAGGATATTCTCTCGGGAGAGCAGAAGAACAAAAGGGAAGCAGGACTGTTCTTTAGCATGCACACAGGCCTTTTGCCAGCTATTCCATCAAACTGATACAAGTGTTGTTATGAAGAAATGTCATTAAAGTGCCTAATCAGTTGACTTGAAGTCTATTTTAAAAAGGTGATTATCCTGGGAGGGCCTGACTTAACCAATTGGAAAACTCTTAAATGAAGGCTTAGGATGTTACTAAGTGAAAAGCCAATCTGAAAGGGCTACATACCACACGATTCGGAGCACAGTCATGTACCACATAACAAGAATATGTTCTGAAAATGCACCAGTAGGCAATTTCGCCATTGTGTGAACATCACAGAGTGCACTTACATAAGCCCAGATGGTATAGACTACTACACACCTCGGCTGTATGGTATGTATAGCGTATTGCTCCTAGTCTATGAGTCTGCACAGCATGTTACTGTACAAAATGACACAAGATTAAATCAAGCACAAAGAGAATGGTGCAGTTAATAAATGCCATAAACACAAGACGTATGAGGCTGATGCCCATGTAACACAGCATATTGTTTTATAGCAAACATTTTTGTGAATAGAAAGAGTACACTTTAAAATAACAATAAGTAGTATAGTAAGTACACAAACCAATAACATGTTTTCATTATCAAGTATTATGTACTCTGTATAATTGTATGTGCTATGTTGTTATACATGGTAGGTTTATTACACTAGCATCACCATAAACACGTGAGTAATGTGTTATGCTAAAATGTCATGACAAGTATGACATCACTAGACAATAGGAATTTTTTGGCACCATTTTAATGTACAGGACCACCATAATATATGTGGTCCATCACTGACCAAAACATCATTATGCAGTGCATGGTTGTATACAACATTTTGAAAAAGGTAAAGCTATGGAGACAACAAAAGGATCAGTGATTGCCACAGGTTGGGTGGGGAGGTAGGGTGGAGACAGACAAAGAGCACAGAAGATTTTTAGGACGGTGAAACTATGCTGTAGAATGCTACCATGACGGATACAGGTCATTACACATTTGTCCAAACCCACAGAATGTACAAGAACAAGAGTGAGCCCTAGTGTGCACCATGACTTTGGGTTGTGATGATGCACGCGTTTAGGTTCCTCAGTTATAATAGATGAAGGGCCCTAGCACCAAACGTCGATAGTGGGGGAGATTGCACATGTGTGGGGACAGGAGACATATGGGAACCCTCCGTACTTTCTGCCCGATTTTGCTGTGAACCTAAAAACGCTCTAAAAAATGTTTATTAATTTTTTTTTTTGAGAAAAGGGAGCTGAGGCCTGCCCTGATAAAACAGCATCTGCCCTGAAATTGTTCTCCCCGCCCCCCGATCCTCCTTCCGGCCTGCGGCCTATGAACACAAGGCTTCCTGCCTTCCCCTGGAGTCCGACCTGCTTGTCGTATTCCCTGTTTGATGGGAGACCCTTGCTCAGCCAGGTCCCAAAAGTAGCATAAGGCAATTCCTCATGTGTGTCATTAAACAAGAAATACATAATTGTGTTGAGTTCTTCAAAGATAAACAAGATATTTTTAAAGTTTATTATTCTTTTAGTTATGTTAAAAAAAAGTATGGTATTCACAGTGAAATGACCTATAGTCCTTCATAAATCAAATGCTAATTTTGCAGACTTAAAAAAAGGGGTGGGGGGGTATGCTGCTAACAGTGTATCAGTTTTCTATTTCTCCATAACAAATTACCACAAATTTATTGGCCTAAAACAACATTTATAATCTCACAGTTTCTATAAATCAAAGGTCTGTGCACAGTGTAACTGGGTTCTCTGCTGAGGATTGCATGAGGCTGAATTCAAGGTGTGACTACGTCTGCTTTCTCATCTGGAGTTCAAGGTTCTCTTCCAAGTTCATCCAAGTTGTTGGCAGGAAGTGCCTCGTTTTCTGGCTGGCTGTTGGCCAGGGGTCACTCTCTGCTCTCTAGGAGGTAGGTCCTTCACATTCTTACAATTCGGCCCTTCACAGGTAGTTCACAATGTGCTTCTTCCTGGCCATCAGGGGAAGCTCTTTGATGCTTTGTCTTCTTTTAAGGCTGATTAAGTCAAACCCATACAGGATAATCTCCCTTTTGATTACCTCAAAGTCAGCTGATTATAAACCTAATCACAAGGGTGATATCCCATCATACTCACAGGTCTCTCATACTCAAGGGGAGAGTATTTTACGAGGTGGGGGTCATTAATGGTCATATTAGAATTCTGCCTTCCACACAGAATCAGCTACCTTGATCACTTGGACCTGCCAGGCTGTGAGTTTCACACGAGTTCATATGACAGACTGGAGGGAAGAAATCCAAAGTAGTACCATTTTGTTGTTATTCAATCATGACACACAGCAGTGGTCAACTGTCTTGCACTTCTGGTTGCTTCCTGAATCCTTTTAACCTTCTTTTTGGTCATGTAAAACAGTTGGCAATGATTATTCTCTTAAGGGACTAAAAGGGGTTTTTGTCCTTACCATCTTTGTCCAGAGTCCATATGCAAAGCCTGCATGAATAGCGATTTTGAGAAAAAATGATAAATGAGGGAAATGAGTTTAAAAATACTTTTTTCCTATCAGACACCTAAAATCACTGACTCCCAAATACCAGCCCAGTTAAAGATTCAGGTTCTGGTGAGGACTGTAGTGCAGAAATTGAATTACAGCTGTAACAGTAACATTTACCTTTGGATTAAATCAAAGAATAGAGTTGGCTTTTCTGATATTCATACTTCCTGAGTCTCGAGTCAGGGCATGACAGGCTCACTTCCTGATCCTTCGATCTTCCAAGATCCTGACCACTGCTCTTGGGATGCTCCACCCTCTATTAGCTGACTGAGTTTAGGCCTAGGTGGGGGGGGCCACGGTGCACAATTCCCATACCATTGCTCCCCTGCCACCCAGCTCTATGGCTTTGCCATTGAGACCAATGTCATAGAAGCTTAAGGGGAGAACAGAAAGGTGGAGCAGATGTGGGGCAGAGGGATGGGAAAATGAGGAACTACTAATAACGGAGTTTAAGAAAACTCCAAGACTTCCAGCCATGCCACAATTCTTTGGCACAGTTTCAGGCATTCCCTGTCTTACCACCCACTCCCCATATCCTCACCACCATTCCCCAAGTGCAGGCTAGAGAACGCCACCCACGGCCACCTAGAGAACAATTTCAGATCGTTCTGCGACGTAGCTGAGACTATGCAAGGGGATAACTGGGCACTTGGCTCTATAAAGTAGCCTGTACTTTGGTGTTTTCTTGGTTTTTTTCTCAGAAAGTTATAAGTAGAAAATAGCTGTTAGAGATCACAAAAGTAAAAAGCAATATAATACTTTGAATGGTTTGGTCTTCCTAGCCACTGAGTTTTCCGTGAGATAATCTGACCTAGCTAGATCCTAGATATAGAATCTGCATACTTCACAACTTCTAAAAGTTGCTCAGTTTTTGAGAGAAACTGAACCCTCAAAAGAGTAACAGAAAGGCTTTTAGTGCCCTGGGATTAAACCAACCAAAAAGGCGTCCAAAAATCAAAGTCTCCCTGGCATTAGTCACTTGTAACAATGAGTGCTCCAACACCCAAGGAAATTGGACTTTCTCCTGCAAAGGCCATGGCCTTGCCTCTCACCACCCTGTGCTCAGTTTGTCTGTATTTGGTTTTGAAGGTGTCATTTACCCTCTAAGTAAGGTGTAATACCACCCTCTGCTCAGAATGGCTTTTCTTCTTTCTTATGGAAATATTTCTCATGCCACGTCTCCCTCCCTTTCAGCGCACTAACACTTGAATGGTAAGCGATCTTGATACTAGAAAGTCTGGTCATACTGCTTTCTTCAGGAATCTTCATGAACTTACCCAACTGCAAAATCAAAAGCCCAATGAAGTGTGTGGTGTATATGTGTGTGTCCTTTCTTTCCTGTAGTGACAGACCCACCAAACAGATGCCCCTGTTAGCCCTTTCGGACAAAGTATGAAAAAATTTCATGATAAAACACTAAACGCAATGTGTAAGTTTCAAGTACACGCAGATCAGCCATAGTTTGTCTTTCAGTCTGGGCCACAGCCCCTTTTGGCCATCCTGGTAACCGGTAAGGTAAGATTCTTCCTGGCTGGTTTCTCTAAGGCTGACTTTTCATGGAAGGTTTCTCCAAAACTTGACCAGGCTACTGGAATCCTGAGCCACGATGATGTTGTTTTACTAAGGTAATACAAACTGCTGTAACAGATAAACCCTTAGTGCTTAACAAATAGTTTCTCATTGATTCCTCAGACTAACCCTATGAAATGCATTTTATTAACCCACTTTTAAAGATAAGAAAGCTGAAGCTCAGAAAAAAGTAATTTACTTGCCCCTAATCACATGACTAATCAGAAAGAAGCAAGGACTAAAATCCCAGAATATCTGAGCATAAAGTATATATTCTAAAGTACTTCCCCATACTATTTCCCTTAAGTTTAGCTATAGTTATTTGATTGGTTTTTTTCTTCTTTGAGTTGTTTATCTCGTTGCCAGAGAAGTTCCTACTCACTACAAAACTTGGAACTCCCCATGAGATAGGGAATTGTTTAGAATCTATAAAATTCCTTTGTACTTTGAAGCTAATTCTTCTTGTCCATTTAATGATCCCTAGATCTCCCACTTACCAAAATCTCCTTGAAGTGGGCACCCTCATTTCTTGGATGCACAGCCTCAGGTCAGTTCCCTGGGGCTGTTCCTCACACCCAAGTCTTTCCTAATGAATTGGCCTCAAGTCATTAAATGAACTTTTTGTTGTTCTTGGAGCTCTTCCAATGAGAAGGTTTCTCCAAAAAAAGTCCTCTTGCTTTCCCTGCTCCACTCCCCAACCCTCAGATGTCACAAATCTCTCCCACTCACTGTTTCCCTCAAACTCTGCTGCTAGGCTTTGTTTTACAATCTATTACTTTTGTTCCTCCCTTGAGAAATGACACCTTCAAAACCTAATTCTGAGGTTTAAAATTGCTCTGGTCGAAGTAAGGGCCAGACAGTTTTCATGTTGGAGAGGAGGATAGGGTCAAATTAGGGAAAAATTAATAACAATGGGGGGTGCAAATGTCTTTAGTTTGGCAGATTTGTTTTTTACTGTGGGGTAATTCAACTAACCAATGTCAAGTGCTTTCTGACATCAATTTCATGCAAGATTCAGAGTTTGAAATGTAAAAAAAAAAATTAAAAAGAGACTAATTTCAGACCTTTGGTGGGTTGATACAATAACAAAAGCCTGACTCATGGAATCCTCATGGGACCCTAACTGGTACTGCCAGGGAAGCTCTCACACCCTCCCCGGAGAACTTGGGACTCTCCAGGTGACAGAGCTTTTGTTTTAAGCTTTGTCTATGATCTTCAAATCCTATTTTTTCCTGCTGTCTTTTAACTGAGAATGGCTTTTCTTCTTTCTTATGGAAATATTTCTCATGCCACGTCTCCCTCCTTTTCGGCGCACTAACACTTGAATGGTAAGCGATCTTGATACTAGAAAGTCTGGTCATACTGCTTTCTTCAGGAATCTTCATGAACTTACCCAACTGAAAATCAAAAGCCCAATGAAATGTGTGTGTGTGTGTGTGTGTGTGTGTGTGTGTGTACTCACGCGTGCTTTCTTTCTTTGACAACCAAAAGCCTATTTCCCAGAGGCAGCACTTAGGATATTCCTTAATTATAACACCCCCAGCCCCAAGAATGTTCCTGAACAGAATCAGAATCAGGCTTGGTCTCTGAATCAAACCTATTCCATTCCCACTTTTGTGGAAGAATCAGAGAAAAAAATTTCTTCATAAAAAAAAAACTCACAAAAACTATTATTTCTCTGTGACCAAAGCCCCAAATCACCATCACCACTTTGAGGAGTGAGTAAAACTTGGAAGGGACATTCTGTTGAACGTGGCAGATTGAGCATTTATTTACCTTTACTGCCTGCCAAATGCCACAAAAATTGCAGTAAGGAGAGAATAAAATACATAAACCCATAAGGAAAAGAACTATAAGAGAAATCGGAGTGATTAAATTTTGGAAGCTGGAAAGCAAATGGACTAGCGATAACTGACAGAAGACGTGACAAAAATAAAACCTGAGCTGGAGGTGGGGAAAGCCAGAAGCAAGCAGAGCTGGGCCACAGGGGCTGGAGAACAGCAGCCACCAGGCACCTCTTAAAGAAGGAGCCCGCGGGACCTAGAGGGTGGGTGCTGCTGCGGTGAGTCTCACAGAGGAGCGCCACCTCGGTCTCAGTCTGCATCTGAGAATTTCTGTGGGAATAGAGGGCACTTTTGAAAGAGAAAGAAAACAGAGACTCCCATCCCTTCACTCTGAGGATTCAAGTGGTTAAATCTCTCTGGGGACGAGGGTGGCCCCTTACTGAAGCTAGATGGCAGTAAGGGACACCATGCTTCCCAGAAAAAAAAACTCCTCTAGGAGAGTAGGCGGTCAAAACAGATGGAACAAAGACAGCAAAGTAATGCTGTGAATAGGAAGGCTAACAGGCTCTCAGAACTCATCCCTGTTCAGATGGCATCTCGCCGGGTAGCAGCAACCATTGCTGCTGAATCTTACCCTCCTCCCCTGGGGCTGCTGATGTTCTTGCTGCACTTCCTCCAGAACTGAGCATCAGTAGATCACACTATGGGCATCGGAGAAAGACTAAGGCAGGCTGACAACCATCCTAGATTCGGGGTAAATACAAACAAAAATGGTGGGAAAGAGAAGTAATGGGGAAAGCATCTCAAAGAAAGAATCCTGCTGTTTTCCCAGGGCTCGGCCGATATAGTCATGCTTTGCCCAGAAATGGTTCCTTTTAGTCTCAAACTCCAGGGGCAGGATAAAAGGTCCCTCCAAGCATCCTGAGAGCAAAATACAGAGGAATCATTCTTATCTTCACCATGAAACTCAAGGAAAGAGCAATGTGAAGAAAAGTCCAAGATCAAGATCAAAACCAAAGATTAGAGTTCTTTGACTTTAACCAGCAGTGAGAAGATTTTAGCAGTCCCTAACTGAGTAAGACTGGGGATGGGTAATTACATTAAGAATAGTCCTATCACTGTAATTAGTCATAGTGCAGTTATGTTAATTATTAAATATAAGGTACATAACTTACTCATTGTAATTGGTATCTTTCAATAAATTGGAATTTTTCATAATCCCCCTTAAAAGAATTCTTTTCAGTGTTGCTAAAATGAAAACTCCTGAGATAGGCAGGCTGAACAGCCACCTGGGACCACCTTCTTATCAGTGGGTATGTGGAAATAACCGCATGTCTTTTTAGTTCCCCAACTACCCCAGTACCAAATGTATAAATAAATGGCCTTAGGAATGGCACCTTGAAAACTGCCACCAGTACAACCTAGGACATTTTGCTACGAGCAACAGGCACCACGTATGTCTAACTTAATGCCAAGAGATTTGTCAAGAGGGCATGGCAAGAGCTCACAGAATTATAAGAAGAGATGGACAACTAACCAGGCCTCAGGAAGAACAGGCACCTAGGAGCCTCTACTGATGGGGTAGCTGAGCCAAATGGCCAGGGGTAGGTGGTGCAGGGAGAGTGGGGGGTGGGAGGGTTGTCAGCAGAAAAGGAGGAAAGGACAGACGTTGGGCAAGCAGAAACCATAGCCAGCCCCTATACCATGCAACCCGAGTCTCATTCTTCCTCAGACATGCCTGGCTTCACTTTTAAGATTCCAGATTTAGTCCCCAAGTAGAGGGTAAGCCAGTGTTAAATGGCTTGTGTCTGCATTATACAACAGTTTTCTTGAAGAGAAAAAATAACGTAGCAGCTCAGTGCATAGCCTTTGGAATTAGACAGCCTGGGTGTCGATCCCAATTTCTTCCTCCTTAGCTGCGTGACCTTAAATGTTTTCTAAGGAATTCATGTATCTAGCTACTCTTAACTTTTCTGAGCTTCAGTTTCTTCATCAGTAAAATGGGGACAATGTTTACCTGTGTCAGTTAAGATGCCTAAACCCCAAACAAATAAGGGAATTTCATGTTTTACATAACTGAAAAGCCTAGTGGTAGGGAAGGCTTCAAGTGGCTCAACGACGTCCCAAAATGCCCAGCTTCCTTCTATCGCCTGCTCTGTCCTTTGGAGCATCAGCAACATTCGAAGGCTGGCTGCTCTGTGATGGCCAGGAGACCACCAGGGGCTGCTAGGATTTCATGTTTTCTCATTCATAGTCAATAAACAGGGGGGTTGCTTCCCTAGCCACCAACAAAAATTCTGAACTTTTCTTTAATTGGACCATCTTTTTTCGTATGGCACAAGTCTCTTTGGCAAGAAGGATGGATCTGAAAATCAAAGCAAAACATAATGGGAGAGGGGCAGAGCAGATATTGAAAAGACAACTGCCATCTCCAAATCCATCATATTATATCCTGAAGTTAATCTGAGGACTCGACGTGTGAAAAGTGCTCAGTGTGTGCCTGGCAGATAAATGTGAAATACATATGTGTGTATGTGTAACCAGAGATCTAGAAACAGAACTCAAGATAGAGGTGTACTCTCCAATTTAAAATCTACAGAAGCCCTAAAAACTAAAAAGCTACAGGACCACTACCTCCAATGTATACAATATTAAACCCTAAAATAAGCATCAGAAAATCTAATAAGCCCTGGCTGGGTGTCTCAGTTTGTTGGAGCATCATCCCATACACCAAAAGGTCACAGATTTGATTACCACTCAGGGCACATATCTAGGTTGCAGGTTCAATTCCCAGTCAAAGCAGATATGGGAGACAACCAACCAGTGTTTCTCTCTCACATCAATGCATTTTTCTCTTGCTCTCTTGCGCTCTTTCTCTCTCCCTCCCCGCTCCCCGCTTCTGTCTTTATTAGATTAAAAAAATCTAATAAAGTAAAAAAATCTAATAAAGCTGATTTTTCTCAGGATGAACACTTTAATCAGGACTTTTTCATATATCAAATGTATCAAATTACTTCTGAAACACTTTTGGTACAGTGCTCAGAAACAGCCACTTGATAACCCAACATAATGGATGGGTGGGTGGAAGAAAGGAAAGAAAGATACATAAATTGGATAGAGGATATATTTTAACTCCTCACATAATATTTTAAAGCCTATTTAAATGCAGATAGAGGATTAATTTGTTAGAATGTTATCTATAGACTGTAAGTGCCTCAGAAATGACTCATTTTCATCAATGGCAGATGATAGAATCCTAAAACTGGAAGAGACCACAGAAATCATTGCACCAACCACTTTCCAGACGAAGGAATTTAGGCTCAAGAGAGTCCTTAGCCAGGATCGTGAATTGGTGAGTAGCCCCATGAAACCCACCTCGGACGTTCTGACCTGCAGGACGGCACTTCTCCACAATACAGTCCCGCCTCCCTTGATAACGTTAAATGGCCTCACAAGCAAGATCTTCGTAAACGGTGCAAAGGCAAACTTCCTCTCCATTCGCCCCAAGCAAATAGTCACAATTTTGGAATTAGCAAAGCCCAGATAATACAGACATTGTCACCCCTTCAAGTTGTACAGAATGGGCCAGTCAGCTTGGAAGAAAGCTTTACTTAACACAAGTGTCCCAGGTCTGAGAAACATGGGAAGAGGTGGGTTCATTATTGTTGCTGTTGTTTCTTGTCAATAACAGTGAGAAATGGCATGTTGATCAGCAAGGGGAAAATTACGCTGTCATTTCTTTTTTTTTTTTTCTAAAAAGTAAATCATTAACATGAAACCCACATCCACTGGAACTTACTGCGTTTCACAGTCACTGCCCGTCAGTTTGCAGCAAGGACCCAGATTTAAAATAGCTCTGAAGTGAATGGATACTCGAGATACAAACCATTCCATGGAGCAAGCCCAACATCCCACTTTTCTTGCTCTATTATTCTCATTTCTGGAATGGACACAAATAGCTTTTTGAAATTGAACCAGGTACAGAAACTAATTTTTTTTTAAAAAAAGAGTAGAGGATAAAATTTGGAAAAGCCTATCATAGACTTTAGCTCCCGAGCACACCACCAAAACTTTAATTTCAGCAACGTAAGCAGACTTTCTCAAGGACTTGATGTCCACAAACCTTGCTTCAGTTGACTGGCTACAGAACAGTCCACCAAGGGGTGGGGGCAGGGGGATGCTAAGAGAAGACCCTCCCACAAATACCGAAAAGCTAAAAAATGACAAAAAAAAAAACATGTGTTTCTGCAGCCATTTTTTCAGGGTGCTCTGTTTCATGCCAACCCAAACAAAGAGGCAGAATCCCCTGAAGGTTGCCTTGCACGCTCCTTGTTGTCAGCCTGTTCTTTAGCCAACACTGAATGCCCTTCTTCTGCTCTGAGACAGATGATGAATCGCCACATTATATTCCCGGACCCTGTGGGGCCCCGGTACAGTATCATAATACCAAACTGTGTCTGAAGAGAGCTTTGTGTAGGACAAGACAAGACACTGAAGATGGCAGAGCTGCTGAATCACGTAGGGTCTGACCACAAACAGTGCCTCACTCAGCTTGCTGGCTAAAGCTGGTATCAGAGGCCCCAGGTAAATCTGCGTTAATTATGCAGGGGAAGAGGGCATGAGCTTGCAGGCAAATTGTACTTAAGTGTAAGGGCAGAAACCCGCACTGTCGACCTAATAAATAAAATCTAAAATTCACCGATTTAATAAAGGCATGCTATCATATGACAGACAAGGTAGTTTCCTTAGGAGCAGGTGCATTGCGACTTTTTCTAAATATTAAGTCTTCAGAGAGTTGCACGATAGATGGCAGCCTGGAAATACGCTGATGTGTCCTGGAAGAATTTCAGATGTAATGATTTTTTTTACTTTGTGAACCTTCCATCCGTGGGAAGGCAAGCCCTGCGGAAAGTGAGGAACCCAAGCTGGAGGCTCCAGCACTCAGACCACCGCCGCGTGCCAAGACTTCAAGGCCAAATCGGAAACAACCACGTTGAGTTCATTAAAACGACTGAGTGATCAAAGGCGCGCAAGCCTTCACAAAGGCAAAAATTAATCTGTTTAATACTTGGCTAAATTCTCAACTGCTGAAGTAAATTTGAAATGCAATTCATCAAACTCCCCCTTTCCTGTGGAAAAACCTTCGAGTTCCTCCGAGTGTCCAGGAGGTGGCAGAAGTGTTCTTTGTTTCAGTTCACGAGACAGCCGCAGTTCCGTGCCAAAAGCAATGGAAGTATATCTGGGTATAACTATAAACATGAATGTAAATATACATTTTCAGGGTATCACGAATTACATTCAAACGCGGGTAGGCCGGACTTCGC
The DNA here is from genome assembly GCA_004024845.1 of Tonatia bakeri. NCBI lineage: Eukaryota > Metazoa > Chordata > Mammalia > Chiroptera > Phyllostomidae > Tonatia > Tonatia bakeri. The sequence goes on from PVIA01000075.1 coordinate 413,002, forward strand.
TCGGCAATTATTTTTTGAGGGAGGAAATGATAAGGATTAAGAAATGTATCTTGGCCCTTGATGAAAAGGCTGATAGAAGAACTACAACCCAAGGACTTGCACCCTGTTCCTGAACTCCTCACGGGTTCCACGAGCCTCCGTCTTTCAGCACACCTATGCCTCTCCTCCCTTCCCTTCTTTACTCCTTAGAGCTCTGCACGCACATTCCTGAGTCCACAGTGACCCGTGGCCTCCCCACTAAGGCGAGGAAGCTGCAAATTCCTTACTGCAACGAATCCTGACCTCTCCTCAGCCTGCCCCCTCTGGGGGGTCAACCTCCTTAAGTCAAGGTTCACCCGCCACCCCGAACATGACGAACAGTGACTCCTGCTGGACAAACTTCAGATTCCTCTGTTTCTTGGAGGACAATATGTAAAATATTAACACGGTCTATCATGAGAAATGAAACTCATTAATAACACATAGAAATTCAGGAAAAGCCTTTCACTGTTTATTTCATGAAGTGAAAACATTTATTCCAACCAGATCAAGGGAGGGGAAAAAAATGTTTTCTATAGCTCCAATTTCACACACTCTAGTACAAAATGAATCAATAGTAGCCAGGAGGAGCAAAATCAAAGATTTCCTTTTCAACAGTAATAAATCCAGTCAAACCCTATTTGGTATGGCACTTGACATGGCTTGTAAAATCTGAAGTTACTAAATTATGTATTTCAATGGTAATCCCTCACAAAATTAATAGGAAGTGCTAAATTGGGACAAATGGCTTCCAATGGGATCCAGATGCTTCAGCCTAGACTAGGTAGACAGTGTGAAAAATTAAGAACTGGACTGATTTTTTCCCTGAGTTTCTTGAAGGAGCCAGAGTTCCTCAAACGTGGAATGTAAACACTTGGGAAGGTAGCCTAAGAGAAGCATGTGTTATGGAGCAGCCTGAGTCCCAGCTGTGTTTATACTAGGATTCCAAAATATCTGGGCCTGAAAGGAAACTGGCAGGAGGGACCGAGGAGACTGCTGGGACAGACTGACCCCAGGGGGGGAGAAAGGAGCTGGCTCAAGACAAGGGGGGGGGGTGAATGTTGATAGAGCACCATGCATGTCATTCAGCTCATCTCTTGGCGCCCCTCCCCAGACTCGCATCTGACTCCCAAGGGGATGGGGAAGATCCTGAAATGCTTCAACCTGATTGGTCCACTTCACAGTAGTGGCTACACTGACGGTGGTGGCAACAGTAAGTGCAGCAGTGGCCTTGGGCAGTGTCAGGGCTGTCACCACCACCCTCAGTCTTGAGGACTGGCAGTACCCACAGAGACACCTGTGGCACTGCTACTGCTTCTGCTATTGGTGGGCAAGAGGGATCAGCAGCAAGCGAGTCCACATTCCAGTGGCCCAGTGTAGGAAGAAAAAGAGTAACAGGGCTCGTGTTGTGACCTAGAGAACCGGTTCTCAGAAAACCAGCTGTGGTAGGCTAAATGATGACCCCTGAAGACGTCCATGTCCTAATCCCCAGAACTTTTGAATACAGGACCTTAATGGCAAAAGGGGCCTTGCAGGTGTGATTAAGGATCTGGAGATAGGAGGATTACCCTGCTTTATTGGATGGGTCAGTATAATCACAAGGGTACTTGCAAGAGGAAGTCCTGCCAGTCATAATCAGAAACGGAGCTGTGACGACAGAAGCAGAGGTCAGAGAGAGACATGGGAAGGCGCTGCACTGTTGGCTTCGGAGGTAGAGAGGACGGCCCCGAGCCAAGGGATGCAGGCGGCCTTCACGCTCGAGGAAAAGGCAAGGAAATAGGTTCTCCCTGGAGCTCTGCCAACCCCTTTTCGACTTCTGACCTCCAGAACTATAAGATAATAAATGCATGTGGTTTTAAGCCACTAAGTGTGTGGTAATTTGCTATAACAGCCGCAGGAAAATAATACACTGGTAATAGACTCCTTCCAGAGATTTCACAATCATTTGTGAGGATAAGAGGCTCAAATCCCCACAGAACAGGGAAGCAGAGCCAGAAGCTTTGGAAGCCTTTCCTACCCAGTTTGTGTGATTAGAGGGATGCAGGTTAGAGTGGAATCTGCTTACACTCCAAGTTTCCTTGGCAGAACACTTTATCTTAGAGATCTCACCTCAAGCCCCCATTCAAACCCCCAGCATATGTTCTCCGACACACTCTACGATTCCAAACCAAAGCATGCATTACTTTTCTCTCTTCCCTACCCTTCAAGAATTTCTGAGAGGCAAGTCATGCTATGAGTACCTTAAAGAATACTACATATGTCCATAATCGAATTCCCAAGTCACTTGAAATCCTGAGACCAAAGCCCATACTTATTTTTCAGATACTAATAATGTAGCATTTCTCAGTCACATGATCTAGATTTTTGTTTTCAACCCTTAAAAGCATTCTGCTGATGCGACATTCTGGAAATGTCTTCAGAAGTCTGCCCTATGACTACAAAAAAACCCTGAGATGCAAGACTCTTCTCAGCCAGATTATCATTAAATATTGAGGGCTTCTTTCTCAGGACCCAGAAAAGTGTTTGAATTGGCTGTACTTATCCAGAATTTTCTGCCAAATGAATCAGTTGTCTCTTCTCAAAATTCAAATGTGGCCTTAGATTCAAATATATAGACTTCTTATTGGTATCCATTACAGTACATTGTACTTATAACCAACTCTATTATCTCTGATAACAATAGGCATCTGGGAACACACAAAAGATTACAATTAACAAGTGATTTTCAAACTTCATTTTGGCTTTTATATCATTTCTCTTCATCCTCATCACAAGAGCTATCCTTATGAAGGGAAAAAATGAGTTTATTCAAATTCCCTTTATTATTTTCCTTGACCACCTTTCGGCAGAGTAGTCAGATAATATTTAAAAAATAATTGTAGGACAAAAGTAAAATAAACACTTGACAATGATATTCAAAGGCTAGGAACAACCTGCCCCACGGTGCAGTCCAGCTGGACTTGTCCACTGAACAAGTTAGACGACCTTAGACAAGCCACAGCCTTCCTGGGCTTCGGCCTCTACAGATCTCCTCTTTAATATTTCCACATTTGTTCTACTATGAGACATTTAATTTACTTGCTAGTTAAATTGTTAAATATTTCTTCTTCACATTTTCAACTTGAAATTGGCACCGGAGGCAAAGCTCCCCATTTATATACTGTGGGATCAAGTCTTCCACCAGGGCGGTGAGTGCCCTCATTTGAAAAATGTGGGCCTATATACTGGCTGGCATCCCTCCTGTCTCTAACACCACAGGTACCCAGGTGCTGGACAATCCCATTCTCACTGCCTTGATTCACTTCATTTTTTTCATCTTCTATTTCCTTCACCACTTAGAAGTGCCCTCTTCTTCCTTCAATCGTCCTACTTTTGAAAGCTAGCTTACATCCCTCCTTCTCCCTACAGGCTTCCCTGACCACAGTTGTCCAAAGAAATCCCTCTTTCAAATTCATGGCCCTCCTCCTACGTTGTATTCAGTTGGAATACAATTATATCTACCTCTAATGCCTTTCACTGTTATATAACTCAAATTATTTCTCATGATCATTGCTGTCATTTGTATGCCACTGGTCTTCCAACCACACCATAAACTTCCCAGAGATTCGAGGCCATGGAATCTATGGTTTTGTATTTCCCACAACACCTAGATCTGTGCCTTGCACATGAGAAGCAGTCATTCATTTATTATTGCCCACTCAGCATTTATTTAGTAAGCTATGTGCCAATTCATAATTTTTGAGTGAATGAGAAGCAAAAGGATTCACATTACCTAAAAACGTATTAATTCAATTCTTAATAACTCTGAATTTATCCTTCTCATTTCAGATTCACTCTTTGTTATAGGGTAATTTCTCCATGAGCAAATTTGAGATGCAAATATTCTAAACAGGTTTCAAATATGGGATGGCTGTGCATGTTCTTGTAATTATAACTGACACAAAGTATTACAGATTAATTGACTAGAAGAACAGATTTTGTAGATTTATAACCTGCAGAAATTACCAAGACTGATAGAGCAAAAATAACACTTCCTGCAACTGTTCCATTCATACGCTGAATGTTCAATGACAACATACTTGCTTTTATTTAATCAAACGTTGTCTTTATGGAAGTTAGGTGCTTATTCAATTCCTTCAGGGGAGATAAATAGAATCCCTTGTTCCACTTTGTGACCAGAATTAATGGCTATCTGCCATTTCTACCATAAATCTCAAGTTTCAAGCATCATAAGTAAGTACATGAAAATCATATTAAGCTGAAACTTACCATCAAAATTATTAACCAGATGCTATTTTAATACACATCAAAGTGAATTACATTCATCAAAAAAAGTGTGCCTAACAACAGAAGTCCCAAAATAATCCAAACGGCCATTCCCGTATTTTTCCATATAGACTACATAAAATAGGCTCAATTTCAAAATAAACGCATTTTCTGCTGCCCTTTGCTATTTCACCAACATGGAACTTGGCAAATCATTTCACTTTAAAATGTAGCTACTTGAGGGGTTCTAAGTGGTGAGTGTAATTGGAGAAGCTTAGTCAAGCGCCACCTGGTGGTCAGATAAATATTTCTTCTGCCATAATTTGATCAGTTTTGCTGGGAACCCAAACTGTGTCATTGATATTTACCAGAAACAAATCATTATAATCAAGAATACTTTATCCATCCTTAATCTTGTGGAATGCTGATCTACTGGAGGAAATATTCAGATCAGATTGATATTGGTTCGAACCTCAGCTCCAGCATTTGCTGCTGTTGTTGTTGTTAACCAATGTCTTTATCTTGGGCCAGTAACTTAAAACCTCTGGGGCTCAGTTTTCTCATCCATGTCATAAAGGTGTTTAAGGAATAAGTGAAAGATGTAAAGGGAATAAAATACTGCCTTGGATGTTATTTTCTGGTACCAACAATTGCTATTATCGTTTTCTTGCCAATGCATGCTTGAATGTATAGAATGCGTATTACAGGCCATATATTCCCTACCTATATCACCTCAGTTAGCCCCTACAAGAACCCTATCAAGTTGGCATTATTAACAATCAGTTAAAAATGAGGAAGCTAGCAATAAGAAAGTTAAATGATTGGCTCAGGATCACACAGCAGGCCGGACCTAGCTCAGAATGACAAAGACGGAGGCTGAGGAAAGGCGAGGAGGTTTAGGCAAAGCGTGGGGAACACGTGACACACCTTCCCATGGTACCCAATGCAGGAACAACCAAACACCCACACTCAAAGTGTCTCTAGGAGAAGTCTGATGCTGGGCCTGAATACCAAGTGTTCAAGTCACTAGTTAACGTCTTAAGTTCGGTCCCTGTAAAACAACAGTTGACCCTTGAATAACGTGGGGTTAGGAGCTCCGACCCCCAAGCAGTAGAAAATCTGCATGTAACATTTTACTCCTCAAAAACTTACTTAACTACGCCAGCCTCTTCACATCTGCGGACTCAACCAACCGCAGATCCAAAACAGTACTTTCTATGCTCAGTTGCGTATGCAAAAATACTCCGTAGGGCAGTGGTTGCTTGACCCACGGATGGAAACCTGCAGATAGGAAGGGCCCAGTAAGTGGACCTGCACAGTTCAAATCCACGTAGTTCCAGAGTTAAGTGTACAAACATGTAATGGGATATTGGCTTCAGCCCACGCCAAGAGGTCAGTGACACAGGCTTTCCCATCGGCACCAGGAGTGCTTATCAAGGTTCGGGGCAAGGGGATAAGGAGTGAGACATAGGAGGGCTTCAGCTCACGCCACTACTGCAGCACCGCGAGGGCAGCTCACATGGGGGTGCTGCATCTGCGTTCGAGGCCTGCTGGTTAAGCAGAAAATGGCAGGAGCAAAAATGACAAGGGTCCAATGGACCGGTCCAAGGCCGGTCCAATGAAAACTAGAGAAGGTTTGAATAACTTGATACATCATATATAGCTAATGCCGTGGTAATGGCATTATCCAAACTCTCCTGGAAATCAGTTCAGTAAATCATAATACCTCACTTAGTGCTCACCGGTGCAGCCTTCGTGGCTTAGTGCAGTGGGCAGCAACACCATTAGGGTGGGCACAGTGGGGCAAAACTCACAAGCAGGCTATGCCACTTCCCTTTGCCCATGCCTTTGTGTTCTAGTTTTCTGCCCTTAAACCAGATTTTGTCCTCTTAAGTGTTTTTTTTTTTAATCCTAACCAATGATTGTTTTCCAGGGGAATGAACAAACCTATGATTATTTATTTCAGTGGTTAAAAAGCACACTGAACATTATAGCAACTTAAAGAGCATAAATCTCAGATGGATGTGGGGTCATGCAGCAGACCTAACCACATCGACTAATAGAACAACCACAGAGAATGCCAATTAGTTAAGACATTAGTCAAAGAAACCTCTAATTAGCAATCAGTTGATAATGTCAGGAAGAGATCTGCACAGAGGTCATGTTTGATGACCTTGGATGGTTTGGTTTAGTCAGCCCTGCCATTTCTAAGCATGCATCTAATACTAAACAGTCTCAGAAATCATAGGAATGATTGGCCTTTTGGCCTAGTAATTCCTCTCTGCCCCCCAGGAATTTATCTTGACAAAATAACCCAGATGAAGGAAAAATAATATGCATGAAAACATTCTTTGAAAGCAATAGGATAATGAGTAGATAAATTATAACACATCTACTCAAAACAGCAATATGTAAAAGACATCCATGAAAACAAAGATGGGAACATGCAAAAATAGTTAAGAGGTACATTATGGCATGTTTCTACCCTTTTAAGAATGTTTCCATATTAATAATTTTTAAAAGGTGGGAGAAAAGGTAACAAATGGATAAGCACACTGTCCTGAGCCCATCAACGACAAAGGTTTTCAAATCGCAATACAGTGATTTTTACTGAAAACTCTCTCTTGAGTTTTCTATGATGCTATATAAATAATGTTCTCACAATAGACCTCTATCTCCTTCTTTTGCAAATTAGGAAATGAAGTAATAAGTATGTAGTGTTAATCATGAAGTAATAGAGAAATGCAATATCACACAGTGGTTAAGAACTTGGGAGCTAGGTTGTGATAGCCAGGGTCTGAATCCTGGCTACTTTCTCTGGGCAAGTGTTTCATTTGTTTTAGACTTAGGTTTCCTTAAGTGTAAAATGGAAATAATGTATAGCACCCATACCACAATTGTTAGGAGGAGTAAATCAAATAATGTGTATGAAATACTTCATGCAGTGCCTGGAAAATAGTAAGAGTTAGCAAAGATTAGCCACTATGACATTGATGATTTATAATTACAAAGAGATCAAAATGTATAGGAGTGGGACCAAAGAGGATGAGCAGATGCAATCACCCAAAGACTCACAGCAGGAAACATGTTTCCAAGTCTATAAATGAGGGTCTTCTCTCAAGTGATATTTAAATTGCATTTTAATTTTTATTAAATTTATTGGGATAAGATTAGTTCATAACATCACTGTATTTTTAGGACTATAAGACACACCAGACCGTAAGACACACCTGGGTTTTAGAGGAGGAAAATAGGGAAAAAATTTCGAAGCAAAAAACGTGGGGAAGTATTTAATAACCTGTGACCCTGCTCCACCGCCGCCCCCGCCCCCACAGCGAGCCAAGTAAGCTACATTCAGACTATAAGACGCACCCCATTTTCCTCCCAAATGTGGGGGGAAGGGGAAGTGCATCTTATAGTCCAAAAACATGGTATGTAAATTTCAGGTGTACAACTTGATAATTTGGCATCCGTATACTTTTATTTTGTGCACCTCCTGGCAGAACAGGTCATGGTCATGATGCCTAGATGGGTGTCCTACCACCAAAGAGCCTCTTTCAGGTGTTGGTGGTGTCTTTCTCTTTAAATATGTCTTCAATGTTGACACAGACACTAGCTTCCTAGGTTTGCCCAAGTGAGAAACTCTTGCTCGTTATATCAAAAACACATGAACAAAGGTGTCCATAGCAGCACTATTTGTGATAAAAAAAAAAAATAAAAGCAGCCTACATGTCTCAACAGGATTTGTGGTGTATTTAAACAATGAAATATTATATAGCAGTGAAAACTAGTGAAGTAGAGCTACTTCTATTGGGACGGATAAAATATCACAAGTTAAATTTGAATGGGAATAAGCCCTGGCTGGCGTAGCTCAGTGGATTGAGCGTGGGCTGCGAACCAGGCATCGCAGGTTCGATTCCCAGTCAGAGCACATGCCTAGGTTGCAGGCCATGTCCCCCAGCAACCGCACATTGATGTTTCTCTCTCTCTCTTTCTCCCTCCCTTCCCTCTCTAAAAAAATAAATAAATAAAATCTTTAAAAAAAAATTTGAATGGGAAAAAAGTGGCAGATAGATATAAACATTATAATACCTATTATATTAAGTTTTTGAACATGCAAAAATGACACCATATTGTTTATGGATATGTACAAACCATATTGTTTTAGAATACACACATATGTAGTAAAAGATGAAAAATATGCAGAAGAATAAAGAAAACTAAGTTTAACATAGTGACTGCCTCTGGGGAGAGAACAGAAGAAAGAGGAGTAGGCCAGGGGCTTCAGTTTTATCTGTCATATCTTTATCTGTTGTATTTCACACAACAAAAGCAATCTGAAGTGAATGCCAAAAAATATTTACATCTGACAAAGCAGAATGGCAGAGATCTGTCGTACAATTTGGCCTGCTAGTCTGTGCCCCAGTGACATGACGGGGGTGAGGCCTTGGGAGCGGTCTGTCCTGGGTACAGGCAAAAACAGGGTGTGTTTTCTGCAGAGAATTTTACAACAATAATGAAACAAACTGCAAGCTGTTCTTTTTAAAAATATCTCTTTCAGCTAGCAACTCTCATCTCAGCAAACAGGATCCACCCCACCACCCCACCCCGCCCGTCTCTGCATCGGTAAGTCACTTGCTGTATCCTTGAAATATTTCCTAACTTGTACAGATTCACTCCATTAATGTAAATATTCTTTGTCAATCGCAGTGCACAAGGAAATCCATAATGATCATTCTAAAACATTTTAAGATCTCAAATTATCAGAGATGGTATCTGTCATTTTTGTTAGGGTCTACTGAGAAAACATATATTTTAGAAAATTTTTCAGCAATTATGATTGAGATTAAAAGCTTCTTCAACTTACTCTTCAGTTTAACTAGAAATATTTCAATGTATTACCAGAAAGCTTTAATCATTTAGCAAATACGATGTTGCTATAATAATAACAATATAGTGATCACAGATTAGATTACAATTAAATTGCAAAGGCAATATGGTTGACAAAAGTAATGAACTTTAGGTGAAAATTGCCCTTAAATTGCTCTTAAAATACAGTAAGCATGGCTTCATAAATATAACCCTGTATTCACATGTATTCTTTTAATTAAATATTTTATTTATTTACTTTTAGACAGGGGGAGAGAAACAACGTGTGGTTGCCTCTCGAGCGCCCCCTGGGGACCTGGCCCACAGCTCAAGCAGGTGCACCAGTTGAACTTGTGACCCTTTGGTTCACAGGCTGGCGCTCAATCCAGAACCACACCAGCCAGGGCCCACATTTATTCTTATGTTCACTCAACTTTGAGGCTCAGAAACGATAGAAATGTCTGGATTTCTGGGCCTGCAAACCAATTGGCCACAAAGATAAGATGTGAGGGGTGGGTGGAGAATAGTACAGAGAGTCTCAGACTTGAGCAGACATCAGAATCACCCAGAACGCTTATTAAAGCCAGATTCCTAGGCCCCTACCACCACGAGTTCTGATGCAGTAGGCCTCAGAATTTGCATTTTAAAAGTCTCTCCAGTGATGCTAATGGTCCCTGTGTGCCATCACATTTTGAGGACTGTTTGAAGGAATTTCTTTCAACCTCTTTTACTTTGCCCTACTTGTTGCCTTTAGAATCGAATTCTGACATAATGTAGGTGCTAAAGCTGAAGCATAAAGTAAGTGCCCAGAAGGTGCCAAGCAACAACAGGCTTGTTATACATTGGGTAATAAAATTAAATAATGTAATATATAACAACATAGAACAACATATGAGGGGGGACCCCAAAAAGACCGGAATTATCTTCTAATGGGAAGACCTCCTGTAGTACAGGCTTTCCCAGATAGGTGACTGTTCTAGAAACCCATCTGTATCAGTGCACCAGCTGGCATTGTTGTGAGAGGCTGTTTAGCTTCAGTGAATTTTTTTGAAGACTCAATGCATTTGCCCATTTCATGATGAGTGTTTTACAAGGGCACCTGCCCACACGGTGCTGAGTGTTCAGCAGTTTTTGACCAACAGCAGCATGACCCCAGTGCCCTAACCCTTCCTATTCACCCAGTCTCACCCTGAGAGACCTTTTTTTTCCAAGATGAAAAAAATGTCCTCAAAGGGAAACATTTTGCCAATGTGGGAGAGGTGAAACAAAAAAAAAAATGGCAGAAACACTAAAGGGCTTCAAAATTGATGAGTTCAAAACTGTCGTGAGCCGTGGAAAAGATGTCTCAATAGATGCAGTGCATCAAGTGGAGAGCACTCTGAAAGTGACTTGAGTTTAAACATGTAAGAATAACTACACAATTTTTATGAATAAATTCCTGGTTTTTGGGGTCCTCCCCCTCCAATTATCCTAAATATTTATACAGAAGTCCCTGTCTTTCCATGAACTCAGTGTGCTTCCTGTGTCTTCTCTCTGATGGATCTATGGGAACTATAAAAATCTACTTCATAAAGAAGGAATTTACAAAGACAGTGGCTTTCCAATTCAATTCAACAGCCTGTGACTGCTTATAAGGCCAAACAGTGTACTTGTTACTAGCTAGCGCCCTTGAGTGGCTTGAGAGAGAAACGCAATGGAGCACAAATAATTAAGGTTTACATTCCTGAAGATAGCTGCAAAAAGGCACTTGATTATCAATGCACGGAAATAATTGGATCGTGTCATCAAGAAGAAAGAGGAGACTGACTTCCTGGAATCAGGGACATTCTGATTTGGAAACACAAAAACCATGTTTGTCCATTACCTACTGAAAAAATAGCTATTGCTGTATAATTTTACTGACAAATCAGTAGTTTTTCTCCAAAAAGAAGCACCATAATTACAGCATTAGAAATACACATGTATTCCGTTAATTATTATGCTCCAGCTTGTGGGTGAGAAAGAAAATGTTATTTGGCATCAAGAAGCCACTTTCCAAAATGCTATTTAAAATGTTAGAGTTCAGGAAACTAATTTAGATAAAATTTAAAAGGAACAGTTGAAGAAAACAGTAAGTTGCCTTAAAGGGAGGTTTCCATAACTGTGGCATTTAACCTTTGACCTACTCTAAATGTTGGGCACCCTCCCTAAATATAGGGTACCCTCCCTAAGTGCAAGGCCAGCATTTCCCAAAATGTTTTCTGAAAATCCCATTTGAAGATCTTGAATCTTGAAAACTAAAGAGATTTCTCTGTATATTTCATGAAATATGCAAATTAGTAGATACTAAGAAATATAAATTCTGTTATATTGAATAGAAATTATAATTCACATTTTATGCTTCATGTTTGCATTTTTATAAATTTAAGCAACTTTACAAGGTAAACCTAAATTTTAAACATTACATTCTAGTTACTATCAGTTCATATATTTTTCTAACAATATATGTGTACTATATATGTGAAGGATTGTTTAAAAAAAAATATATATATATATATATATATATACTCTGCCTAAAGAAAAAAGCAAATTTCTTTACAGGAAGGTTTCCCTGTCTATGAAATTTACCATGAACTACTCTTTGAATAGGATATCATCCCTGTAAGGAAAAGAGGAGGTCTCTTCTGGAGTTTCTCATAGTATTCTGAAAATGCCGTGGCCAAATAAGTTTTAGAAACACTGACTCTCACCTATAGAGTCACAGGTAACTCTGATATATCATAGAAAGTGCCAAGGACCAAAACAAAAACAAAAAACAGGACTTTTATAGAGTTGACTCCTTCGACTGCCTCCCCTCCACCACCCAGTCCGCCACTAACTCTCAGGGTTTAACTGTGAGAGAGTATCTCCAGTCAATTCGTGAGATGGTGCCTGCAAAAATAACCAAAGGATTCACCGAAGAACGAAGGATGTGTTCTCTGACTTCATTAAATTAAATTAGAGCTCAGTAACAGAAAGATACCTGGTGTTCAGAAATTAGGTTATAAACTTCTGAATAACCAATGAGTTAAACAAGAAATCATGAGTGAAATTAGAAAATAATTTGACCAGAAGAACAACAGAAACATAATACATCCACACTTGCTGAATGCAGCTAACTCAGTACTTACGGAGAAATGCACAGCCCTAAATACATTTATGAGAAGAGAATAAAGTTGAAAATCTGTGATATAACTTTCAAATCAGAGATAAATAATAGCAAATTAAACCAAAACAAAATAGAAAAAAAGAAATAATAAAATAAAGAGCAAAACAGTGAAAGAGAAAACATACGTATAATAGCATCAACCAACCAAGACAAAAGTTGGTTCTTTGAAAAGACTGATCAGATTGATACACTGCCATTAAAACTGATCAAGTAAAGCGTGAGTCAGAGTGAGACATTCTTCTGCTTTAAACCCTTTAAAAGCTTCCATCTTCCTCATAGTTAAAGCCTTACAGTGACCTCAAGTTCCCACGTGATGTGCTGCTGGTATCTGATCTCACTGCCTGCAATTATCTCCCTCCTGGAGAGGAGTAAATTCCTCTCGTTCAGATAAAGATCACACGTGCTTCTCCTCCCGCGCCCTCTGTCCCCGCCCACCCCCACCCCCGCAGCTACGCTCTGCACCAGATAAAATGTTCTTCCCTCACTGTCCTCAAGGCTTGCTCCCTCACTGTCTTCAGCTCTGTGTGCAAAAGTTACCTTATCCACGAGGCCTCTCCTGAATGCCCAGCATAAAATATAACTTCATCACCACCCCAAGATAATGTTTTCCTTATCCTGATCTTTTTTACCAAATCACTCATTATCACCTGACCTTTGATATAAGTATATGCAGATGATTTGCCATCTGGAAAAGCTCCATAAGGGAAACAACTTTAACTGTTTTGTTCACTGTGGTATTTTCGGCACCCAGAATTAAGCAGTATAAGTACTCAATGAAGAGTTGTTATATAAACACAACATATTTTTTTGCATTATCTTTGTATACCTTAGTTGTGACTTGACATTCTGTTAGACACATTTTTATTATAAACCTTTGCTCCGAATAAATTATGGTCTCTATAGTGTTCGATGACGTTTTCACTTTTCCCATTATGCCTCCAAGCTTCAGACAGCCTTGGAGCATGCTGGCGTGGGCATTTCTCACAGCACCGACCTCCTCTTGTCCGACTCCTCTGACGTGTCTGTAGTCACCACTTAATTTTCCCTTTTGAAGTTAACACTAGCCCTGTTGAGATATTCAGATTCTCTGGGGCTTTCTGAAGCTGTACATGTGTTCTCAATCTTTCTGCCAGCTCTCTTTGCCCTTGGGTGTTGTAATACTTCTGGTTTGGATACGCTTTATTTAAGATTCCTTCACTGTATCTGCGACATTTTGGGGGGGGTGGGGGGTACGTGTAGCGAAGCCGGTAGTGGAAAAACACAAAGGCGAAGTTCCATTTTTTTCAATGTGCGACATAGCAGAGATATTAAGACTCTAGAGGTGAAAAAGACCCAGGCTGTGATCCCTTTCTCACTGTTTTCCAGTTATGACTTCATCTTGTTGAAACAATGTCCATCTCTTTCTCCCTTCCTATGGCTGCGTAGTGTTTAATTGTTTGTATGTACCACATCTGCTTTATTCAGTCATCCATCGAAGGGCACTTAGGATGTTTCCGTATCTCGGCCACCATGAATAACGCTGCCATGAACGTAGGGGTGCATACGTCTTTATACGTGTTTTACAATTATCTTTCTCTTTACTTTCATCTTTATATGTTTTGAAATTCATGGTAATTCTATTCTTAGTTTTTTAAAGATTTTCTTTTAAAATCTTTAAGATTTTATTTATTTATTTTTAGAGAGGGGAAGAGAGGGAGGGAAACATCAGTGTGTGGTTGCCTCTCATGTGCCCCCTACTGGGAACCTGGCCCTCAACCCAGGCATGTGCCCCGACTGGGAATCCAACCTGTGACCCTTCGGTTCGCAGGCCAGCACTCAATCCACTGAGCCACACCAGCCAGGACTCTATTCTGAATTTTTTCAGGAACGTCATTACGGTCTTCCCAAGTATCTGTACCAGTTTACATTCCCACCAGTAGTCTATGGCGGTTCCTTTTTGTCCACATCTTCTCCAACGCTTATTATTTCTTGTCTTACTGGTAATAGTCATTCTAACAAATGCAAGGTGGTGTCTCACTGTGGTTTGTATTTGCATTTCCCTTATAGCTAGTGAAGTTGATACTTCATATATCTATTGGCAGAGTAGACCATTTTTAAACCCCCCCCCCCAAAGAACAACTAGGGAAGCTAGATGAAATATTTTTTCAGATACACTGAAAGGCATTGGAGGCCTCTCTGCACAGTGAGGATTATAAAATCAAAACCCAAGAGACAGTAGTACAGCATTTGGGGATGCTTTTCCAAATTTTGCTTCCAAAAGCAGCATCTGAGAGTGTGAGTAGAGAATAAAGACTCTGTGGGGACTGACTCAGAACCCCAGAATTGGAATAATTATTTTAAGATGAATACATTTGAGATTCAGCAGATACAGAAAGAAGCCTTCTCAGAGCTCCTCTTATCTGTCTGAAAACATAAACTTCTGAGAAATGAGGCTTTTATAAATTCCCTTTTCAGGATAGGTCTATTCCCGGGATACAGACAAAGAGTAAAGGTATCATAAATTCTCTCTCCAGGAGAGTTTGGTGGCTACAAGAAGACAGAAAGACCATGTGCACCTGCATAAACAAACACCACGAACTTTTATCTTCATCTATGTGTTCTTTCTAAAGGAGCCTCCCCCCCCCATTATGTTAGGTGTATAAACCCCAAATTCTAACCACCCTTTGAGTCACTTATCACTGAGCACTCCTGTGTGTATTCACATTGCACATGTAAGTACACCGTTTCTCCTGCTAACCTGTCTTTCATCATTTTAACTTACAGGTCCCCAGGAACATAACCTAATAAAAGTAGGGGAAAAGAGTTTTACCTCCCCGACTTCAATAAACTAATAGGGCAAGGAGAACAAAAAAGGGACTCAAGGTTTATAAAGAAGAGAGATCCTGGTAAGTACAATAGATTTTTATGAGTGACACCCAGGAACTACCCTCTAGGGTAAGAATGAATCATAAATAGACCAGTCCCTACAGGAATTTAAAACCAGATTTGAATCATTCAGTCCTGATGACAGTGCGGTGAACTGGGATTGGTCACGAGTGCCATTACTAGCTGAATGCTGGAAACAAAAGTAAATTCTCTCTAGAGTAAGATATCATTACATAAAACAGGAAATTATCCTTGGTGAGTTTTCATATATAATTTTTCATGTTCATGGTCTTAAAAGCACACAAAAATACAACATAATTGAAACTCAGGAAGGCAGGAGCAGGTAAAAGAAACAGACTGGGGTGGGGAAGGTGCAGAGAACAGGGAGCGACTCCTAATGGGTACCGGACCTTGAGGGAGATGCTGAGTGTGTCCTAAAATCAGACTGTGGTGATGGCTATACAACGCTGTAAACATACTTAAAACCATTAAATCGTACACTTTAAATAGGTGAACTTTGTGGTATATAAATTATACCTTTTATTATTTTTTATAAGATTCTATTTACTTTTAGACAGAAGCTAAGGGAGGGAGAAAGAGAGGTTGAGAACATCAAGGTGCGATTGCCTCTCGTGAGCCCCACACCAGGGGACCTGGCCTGCAACCCAGGCCTGTGCCCTGACCGGGAAAGAACCAACGACCCTTTGGTTCGCAGGCCGGGGCTCAGTCCACTGAGCCACACCCGCCAGGGCTATAAATTACATCTTAATAAAGCTCTTTTAAAAAATAATTAACTAGGATAATTATAATTTAATTAACTAGAAAAATGAGAAGCTCAGCTTTGGACATTTCAAGTTGAAGGTGTCTGTTTTGTAATCAAGTAGAGAGTTGAACAGATGAGTCTGGAGTTTGGGAGTTTGGGAGAGAGGTCCGGGCAACAGATATAAATTGGGGGTTATAATATACAGGTGAGATTAAAACTATGGGACAGGTGGAGAGCATCAAGGCAGGACATGCAGCTAAAAAAAGAAAAGATCAAGAATTTAGTGGAAACATGCAATAAAGATTAAATTAAAAAAGAATTTAGCACTGAGTGGATTCGAGATAAAAACGGGGGCAGGGAGAAAAGGAACAGACAATGCTAAAAGACAATGGAAAAGGAATAAAGGAGAAAAAGAAGAAGCAGTTAGTGGCTGTTCCGTGTTCTGGTAGTCACGTAAGGAAAGTTTATCCAGGAGGAGCGAATAATCCATTCACAGGTCAAATAGGATGAGGGCTTGAGCCATGCAGAGACCACTAACGGCATACAAAAACTGTCTGGGAGGGCTGAGAAAGAAGAACTGCTCAGACTGAGTGTAAGGGAAACAATGGATGAAGGTAATTAGGAAAAAGTAAGCGTAAACAATACTTTCAAAGGTATTGTGGCAAAGGGAAGAAAGAAATGGGCTATAGCTAGTGGGAAGAGTCAGCTCAAGAAATGAACTTACCTTCTTTTCATGGCTGGTGAAATTGTAATTTCATTTAAAAACAAAACATTTAATTTGCTGCTTTTTCTTCTATTATCGGCATGTACTCTTAAACTTAGAAATTCCAAAAGTGAATGTGTGCCCCGTCCTTGATGCCCCAGTGAGGAAAGAAATGGGACCTCCAGGGAATCAGCCCAGGAGAAAGTTTCCCACAGAGGCGTACCCAGCACCCCTCCCCCAATTCCTACAGTACAGGCTGGCCCCTTCTGACCCAAATTTGAAGACCTGTCTTCATGGCGTTAAAACCACCTGTAACTTGGAGGGCAAGGACTCCTGTTCCAATTACAGGGAAGAATGAATAATGTTGGTATCCACTAAATAAAGCTTAAATAGTTTAATGTTACCAGTTGGAGCTTGGGCGATGAACTGCATACCATTATATTTCCTCCCCTCCACTCAAAAAATATATTAATACTCCTACTTTTGTTGACTTGTATGGTGGGAATAAAAATGTCCCATGCCAAACCATGGGCTGATTCACATGGTAATTCACGCCAGTGCTGACTAAATGCCTGATGCAGCTCTAAATGCTTCACACCTATTAACACATTTCACGTTCTTAACAACCCTATAAGTACATATTGTTCTTGTCTTCATTTTACATGTGATGGAACTGACACCAAGAGCAGTGAAATAATTACACGAGGTCAAATTAGAATTTGCTGGCAATAGGTGGTCTGGATTCACACTTAGGCTCCAGAATCCATGCCCCCAATCACTATACATGCAGTTTCTCATGGGCTCGCAAGACCCTTCACCAAAAATGTAAAATGCCAGAGTGAATTTTTGTTCCAATGGGCATTGAAAGATTGTGGATTTTTTTTTCATTTTCACAATTTTTCCCATTGATCAGTATCTGTATTTTTGTATAATCTTATGCCAGGTCAGAAAGGTAGAACGCTAGAAAAGAGGTAGGGGATATAAAAGAAGGCTAGAATTGAAAAGGGAGCCTGTCTGTGGCATAGTCTAGTTCTATCCAAATAAACAAAGAACTACAGAATATGAATGTGTAGGGACTTTATTGCATTAAGAGACATTTTTAACTTTCTGAACCTAAACATATCAAAGAACAATGTTTCCATGGGAAAATACATTTGGATCAGCAAATTCAGCCTAAATTTTTACAGTCAAGCTTACTGGTAACTCAGACACCCCTGTAGGACATAAATAGGTATTAAAACATAATTTTGCCCCTTTGTGTAAATGTTTACAGTAAATCTTATTTGCTCATGAATAATTTACATCTCGTAGATTCGTTTTGTACATTTGGTGCACTCTTTGACCCAAAGAATCATGCAGAAAGAAGTATACACAGACTATCCCAGAACTTACAGGGACTTGAAAATAGTCTGTTAATGAAAAAGACTTGGATTGGTCAGGTAGCAATAGTTGGGTTTGATGTACAGAAGACTTTTCATTAGTGAAATGATTTTTAGATAAATCTGCAGGAAAATATAGCACACGATTAAGAGAATCAAAGGCACGGAAAGACAATATCAATCAAGGTATTTTGTGCCTTTTTTGCAACTTGGATCTGTACGGAAACTAGGTAGTTTTGTTGAGATAAGCAAGCACGTTGGATTAGGAAGAGGATCCCGCCAGCGTCCTTTCTAAAACACAGTTCTGATCATGTTACTCTTCTGAGTAAAGCCTTGGCTGATCTCTCCTTTCTGCAGAGTCAAACCCAATTCCTGGGAGCCGAGGCCGTATTGCAGCCGGCACAGCCTGCCCCACTCACTAGTGGCGAGACCCTAAGCTTATCACTTAACCTTGCTTAGCCTGAGCTTCCTCAGCCCTGAAATGGATTCCAAATAGTGCCTGCCTCCTTCGGAAGGTATGTCAGTCAGGATCCATTCAGGAAAGCAGACACCTCTCTAGTATTTCAAAGGGTATTATTTAATACGGCACATGGGGCAAACAGGCGAGAGAAAGGCTGAGAAGTCAAACGGGACAGAAAGGCAACCCAGACGATTGTAACAATAGTAAGTTGCTCCCACTTCCAGGGCTGGAGAAATGTAATTCTGGAATATAGGATCCAGGCCCAGCTGGCAAGACCCTGGTGAGCCTCCCTGGCAGGAGTGGGACCGGCCAGCACAACAGGGGAGCAGGGGCCAGAGAGGAGACACAGCTGCTACAAAGCTGAGAGAAGGCAAGGGAGGAAGAAACACCCTGACTTCTCCCCTCCCCCTCTCTTCATTCTTGCACCAGTGTCTTTTTTTTAATCAATGTCGCTGGCAACCAGTTGGAAATGAAACCTGGGAACTGTGGTCTCTTATGATCCTGAGCAGAGCCAGGGGAGGGGAGGGAATAGATTCAAAAGCAAAAAGAAAATGACCAACAGTGCCTCAGAAGAACAAATGCAATCACCCTTAAAGTTGCAAAGTGCAATTTGTCCCAGTGCCTGTACATAGTAAACACTCAGTAAACTGTAGTTACTGTAAACATTTTTAGCATGGATTTTCCAGCTGTGTTTTCCACTCCTCATCCTAAACCTCTTTTTTCAGCCAAACAGAACTAGAAGTCTTCTCCAGTCACATCTGGCCTCCATGCCTTTGCAAATACTATTCACTGTGCCTAGAAGGCCCTTCCTCCTCTTCTCCACCAACTGACTCCCAGAGTATGTACGTAAGGGAGCTCTGAGGGACCCTCAGCCTGCTCGTAGGCAAAGGTCACAGCCTGGTATACGCATCGAGACATCAACAACTTGCCCTCCCTGGAAACAGGACAAGTGTTTAAGCACACCCCCGCCAAAGCCAAGGCCGCACCTCCTAATTCCCTCGTCCCAACAAAAAGGACCTCTAGACACACTAATGGGCAGTGGGGACAAGCCCCTGTCTCAGTATAGATACACCACTAGAAAGTGTGAAGGATTCTCATTCCTCATCTGGACACTGCCTCTGAAAACTACAAGACAAAGATTCTGGTCCTTCTCCACTGTTGCAGGACTCCAGAGCCTGAGAAGTCACATTCTCTGTCTTCAATCAATTATTTATTGGAAACTCTCATAATTACATTACTTTCGTTCCTTTTTCTTTCTTCCTTCTTTTCAACACATACACACTGAATGCCTACTCCATACCACGCACTGTGCTAGGCAAAAAGATCCAATGATGAACAAGACAGATCCTTGTGAATTTCCTTCCTAGTAAGAGGATATATAGTTAAACTAGTCATTCTTTTTAACTATGATACATGCTAGGATGGAAAAGAACTTAACACAAGACCTAACCTAGTCTCTATTGCACAGGTAGCAAACACAAGGCCCGCAGGCCAAATCCGGCCCTCCACCTTGTCTTATCCGGCCTGGCGCCTTGTTTCTACCTGGTGGCAGCACCGAGCTCTCGCTTAACCGTCAAAAATTTACATAGTCCTAAAATTACATTCGGCCCTTTGAAGGCAACCATGAGGCTGATGTGGCGCTTGGTGAAAATGAGGTTGATGCCGCTGCTCTATTGGATCAGGGAAAGGTTTGTTGCAGATAGGGCATTCAGGCTGAGCCTTATAGGAAAACAGAAGTGAGTGGCTCAGGCAGCTACCACGTGAATGCCTTTGGATTTCCTCTTCTCTTCTTTGGCTTTTTTTAGAGCTGCTAACTGCCAGGATTTCTGCTTCCCAATCTGCTTCCCAGCAAGCCAGGTAGGATGCCTCGGTCTGGCCTCTGCTCCCAGGGGCCACCATCAAGAGAACGTGAAGACTCTGCTCATGACTTACTTGCTTCCCAAATGTTATCATCCTCTGCCAGGTTGAGTTTAACTGAAGTTTAAATTGTATTCAAAAAGATTACACAATGATTTGTCATTGGATAAAAAAATAATTGCAAATACATAAAGGCAAAGAAACAGAGAAATAGGAAGTAAATTTGATATAAGGAAAACAAATACTTTAGCTGGACAAATTATTGCAATTTCTACTTTGTTGCAAAAAAACAAAGTGCTCTAATGGACCTATAAAAGGAAGATACTCTTATGTCATTAAGATGATGTTACATTATTTTTGCTTACATACTTGCTAAAGGAGTGCCTATCACTTGCCACACATTGTGGTTACAGGCAAGGCAAGAGAATTCAAGTCCCCCAGAATAAACAAAAGAGATTTCACTTCAACAAGAGACTGGACTGATCGATTCATGCCTTCCACAGGACTATTATTAAGGCATTGTGCCATGGTCTTAATGATACACAAAACAATAGTGCATCGTGGCATTTTCATATTGCTAAAATACAGGAGTCTTAATGCCAGGCCTTACTGCTGACAACGAAAAGAATTTTAAAATTTTCTTGGCCTTCTTTAGTGTTCAACCTTGGTGCCCTAGATCATGGGCTTTCTACATGCTTTACTAAACAAACCCATAATGTAGAGGAAGTGGAAAGGATTGTACTCTCAAAGGATTGTACAAAGGAGAAAGGTATGGCTATACGAAGAACAGGTAGCAAAAATGTGTAGAAGGACCATTCTACTCCGAGTAAACATCCCAGAGAAATAGATGTATTAGCTCATTAAAGAAACTGAGGGCAGAGTACAAGGAACTTTTCCCACTTCCTGAAACAGAATTCTGAAAGGAAACCCCCTTATGGCTGCAGTATGGTTGAAGCCAAAGGAAGTCCTGAGTTCAGAGTCCCCTTCTGCTGCCATGGGATATGGAAACTACCTTAAGAATTCAAAAACTTTCATTTGCCCGTGAAAAGCAAAAGGTGCTGGCTGGCAAGCATACGGTAGTTGTTTTAACAGGGCCAAGTGACCCTGTAGCTTGGAGAGGAAGAGTGGGTATTCCAGAATGGGGACCAATTAGGAGTGACAGCCAGACTCCGAGGGGACATTCAGAACTCGACACACCAGGAAGATCATAGGGCACTGTGTAAGCAGGAAGGAAAGACCAAGAGTTCACCAGCTGTCGAGTTTGGCCAGGATGCCAGTTAGGATGAGCAGTGGCCAGAAAAACAAGGGATATTTTCTCTACGTATACCACCAAGGTATATCTTGAGCAGTGGCCAAGATATATTGGCTATCATCACACCATATATCCATTGTTTACTCAGATTTTTTTTTTACTGTTGAGTTGTTTGAGCTTCTTATATAATTGGGATATTAACCCTTCATTTGATATCTGATTTAAAAATATTTTCTCTTATCAGTAGGTTGTCTTTTCATTTTCTTGATGGTTTTCTGTGCTATACAGAAGCTTTTTAGTTTGATATAGTCCCATTTATTTATTTTTCTTTTGTTGCCTTTGCTTTTGGATCAGATCCAAAAATTTAATGCCAAAACCAATGTCAAGGAGCTTACTGCCTATGTTTTCTTCTAGGAGTTTTATTGTTTCAGGTTTTACATTCAAGTCATTAATCCATTGTAAGTTGATTTTTGGATATTATGTAAGATAGTGGTCAGGTTTCATTCTTTTGCATGTGGCTATCCAGTTTTCCCAATACTATGTTTATTAAAGAGACTGCCCTTTATCCATTGTATATTCTTGACTCCTTTGCCATAAATTATATTGCCCTTGTATGTGTGGGTTTATTTCTGGGCTGTCTGTTCCATTGGCCTATGTGTCTGCTTTTTATGTCAGTACCATACTGTTTCTATTACTATAGCTTTGTAATATAGTTTGAATCAGAGAGCACGGTATCTCCAACTTTGTTCTTCTTTCTCACGATTGCCTTGGCTATTTGGGGTCTTTTGTGGTTCCACACAAGTTTTAGAGTTATTTGTGTGAAATGTGTTGGACAAATACTATGCCCATTTTAGAGACGACGAACTAAGACTCAGAGTTTAAATAATTTGGTTGCAGTTCATATAAGCTAAATTGTAAGGTGATATTCAAATGTAGTCCTAAATTTAAATGCAGTGGTCTTTCTGCTAGGCCCTTTTGATCGGGAATATCCCCAATATGATAGAATCAAAACCTATGATTCTATAATCAAAATCCCAAGAAAGTAAGATTAAATTATTTGTGTGTGTGTGTGTGTGAGTGTACAGAGATTAAGTCCTTGATTTTTGTTTTCTGATTCTTACCTGTTTGATTCCTAAAACAAAGCCCATACCAGTGAAATGAGAGTAAGTCAACCTTCTGAAAGAGGAAAAGAGGCTGTGTAATTACATAGAAAGAAGAAAGTGATGACAAGTTCAGGGCACTGTGAAAAGAGGTGTTGAATGCTTCCCAATAAGAATTTTGATGAAACGAGGCATTATTTTGATTCCAGTAAATTAGTCTCCTTTTTCTCCCTGTGAAAGATATCTTAAGTACTTTGATCAAAAGATTTTTTTGTTTAATTTTTTTAATCCAGTGGTTCATCACAGGCATTTTAATCATCTCAAAAGAAAATCCTGCTGTGAATTGAACTGTGCAGCACAATCAGCTACTATACATACGTTTTTCCCCTTCAGTCAGCATCCTCATGAGATACACAAATGTAGGGAAATGAAATGAAGGTAGCAAGGTTTTGTTACTCCCGTGGTCTAATCTGTTGCCCATTCTTAAAAGAATCAGGATATAAGATTTCTGAGATCTGAGGCGTAAGGGATTCGAATCTCAGAGAAATGAGGTGGGGGAGGAGTGGCATAGGACTTAGTATATTCCAGTTTCCACTACCAGACAGAAAATAAATAGTTACTTCTCGATTTTGTCAATTCAAAACATTGAAGTCTCTGAAAAGAAAGAAACCAGTAGTGTTCTACAGAAGCTGAAACAAGAAAAGATGTTAATTCTATAAAATCTAGCACTGATATTTCTAATTATTGAAAAGATACATTATTTCAGAATTCTTATCCAACTCTGATAACATTCTTCTCTCTCTCTCCCTCTGACCGCTGTTCCTCTGGTTCTTCACTCCTGTATTCTGACCTCATTACTTCCTACCTCCCACGGAGAGCTCTGATCCCACAATCCCACTCTCTCGACCTAATTTATCAGCTCTCTCCTTCCATATTCAGCCTCGACAGGTCCAATGGTTCTTCAATTCTGCTATGCTCTTAATAGAATTCTTGGACCCTTTTTTGTTCACCCAGATTAATTCAATATGCATTGTGCATGCTCCCGCATGAGACACCCAGGTGGATTGCTGCCGGGATAAAGGCATGGTCACCCACTGCTGCCACATAAATGCCACTCTGCAATACCTTTCCCCTAGCCCTCGGTCCTCTCACTCTCCCACTCACACCATGTCTGTCAAAATTACCTTCCCCGGCCTGCTCAATCCTCCCACACCTTCTCTGAACAGATGACATTTCTCCCATTTAGAAAAAGCAGAAGCCATCTCTCAGCTTTAACGCCTCCCACCCCCCAGGTTTACATACACACTCCCCCAGATTGACCCTACCCCCTCATTGAGGCCAACTCCCTTGTAAATGCTCTGGTGATTCTCACCTTCTGTTTCCTGAACAACATGGCTCCAGCAGTTGGCTGCCATTGTCTTATCCCTCCCACTCCTTCAGCCTGTCTCTCTGTTAATTTTTTCTCCTTTACTTAGAAACACATCCACTGCTCTCCCATCTGACAAAAAAATCATACACTGAAGCAAAACAAAAAAACAAAACCCAC
Organism: Tonatia bakeri; assembly: GCA_004024845.1. Taxonomy (NCBI): domain Eukaryota; kingdom Metazoa; phylum Chordata; class Mammalia; order Chiroptera; family Phyllostomidae; genus Tonatia; species Tonatia bakeri. Next base: position 437,267 of record PVIA01000075.1, read on the forward strand.
AATAAAACACTCCTGCGACCCAGGAAATCTATTTTAGCTTTTGTCCTGTCCATCTCATTTTTCTCTTCATAATAAAAAATGTTTATTTTTAAAATAATGACTACTTATGTCATCATACTAGAAATTCATTCTCATTTTTATATAAAAAATACAGGTAAGTAGAAAAATCACTCACATTAAATGCACTATTAGTACTTTTCTGCATTTATGTACAGTCTTTGTGCTGTTATATTAAAAGTAATTGCAATTATAAAATATAAGCAAACACATATTTTTTTAATGAAAAAAGTAGTAGGAACTTCTGGACAAGATGAGTCAGTGAATTCACCCTTCAGTATACTCTCCTCTAAATACGAAATCACTAAAAATAAAATACAAAAAAGAGAAAATTAAAAAGGTCTAGTCAACAAATCTTACATCTGATAAGGAATTAATATTCAGAATATATAAATGACTCAGTCTCAACAACAAAGAAAAACTAGATTTAAAAATTGTCAAAGGACTGGAGTAGACATTCTTCAGAGAAGACATACATATGGCCAGTAAGCACATGAAAAGGTACTCAATGTCATTATTATTAGAGAAATTCAAGTCAACACCACAATGACATACCACCTCACACTTATTAGGATACCTACTATCAAAGGAACAGGAAATAACAAATATTTGTGAAGATGTAGAGAAATTGGGACAATCATTCACTATTGGTGCAAATGTAAAAGGTATAGCTGTTATAGTCAGATAGTTCCTCAAAGAATTAATAATAGAATTATCGTGTGATCCAGCAATCCCACGTTTGGGTATATAACCAAAAGATTTGAAAACAGGGACTTGAACAGATATCCTATGTTCATAACATCACTATGTACGATAGCCAAAAAAATGGAAGAAACCTAAGTGTCCATCAATGGGTGAATGGATAAGCAAAATGTTCTATGTCTATACGATGGAATATTATTCAGCCTTAAAAAGGAAGGAAATTCTGACATGTTCAAATATAGATATAACTTGAAGACACCATGCTAAGTGAAATAAGCTAGTCACAAAAGTACAAATACTGAATTACTCCAACTCTGTGAAGTATCTGGAAGTATCAAATACAGAGACAGGCAGTACAATGGCAGTTCCTAGGGGCTGAGTGAGGGAGGAATAGACGTCATTGTTGAATAGGTACAGTGTTTCGGTTTTGCAAGATGAAAACAGTTCTAGAGATGGATGCTGGTAATGGTTGCACAATATGAATGTACTTAAGGCCACTGAACTGTATGCTTAAAAATGGCTAAGATAATGCCCTGGCTGGCGTAGCTCAGTGGATTGAGCTCGGGCTGCGAACCAGGCAGCGCAGGTTCGATTCCCAGTCAGGGCACATGCCTAGGTTGCAGGCCACGGGCCCCAGCAACTGCACACTGATGTTTCTCTCTCTCTCTCTCCCTCCCTTCCCTCTCTAAAAATAAAATAAGTTTAAAAAAAAAGATTCTTTATTAAAAAAAAATGGCTAAGATAGTGAAATGTATATTACCTGTATCTTCCCATGATTTTTTTAAATTTTAAATGTAAAAAGATTTAGCTAGGCTTTAAATATGATACAAACCTCTGTGACCAGAAGTAAAATAGAAAAACAAAGCAATAACCAGAACTGAAACTGACCTTTTGTTCATGTGATTCAGGTGAAAGAAGGAGAGGTAATCCTGGGAAAAAAGCAAAATAAAATAACAAAACACTAAACTAATGTCAAAAAAAAATCTGTCTTGCCACATCAGGGATATTATCTTTATTTTACCCATGAGAACACAGATTGAAAGTTCTCAGGTAACATGTAAAATTATTCAGTAAAAACCAGTATTCAAGTCAAGACATGGCTAACTCTATGGCCTTTTATGGTAACCCTATACACAAATATCTCCAGGGCAGAGAAGACTACCATTAGCTCGGTAATTGCCCCTAAATTGATAATTATCTTATCCAAAAGTTGAAAGACCCTGGGAAAGAGTCTGCATTTATTCAACAACTGTTTATGGAGCACTTGCAGTATGCCAGGCACCCTTCCAGGTTCCAGGAATACAGCTGTGAGCTGGAGTAAGGATGGAAGGGAAGAGAAAGGGAAGGAGCCGAGAAGGGGATGAGGAAGACTGATGGCCGTGGTGTGGCCCAAGCAGAGAGACATCGGTGACTTCTGAAGCACTCTAAGAAAGCCCCCTGCCAGACTGTTTGACTTGGGCATGGCCCCTAGACCAGAAACTGTCCTGCCCTCTCACTGCACTCTCTCCAGGTGCACTCTCCGTCCCTTGGGACAACAAGTACAGTTCCATTCTAGCCTTTTACTGGTTGTAATTGAAGCATGGAATCATCTTCTTCTCGCATGGGTTATCACTTTAATAGGGCCCTATAAAAATAGTAAAACCACTTAAAAATACCCAAAGGAATGAAGTTATTAAAATAAAATGCAGGGCAATGGAACAATATTTGGGGACAGAAAGTTTGACCTCTCAGATCACTTCAGGTGGAGAGTATCCCAAACTTAACATGAGTGAATGTTCCTGCTGAGAACAAGACCTCACTCTGCCCTTTGACCAAAGGGATAAAATTTTTAAAGAAAGTTATTTTTTTCTGTGTACAGAAGAATTCAGTTCAGATCAGTTCAAGTAAACAAACATTAATTGAGCCCTACTCTGTATCAGATATTGTTAGGCACAGGAAATATAGAAATAAGTAAAGTACCCGACTTCAAAAAGCTCCAAGTCTATAGAGACGGACCAATAAACAGAAAATTACAGGGGAGCCCATTGTGCATCCACCAGAATGGTTAAAATTAAAAGGCCTCGTAACACAAAACATTGGTAAACATGTGAAACAACACATTTCTGGTAGGAGTGTAAAGGTGAAACCACTTTGGGGAAAATCTGGCAGTTTCTTATAAAAATAAATGTAAATATTCCATGACCTGGAAATTCCAATCCTAGCATTTATCCAAAAGAATTGAAGACATATATCCACAAGAAGACTTGTACAGGAATATTCATAATAGCCCTGACCAGAGTGGCTCAGTTGGTTGAGCGTCATCCTGCAAAGCGAAAGGTCACCAATTCCATTCCCGGTCAGGTCAAATGCCCTGGTTGGGGTGTGTGCAAGAGGCAACCAACTGATGTTTCTCTCACACATCCATGTTTCTTTCCCTTTCTTTCTTCCTCCCTGCCTTCTAAATAAATAAACAAACAAACGAACAAATAAATAAAATATTTTTATCTTTTTTTTAAATAAGGAATATTCTTAACAGCCAGAAACTAGAAACAACACAAATGTGCATTAATTGGACAAGAAATTTTTAAAAACTCTGTTCTATCCATACAATGGAATATTACTCAGTAATATTTTAAAAAATGAATGAGCTTCTGGTACATACAATAAAACACATAGATCTCAAAAACACTAAGCTGAATGAAAGAAGTCTTACATAAAAGAGCACATACCATACAGTTCCATTTATAAAGTCCTATAACAAGCAAAACTTCCTGGGAAAAATCAGTTCTGAAGGGAGAGGGGACAGGGACTTCTGGAGAAGGGGCATGAGTGAACTTTCCAGGGTGATGGTAACGTTCTGTGGGGATCTAGGGGCTTAGGTTGCTCACATATGTGTGAGCATGTAGATCTCATGACACACTTCAAATGTGTGTATTTCATTGCATGTAAATTTCACCTGACATTTAAAAAACGAACAAATATAAACTTCAAACAAATATAAAACTCTACATGCTATGAACTTCGAACAATATGTTTTATGAATTGTTTGGAAGGAAGTATGTTGATATTTGCAACTTACTTGAAATGCATTTTTAGAAGATGGATTGGTGGATGGATAGGGGGAGATGACAAAGTGCAGTAAAATGTTAATTGTAAAATCAGTGCGAAATTCTTTCAGCTTTTCCGCCTGCTTGAGCATTTATTTCCATGATAAACTGTTAGGGGAAACTACATGAGAGCATGAAAGATATGTAAGGGTCAGAGAAGCAGAGAAGTGTTTCACTCTAACTACAGAGAAGGGTGAAGAGACGTCACAGACAACATCAGCGAGGTGACGTGTGAGTTGTGCTGAATGAACAGGATTCACCAAGCAGGCAAAGAGGTTGGTGAATAAGCATGTTTGGTGGGCTGCAAGTGGTCTGATCTCGCTGGGGTATGGGAAGGTAAGCAAGAGTGTGACCAGAGGTGGGGATAAAGTGGTAAGCAGAGCCAAATCAGGGAAAGTTGTATGTACTTCGCTAAGATTTTATCCTGTTAGTGACTGGGAGTCATTTTAGGTTTTAGTCATAGGTTCTGGTTTGATCCATCTTGCACTTTAGAAAGATGACCCTGGAAATAGTGTGAAAGAGACATTTCCAACAGCAAGGCTGGATGCAGGAAAACCAGGATGAAGCCTACTTCAATAGCCCAGATAAGGGGAAAGGGTGGCCTGAATTAAGACAATGGAAGCTCAGGTAGCGAGGAAGCACTGGATTTGAAAAATATTTGAGGTAAGAGTGTCATGAGATGAAATTGACAGGGTTGGTGACTGACAGAGTAACTGTGTGGAGTAAGAGAAAGAAAAAGAATTCAGGATGATCTTAGAAGTTCTGAGTGAATACTGATAGAATGCAGGGGTGGGGCGGGAAGCAAATTTTAGGAGAGAATATGCATACAGTTGGGGAAATGTTTCTTTTTTAGGGCCTGTATGGAATGTCCAGATGGACCTGTTAGGAGGTTACTGAACATAAAACCTGAGCCTTGGCAGGAAGTCCGCATTGGATTGATCGATTTTCTTATTTACTTTTTATCGTCTACTCACTATAACTCATTCCCTTGAAGAGTATCTGAGCTCACGTTTCATCTTTCGGAGGCCTCTGATGTGAGGGAGCTGAACTGTTAGATACTTATGATCCCTCCTAGCTCCTGAATGGGAATGTTCTTTGAGCTGTAGTTCATGGTCCATTATCTAGGCCCTTTTCCTCTCTCCAGTGACATGCATTTGGCCTCCAAGGTACTAATGAGCACTTAGCACTTTCAATTTGAGAAGGAGAGAAAAGAAGGCTTAAAAAATGTGTGTTCTTTCCTGCATATTGTAATGAAACATAAAAATAGAAAAATTGGTGTTATTAGAATTGATTATTGGACCCAAATGTTTTAGTTTATACAGACTCACCCCAGCCTATAGGGCATAGATAATGTAAGTCCAGCTCCACACCAAGAAAGACCATCTAAGACAGATTTAAAGATACTTAAGGATGTCCTAATTCTATGGTCTTCCCATGCATTTCTATAGAAATCATGATGTTCTCCAATTATAATAGCATTTTCACCCAACCGCAGAGTTTAATTTTCATAAAACAATCAGCCAACCATACTACCAAACACAAAGCCCTTTCTTTAAACGTGATTAATAGCACGACTTATGACCAAAAAATCCCTAAAAAGAGAAAGACTAAGCTACACAGAACAATAAAGATGTACAGAACAACATGTTGAGCAAAACTGCTGGGAAATTCTCAGTACAGTCGACACACCATGTTCAAGCCCCAACACACCCCATGGTGCACTGTGACTGAGCTTCATTCTGAACTGGGTGCAGTCTTCCCTGCAATGTTCTTGCCCCTCTCCTCTGTCTGGAAAATGCTTATACCCAATGTTCTCAAACTTAAGTGTGTATCAAACCCTATGAAAGGCTTATTAAAACACAAAGTGCTGGTCTCTACCCTCAGAGTCTGTGATTCATCAAGTCTGGAAGAAATCAAGAACTGGCATTTCTAATAAGTCCCTGGGTCCAGGAACCACACTTGAAGAACCACTGGCCCTACACCTACCTCTATTTCAAAAACCCAGCTGAAATCACACCTCCTGAGTAAGGACGAGATGGAGAGGGGAGGGGTTTCACCTTCCTGTTCTCTTCCCAAGAGAGTGTGGACAGGTCTGTATCACAGCCACACTACAGCTCTGGTCTGGAATCTGCTCCCGTCTGCCTCTACCCCACCCCCACCGCACTCAAAGGAGCAATCTCCTTGAAAGGAAGGCCCAAACTGTATTCAAGCTTTCGTGTTTCACAGTATCTAGCGCACTGTCCGCCCCCACCAGATACTTAGTCAATAGACCAAGAAAGTGAACAAATATGTGACTAAAAGAATGTCTGTGAAAGCACTTGTAAAGTCAAAGTACTGTGGAAGATGGGCTGCAAAGGATAAAATGCAGATTCTGATTCAGGAAGTCTGCGGTGGGGCCTGAGAGTCTGAATTTTTACAAGTTCTATACTGTCCATAGACCACAAGTTAAGTTGCCAGAGTTTATAACAGGGGTTCTCTGCCTTGACTGTACATTAGAATCACCCATGGATTTTTGACAGCATAGTGCTGAATCCAGTTCCCAGACCAATTAAGTCAGAATCTTGGGTGTGGGCCCCAGGCTCAGCATCTTTTAAAAGCATCAGTAATTCTAATGCACAAGAAGACTTGAGTACACATGATATTTAAGTAATCACACATGATACAGTCAAATTACCTTAAAATCCAAATGTGTGTGGTCCAAATTGTTGGAGTTTAATATTATTTATAATTTATTGTATTAATGTTGCTACTACCAAATACATTATTTTATTCTCTTTAAATCACTTAACATAAACTCGTATCCTTATCCAGCAGATATTGTTATCTAAACCCAGCTAGAAAAGAATTTTCTAAGCAATGCCCTGGCTGGCATAGCTCAGTGGATTGAGCTCGGGCTGCAAACCAAAGCATCGCAGGTTCAATTCCCAGTCAGGGCACATACCTGGGTTGCAGGCCATGGCCCCCAGCAACTGCACATTGATGTTTCTCTCACTCTCTTTCTCCCTCCCTTCCCTCTCTAAAAATAAATAAATAAAATCTTTAAAAAAAGAATTATTCTTTAAAAAAAAAGAATTTTCTGACAGCTTTTAAATAAAGCTTTATTGTCCTGTCTGGTATGGCTCTGTGGATTGAGTGCTGGCCTGCAAACCAAAAGGTCACTGATTCAATTCACAGTCAGGACACATGCCTGGGTTGTAGGCCAGGTCCCCAGATTGGGGCTTGCAGGAGGCAACCAATTGATGTACTTCTCACACATTAATGTTTCTCTCCCTCTCTTTCTCCCTCCCTTCCCCTCTCTCAAAAATAAATAAATAAAATCTTTAAAGAAAGAATAAAGCTTTACATTTACTTAATGTTTCTAAAACTACAATATTAAAGAGATCAGTAACTATACAATTATAATTATGATATATATATTTTTTTATAAATAGGACAATGAGCCCTCAAATATAAGCTATCAACATTAATGGATGCCAGATGTCACATTTCAGGGCACCTGACCCTGAAATGTTGGCTTCCAGAGTAGACCATTGTTTTCAAGTCTGTCTTGAAGAAGCAGAGTCAGGATCTTTTAAAAATTCCGTTTTAAGAAAAATTATCAAGGAAAAATTCATATTTACATAGATGATATATTAGAGAGCGTTCGTTCACAATCCAAAAAAACAAAGATCTTAATATATTCTTTCTTAAGAAGCCACCAGAGTATCTTTAAAATGTGATAACATAGACCATTTAATTTCTACCAATTTTTCACAAAAATATCTGTGCCACAATATAGGAATGCCTTTATGGTTGACTTGAATCTTGTTGTTTCAAAGATTCAACCAGATAAAACTGAGCCTTCCGGAGCTGGGGTGATCTGTTTTTACATTGCTCTAGAAATAGGCTGCATAATCCAGGGACCCCAGGACCTGGGTCCCTGAGTCCTACCTTCCAAGCAGCAGGTTCCAGAGTCACCCTTACCAGAATGTGTGTGAACATACCACACACAGGTTGAGATATTTGGCCAATGCTTTAAACTCTAGTGTTCTGCAGCTGATTATCAGAATGATAAAGGGAAGCTCAGTTGTATATTGGAGCAAACCAAAACTAAGTACAGGGAATTAAACCTCTTACAGGTCTCTTTAAGAATAAAAGATTGAAATGAAAAGCTTTGAAAGACTAGTTGAAACTCTTCATTATGTACAACTCTTATGACATTCCTTTTCTGACAATCTTAAACATTCAGGTAATTTTAATCATCAGAGACATATTTGAGAAGCATCCCCTGCAAAGGACCCATAGACAAAGCCAAAGCGGGGAAGGATTGAGGGTGGGAGGGTAGGAGGGATGAGTGGGGCGGGGGAAAGTGGTGGTGGGAAAATGGAGACAACTGTACTTGAACAACAATAAAACAAAAGAAAGAAAGAAAAAAAAAGCATGACCTGCACATAAGAAAAGGTAAGAATGGTGCCAAGTTCAACAAACTGTGCTGTTATGAAATGACCACCAGATAGAAAGAAGTGCCAGAAAGAAGTGTCCTAATGGGCTTCAATTCTTATTCTTAAGGCTGAACTCAAAACGAGAAGAAGCTTTGAGCATATGAAGAAAAAGCACCACGAATCAAAGATCTGGCTTTTATTCCTCTCTAGTTAACTCAACACCTTAAAATCTGGTTTCCAGTTTTATTCCTTTGCTGAAACTTTTCTAAGATCATCATCAATGGCATCCCACAGGAAAGAGTGCCCGAAATATGAAGAATGCCTTGTTTTTGTCCTGATTTTCAACAAAGGGGAGACTCTGGACTTCATAAAACCAGAGTGGCAGTAGGTAAGCCCATCATTAATTCCAGGGAAAATTCCAGAATGGATTATTTAAAAGATATTACAGAGGAAATCATGGTCACTAGGAACTGACCTGCATGCACAGACACCCAAGACAATTTTTTCCTGAGATCGGTGCTGTGACAGGAATCACAGAGCAACTCTAAATATCATAAAACTACGCTTCAGCAATCATGGCATCTGTGGACAAGACGGATAAATGTCGACTGCTTAACAGTATCGTAGATCCAACCCCGGAGAATGCAGAGTCAGGAGTCAAAGTCACCCAGACAGATGTCCGAACGCGTTCAGCAGAGCTGTATTCTTATCCCCACTAGCTTACGTTTTACAGGCCACTCGAATGAGGGTTTCTGTGGCCTGATGGTCCATTTCTCAGACAACTAGAAGATGGAAAACAGAAATGATGGTGAATGACTGAATTTGATCACAAAAAATTCACAGCAGGGTGCACGAACAGGCCAAATCTATCGAGGTTGAATTTGACAGGATAAACATCACGTTCTTCCATCCAGCTCCTCTCGTACCTCCTGGACCAGAACGGGAAAGCCTGAATCTCTCAGGGCTGACACTTGGGAGAGAACGCTGGCTGAGTGCTCAGTGCTGGGCCGGCACGTAGTAAATGCTCCAAAGTGCTAATCACTGTCGTCATCTTGACTATTCATTATCATTTCTTTTACCTCAGGAGGCACTTCCAGGAAAATAAGTCTACCTTTTAAACACGTTTCTAGGAACTGAAACACAAAGGCGTGCCCTTTGTTCTGTGCCACCTCTCAGCTCCCGCGAAGGTATAAATGGCCGGCCCCTCACCTGTCTGCCTGCGCTGGAGGAGGAGAGAGGTGTTAGCCATGAACTTTGTATCTGTGTTAAGGGTTAAATAACTGGCCTCCCTCAAGCTGTTTATTTGTACTTTCTGGAACTGCCTGCTGTACAGTTATTCCTAAGAAAATCTGAAAAACATTTATGATTACAATAGCTACCATTTATTCTGTTTCTTGTATTTCTAGCACTCAGCTAGGCATTCATAGATAGATTATCTCTAAACCTCACCAAAACCCAGAGGGCTAGTATTATTATTTCCATTTTGTGTATGAGGAAACTGAAACTCAGACGATCTTAGAGACTTACGTGTTCAAAGAATCACAGGTCAATGCTAGGTCATTTGATTTCTCCTCTGGAAGGCCAGATAATTACCTTCAAATGTGTTAGCCACATTAGAGTAGGTCGCCCCTATTCTAAGCCTCAAACTATCAAGATCCCCGGGAGTTCCTAACCTTAGGACAAAGCCTCTACAGATGCATTTCACACTTTGTCACCTCAATGCAAAATGGTCATAGCTTCATCTGATCACTGAAGATCGCCTGAACCCCAGCTATAGTGAGACATCCAAGAATCTGAAAGAATTCTTCCTCCAAGCTCCAATTCTCGTCTTGCTGGACTCACAAAAGCCACTCCTTACTGAGACATACCTGTTCACCAGGGTCACAACAGAACTTCGGAACTAAGGCCCTCCCCTCCTCTGTCTTCCTTCTCTCCTCCAAATATTAAATGCCCCCCATATGAGAGTATGAACTTCTGGCTAAAGGCTGCATTTGAGGCCCCAAATCCACCTCAGTGCAGAAATAACTCCCCTGAGGAATTGATTTAATTGAGTTACACAGACAGTGTCATGATAATATGCAGTGAAAGAGGCATTGTCAGCTGACATCCCCTTTAGGAAGTAATTAAACACGATCGGGAAGACCTCTTCATCACCGAGTGTCACAAATTGTTTATCCGTAGAGACTAATCCAAACATATGCACAGACATCTCTCGTGAGAGTCAAGAGCCAAAGCAGCCAGGATTCCTGGCTGATAAATTAAAGCTAATAGTTTCCCAAGTCTCCAGCCTTTTCGGTTCACCTTCTGTTTTAACATCCAAATGCACTGGCTGAAATCCCCATTCTAAGTACTATAGGTACTATAGGTACTATAGGTACTTAGAATCTCTGATTCTAAGAAATCCCCATTCTAAGTACTATAGGTACTTAGAATCTCTGGTGGGATTTTTCTTCATTCATTCCAACAACTTTTTATTGCGTGACTACTGTGTGTCAAGCTCTGTTCTAGGCACTACAGGTAGAGTGTACAAGGCACAGGTAAAAGGAAGCCCTGCCCTCAGGGAGCTTCCATTCTCTGTGTGTGTTGGGAGTAGGGAAGTTGGGGAGGGAGTCGGCGGTTCTGGTGGGTCCATTTGAAGCCCACTTCCCTACAGTTCCCTATATCCTGATGGCTGCTGCCATCTCTCTCTCCCCTGGTCAGAAACACCACCCTCATTTTCTCCCCTCCCACAGAGCACCACTAATGCTGGCTGGTGTGTGTAACAAGCTTTTGTAGGAGCAAAGGGTAACAGAAAGAGATCATGGCACAATGAAGTGCAAAAAACAACTTAAAATGGAATACTGAAAATCGCTGACCTAAAAAACCACTGCTCACTCACCCTGGTAGGCAGGTCCTTGCTGGCGGCATTCTCCCTGGCACTCTGGCCTGTTGCCACCTTCTCCCATCTTTCCCAGGATCCTTTTCCCAGCCTCCGGTTCTCCCAGTGCCAGCCTCTGACCCTCAATTTTTTTTGCTTTTCTCATGCAAAGCACTTTACCCACAGCTTCTAGAGTAGGCCCTGGGGTGAGGCGGATGGAGAAAAAGGGGCTTCACCTTTCCCATCCCAAATGTCTGCTGAGATATTTTTTAAAACAAAGAGCCATCTTTTCCATTGTGAATCATGCCACTCCCCTTTGTTCTAGTTTCAATAGAATTTTTTTCTCATTGGCCATCAGCCAGCATTTGTGGGAAAACAATATGCAGAATGAATTGCTAAAGACTACCCTTATAGTCAAACTTAAGCACTCTTATTTGCAAAGACTTGGTAAAACAAAGTTAAAGATCCCAAACAAGTAAACCAATCAATCCCAGTATACTTAATATTGAACAAGAAGAAAGTGAAAAAATAAAACTGGATTACTACTTCACCTATTCCATCAAAATGACTTTCAAATTTATCAAAAATTCAAACATAAAAAAGGGATCATGAAAATAATAGAACATAACTGACACTTTAAAAAATAATATTCTTGGAGTAGAAAAAAACTTTATGTATAATATCGAACCTAGAAAAATACAGGAAAAAAGGAATCTGAAGCAATAAAGGAATAAAGCGATCTGACTATATATAAATATTAAACTCTTATAGATAGAAAATCACCACAAACCAAGTTTTAAAAGTGCAAGAAAATATTATAACACGCACAACTAATTAAAAAATAATTTCCTAAATAGACAAAGAGTTCGATGTTCACCAAAATGAACAACAAGTTTTTTTAATGAGCAAAGATATGAACAGGCAGCACGCACACACAGCTGGTCGCTAAAGATATGAAAGCATGTTCAGCTTCACGGCCACGTAAGTAATTAAACTGGCCTAGGTCCTGGATCCTCCTACTTTCCTCAAATATTTGGCTGCAACTTTCCCAACTAACATCTCGATTTTCTCCCGTCCTTTTACTTGGAGTCACTGAAAATTGCAACTGACCTTTTTCCCGCAGCCCTGCAAACTACATCTAGATGACTGGATATAAACTTCAGAGAAATGGACACAAAGATCGTGCTTAGACAATTTCAGTGGCTGATGATGTGTGAGCTACTAAAAAGTTTGCCTGAAGACCCAATGACATTGTCAGAGACATTTCAAAGTGCAAAAGATTCTTTGAGTCTGATGGCTAGAAATCTTAACTATCCTGCAAGCTCAGAAGGTGGTTTATTACAAATACTAATTTTTGTTTTTCTTTTGTTTCGACAGAAATGCCTCTTATTAAACACCTGATTACTTGCTCGCACGATAGAGACCTCGCTTTGGGATCCTACCTGCATGACCACCTCCTGAAATGACACACTGCACGTTGACTGGACGGACCTTTTCTTAGGACTGAGTAATGGGTTCAATGAAATATGGAGCCATCTGCCAACTTAGCGTCTGAAATGTGAAATTTCTTACGCAAGGTTTCAAAGGCAAGACTGGGGGAAAGTAGAGTTTGCCACCCCAAAATATGCCTTTCGGGATATTGACTATTTTAAGCTAGTTATTTTTTTAGAAACAAGACTCAGAACTTCTGTCCCTGTAGTAGCAAACCCAAATACCGTTTCATCTTTGGTGCCTATGAAGTATATTTTATAGTTGTAGATCTGTGTTCTGCTTTCTTCAGTGTCCCTTTTGGTCAAAATAGCACTTGTTTGTGGTCAGTATCCTGGGAAAATCAATAGGAAACCTGAACTGTTAGGCCCCAGGGGTTGGTTGAGGTTCTCTCTGACATTGCACAAGTCTTCACGCAGGCCCTGTGCTGCTGCTGTCATGCAGTGCTGGGATGACCTTTGTGTTGTGCCCCGAAGGTGAGGTGAGCGGTAAGACTAACCCTTCTACCGGCTCACTGATTTAACCTAGAAAGACGTAACATTTCCGAAGAGAAGATACAATTCTGTTACTGGCTAGGACATGGTTTATCCAGAAGTATATACCTTACTCTTGACAGACTATAAAACTACTTAAAATTTTCCAGACTACTAAAAAATAATTAAGATTTCTGGATTTCACTGGCTCCTGAAATTGCCATGCCAGGATATGAGGTTAACTAAGTCATAGGTAACCAAACCACTTCCCTGTGAACTTAAACATTAACAGGCATGGACTTGCCCAAATTTAAATCTTTCCACCTTTTCCTTTTTTCTTTTTTTTTTACTTCAGAAATCTAGATAAGTCCTTCTTGGAATTCATCAAACACTAGCTTCCTACAGTCTCTTAACTCAGAGGCAAACCCTACTGGCCTTGTTTAAGGGCAATAACTACAGCAGCTGAACTTGTGGAGGCTTCTGTGGACCTGGGTGTAAGGTCTGCTTTAATCCTGGGCATCGTGTTGTATAATCTTTGTTGCACACTAAAAATAAAGAGTGTTCTCAGCTAGTAGGGTTATTGCCTACAAAATCCTATTGTGTTCTCCCGATAATCATGTGGTCCTTTATATTATGCTATTCTTCAGTTATCTGAACAAAAAGAAACTCATGGCTGATCAGCCTCTCTCTCTTTTTTTTTTAACTATTCATGCCCCACACAGATTTACTAAAGTCCGTTTAGAAAATTCAGACTTAATCTTGTTTATTGACAGGGCAAACCTTAAAACTGGAACAGGAAAATACCAGACAAGATATACTCTAACAAGATCTCCCGTCGTCTCCAAAATACAACCCTTTGCCAGAGGGAAAAATCTGCTCAAGTGGCAGAACTCATTGCATCCATCAGAGCTTGTCAATTAGCTAGGAATAAGAGAGTTAATACATATACATTTTGGATAAGTCCATGGGTACAACACAGGTTTTTAACTTCAGTAGGAAATTGTAACAAAAGTGGTCAGCAGTTTGAAGAACTGTTGAGTGTCCTAATGCTTCTTGAGGAAGCAGCTGTTATAAAGGTAGGAGCTCATGCCAGGGGTGAGAACATGGGGTCTTGGGCATTAGGATTTCAACATATGAATTTTGAGGAGGAACATTCAGACTACAGCACAGCCCATAGTCAGTGCCATGTAAGAGCCAAATATCAAGGAAGACTATCACAAAAATGAAAAATTTGGAACATAAAAATAAGTTCCCTGAGTTGTTAAATTAGCAAGACTAAGTCTTCTATAACTCAGTTGAATTTCGGAGAATCAGCTGGTAAAAACTTACATTTGCATGATATTTTGAAAAGGTCTTGTTACTTATATATGTTAACTTAAAAATAAAAAAGCCCTTTCAAAGTGAGAGGCAAACTAGCAGTTATTTGAGATCAATAAGAATAGCTATTTGCGAATCATTGATTTGGCAGGAGCCCAAATAATGTTTTGATTAGGAAACAAAGGCAGTGAGTATCTATGTTGAAGGGAAGGGGAACAATTACATCAATAGAAGGAGGGCATTTCTCTGTGTGCAGGTAACATAACATAGTGGTATTAACTCTTAATAGTGTTTTCAGGTGCTAGTCATTAGTCATAATAAATGTTTTCTTGCTATCATTGCACACAGTTTTTGGAGAAATAAGGTTGCTTAGGTCCAGTCCAAAGGTTATTTTGCCCTGCTTTTAATATTCCACGGTTTGAGGTGTAAGATGCGCAATGCTGTTCCTCGGGCCTGGCAGCCCCGGCCCCATTTATATTATTATTTGCAATAGCAACACTTTCAACAGAATGTCAAGGCAGCCTTTCCCCTATATCTGCCTTAAGAACATATTTGAATTAGTAGATGTTAGCATATAAACAAGAACTGAGTCAAAGCCCTTATAACACCCTTTTTCAGTTACAAGGAAAAAGTTGGTACGTAAAAACATAATCTCCATAGTAACACTAATTGTATAAGTTTGCTAGGACAGCCCTAACAAAGTACCGTCAGCCAGGTGGCTGAAACCACAGACATTTACTTTCTCAAGTTTCTGGAGTGCAGAAGTCTGTGATTAAGGTGTCTTCAGGGTTAGTTTCTTCAGAGGCTTCTCTCCTTGGCTTGCAGACTGCTGTTTTCTCCCTGTGTCTTCACATGGCCTTCCCTCTGCACATGTCTGTGTCCAAATCTCCTCTTCTTATAAGGATCCCAGTCACACCGATTAGGGCCCACCCTCATTTTACCTTCACGCCTTCTTTAAAGACCCCATCTCCAAATACAGCCGCACCCTAAGGTACGGAGGTTACGACTTCAACAGATGAATTTTTGAGGATCACAGCTCGGCTGATAACACTGATAAAATTAAAATAGAAAGATGTTTGTATTGAAAAGGGATAAAACTAAGCTAGATCCCTCTTTAGATGAGCCTAATAGGACAAGGAAAATAAGGCATAACACAGGTCTCTTTCAAAGTCTTTTGTAAGTTGTTAACTTTAAAGTACATAGTTAAAACAGAGTTTCAATTTCTTCCGTATTTTTTTGCCTATAATGGTACATTGTACATAGACAATGCTACTTTTGAAGAGCATTATTTGAGCAGCGTCTGAAACTTTGAAAAAGGATAGATTACTTGAGGAAGAGAATGCTTTTTAAAGGGACCACCTATTTTTTTCTCTTAAAAATAAAGAAAATAGTTACTTTCTAAATATCGATATCTGTCCTGGGTTTATATATTTGCCTAAGAAATCAGGCATTTTTACATCATTTTTTGATTCAAGATGTGTGTTATCTTTTAAAAACTCATTATCAGTAAGTAACGTATCTTTGGTCCTCTAAGCATTAGTTATCCGTCATCTCTAGAGGAGCTGTGCATACCTCCCTATAATAAAAGGAAATAACAAAACTACTGTATAATTGTAGTGAGTCCCTATTTGATTGTCTGCCCTGCCTGACCTCCTTTCTGGGAGTTGTCTTTTCCCCCACTTCACATTGTGAGACAGGAAGCCATTGCCAATGTTGCCCCATCACCTGAAAAGTGGACACCTGAGCAAACAAAACCAGTGAGGCTCTGGTATCTGGGTCAAAAGTCTATTTAAAAATCAAAAAATAAAAACATAATCCCCAGACTAGGAGAGAAGAATATTTGCAAATCATATATCTCATAGTGGACTTATATCTAAAATATATAAAGAACTCTGACACTCAACTAATATTCCAATTTTTAAAATGGGAAAGGGAATTGAATAGATATTTTTCCAAAGCAGATATACGAATGGCCAAATAAGCACATGAAAAGATATTAAAAAGCAGTAGTCATCAGAGAAATGCAAGTCAAAACCCAAAGATACACCATTTCACACCCACTAGGGTGGCTATAATAAGAAAAAAAAAAAAAAACAAGTGTGGCAAAAATGTGGAGAAATGGGAACCCTCATACATTGCTGGTGGGATTGAAAATGGTGCAGCCACTTTGGAATAAGATGGATGAACCATGAAAACACATTATGCTAAGTGAAAGAACCAAGACACAAAAGGCCACATAGTGTATGATATTAATTATATGAAATGTTCCAAATAGGCACTTCCACAGAGACAGAAAACAGGTAAATGGATACAAGGAGCTAGGGGCAGAGGGAAATGGGAATGACTGCCGATGGGTAATTGAAGCATAATTTTATGACTATACAATAAAGTCT
This sequence comes from Tonatia bakeri, assembly GCA_004024845.1. Classification (NCBI taxonomy): domain Eukaryota; kingdom Metazoa; phylum Chordata; class Mammalia; order Chiroptera; family Phyllostomidae; genus Tonatia; species Tonatia bakeri. The sequence goes on from PVIA01000075.1 coordinate 454,061, forward strand.
CATTTTTCATGGTAATTGTGTTCTATAAAGTTGTCACAAACCCTGAATTAGTAAATACGGAGGCACTGCTCAGCATTGGGAAATATAGGATTAGGTTCCCCACTAGCTTCAGGTCATAACATTTCATCAACTAATCATATATAACCTTGTTTTATGAGTGTTTCTACTTAAAGACAGCTTATTTGATATACATATTTCTTATAATCAATTATACACAGTATTTCTTTGTACTGAAACAGTGGCCAAAAAGAGTTGAACATTTCCCTCACCCTGGATAATGTGACAGTAAACTCCGTTGACTTTCAGCCTCACAACAATGCTATCCATTCTACTTTATGCCTCTCAGAACTGGCTACCATCTCATGAACCCACAGAGTTAGCCACTTTCCCATCGTCTCCACCGCTTCCTCACATGACATGGATGTTGTTATTTCAGCACTTTCCAGAGCAGCCTCATGCACAGACGGGCAAATTTTCTCTTCCTTTGCTCGGATGGACTGCATTGTTGATTCATTAACATCAAACGCATAGCGAATAGCACTATAACTCACGCCTGAAAAGAGCTTATCTAACACATGCATTTTTCCGTCGGGCACACCACAGCCTTCTTTGCTTGAGAACAAAACACAGCACCGTAGCACTACACTGGGAGGCCTTTTAAAACAGCAGCATCACCAATTAAAAGCACAAAAACACAAAAAAATATATACCAAATAGATTACAAAAAGGGCCCTTGTCTTTAGTATGAAAATGTCTCAACATTAGCCAGAAATGTGCACGTCCAACAATTCAAACTTTTTGCCACTCTGCACGAGTCTGTGAACAATTAACTGTACAAAAAAAAAATCACTGAGTTACACACTTTTGAAGTGAAGTTTATAGTATGCAAAGTGTTAAATTATATCTCAATAAAGCTGTTATATTTCTAGAACTTAAAAAAAGAGAAATATCAAGTGTTTCAGTGGGTAGTTCTACATGCAACATGAAACTCACGACTTTGTGGATTTTTTTCGCTCATGTATCCTATGCAACAAAAACACCACTCTGTTCCACGAGAAAAGACTGAGACTGGCCCAGCAGAGAGAGGACCTCCCAGGCTCCTTCCTGTGCTCCGGACTCCAGCCTCTACCCTCTTGCGGCCTGCTTGTCCAACTCCTCCTTTTCAGTCCCACTGTAATCAATACCTCCTCTTGGCGTAAGCTGGCTCGAGTGGGTTTCTATTTCTTTCAACCACAATAATTCTAATTAATACCATTAAAGAGAAAACCACAGGCTCTAAATGGTGTCCCTTATGCTAAATCTACCAATCTTAGATTTAATACTTGACCTAATTGCTGTTTTAACCTGCCCCAGAAGTGTAATCTTAATCACCAGTAAATTACTCTGTCATGTGGGGCCTCTCCATCCCCCCAACCATAGACATAACAGGCAATCTGCATAATAAACAACCACCTCCCAACCTGGCTGTTCCCTTCCCCCTAAAAGATGTCCTAATCTAAAAGTAATCCTTTCTTTTCTTTTGCTGAGAATCCCCTTATCCCACCCTTTTTCCTATAAAACCTTCCATTTCGTACAACTCCTTGGGGGAGCCCTTCTAGTTGCTGAGTGGGATACTATCTGATTCATGAGTAGTTTAACTAAGCCAAATAGATCTTCAAATTTACTTGGCTGAATTTGGTTCTTTAGCAATATAATAGATTTTTAGAGAACTTTCTGGAATCTTTTGATAAAATGAATGAGTATAATTAGTGCTGCCAGAGATGTTGGACCTTGATTCTTGAGTCTGGCAAAGAATTCAGAGCCAGGGGCTCTAGCGCAAAAGAAAGGTTTTTTTAGCAAGAAAAGTGAAAGTATACAGAAAAGGAGAATCAAGCAGGCTGCTCAGATTGCTGCCTCGGCCTTTTAGAAAGAAAGTGAGACAGCTAGGCTGTGTGGACTCAGGAAATAAGTTACAGAGGTAAAAGAAGGTCCTTTGGAGACAGTTGCAAGGGGTTAGCCCAGGACGAGTTACCACTGCCCACTTCTCCCCTGGTTGCAAGTCTCGTGGGAACCCTAGGGTTTAGGAAAAATAGAGCAAAGATACACACCTAAAGAAATAAGGAGTGGGTGCAGGAGAGAGAGAGAGAGTACACACGTGTGCACTGGGTCCTTTTTCTTAGGGTTTTTACCTGTTTTCTTCAGAAATTTTAGGCAGGAATTTTAGGAGAGGTCTCAGGGAAGGATCTCAGCAGAATATTCATCAGCTTTCCAGGTGTGTCCTTTAATACACTGATTCATCAAAATGAGCGTCTAGGATCAGGGTCATGGTCTCTAGTGATTGGTTGGCACTAGGGTAGGGGGTCATTGGTCATTGCATCTGGTCCTAATGCCAGCCGTGGCGTTGCTTTGTCTGGTTGTGCTGCTTTTTTGACCTTGGGAGTGGTCTTGCAGAGGAAAGGGAAGCAGCTGAGTCAGGGTGCTGGAAGAAACCAGTTTGAACCAGCTCTCTGTCTGTTTCCCCATTCTACTTGCCAAGGAATTTGCCTAGTTTCTTACTATCCTGCCTCAATTAGGTATTCAACTAGAACTTGAATAATAAGATGACTGTGAACCATCAGACTGATTCCTTGAGGGCAGAATATCATCTTGGTTTTTGGGTGTACCCAAAATTTAGGCCTGCCATCCATTCCATGTAAGGAAAATGTTGAAATGTAAGTGCTGAGCAATGTAAGGTACGTCTTACTGTAGAAACTATTAGAATCCCTAGAATAAGCACTCCTCTGTGAATGGTAACAGCTTGGTTTGTGGTCCAAGCTCTATCACTAACCGGCTATGAGACCTCTGTAAAATATGGAGATCAGAAAAATAATCATTTCCTGAGGCCTTTAGCAACTCTGATATTTTTGTTATGTAAATTAAACATATTCTTAAAAGAGGTCCTACACTATTGATTATCTTACCGTATTCCTCCTTCATGGCCATCACAAAAGATAAATAAATGTCAGTTCAGGCTGACTCAGCCCAGTGCATGCAGGTCAAGTCACAGTGTCTAACTAAGCACTATTCCAGCTCTCAGCTGAACTGGCAAATCCCTATTAAGATTAGAATTGATAGCCTAAGTGTTATTTTCATGGAGAGATTTTCAGGATATTTTTATTTTAACAGGACAAAAACGGAGAGTGAGCTGCATGCCCCTCCCTGCAAACATTTGTTTCCTCCACTTTCTAGAGCGCAAGGCCCAAGTCATCTGAGCCATCAGTAAGTAGCAACTGGGAGGGTTGGCCTGCAGCAAACTGTAGCCTGAGGCAGAATCTCCCTGTGGGGGCTCATTTGAAAATAGTCTGCTAGTTCCTGATCTTAGTCAGAAAGCTTTTAGTTTTTGTCCATTGAGTATGACATCGGCTGTAGGTCTTTTATATACGGCCTTTATTATGTTGAAGAATGCTCCCTCTACTCCTAGTTTTCCGAGTGTTTGTATCATAAATGGGTGCTGTACCTTATCAAATGCTTTTTCCTCATCTATTGATATGATCATGTGATTTTTGTCTTTCCTGTTGTTTATGTGACATATTATGTTTATTGATTTGTGACTGTTGTACCATCCTTGTATCCCTGGGATAAATCCCACTCAATCATGGTGTATGATCTTTTTAATGTACTGCTGGATCTGGTTTTCAATATTTTGTTGAGGATTTTAGTGTCTATGTTCATCAGCAATATTGGCCTGAGGTTTTCTTTCTTTGTTGTGTCTTTATCTGATTTTCAGATAGGCTGATGCTGGCCTCATAAAAAGAGTTTGGAAGACTTCCCTCTTCTTGGATTCCTTGGAATAGTCTGAGAAGGCTAGGGTTAGCTCTTCCTTAAATGTTTTGTAAAATTCTCCTGTGAAATCGTCAGGTCCAGGCCTTCTGTGTGCTTAGAGTTTTCTGATTGCTGCTGCAATTTCACTGGCTGTTATTGGCCTTTTCAGGCTTTCTGCTTCTTCTTGATTCAGTTTTAGATTTATTTTTCTAGAAATTTGTCCATTTCACCTAGGTTTTCAAATTTCTTGGCATATAGTTGTTCATAGTAAATTCTTACAATCCTTTACATTTCTGTCTTGTCAGTTGTAATCTCTCCTCTTCCATTTCTGATTTTATTTGTGTCCTCTCTCTATGGAATTTCTTCAAAAAACTAAAAATGGAACTGCCTTTGGACCCAGCAATTCCACAGCTGGGATTATACCATAAGAATCCTGAAACACCAATTCAAAAGAACCTATGCACCCTAATGTTCATAGCAGCAAAATTTACAGTAGCCAAGTGGTGGAAACAGCCTAAGAGCCCATCAGCAAATGAGTGCATTAAAAAAATGTGGTACATTTACACAATGGAATTCTATGCAACAGAGAGGAAGAAGGGACTCCTACCCTTCACAACAGCATGGATAGAACGGGAGAGTATTATGCTAAGTGAAATAAGCCAGCTGGTGGAAAACAAATGCCACGTGATCTCACCTATAATAGTTACCTAATCAGCAAAACAAACAAGCAAGCAAAATATAACCAGAGACATGGAAATAAAGAACAAACTGACAATAAGCAGAGGGGAGGGGGAGGAGGATAATAGGGCAAAGGAGGGGAAGAGTTGTCAAGGAACCTATATAAAGGACCTATGGACAAAGAAAACAGGGTGGAGGGAAGGACTGAATGTGGGAGGTGAGGGTGGGTAGGGCAGGGGAGAGTAATGCGGAGAAAATGGGGAAACTATAATTAAACAACAATTAAAAATTAATTAATTAATTAAAATTAAAATAGACGGCTAGGCTCCACCTCAGAGTTCCTGACTCAGTAGGTCTCAGAGAGTCTGGCATTTCACATTTCTAGCCAGTTCCCAAGCAACAGGGACCACTTGTTGTTGGTCCAGAACCACACTCTGAGAACCACAGAGGTACAGAAGCTCAAGCTGTTGATGCTTGGGACCAGGTTCTATGGTCTCTGAGAGGTTGTCACGTTGGAATGTTATTATACCAGAGCTTGCAGGTGAAGAGAGCCTCCATGAATGTTTTCACTGTGGCCTTCATCTTTCCTATTTTCAGCGTTCCTAGAGAGGTTGGGAACTTCTCCCAAGAGCTTTCTAAATCATTAGGTGTATCTCTTTTCAAAGTCCTATGACATGACATACCCATTGAAAGAAACCTGTTCCCTCTTGAAGCATCTGTCTAATTGCCATGTAACGTGAGAATAGTTCTGTAATGAAACTAGTACATCGAAGCCTTGCCTTAATATTTTATGCCACATCCTTTATCAAGTTGTGACGCCCCTCCCCTTAGGTTACTCAGTCTTCTGGCACTCCTTTATGAGTGCCTACTATGCACAAGGAACCAGACCATTAGACATTATGGGAAAAGCAGACATTTAAATGCACGGGCCACAGCACCTTCACATTGCACTGTAGGATTAAGGATACAAAGTAGAAAGTACAAAAATAACATGTGAAATTAGGAGGACATGAGCAAAATTGTGTTCAAGCCTAGAAGGGGTTACATTTTGAGGAGGCAATCATGGATACCTTCACAGCAGGAGTTTTTTTTCTTAAGGTTTGAGCTTCTGGAAATTTGGCCTGTTCTCACTTGGTATTTAATGCTTCTTATGGTACTAGTAATAATTAATGTAATATTAGTGGTATAATATTTTCTCTCTAGGAAATAAAGGGAGAACTAGCTGCATAGGACAGGAAAAAGTAAGGGACTTGTTACCAAATGAAAATTTGTAAGTGTTGTCCACAGTAGTTCAACAGAACTCCCTTCTCTCACTTTTTCTCTTCTCCTTTCATCACACACACACACACACACACACACACTCATGTACTAAGACCTCCCACCCACACTGCCTCTTTTTCAACTTACTCATGGTTTAAGTTAGCTGGGCAATTTGCAATTTTAGAAAGAGCAGAGAAGACAAACATAAAAACAGATTGCTCACCTTATAATTGTTTTTTCAATTTAGAGAGAGAGAGATAGGTCAATTTATTGCTCCACTTATTTATGCGTTCATTGGTTGATTCCTGTATGTGCCCTGACCGGACTGAACCCACAACTTTGGCGTTTTGGGATGATGTTCTAACCAACTGAGCTACTAACCCAAGGCATTCACCTTATAATTTAAAGCTTTGGAGCTGTTGAAACAAACATATTTGCAATTCCACTAGGACTTGCATATAATTAATATTAGAATAAATAGCACTATGTACACTAATCTCTTGAGTATTGCAAAGCAGATATAAGTGAGAATGTGTGAATTCCAAACTGTGACACAATTTTCCATTTAGTATGTATTTAGTTTGATTAAATATGAGTTTCTGATCATACTTAAAACTGAGATGGAAGGAAAAGTGCCTTAAAATTTTAGCAGCAGTTCAGGGGAGATGGTAACTAAACTCAGTCTATTATATTCTAAATGAAAGTTTCAGTGTAATCTCAATACAATACACAATTCCATTTTTTTATCCTTATCTGAGGACATGCTTGATCTGAGAGAGAGAGAAACATTAATGTGAGAGAGATGTATCAATCAGTTGTCTCTCTTGTACACCCCTACCAGGGACAGAATCCATAACCCAGACATGTGCTCTGACCAGAATCAAACCTGCAACCTTTCGGTTTGTGGATGATTCCCAACTGAGCCACGCACTACTTCAAGCATATTTTATTTCAAAAGTCAGAGTAGAACAAAGAAGACTATATTATGATAAATATAGTTCTGTTTCTTAAACCAAGTGAGTGATTTTTCAGTTTCCTTTTCATTCCACATCTTAGGAGACCACACCAGTGTAACCCTACCTTTTATTTAAGTGATTGTTTGAGGCATTATTATCACACTTGCTAATTGCTGCTGGTGATCAGGCATACTGGTCCATGCAGAGCTAAGCTTCCCTCTTACACAACATCCAAGAAAAATGTTTTTTTAAATCAGTTAGAGAGCAAAGACTATGTCGAAGACATTGAGGCCCTGGTAATATTAGCAAAAACATGGATATCAATGTGATATAACAAAAAGGACAGTGTTAAGTTTTGCCGCTAGCTGTGAGACTTTGAGTAGTTCACTTCAGATCTCTGGGTCTTGTTTCTCCATCTATGAAATGGAGTGACTGGACTGGATCAGTGGCTCTGAACTAGAACAGGCATCAGAGTCTTTGGAGAATTCCAAACCCTTCGTGCCCAGGCCCTATCCTCCAGACCACCCCAGCTGAGGCCCGGCAGGCACATTTCTGGACAAGCTCTCTAGGTCATTCTGAATGATCTTCTGGATCCTCCCTCCCTACCCCCAACTCTAAAATTCTCTAAAGCTATAAAATATATCTTTATTTTTATTCATTTTTTTCTCAAAGTGGAGCCAAGTAAGGGAAGCACTTAAAGCAGTTCAGTGAAAACTAGGATATTCACTAAACAAAGACGCCTACCTATCTTATTCTGGCTGAAATCTTAGAATTTCAAGCTCCCACAGGTCATCATAAATGTACACTAAGCTCAGAGCTCTACAATTAAAACAGGATTCTATAATCTTTTCAAACTTTCAAAACCTTACTGGCCTCAACACTTGATATGTTTTAATACAGAAATGTCCTTTTTTTAAAACTTTGTTTAAAAAACAGTATCCTTTCTAGCTTGGCAAGAGTCATTTAATCACAATCAAAATAGCATTTGCTAAGTGACTCTTTTGTGCCTGACACAATGCTGGATGATACATAAAACAGTGGGAAAAAATTGCTGCTGCTTTCTGAAAATACGTTCCAAAATCAGTAGCATAAATAGCAAAACTTGAAGGTTTCGTGATTCAAGATATAGAATTTTCTCTTGACCCATCATGGATTCTCTATTGTCTAAAGCACCTGAATATCATTATCTATTTTTACCCACTGGTCAATCTTTTGAAATATACTCAGAAGGCATTTTTATTCTGATTCCATAAGTAAACTAAAAATCAGAGTGGATCCCTTGTCTTCTGTGAGCAGCTGGAATTTAGACGTGGATGATTTTTGTGGCCGCAATGCCTAGCACCCTGCCTGCCATAAAGTAGGTGCTCAATAAATGTTTGGATGAATGAATAAATGGATGTGTTGCCTCCTTCCTCTGGCCAAGTCTCCCAGGCAAGGGCAGAGAGAGCTATCCAAGCAGGAGTCTGCCTCACCTGCTCACCGGCTGCTCACACAGGGTACCAGGAGAATGAGCATCCACTTTTTCTAGTTTGGGGTTCCTGATTTCTATGATTTCCTTCCAAGCAGTGATTCAGTGAAAAGACCAGGTAAGACACTGTGGATCTGCAACCACATGATTTATCATTTTCATTGACTTTGACTTCAGGAATTCTTTTCATCGCCTCCTGGGCCCACCCCAGACTCACTTGCCTTCTGCAGCAGCTGCAGAAGCTACAACTTCTGAATGGTTCACAACTGCTGAAGTCGTATGCACTTACTCATCTCTGTGTGCAGGGCATCTGACACTGTACCTGGGCTTAGAATCTACGGGGGTTTAATACATGTTTGTTAAACTGAAGTACAGCAGCTGCTGTGGTTAAAAAATATGGATGCTTAAGTCTCGTGTGTTGGAGACTGTCCAACATCCGACCCTTGACAAAGTCAGGTCGGATGAGACGCGTCTGCAAGGCAGAAGGGGCTGTGGCCAGATCTCCTATCCATCTCTTCCTGTATGCCTGTCCCTATTAGCATCAGGTGGTGAAATTTTTGGACACCTGTGCTTTATAACAAAATACTCTACACGATGCCTCTGATTCTGCATGGAATGATTTGCTGACCACTAACTAGAAGCCCCTAATAACCCTAATGCTGCCCACTCCCCCCACCTGGAAAGTAAAGGATAGAATTAAACTATGGGCAGACTAGCTGCCAAACATTGAAGGAAGCCATTGCTGGGAATGTCTAAGGAGTCACCATTCAAAAGCTCAAGATTTCTTAGAACCACTGCCTTTCCCATGCCCTGGGCAGGAGCGGTTATTGTCGGGACCAGGTGGAGAGAGGAGGAAGGAGTTTCAATTAAAATATAATAATCCCAGTACATAGAAACATAATATAGCCCCCCCCAGATATGTAGTTAATAGAGCAAGGTAAAGAATCATTTATCTAATTTCTATAAACAATAACTAGTTTTTAAAGCATTCTTTGTACCCCTCTGATTTAGACCAATCTATAGAAATTTAGTAGATATTTAATTATTAATCAGCATGTGAAAGTTTGTGCTCGTATAGCTTCCTTGGTTATCTGATTAATGACCCTCTTGGTCAAAAAACTTTTTGTAAATTTCAGTTTCTTTGTTTAATATGATTGATCTGTAAAACTTTCTGTACTTTTTGAAATTATTTCTATGGTAACCGTTTCTGTGTTAATAATCATACTATGTATTGAATATTGTGTAACCTCCCCTATAAAAATAAAGATTGATCTTACTCAGTGAGTCAGGTCTAGAGAGCCTGACTGACCCCGGCCCCCCACCGGGGGTCTCGCTTCATTCGCCTTAGCCGTGCATCCTTTGGGGACCCTGAGACCCCGCCGAGGCTGGACACCGGCACTCGTGCTTAGAGATTCTGACTTAATTGGTCTTGAATGAAGCCTTACTTTAGAATGTTTTAGAGTTTTTCAGGTGATTCCAAGCAGCACGCAAGGCTCAGAGCTATTGGACAGGTGTTGTACACACTCCCTTTTATTAAGAGGGAGATGAGTAGCTGATCAAAAGCACAAGGGAGATCAAAAGCACAAGGTGTTAAAGAGAGATTAGCACCTAATAGAAATTTTCCCTTTTATGTGGTCAGAATTCGGTGATTAGAAACAGGGGATGCTACAGAGAGAAACGGACACAATTGTCACTCCCTTCATTTGCTCTTTTCAGTGGCATCGCATTGCTCCTGGGAGAAGATCCAAAATCCTTGGGAGGGCCCACAAAGCCTACACGAGACACCAGCCTGGCTTTCTAACCTCATTGGTACCACTGTTTCCCTCACCTTCTTTGCAGAAACCTTTTTTTAGTTGTGTAGACCACCATACCCCTTCTTCCTTCAGACCCTTCCAGCTGTTGTACCCTCTTCCCGGAATAGCGCCCACTCCTCATCCTTACTCCCTTCCCACCCATGCACCCATCCCTTTGCCTTGCTCACTTCTACACACTGTGGAGGTTCACAGCTGCATGCCACTTTGCCAGGAAAGAATGTTTTTCTTCACCCCTCAATCAGAGGTTATGTGTTCTGAGCACCTGGCAAGGCGCTCATCACAGCTGTCAGCAATAATACCTTTGATTGATTGTTTATTGTCTATCTACGTACAGGGCTGGGACGGGATCTATCCTGTTCACCCCTCCATGGGACTCTGCTGCTGAATCATTCTGTAACTTTGGGCATATCATTTAACCTCTCCAAGTTTCAGGTTTCTAATTAGTAAAATGGCAGCATCAATAGTGCCCATCTTATAGGACAGATGTAAGAATTAAATGAGATCACTCATGCCAAAGGTTTGTGGCCCAGTGATTTCCTTCTAATAAGTGCAGAGGAAAAACATAATGTTAAGAATGATTACTCTGTAAAAGTTTTTAGCTTAGATGTAGTTCCACCTTGCAATTGTATGACACCACATAGTTTTCAATTTTAGAGAGTTTTAACAGCTCCTTTCTTCCCTTCCAAAATCTGCCACAAAGTAAGAAATAAAACACGGGAGATAGAAAAGCTGTTAATTTTATAACAGAAAAAGCCAATTGGATAATGTGACTTTAGGGGCTTATAACAGCACCCTCCCGGATTCAGTTCACCCCCAGCTCCAAAGCAGTAGGTCTCTCTTTAGGGGCCAAGCTGTCTCAGCAGGAAAACCACAGGGAAGAGCAGAGGAGGTGGGCATTTTGGAGACAGATTAGATCTGAAAGATAAACCCAAATGTCAGAGAGCGAAGCTGATTCATCAGTCAGGTAAGTTATTTTACTTCCCTGGAGGAGGAGAGAGTTAGGGGGTGGGCAGCAAAAGATGAAAGGGATCCTGACAAGCCTACCCTTTCTGTAAAGGAAATGGATGTGCATGCTCCATATAGAAACAAGGAAGAATGGGAAATAAGTACTCTCTTTCCCACAATATAGTTTCAATGCCAGGAGAATTATGCTTTTCACAAGGTAATTACAATATTTACTTTGGAAAATATCAACTCATAGTGTGCTACAGGTAGTATGTCTAGTAACAACACGCAAGTAGAAAGAAGTGTGGTGAATGGCTTCTTTGGTTGTCTTTTAAACCAGCTGTTGTCTCTTTGTGTGTATGTGTATAAAAATGTTTGAAGACAGCATCAAAGTCTGAATCTGAGGCTCCTCATGAAGCTAACTAAGGCCCAAGACTACTCCAGATTCTCTCACCAACTGCTCTGGTCCCTTCTTCTAGAGATGCCCTGATGTTCAAACTAGTGCAGGTCTGTGACTGGGTTTTCACCTGTTGCTGTCAAAATTAAAAAAATAAGTTGTGTAACCATTTTTATAAGTGAAGTTAAATATATGTAAGGCCTTAGTAGGGCTAAGCACATAGTTTGAAAACCATAGACTCTGGAGAAATGAATCCAAACACTGCCATTACTAACTGTGTAATTAGACACATTTCCTCTTTGTACACTGATGTCCTCATCTGTAAAATGGGAATAATAACAGCATCCATCTCACAAGACTGTGTGAGTAAAATAGTATATTCAAATGGCTTAGAACAGCACCTCATATATGTGTTTGATAAATGTTGGCCACTGTTAATCAATTTGAAAGACTTCTTCATTCTGAAATTATATTCACCCTTTAGTTTTGGTATTCAAATGTCTTTCTTCATGGAATTATTGCAAATGTGTATAGTAAATCTCTTTTTTAATTTCCTTACTTGACAAAATTTGCAAAAAAGTTGGCAATCTTATATTAGTCCCTCCAATTTTTGTTTTTAAATTTAATTCATAAAAAAACATGTATCTAGAAACCACTGAACTATAGTATGCTACTTCCCACTTTCCCTTTTTAAGGCCTTAACAGTAAGGAGATAGCAATATACATTTTGTAATTAAATAGCTTTTAGAATAATACCAACTCTCCTGCCCCTTTATTTATATAGTTTGCCTTTCTTGCAAATTAACAGTCTATATCAAGGTCCTGTTATGGTATTTCACAGGGGTCTGGAGGACCCTGTGAAGTGACCTGTGTATTAAACAGTCTTTCCTCATGGGCAATTATTCTGCCTATCTGCCTTGCGTTGGCACTGTGCAGTGATGAAATTATGACAAATACTATTCAATAATGATAATGTCTGTGTGGTGGTGATTCTGATATTCTCCGTGGCTTGTCTTGAGGCAGTAGGGGCACTGAACGAACAAACCATGCCACGTGATTGCCTGAAAGACAGTGGAAGAGACTGAGTGAAATCCAACCTCATGACCTTATGAAATCGCTGCCATTCTGATGGTCACTAGTGGGAGGTAAACTCACATTTTGAAATAGGTTGGTAATGAAATAAGGAAATGAACACTCTTATAGTAAGGAAGTGAGAGTCCATGCAATAACACCCAGAAGTTCTATAACTTTTATTGAGACGAATTTTACAAGACCGAGGATTCCTATTTGTTCATACTATAGCATTGCAGATCACAACTGTAATGATTCTGGCTATAGTCACATTGAAAGAGTAATATTTATCATAGAAACATAGCCTTTATTTCAAATTGATGTGTAAAAGTATCTTTTACTATGGAAATATCTGGGCTCCTCCAGCCTGTTCCTCTAAGCTGCCTTGGAGCATCTGGCACCTCTCTGTGAGCAAGCAAAGGAGTGATGCCAAAGTGGCAGTTCCTTGTGATCTAACCTCTTGATTTGCCTCCCTGATAGCCCCGTGTGGAGAGAAACAGCGAGATTAGGGAGATGCCTGGCTCCTGGGAATGTGACAAGTGACAGCTTCCATTAGCATTTATCTCTACATACTTGGCAAAAATAGGGGAAGTCTGGAAACGAGCCTTTGTGAAACACATTGGCAATCACAGAGTATCCTGAGCTGGGCCTTCAAATCCAGGAATACACATGTGTTATCCGTCATAACCAGATAAAGAGCCTGCCAGCTGTGAGGGTGACTAGAATGTAATCTTCCTTCACTGAATTAAGACCAAGTATTGAATGACTGAGACATTTCTCTGCATTGTCTTTCATCATCACAATACCTCTCAGATGAGTATTGCTACCCCTGCTTTATGGTTGAAGAAAAGCTGAGAAAGATTTGGTCATCTTGCACAAGAGCACACAGTTGGTAAATGGAAGAGCCAGGATTCAAACTCAGGCCTTTCTGGCTCCAAAACCTCAGGCTCTGGCCATTGTGATAATTGACCTTTTGCTCTCTGAGTAGCACTGGGTAAGGTAAGACTGCTCTCTGCAAGACTGGGCTGTGTCTGTGAAACTTTCTAATTAACCTCTGTCTGGAAATGTTCTCAGAAAGGACCACCCTACTAGGGATTCTTAAGTGTTTGGCTGGTTTATTTGCTCCCGTCGTGTTCCCAAAATCCAAAGATAGGAATAGTGGGTGTGTATTTGTTTTGGTGCATCAGTTTCCTCTTTGGTCTGAAGTTGACTCATCGTGCCGTCACTTCACCTCAGGAAAGGCTTCCAAGCAAACCATGTTAACCTTCAGCCAATGACCCCTTTTGCTAATAATTCTTAAGGAGCATCTGATTCTAAAACTGTTTTCTGCTGGTTTGTCACCTAGGAAAATGGAAGCATAGGAAATTATTTCTCTTATTTTAATTAACTAACCATCAGTAATGGTGGGGCTAAAAACTATAAAAACTACACATGGACAAAAACTAGAGGGGGTGGAAATGGAAGGGAGGTGGGGAGCACTGGGGGGTGGGCTGGGATGGGAATAAAAGACAGAAAACTGCACTTTAACAACAATTAAAATTTAAAAAGTTATCAAAAAAAACTATAAAAACTAAGAAGTGTTTATAAAGTTATGTTTAGTTGTTGGAAACCGTCCTGCCTGGTATCAGAAGCTGTAACCCCCGCCAAGGCTAAGGCTGAGGGAACGACCTTGGACCGTAAGCCAGCAAGGAGACAAAAGCTTATCTCCCCAGCAGGAGCACCGCTTCTGCTCCTTTTACTTCACCCTGCCTGGTCTCCAATGCTTGGTCGGTTAGCCAATGACGGGTAAGATTCCCCAAGGGGGGAACAACCTAAGACAGGCACAATCACGTGGGAGGCCCCCAAGGAAGGACTTTGGGGGCTACAGCAAAAGGGGGTGATGTACCCTCTCCCCTCGGCTTTGACAAAGCTTGAGTCCTCATTGTCTGCGAGAAAATCTCCTTATCTCTTGGCTGCCTTACTCCACCTAAGCCTGAAACAATGACAGGGTGGTGCCGCCCTGTGCTGGAAAGGGTGGGTTCCCCGGGTGATCAGGCCTAAGAAAGAATATGTAAAATCCTGTGAAACCTGCTTTGTTTAGAATGCTCTCAATTGAATAAGAAGGGTCCAAGGAGTAAGTTTGTTCCTTAAAGTTTTACAGCTCTTTGACCCTGACTCAAAATAGGCCCTCAGACTTCCTTGTTGTCTATTGTTGGATCCTTACTTCCTGGCAATGAGTAATGAGCTTTACCTGAATTCTTATGCAAACAAACCCAATAAAAGCCTGCTCAGGCAAGAGAACAGGGTACTCTCCCCTAGGGAGGGTGGCCGTTTTGTCCCTATTTTTCCACAGGACTCGGTTGTCTCTGTGTATGTTTTTCTCGTGTTTTGATGAGCCATCTGCAGTGTTCCGAGGTCACTGCTGGTCAGTGGCTGCGACATTCTGTATCCAAAATATAGTATTGCTTTCTTTTTTAATTTTATTTTCCAATTTTAGTGTACATTTAACATTATTTTGTACTAGTTTCAGGTATCAACACAGTGGCTAGATAATCATATACTTTTTAAGTATGCATTTGACACCATATATAGTTATTACAGTATTATTGACTGTATTCCTTATGTTGTGCTTTTATATTCCTGTGACTATTTTGAAACTACCAATTTGAACTTCTTAATCCCTTCACCTTTTTCACTCAGCCCCCAACTTCCGTTCACTCTGGCAACCATCGGTCTGTTCTCTGTATGTATGAGTCTATTTCTATTTTTATAGTATCTTTTTCAATAAATAAAGACAAGCAGAGAATATTAGGTTTAGCTTTAATGTCTATATTTGGGCTCTACTCCTACTCCTGACTCCCCACCCTAATAACCTTAACTGAAGTCCTCATGTCTGAGCAATAATACACCAAAGTGAGGCCCTAGGAGTTGGCACGTGCACCGGGAATCTGGCCAAGAGCAGAGACTTGCAATCAGGAAGACAGAGGACACAGTGCCAAAGTTCAGACTCACAACCAGCCAGTCATCTGGACAGCTGGCCAAGCGGAGGCACATGCGGTGAGGTCAGCCCAGCCTAGCAAGGAGACACTGAATCAGCTGTGGGCACCACGGGCAAATAGTAGGTGCCTGAGAATATTCTCAGCCAGGGCTGTCAAACTCATTTTCACCAGGAGCCACATCAACCTAGTGGTTGCCTTCAAAGGGCAGAAATAATTTTAGGGCTGTGTAAATGTAACTACTCCTTAACTGTTAAGGAGTTGAAATTATATTCAGCCCTTTGAAGGCAACCTCGAGGCTGATGTGGCCCTCATGAAAAGGAGTTTGACACCCCTGTTCTAGGTGATTGCTTTTGCACTAACCCCAGCCTCCTTTGCTGGGCCAAAGGTGTAATGGAAGGATTCCACTATGTTGAAAGATGTTAGAGGTAAGACTGTGTTATAGACTGAATGTTTTTATCTCCCTAAAATCTATTTGTTGAGATCTTAACTCCCAACAGTAGTAGGAAGTGGGGCTTTTGGTAGGTGATTAGATCATGAAAGTGGAACCTTCATGAATGGGACTAGTGCCCTTATAACACAGGGCCAGCCGAGCTCCCTTTTCCCCTGGTGCCACATGAGGACACAGCAAGAAGGTGGCCATCTATGAACCAGGAAGAGGACCCTCGCCAGACATTGAATCTGCCGGTGTCTTGATCTCAGACTTCCCAGAATACAAAATTGTGAGAATAAATTTCCGTCATTTAGAAGCTACCCAGTCTATGGTACTTTTGTTATAGCAGCCCAAATAGGCTAAGACAGACTTTTTACACCTTTTATACTGAGGTTGTAGTTCATAAGAAGATACATCCAAAAGCCACTATATTATGATGAACTTGGCTTGGTACTTCAGGAGCATGCCAAATATTTCAACAACTTTTGAAAATAAATTCTGACTGTATTTCAAAATGCAAGAAGTAGCACATTTGCATGGTAGGGACTTTCCAAGAACATTAAAGAGAGTACATTTCCCTATCAAATTGTCATGACAGTCTGGCTCAGTGCCTTTAGCCCACAGCACACACCAAGAACTACACAAAGCAAATCTCCTTTCCTATTCCCTGTTGCAGACCACATCTGGGAAACCCTCAGTCCCTTCCATCCTTCTCAACCTGTCCTAATGGTCCAGTGGACCAGCTGGGTTCCATGCCTGCCTCTAATCGGCTCCTTCTGACAGCAGCCCTGCAGTCCTGCTTCTCACATCCTTGCAGATACTCACACATCAGTTCACTCTGCCTGCGGGTGCTCCTTTGAGTTGTTCCTCCCTTATCTGATGTGTCCCAGCCATTCAGGGAATGGGGACAGAGTGCCCATTCCTTTACCCTGAACCATGGAGGAGTTCCTCATGTAGTGAGAAAAAGGTAAAAAATCTTTCCTCTACAATTTTCTTTAATTCCACTTTAAGCATGTTAAACATTGAGCTATCTCTACCACCTTCTTTTAAAATTTGAATGCTCCTATAGGACAAAGACTTTTTACACGAATGAAATGGTCTTAGTTTGCTCCCTGGGACAGAAGAAACCAGGATGACAGAAGCAAGAGAAAGCATCAAACAACAGAAAAAAGAGAGAAGGAAAGAAAGGAAAATAGAAGCACCAGGCAACATCACCCCTTCTTGGGTTCACTATTCATATGGACAACATTGGACTTTTGAAAATGATGTCCTATCTCAGCTACATCTTTGGAATGAAAAAGTCAAAATAGTTTACATGTTTATTTTTGCTCACTTGTACCAAAAATCAAGAAGTAAATATTGACTCATTATTATGGCAGTGGGATAATATTTTGAAATATTAATCTAGAGTTCTCCCCTTACTCCCATGCCCCTACACCCTTTTCTCTCCAACCCCCCACCTAATACAGTTGATCCTTGAATACCGTGTAGGGTAAGGGCACACACATGTGCAGGCACACACATGTGCATACACACACACTTAGTTGAAAATCCATGTGTAACTTTTGACTCCCCCAAAACTTAACTACAGTTGGCCCTTCACATCCACAAATTCAACCAACATAACATGTATTCAACTATAAGTAAACTATTTATTTTTAAAAATCTACATATAAGTGGACCCATGCAAGACAAACCCATGCTGTTCCGGGTCACCTGATTCCTAGTATCCCTAAACCCTCCCCTGGGCCCCTCAGCTAGGATCTTCTTCATTTTCTCAGGGGAGGACCAAGGGAGCCCGCTAGGACCTTCATTTCTGCCCGCTCGGCCTGTGGTGAGAGAGCAGAGTGGCTGCACACTGTTACCCCCTGCCCAGGGGGCCTGAGGCATCTGCACAGAGTCTGCCACTGTGGTGCCCAAGCTGAACAACGCTCAGCATGCAACGGAGAGAGGGCTAGTAGGCACCAAGAGGGCCTGAGGTTCGAACAAGGGAGACACAACAGTGACCCCTGGACCAACTAGCAAATATATGACAGAAATATAGTCACAGATGCTGAATTTGGGAATACAGAAGACAATCACAAAAGGTCATAACTGGACTTACCCTTAGTTCAAATTTCTCACGTTACAGATGTGAAATGTCAGACCCTGAGAGGGTAAAAGGGTTTCAGAGGTCACATGTCTAGTTAGTGGCCAACCTGAGTCTAGAATCCAGGTTTCCCAATTTTTTGTCCCATACTTAGGCCACTCCTTGATTCTCATATGCTACACATCTTGAAACACACATGATTTCCCTGATCTCTGTCAATAGTATTAACTTTTTTTCCTTTCCTTTCTAGGAAAAACACTGTTAAAGACAGCTGGGATCAGCAAGGCCTACTGCACCCACCTGCAAAAAAGTAAGGGGAAGTTACTTTAGCCCAAACATTCTGGTTTGCCGTGCCTAGAGTTTTGCCTGGAAAAGTTCTGAAAAACACTTTCATGTAAGAGCAATGAGCAATGAAAACTGTCAATTAGCTCTGTAGTCACTCGAGTACAGCTGATGGTCTGGATGACCGCAGGCCTCGGTTGGGGACAGGGTAAGCCATCATTGCATCACCATGTCCTTTGTGAGCTCTGGGGAGCACGGTTAAAGCAAGGGAAGGAAATAAGAAATCTCGGCAGGAAAAGGGGCAGAGGACTGCTCAACGTTATTGCCAAGGAAACAGAATTGCTGTTCAGTCATTTCTTGAAAGTAGGAAACAATATTTATGTTCATTTAGAGAATGGCATCTTCTAAGAAGGTTGCAGTATTTCAAAAAATATGTATCAGAAAACTCTTTGTGCCTGGAGTAAAGCCAGACTTAAGGAAGCCTCATTACAGTAGGCTGTCTTTGCAATGAAGCAGGCCCATTAAAAATGGATGGCATAGCTGTTTTAAGGAGGCTGAGAAAATTGTTCTTCATGAGTCACAGTCACTGAGAAAAAAGTAGGGGGAAAGCACTTTCTGTAAATGGAAATCCCCTAATTCTTGATGCTAATGCCTCCTAATTTTTGTGGAAAAACAATGTTTCTTTAAAAGGATGCCTGCTCTATTTGGAAAATGAGTTCTGGTCTGTTCTTGTGTGATACCAATTTCTACAGTATCTCATGGTACATTAGCATCACTTATCAGGCAGCAAAGTCTACTGAGAGAGTATAATGGATGGGAGAAGTCAGAGCATAATTCAGTCCTTCCTCAGGGGGCTTTCCAAAGCTAGATCTCCAACAACATTCCTGCAAAGATCATTACTGGAACTGTTCCCTCATCTTTACAATTATGGCAAGCTATCTCAGCTTCTTTAATCCATCCTGTACTCCATAGACTAATCTGCCTTTTTAAAAAAAGGGAGGGAGCTGAGATGATCTTACTCTCCCACTGAAGAAAAATCTGTCAATGTCTTTCTATTATGTACAGAATAAATTCTAGCCTCATGAGCATCATTTGGCAGGAAATAACATGCAACTATTGTTTTACTGTATATTTTTTTGTTAATGACAAATGAAACTTTCAGCCTATTCTTTTAACCACTTTCAAGTTTTCATTTCCTCTTTAGCTAATTTTCTGTTCATAACTCCTGCCCAGTTTCTGATGGGGGATTATTAATTTTTCCAATCTATGACTGAGAACTCTATCTATTAAGATTTATAATCTTATATCAGTCATATGAATGACAACTTTTTCAGAGTTTGTTGATGATGTTAACTTTTGGGTGATTTAGAAACACAAAATATTTACAGCTTAACTGAGTTGGTCTTCCACACAATTCATGTGTAGAATCTCTTTTTGGAAGATTTTCCTCTTACCTTCTGCCTTTCCTGTTTTCTACCAGATTCACAGGGGACTCTCCAGAGTTTTCTGGTTCCAGCTCTTTTATACATTGACACTGACTAGTCTTAAGAGTTCTGTGCTTCTATCAGTCTGAAAAACTATGGGCAATTTATTGGGTTAATGGAAAACTTCCTTTGTGTCCACATGCCCTAGCTGGGCCTAGGCCTGGGCCTTAAGATTTTTGAAATCTAGGTGAATGAATATATTTAAAGAAGTGGTCATTTAAGAGTAGCAGGTTATTTTTATACCCAGAAGTAGGGACTCTTTAATTCACCTTCGGGGGACATTATTCCTCTGTTCTTGGGAAAAACTATTAAGATGCTTCACCTTGTCAATGTTTTAACTTGACCATAGATGCTAGATGATTTAATGTGATCACACATTGTTCTGTGCTGGTCGAGGCTCTTTGTGGTTTCATTTGGGGAAGGGAAGAGGGCACAGAGATGACGAAGTGGAGCTGAGGGTTGACACTGGGGACTGGAAATTGAAGGGAGAGGTTGAAAGGGAAGATTGGTGACTGGGCAGAGCAGTGGCGTTCTAGGTTCCAGGTGAAAGGTGTGGTTCAGAGCTGGGAAGAGGGCTGATCTCCCCTCCTCCCAACTCAGACTGACAGTGCTCTGGCTCCTGAATGGTGGAGGCATAGGAGGAGTCAGAAGACAGCACCTTGGTAAGGCCACCACCACTATAAGGCGGGATCAGCATCATTAGCAAGGCAACAGAAAGACTTCTTCAAGCTACCTACAGGCCAGGAAGAGCGCGCGGGTAGACACTGTGTTGCCAGAGCAGGAGAAAAGGAACGGAGTGGGCCAGGATGATTATTGCAGTGGATTATTGTAGTGGATGATTATTGTAGAACAGACTGTGAGTTGATGGAAGCCATCCTTTTGGGAACAACAAGAAATATGACCAGCAATTAAGTCTGTGGTGGCGGTGGATTAAGTTATAATTCAAGCAGCAAACACTTAATATGACCTTACTCATTCTCAGTGAAAAACCTGACTGTACCAGTTGCACACATTTTAAGGATACACATATGAGGACAATGCACCTACCTTTATTGTATAACTCAAGAAACTGCTTCAAATTATGGGTGTACAAGGTGGGGCAAAAGTAGGTTTACCATTCATTGTTTGTATGGAAAATAATAGAATAACTAATAAATAATGATATAAGAATAAACTCTGTTTTACATACTCACGACAACAGTCAGCCTACATTCCCACCCTGTGTGATCAGACCGGACAGGAGAGAAGGGCCCACAGGGCCAACTACTGAGGAAATATTTTAAAGTAGCTTGAGCTTTGTGATGCCCTTCTTATTAGAAGCAGAACAATGACTTGCAGAGCATGTGAGAATGAGGACAGTATCAGTACAAGTCACAAAATGAAGCAAATGCCTGGAACTGCAGTGGATATGCAGTATAGACCAAGGGGCAGGCTCTGCACTAGATGATGTGGGAGCTGCCAAAGTGCTGACAATTGGCTTGACTGAAGGAAGGTCGTGTCTCTGATCATTGCTAGGGACTTAGGCCCACTATTTAGGTACAATGTGATGTGATCTTCTCAAAGAAGCATGCATCAAATAACACCTTTTTTCCCCAAAATACCTTAGACAACTACAAAATCTATGATTATTGGTTTATGTTGTTTAGTTTTTCTAGTAATCTGTATTTGCTCATCTCTCCCA
This sequence comes from Tonatia bakeri, assembly GCA_004024845.1. NCBI lineage: Eukaryota > Metazoa > Chordata > Mammalia > Chiroptera > Phyllostomidae > Tonatia > Tonatia bakeri. The sequence goes on from PVIA01000075.1 coordinate 475,374, forward strand.
CTCAGTATCTTCTAGTTCTTCAAATCCTTTCTGGGTTCTTTCTGACTAGAATCTTCTGCATCCCACTCCACTTCCCTTTTCAGCTACCTTTGGTTTGTTTTTCAGGTTCTGCTTTAGGCATCTCTTTTTCTAGGAAAGCTTCTGTGACTGAAAAGCCCCATCCTTGCCCTCCTAGATGGGTGGGGCATCCACCTAAGTGCTGCAACAGCAACACTTATGGCCCTTTTCAAAGCTCCTTTCAACCTGACCACTGCACATTTAACGGTCTGTCCTTCCTTCTGGAGTATGAGTTCTGTCCCTAATACAGTGTGTGGCTGATACTTAATAGACATTCCATACATATTTGTTCATTTGAGTTGATCTTTTGTCAGTTTCCCCTAATAACCTATACCCTTTGAGAGAGAGGTCATTTCAATTGTCCTTCATTTTACAAGTAGGAAAATATTGCCTGGCCATTATTCAAAGAAGCCAAAATATGCTGCTGAACATAAAATTCTGTTTGCATCTCTTTCCTCCCTGAGAATTACAATAGCAAATTTCATGTTTTCACCTCGGACTCAGATTACTAAGTCTCCAAATCAGAAAACTCCAAGGAAGTTTTACCTACCTTAAAATTCATTTAGTTCTAACGGGGTTCTCATAGGTTTCATGATCTCTGAGGAAGTTTATAGGTACCAAAGGATCTCGTGGGTCCCTGGACTCCTCAGATTTCAAAGCACATTGAAGAGTGTGTTTAATTTTAGTTCTTAACCCCACAGGCTGTGTCGCCAGGGTATTAAGAAAGCCAGCAGTATTAAGTAGGGAAGAGGGCAGAGTTGTGACAAGGACTCCACGTCACCTAAAATTCAGGCCCACAGCCTCTCCAAGGAGTTGCACTAGGGTCAAGGAGCCGAAATGGGTTAACGAACAATTCCAGAAAAGACAATGAGTCACAGGCCCTTCAACAACTGAAGAGGCTGAATCCCTCTCCTTGATCTCTGTGTGGATTGGCCAACAGTTCTGAAAAGAACAAAGTTAAGTAATTGAGGAATCACAGGGCTAGTTGAAATGTAAATACATAAGGTACTTATTGTAAATAATGTACTTAATATAAATAAGTAAGATGCTGAATACCATTGCTTCTAGTCTGTGAGACTTATGGATAAGGGGAAAAAAAGAAAACCTTTGAAACATAGGAAGGTCTTCTGTTGCATAATGTGTTTGCTGCCAGCTATGGCAGGTGACAATAGTGGGAGGCTCCATAAGAACTTTTCTAAATTTTGGTTTTTTTTGTCTTAAATAATCTTCACCACAACAGAGTGAGGCAAGTATTGTCATTATTCTCATGTAACTGATGGTGAATCTGAGGATTGCCTCTCACACAGCTAGTCTTTGACAGAGCTAAGAACTGAACCTAGGTGCTGTCTGCAACTTCTGTGTCATTCCTATGACACCTTTAGGTAGTGATTTTATTCAGATGTGCTAATCAAGTAGGCTGATGTGGAAAAGAAAAGCCTCTAATGCAGGTGGGGGTGATCAATACTAAGCAGTATTATTCTCCACTTTATTTTCCTTGTTTTAAAAGTTATTTTTTAATTATACAAATAACATACAAATGTATCTTAACCATATGAAGGTCAAATAATAGAGGACTTCATTTTCCCCACATTCAGAAGTAACTAGGTGGGTAATTTGTAGCTTATCCTTTCAAACTTTTACCATTAATTTTTGTAAATGTAGGTGAATATGTACAAAGATATACAAATATGTGTCTATACACACATGTAGAATGTGTGTTTATTTGTATTTTTAATGTAAAAATAAGACCAAACCACAGATAATTTTTCTGTATCTTGCTATTTTACTTAATGACTTGGAGAACTTTCTATGTCACACATTCTTTTTAGCTGCTCTTTGCATAGATGTACAATAAGTTATTTCCCCATTCTGCTATTTTTATTCCAAGGTCTATATTCCCTACTATGGACTGTTTTTGGTTTTGTTATTATTGTTTTGTTTTCAAAACAGAGATAATACACAGAGAAAGACACACAAGGAAGGCCATGTGCTGATTTTGGCAGCGACTAAAGAAACACAGCTGTAAACCAGGGAACATGAATGCCAAGGACAGCCAGCAAGCATCAGAAGTCATGAGAGAGGCGTGGAACATGCTTTTCCCCAGAGACTCCAGAAGCAGCTGACCCTGACAATCCCTCGACATGGACTTCCAATGTTCAAACTGCGAGATAATAAATTCTTGTTGTTTTAAACCATGCAGTTTGTGGAAATTTGTGATGGCAGCCCGAGGAAATGAACGCACTGTTCCCCTATACCTTCATTAAAATTATCTCAAGAGCAACTGTGGGTTAGTTTCTAACCTAGAAAAACATTAATATGAATGATCAAGTTTTATCATTTCTAACTTGAGAAGAAAAGTAATATAAATAATCAGATGAAGGACTGTTTATAAAGTATTAATGATTAAGAATCAGTTTCACTCTGAAGTTCTCAACTTAAGAAGAAAAATAAGTTATAGATGCGGGAGCGTTGTTACTCATTCCTCACATTTAAAATGCAGGTTGTTTATTCTCAAAGATGATTAAACTTCTGTAGAGCTTTGCTCTTCTACCATCTCAATTGGATTCATTAACAATGTGACCACAATAGCTCTCTAGTGGTTCAAAAAGCCAACAGGAGACATGTGGAAGGGCTCGTGGGCTTTTGAGTCCAGAATCATATATTGTTTAAGCTGAAACCTTGCTTTTGAAATGCTGAGTGTGTGGATAGACACACTTTCTTAAGCAGCAGTTACAAAAACAGTTAATAATTTTGCCATTCAGTTCTTTAAAAACAGCAAATTACCCAGAGGTGGACTAGTAGAAATCTCTGTTGAAACATAGCTTTTTTTCTTTCCTTTTTCACCTGTTATATGGAAATTAGAATAAACTACACACATATAAGATGTTACTTCTGTCTTTCTCGGCATAATATTATTGTTACATTTGTTAAAGACCTATGTGAGTTATGTACTTTATGAATAAATAAAATTGTATCTTCAATTTATCTCTGGGGTGAAATAGGAGAAAACCCTGGAACACAAAAAGGTCATCTACAACAGATGCATGGTGTGAACCTTACAGCAGCCTATGCTATTGTCTAACTCACTTTTTTATAATGAAAGATCAGGAATGTAGCAAAATCCTCTCTTTCTGGTAAAAATAAGCTGATGAGGATTTTGTGGCCTTCATAGAGTATGCATCAATATTGCATGGTTGGGGTTTGCATAAGTACAATTTTGTGGGCAGAACTCTTACAAATCTTTAAGTAAATGCATTTGATAACTGTACATTTTGAGTGATTTCAGTTAAACATAAAAACAAAAACAAACCTTCATCAAAGCAGCATTAAACGATGAATATTTGTTGAATGAATAAATAGAAGTAGCAATGACTCTAGTCACCATGCGTTCTTGTTATCTCTGCTCACCAGCTACCTTTTGATTATAACGTGTCTTCATCTATTGATCTGTCTTCAGCAAAAGAATGACTCCTATGGTCATTCTGGCATTGCAATGAATTCCTCACAAGAACTAAAAAGTTGGCATTCTGGGTTTATTTAAAGCCCTGTGAATGCTTCACTGTAGAGCTTAGCATTGTACCTGAAATTTGGTAGACACCTAATATATGTTAATGAATGTTTCCTGCTTCTGTCTAGGTTACCATGCCATGTAGACTATGTACCAAAGAAGATACTCTCTATGTGTCTCCATAAAAATTCACATCCTGAATCCTAATCCCCAAGGTGATGGTGTTAGAAGTTGGCACCTTTGGAAAGTGACTAGGTCATGAGGGTCCCCAGAAAAGAGGCTTCACAGAGTTCCCTACTTCCTTCCAACATGTGAAGACCTAGTGAAAGAATGACCATCTGTTAATCAGAAAGCCCTCACCAGACACCAAATCTACTGGTACAAGCTTCCCAAGCTCCAGTTTATGGTATTTTGTAGAGAGGCATAACAGCCTAGACACTCTCATTTTAAGAAACTGGATAAATACTAATAATAAAAATTAAAATTATATTTAAAATGCAGTAGATGGCTCACCAAACAGGAGATACAACAGATGGGTGTATGGTTATATGACTGCCCTCTTTTTTTTATTCTAAATATTCCATTTTGTACTTTAGGCAAAGCCATTTCCAGTGCAGGTATGGGTTATTGGCTCAGACTAAACTACATGGCATAAGGCTACTCCTAACATTTTTATGAAGGTAAAAATGGGTTAAAATGAAGAACTGGGAAAACCTTTATGGGAGGAGAAAAGGGAAAGGCAGTACAAAACTGCACCACGTAACTTGGAGAGGTGGGGAGGAAAAGATGGCTATTGCTGTTAGACAGCCCCTGCCATGTGCCTAGTGGGGAAGGCAGGATGGCAGGCTGTGCAGATGAGCTGCTTCGGTCTTTTATAGTCTTGTGCAAGCCAGCTGGCCTTGCCTCTTTTTCTCTCCTGCCCCGAGAATGCCCTCAGGTTTGGTTCCACATTCACCTGGTTATTGTAGCAACATGGATCCATAAGTGTCAGATGTCTGAATCAATCATACTTATTTGACTTATATGAAGGAGGGGTGGTCTTAGGGAATTAGTAAAATACAATGGAAGGGTTTACAACATATAACCATGGAAGTTCAGATACTGCTGTGTCAAATGCATGCACTGATAACATAGTAGTGAGATGCCACATGACATCTCCCGACAGGGAGGAACTGTAACAGAGGAACTCTTCCCCCTTTCTGTCATGATTATATGACTTGAAAATGCTCTGGAAAGCAAAAAGAGGAAAAAAATAGCAAGGAGAATCAGATAAAGAAAGACGTTTTAAAGAAGAAAAGAAAGTTGAAAGTTGAATGTGGACTTTGCATTGATATGGCTAAGGAATAACAAGGAATATAACACACATAGTTAAGTGATATTACATATTATACTTTCAAGTATCTTTTGCTCACTGTCAGCATGGGGCTGACTACTTGAGTCTGTCCTTCCAGCCTCAGCTCACCAACAAGGGGCAGAAGCAACCTCAACTCCCACAAACACTACACTGATTGACATCTCTCATCACAAAGATCTACACCAAAATAGGTCAGGAGAGAATCTGGGGTTCTCTTCTCCTGCCAACTGGACTGTGGTTTGTTTGAGTTTTGTTTTTTGTTTAATCATCTTTGAGGATCAACATCTTCAAGAATGATCCTGCTACCTAAAAGACTTTAAGTACACAATGGACCACAAAAGGATATATATATATATATATATATATATATATATATATATATATAACCTCAATATAACCTAAAAAGCACAATATTTAAACAATGGAAACCTTCATTTGACACAGAGCAGGGAGTAATTTTTTTTTATAGAGGATAATATTCATTAATGGGGATTGACTGTACTTAATAGTTAAAATTTGGCTAAAATAATCTGACCAGATAGCAACACAGGTAGGTTGTGTTCCATCAAGAAATCTAAAAGGATAGAGATATTTTAAACAGTGTGATATCTCTTATTTTAAATCCCCTTTATAGTACTCTTCACACTATATTTTAAGGTCTCTGTTCACTTTTCTGTATCTCCCTCTAAGCTCTAAGGTCCTAAAAGAAGAAACTGAGTCTCCCACTCTCTTTTGTATCAGAAACTAGCAGAGATGCCTGACATATTCGTAACCATCAAAACACTAGAATGAATGCTTTCATCAGTAGTAAATAGATCACAGCTCATACCTAGTTTCATATTCTGCACATTGTCAACAGAACAGCTAGAGAAGAAATTGATAAGCAAACACTCAGAAAGCAGTGTAAATGGGAACTCTGATCTTGGATGCTTTGAGTCAGGGCTGTAGTGTCCAGTTGGCCAGGTTGTTCATTGCACGAGATTATTCAGCCAAGAGCACAAATTGGGGCAGAAATCCAGTTTATGAACACAGCTCTGTATCCGCCCACAGGAAACAACGCCTCTGTTCTCAAACTCATACAAAGACATTGTACAGTACTCACTTCAGCAGCACATATACTAAAATTTCAACAATATGGAGAAGATTAGCATGGCCCCTGCGCAAGGATGACATGCAAATTCATGAAGCATTCCACTTTTTTAAAAAGCAAAAAGAACTCATGAACTCAAAGAACCGGGTGGTGATTGCTGGGGTGGGGGAGGGCAGGATAAGGAGACTAAGTAGTAATGGAAAAAGAATACAATAAGGATTAAATTAATTTAAAAATAAAGCTGCAGTAGATGAATGTATAAAAGACAGTGTACAAGATTTAAGAGACTGTCCTGCTTTAAATAACTATTTAATCTCTGACATGTTAGATCCCAGCAATAAAAACTGTCCTACAGATCTGAGTCCACCAGAAAGGGAGAAGGAAAAGGTGAATATCGTCTGATCTTGAATTGAGGACACTTTGGTTGGAGATTTTCTCTGAATTTTCAACACAGGGCGATAGGGTTATAAAACTTTTTTGCAGTGTAAAAGAACTGCACAGGGGAGTCTCAGCATTCCACCTGAACCCCAGAAAATGAGCTACAGAATCAGAGATACATAAAGAACAGGAAGAAATCTTGAAGGTCACAGAATTCCATTGCTAAAAGAGACTTTAGAAATCAATCCACTAATGACTTTATTTTACCCCAGAGGAACCCCAGAGATCAAGGAGGTAAGTGATTTACCTCCGGCTAGTTAACAAAAAGTAAGTCTAGAACCTAGCTGTTTTCTGGCTTTTAATCAAATAATCTTTGTATCACAACTGGCTGGACTTGCCATCATTATAATAAAGTGTGTACGTACTGTGTGGGACAGGTGAAGACATACAGACTTTGTCATTATCAAGGGCCTTACACAATGCAGTGGAGAAAACAGGAAATAAATATCGAAAGATAAGCAATAATATGAGGTGGCTTAGGAAAGGAGGTTTAGACTTGGGTTTCTGAGTGGGAGTGGTGACGCCGACCATAGGAATTGGTAGGCAGGAGGCGTGGGGCGGAGTGCCCTCATGCCGGCCGACAATTCTGGAAGGACCAGAAGCAGGTGACTGAGAAGGTCCAGCTGGGGCCGCAGGCGGGTCTAAGGTTACAAAACCAAGGTCAGGAGGATCCAACAACCAGGGCCCTCTCGATCAGTATCTTAATTGAAACTTTGTTCTGCTGAACCAGATTGCAAAGACCGGTGTAGGCCTCTCCGTATCTGGGTTCTGACCCTCAGGGGGCGAGGCCGAGGCAGCGGTGCATTGAGCAGAGAAAGGGCTCAGAAGGAAATGGAGAAATCGGAGCAGCGGCCGGGCGCCCTGAGCTCACTCCGAGCAGCTGCCTGCGAAGGGTACGACTCGCTCGCGGCGGCGAGGGAGACCGCGCTTCCGGGCGGCGCACGCGAGGGGCGGGGCGGGGCCGGGGGCGAGCGACGCCTACGTCAGGCTGCGTGACAAAGAGGCGGACGGCGGAACGCGGCCGCGGCGGCGGCCTCGTGGGGGGCGGAGCCACCGCTGCCGCCGCCGCAGCCCGGCCGGGATTTGAAAGATTAAGAAGTCCCGGCGGAGAGGACGGCGGCGTTGAATGCGTGGCGGAAGCGGTGGCGACCGCGGCTTGGCGAGGGGTCGGGCAGCGGGCAGCGTCTGCACAGCATGAATCACTCGGGCCTCGGGTCCCCGCGGAGCCTGGAGCATAACGGCCGGGGCGGCGGCGGCGCCGCCTGGGAGCTGGGCTCGGAGGCAGACCCAGAGTTCCGAGGTAGCGTCTGCTGCTTCGACCACCTGCCCGGCGGGGACCCGGGCGACGGCGAAGTGCCCCTGGCCCTGCTGCGCGGGGAACCGGGGCTGCACTTGGCGCCGGGCGCGGAGGATCCCAGCCACCACCTAGCGCTGGACCCTTGCCTCAGTGACGAGAACTATGACTTCAGCTCCGCGGAGTCCGGCTCCTCTCTGCGCTACTACAGCGAGGGCGAGAGCGGCGGCGGCGGCGGCGGCAGCTCCCTGTCCCTGCAGCAGTCGCCGCTGGTGCCGTCGAATGCGGGGGGCGGCGGGGCGGCTGGAGGGGGTCCAGGGGAAAGGAAGCGACCCCGGCCCGGCGGTGCAGCCGCCAGGCACCGCTACGAGGTGGTGACGGAGCTGGGCCCGGAGGAGGTGCGCTGGTTCTACAAGGAGGACAAGAAGACCTGGAAGCCCTTCATCGGCTACGACTCGCTCCGCATCGAGCTCGCCTTCCGGACCCTGCTGAAGGCCACGGGCGGCCGACCCCAGGGCGAGGACCCCGACCGTGACCATGTGTGCGGCCTGTCCTCCACCACGGGCCTGGCCTCCAGCTTTGGGGAGGACGACCGGGAGGACCGGGTCTGTGGCTTCTGCCCGCGCACCGCGAGGCACGAGCCCGAGATGGAGCAGCTGGTGAACATCGAGCGGGTGTGTGTGCGGGGCGGCCTCTACGAGGTGGATGTGACCCAAGGAGAATGCTACCCGGTGTACTGGAACCGTGAGTAGCCGGCAGGGGGAGGGAGCGGGACGGGCTGCCGCTGCAGGGCCGACACGCACCCCGTGGGTTCGGGTCTTTATCTCCGCGGAAAAGGGGGTGCGTGAGGCCTGGTGTTTGGTCCGAGCAGTTAGGAGACTCAGTAGACGGCGCCGGCAGGGGAAGGGTGAACGAGCGGATGAGAAAATTCGAGCTGCCTGGGGTCAGGTGGAGAGGAAACCGACGGGGCAGCACCTCCTCGGCGAGCCGGTGCTGCTGCCATCCGCTGGAGGCGATCCAGGAACGGATGCCCTGCCCCAAAGGTTTAATTTCTCCTGATTCTACCTGAGCTTTGTGCACCGCGTATCTGATTCGGTCTCATTTACCCCGAACTGCCTATGATTTAAAGAGCAGCCTGTCCTCTGGAGTGGGAATGTTTGAGAGTGTCTGCTCGAGAATCAACAGTGTAGCTGCGGACCAGGGAAGAGAGAATTAATCCCCGGCGGGAGAGGAAGAGAGGTGGTTCCCCGGGTGCGTCGGGAGGGTGTGAAGCAGTTCCGGCGAGCGCACCCGCCCACTCTGTGGAATACTCGTTTTCACTCAGGCCCATGTTTACATATTTTCATATTTGTCTCTTGACTTTGAGAAATTACAAGGCCTGTGCCCTGATTTCCTCCTCTGTAAAATACATATATCTACCGCAGAGGGTTGTTTGGAGATTGAGCGAGATGATACGCCTAAAGGGCTGGAAACTGCTTGGCACATGCAGGTGGTACATGTCAACAGTGGGCCCCTGTTCATTAGAGGACAACACCGTTAGGTGTATGATTATATTAGGGAGGAAGACTATCAACTGTTTGCCATTGCATGTAGCAAAATATGTAGTAGATGTTGTATGGTAAAAGAAGCTATCAGCCACCAATAATTTGTAATATGCAGTTTTAATTTTTAGAGACCAGTGCACTAACTCACATGTCTTCATTGATTGTCACTAGCCTTGGGTTCTCCACATATACAACATTCTGCTTTGTATTAATTACATATATTGATGACTGACTGTCTTTCTGTATGTTTAGCATTTTGTGGGCAGAGTCCATCACCTTGTCGTACTCTTATAGGCCTTAGTGCAGTAAATATTCCATAAGTAGATATTGAATTGCATAAGTAATTGAGGTATTATTAACATTCATGTTAAGCATGAGTCACTAAAATAGCGATTAAAACTTGTATCAAATCCCTAAATAAAGTAAGCGTAGCAGGACATTTAATTTCTTGCTACACTTGAAGATGAAATTAAAGGTATGTACCCATTTCACAAGGCCAGATTCGTAATGGGGTCTGTCACATCACTCACTCCTTTTGACTGTAAGCTTACCAAGGACAAGGTGTGCTGCATTCACTCCTTCATTCAGCTCTCATGTCACCGCACAGTGCTTGACCCTGCACTCTGGGGAAGGTATTCGGAAAGCTGGGAAAAAGGACAGTCTTTACCCTTCAGGAGCTTCCTGTTTAGTCTTTTCTTTAGATGGCCTAGACATGATTATGGACGTTTCTCCTTTGAAAGTACAAGTACAAGGACTTAGTGGAGCCAGAAAGTTGGATAAAATTCTAAGCATCCTTTCCAAGATGGAAAATTGAATTATATCCACCTAGAATACTGTGTGTTTTTTGGCTAATGACAAAGTTGTTAATGCTTACATAATGCTTTACTATTTACAAAATGATCTTTCACATTCTTTTTTTATATTAATATCAAGTTAATGCTAACATTCTATATCTAAAGAAGCAGGCTTATTGAAATTAATGAATTTGCCCAGAGTCATGCAGCTAAAAAGTGGTAAAGCAGTCCGTAGTCTAGTGCAGTCGGTGTCCAAAGAGCACCTGATCCACGGAAGGGTGAGGGTGTAGGGAAGGCTTCCCGCATAATGTAAGACCAGTCCCAAAGGGTTGCTTTAATCAGGCAGAAGAAATGGGGAGATGGAGGGCAAGTAATGCCAGCCATGTGGGGTAACATGCACGGACATGAAGCATAAAACTGCGTGGCGTTTAAGAAAAACAGGGCTGCACAGGGTAGGCTTAGGCTTTGACCACCACGGAGACCGAGGCGTTGGGTCGGAAACAGGAGGAGCGTATGAAAGGGGCACCTGCCTGTGAATGGCACATTTGAAGAGTAGCAAGAAAAAGAAAAGGGTGGACCCAGTGCTGAGGAGTTATCCTGTGAGTAAAGGGGAATCAAACAGTTGAAGGTTCTCTGTTATTTAAGTGATTAGTGACAATACAAAGGTTGAATTGAAGAGGTGGAGGGTATCTTAGAATGCTAATATTATAAATCAAGTGAGAAACAAACGGCAAGGACCTACAAAAGTTAACCTCAAAAGGAAACTTAGTCTTCTTGAATAGCAGCACCTGTTTTGAAATCATTTTAGCATTTTTTTAAATAGCTTTCTGCATGATAAAATCTCGTGGGTGACCTAGATCTTCATATGAGCTACAGTGAAAATACAGCAGTGCTTTTGGTCCATAATTTCCCACTTTTCACAAAATCCCATATAGCTTTGATTGGTTCTTCAAGTCTCTGTGTGTTATGTTTTCACACCCGCTCAGGAAGGTTCATTCCCAGTATAGTCTCTTCAGCCTTTCTTGAAATGGAAGGATTCTTAGGATACTTGGCAGCTTTTGACCTCTGTCCCATTTTACTTTTTTTTTAACCTTCTGGAAATTTCCGAATAGTGGTAGTGAAAAGTTAAAAAAAAAAAAAATCCAACAGGTTCCTACAGAGAATGGTGGAAGCATTCTAGTGGCCATTTAAAGTTTTGTGACCTAATGGAGCCCAGTGCATCTGGGTATCAAGGCCAACAAATTATCTATGTCTAGTCTAAAGGAAAGTTGTTGATTTAAATTTATACGTACTCTCCATTTTGAACTCTTACTAGCAGATAATATTTGAAACAATTTTGGGGTGCTTGAAACAAGGGGTACAGAATTCATCTTCTATAGATAGGAAGCAAGTATTATATAAGAAAAAGTATTATGGGAAATTTTGTATTTGTTTCATTGTCTGTTTAGATACTTTTCTGACTGCATGTGGACATTTTAGATAAAAATTGATCACTGCTGAGTAATGCCTAAGTGAACTGCCTTGCTCCCTCTGTTCTTCCTAAGCTGCTTGTAGCTATCTCATAGGCTTGTTTTGAGAATTATATATAATGTGCTTAGAATATGGATCTCAGAAAACTATACCTTATTTGTGCATGGAAGTTAATAAGGCTGACCAGTGCAAAATTGTACCTTATCACAGGCAAAACACTATAAAAAATATTAGCAAGAAAGTGGCCAAAGCATTTTAGTAATAGCTGTGGGAAAGCATATGGAACATTATAGAGATATTTGAGGAGTTTAGAATAGTGTATAGCAGTTTGGATAGTCATATGTGTGGTGTGCACTGGAGAATATATAATATCCACTCCTTGACTACGTTTATAAAGTTATTTAATTGACCAAATGTGTAGTTTCCAGAAGCAGTCATTAACTATAAGCTTTCTTCCCTTCCCTTTTCTGGTGTGTTTATAAGGCCTCTTGCATTATTATGATTCTAAACCATTTTAATTTCCAGTTCCCTCCCTCCCTCCCTCCCTCCCTCCCTCCCTCCCTCCTCCCTTCCTTCCTTCCTTTTTTATTGACTCTAGAGAGAGGGGAAGGGAGGGAGAAAGAGAGGGAGAGAATCATCGATGTGAGAGAGAAACATGAATCAGTTGCCTCCTGCATGCATCCCTACCCGCAACCCAACCCACAGTCCAGGCATTTGCCCTTAATTGAACTCGCAACCTTTCAGTTTGTGGGATGATGCCCAATCAACTGAATCACACTGGCCAGGGCAGTTTCAGACACTTTAAAAATTAACTAATATTCACAATACAAGGTGGGGCAAAAGTAGGTTTACAATTGTGAGTTTTTTCTTGTAGTTTTTCCATATGAACAACTGTAAACCTACTTTTGCCCCACCCTGTATATTGAAGAGAAAATAATATTCCCAATAAAATGAGGTATAAAAATTAGGGTTATTTTTTTTTTTCTGTAAGTACAAAAATTATGTGATGTTTGGCATAGTGGAAATCATCTCTTGGGTCTTTTTGACTCTAGGGTTAATAACCTTAATGATTAATAACCCTTTATGAGGCACAGGACATCATGGGAGAGTAATGGTGTCCAAGCTTGAAGAAGACACTCTTTCCTGTTCAGTTTCTGCCTCCAGTAAAGCAGAACTGTAGGGAATAGCAACCAGATATTGATATGCTTACTGAAAAAGTGTTAAGAGATTTTATCTCTTACTCTTTTTAACCTTATTATCTGCCACTAGGCCATACTAGAAAGCAGCTTTGAACGGCACTAAAATCCTAGCTGCTCAGGTTTGTGGAAGCCTGGAAGTCTTCTGAGAACCCCATTCTACATCACGCCTGCTTTAGATAACATTTTTCACTGACCTACTGAAATAGCCCAAGGATATGAATGACTGGTGACATGTATGGAGCACAGGACGGTCCTACCTGACTAAGGCTTCCAGGGCTTTCCTTTCTCTTTGCAGTGCTTATGAGTTTAAAACTCATCTGGTGCCAGTTACTTGTTTGTATGTGGCTCAGATGTAGTATTTGTGTCATGCAAGTGCTATATATAAATGTTCAAAGCATTTAGTATGGCTTTCTTTCCTCCATTTGTTCCCCCCTCTTTTCTTTCCTCTTTTACTGGATTGGGTTGTTTGGAGTTCTGATTGCCCAACAGGATTCTTGTGTCAGGCAATCCAAAGAATCTGTTGGGCAATAGACAGATGTAAGACCCTTCAGAGTGTATGGTAGGTAACACGTATGGGTGGACTTGGTTTACCTTTGTTTTCAGATCAGCTCTTGCCCTACCTCAGCTCATCAGTTTCATCTTTGCTACCCCCATTTCAATTTTTACTGGTTGGTCTAGAGAGGTAGCATTGTGTAATGTTTATGAATGTAAATAACCACTGAAGGTAGACTGGTCCCAAATTCCAGTCCTCCTGTGTACTATTTGCATAACTTTGGGCAACTTAAATTCTTTGTGCCACAGTTTCTTCTTTTGTAAAATATGGATAATAGCATTTATCCATATTTTAGGATTGTTGTAATAAATGAGTTAAAATATTTCAAGATGTTAAAACATCCCATGATAAATAGTAATATCTATGTAACAGCTTTATATAACTTCTCCATTTGCATGTCTCTTCTATCCTTTCACATTTATAACCCACTTTATGTTCTTAGCTTTCAACTTTTGTATTTCAATTTGTTGTCTCTTTACTGACTTAGCATTTTTTGGCCTTGACTCTTGGTAATCCACTCTTAATTAGGCATAGTCCTAGAACCCTTGTAACTGTTGACTGCTTTTGTGAGAAACTGTGACATTTTTGCCTAGTCTTTCAGGCCTCAGAAAGAGCTGTGCTTTCTTGATTCTTCCTGGCTTGGACCCAGAAGAGTACACCAATCATTCTTAAAAATCTGCTGCCCGTGGGAAGGGAGAAGTTGTTCCCATTAAAGCATTCTAAATTCTCACACATCTACTTGTACTGGTATGCAGATCCTGTCACCAGAGGTGGAGAGGTACTGACTTCATCCCCGAATCTCATTTATAGCATCTCTAACCAGCTGCCAGGACTTTTGATGCAATAGAGAACTTCACAGCTTTCTGTAACACTATTCATTTGCGTGGAGGCAGAGCCAGTAGTGTTCTTGGCTTTCTGCCATGGTGGCAAGTCAGAAATGACCCATAATTCCCCTTACAGTGGAGACCTCGGTGTGAAAACTTGGAGAGATTTTTCTTAATTGACCTGCAGTTGAACCAAGAGGTAGGAATGACTGTTGCATTCTGGCACCTGGTGCAACATTGAGCTTCAAAAATCAATCTACCTTTAGTCCAGGTATTTGAAGCGCTGATTCCTTATCCAGTGTTGGCAATACAAGCCAAGTGGGTTCAGAGAATAGATTTTTGTTGTCAAATCCCTTAGTTTGAATCCTTGATTTACCATAGTCATATGACTTTGGGTAAATTATAATCTCTCTGTGGCCCAGTTTCTCTTTTGTAAATGGGTAATTCCTGCTTTATGGGGTTGTTATGACTATTTCATTGGAATACACTTATGTAGAGCACTTAGTATGGTACCTAGTTCCGTAAGTGTTAGCTATTTTATTTAAGCCGGGCTGGTATATTGGCTCTTAGACTAAAAGCCTGTCTTCTCGAAATTAAAGTGTGTGGTTGACCAGTTTTATTTGTGAAAAAGAAGAGTAGGAAGCTATGGCTCTACCAAAATTACTTCAGCCTAATTTCGATGACATACATACACATAACACCATACACAGACACATATCCCCCCTACCTCACCTCCCTGCCTTTCCTCTTTCTTTCCCTCCTCCTCTCCCTTTATATGTGTGTGTATATATACTTAAACCTGCTTAATCTCACCCCTTGAGAGTTCTGGGAATCACAGAATACCACATTTTGTTCCACTCTGAGGTTGAACAAAATGAAGACCTTTCCAGGTGGGGTGAGGACAATGGAATACTCTTCAGCCTCTGAATTGTCTCTCCTGGGTTCCCTTGCCTGTACGATGGCATCCTATGTTAGATCAGTAGTTTGCAGATTTTATTGAGCCTAACAGTCCAGTGCAAGATGGTTAAGAATGTAGATTCTCAGATCATCTTGGGATATTACATTCAATAGATCTGATCCTGGGGCCTGAGAATCTTCTTCTTTACCAGGTATCCCAAGTGTTCTGATTTCAGGATTTCATAGATCTCACATTAAACACAGTTCAGCCCTGGCTGGTGTGACTCAGTGGATTCAGTGCTGGGCTGCAAACTTGAAGGTCTCAGGTTCGATTCCCAGTCAGGGCACATGCCCGGGTTGCAGGCCAGGTCCCTAGTTGGGGGGTAGTGAGAGGCAACCAATAGATGGACGTTTCTCTCTTTCTCTTACTCCTTTTCCCTCTCTCTAATAAATAAATAAAATCTTAAAAAAAACTTAATTCTTTAATTTCTCCAGTCTAAATGGCTCAAAGCATCTTGAGTTGTTTCCACTGATACTCAGAGGGTTGCCAGTTCAGCTAGTCCGCGGTTGGATTTGAAGGGGTTTCAGAGGAACGAGCTTTCAACTCAAAAATTGGTATCTTTATTTCATCTCTGTTTTGCTTTTACCTACCTATTTCAGCTCTGTCCTTTCAGTTTAAAATTTTCATATCCTTACTGATTTCCTGTAAACTCATTCTAGCGATTATTGAGGAGAAGGACGAAGTTCCCCTGATTGTAATTATACGTTTATTTATTCTTTTAGTTCTCTTGGTTTTTATTTTATGTATTTTGAAGCTCTGGTATTAGGCACATGCACATTTATGATTGTATATCTTTCTGATGAAATAATGCCTTTATTATTTTGAAATGGTGCCCTTTATCTGTAGTCTATGTCTTATATTGAGGTCTACTTTGATACTAATTTGGCTATTCCCAACATCCTTAAGATTAGTATTTTATGATGTAGCTTTTCCTGCCCTTTACTTTTAGACCTGTATATGCTTTTACCTATCTGTTGTTGCTTTTTAAAATCCATTTTGACCATCTCTGCCTTTTATTTGGTGTTTTAGGCCATTTACATTTAATGTGATTAATGCTGTTTGAGTTTAAATTGACCATCTTGCTTATTTTCTATTTATCCCATTCTCTGTTCCTTTTTCCTTCTTTTCTTGCATTCTTTTAGATTAAGTATGTGTTACTATTTTCTTTTATCGCCTTTGAATATTTTTAATTTTTTTAATTGTATTTATTTATTTTTAGAGAGAGGGGGAAAGAGAGAGAGAGGGAGAGAAACATCAATGTGTGGTTGCTTCTCACATGCCCCCTACTGGGGACCTGGCCCTCAACCTAGGCATGTGCCTTGACTGGGAATTGAACCAGCGACCCTTTGCTTCACAGGCCTGTTCTCAATCCTCTCAGCCACACCAGGGAGGGTGAACATTGTTAATTTTTTTGATGCCATTGTAAATTTTCTGTTGTGTGCAGGATTGTGTAGCATTCCTTTAATATTGTTGGGCTTTGTTGTATTCCACAGTTAAGTTACTTCACATTAGTTTGATCCTATCAAGGCTTTCTTTGAGCTTCATGAGGGTGGTCAAATGCAACCTTTGGTTTTGGGATAACTTATCCCTACAGCTGGGACAATACCTTTCTGAGGAATTACTCCGTGCTCCATGGATTAGGTCTTCTTTTTTTTAATTATATTTTATTGATTATGCTATTACAGTTATCCTGATTTTTCCACCTTACTCCCCCCTCCCACCCAGCAACCCCTCTCCCTCAGGCAGTCCTCCCACTTCTGTTCATGTCCATGGGTCATGCATGTAAGTTATTTGGCTACTCCATTTCCTATACTGTTATTTACATTCCCATGGCTATTCTGTAACTACCTATTTGTACCTCCTAATCCCCTCATCTCTCGCCCATTCTCCCACACCCACCCTTCCCATCTCTTTATCTTTAACCTTTGGCATTTTAATTATCATGTGGCTTGGGGTTTTTGTGTCCAACCTGTTTGGGACTCTCTGCTTCCTGGATTTACATGTCTATTTCCTTCACCAAATTAGGGAAGATTTCTTTCATTATTTTTTCAAATAGATTTCCAATTTCTTGCTCTTTTTCTTCTCCTTCTGGCAGCCCTATGAAGTGAATGTTGGAATGCTTGAAGTTGTCCCAGAGGCTGCTTACATTACCCTCATTTTTTGGGGGGGAGGGTATTCTCTTCTTGTTCTGATTGGTTGTTTTTTCCTTCCTTATGTTCCAAATCATTGATTTGATTCTCAACTTCATTCACTCTACTGTTGTTTTCCTATAAATTGTTCTTTATTTCAATTAGTGTATCCTTCACTCCTCACTGGATCTTTTGTGCTTCTGAGGTCCTCACTAAGTTCCTTGAGCATCCTTAGAACCAGTGTTTTGAACTCTGCCTTTGATAGCTTTCTTATCTCCATTATTGTAGCTTTTTTTCTGGAGTTTTGATCTGTTCTTTCATTTGGGCTGTGTTTCTTTGTCTCCTTGTTTTGACAGCTTCCTTGTGTTTGTTTCTGTGTATTAGGTAGAACTGCTTTGACTCCGTGTCTTGGTTACGTGGCCTAACGTAATAGGTGTCCTGTAGGATCCAGTGGCACAGCCTTCCCTATCACTCAAGCTGGGTACTCAAGGTGCACCCTTCGTGTGGGCTGAGTATACTCTTCTCTTGTAGTTGAGCCTTGATTGCTGTTGGCAGGTCAGTGGGAGGGATTTATCCAAGCCAGTCAGCTTCAAGGTTTGGCTGTGACCACTGACAACAACCTCTGCCCTCTGTGGTGGATCAACAGTGTAGGGGCAAGGTGGTGCTCTGACATTGTCCGTAGTCGGTGGCTGTCCACTGGGTGAGCCAGCCCCTGGGATTTCCCAGGTGATTCAGGCCAAGAGCAGCCCCCACCACCTGTGCTTTTCCCTGGGGGCCACCCTCCCTGCCTGAGTTATAAAGCAATCTGATGGATGCTACTTTTTTTTTTAAATTAATCAACTTTTAGAGAGATGGAAGGAGAAAGAGAGGGAGAGAAACGTCAATGTGTGGTTGCTTCTTGCACACACCCCCTACTGGAGACCTGGCCTGCAACCCAGGCGTGTGCCCTGACTGGGAATAGAATCAGTGACCCTTTGGTTTAGCAGGTCCACACTTAATCCACTGAGTTACACCAGCCAGGGCAGATGGCTCCCACCTGTGGTGGGCCTAGTGGGCTTAGAGATGTCCTGGCAAAGCCAAGCAGTGAATCTGTGCTGCTGGTGCTGGGCCTGGGGCTCACTGAGGCCACCTGCTACCTGTTGAGGACTCAGGAAGTTGGGAAGCGTGAGCCAAGACCATTCATGTGGAAAGCAGAGTGGGCGGGCCTGTGAGTTGGGTGGTGGAGTCTCTAGGGATCTACAAGACAGGTCAAACAGTGTTAGCCAGGTTGATGGCATCTTACTGCACCGGTCTGCAGTGTGTGGGGAGGGTTTAGAAAAGGGACAGTGGCCTCTGCTCACCTTGATGCCAGACACCTTTGCCTCTCCCTGCACGCCACTGGTGCCCTGCAAGCTGCCACCCCGTCGCCAGAACCCAGACATAGTAAGTCTGAGTAGGTGAGTCCATGTGTGGGTTATTTAAGAGGAGCTGCTTGGGGTTCCAGAAGTTTCTTCTAGCAACTCAATCCCCACTGGTTTTTGCTGCCAGAAGTTATGAGGACTTATCTTCCTGGCACTGGAATCCTGGGTTGGGGGAGCTGGTGTGGGGCTAGGACTGCTCGCTCCTGAGATATTCTTCCCAAACCCTATCCACTACATGTGGTTATGGGACGAGCCCATTCTGCATCTGCGCCCTCCTACCTGTCTACATGGATGTGGTTTCTTTAATTCTATAGTTGTCAGACTTCAACTCAATTTCTGTTGGTTCTGAGTGATGGTGGTTCTTTAGTTGTAATTTATTTATGGTTGTGCAAAGAGGCAAGCCATGTCTGTCTGTTCCGCCATCTTGACTGAAAGTGCTGGATTAAGTCTTTTTTATTTTGGCTTATTGACAGTTGAACTATTCCCAGCCTTATACGAGCTCTGGAGATTGTTTCACCTACTCCTTTCTATAGTCATTTTCCCTGCCCTTAGGTAGTTTTCTTCGATGTATATATAAGTAAGTATTCAACCAGAGACTCAAGGGTATTCCTCCAGAGATCTCTCAGCACTCTTTCTGTAGAGCCTTCTATTTTGCAGTATTTTGTCCCACAGGTCCTAGCTCCCTTGACATCCCTGAACTCTGAGCCAGTTCACATCTGATCAAAACTGCTAGACTCTGGGTTACTCTTCCTGCACTGCAGCCTGGAAACTCTAGACATTAAGCTTGGTCAACTACAGTCATTCTCTCAGCATTCACTGCCCTTTTCTGCCTGTATATTTTATCTGATTTTTCTAGTTGTTTAAGGTGGGACAGTAAATCCAGTATGTGTTAGTCCATCATGGCTAGAAGTAGAAGTCTGTCCATCCCATGTAGCAAACTAATTTACTCCCTTCGTTCTTGGTGGTCTTGTCTTTGTTTCTCTGTTAGGCACAACCCAACCCAGTACTCTCGTATCCTACAGCATTCCTGCCTAGGAATGTTGAAATGGACAGTGATAATACCTTTATAGAGCTAGTGTTGATCAGTGGCTGTTTTGCCACACAGTAGAATTGGGACGTATTCTGCAGCTGCTTTAATGGATGGTAGGATAGAAGCTGTTGTTAGACTTGTACCTCAGAACTCTTTGCTGCTGCCTCTGTTGGCATAATACCTGCAGCCTACCAAACCAATTGCTGCATTTAATCCCTAATCTCCACCTCTCTTTTTCTCGTTATTTCTTACAACTCATTGTAAAAAAAAAAAAAAAAAACAGATTCTTAAGGATCCCTCATTTTCACATCAAAGCACCCACCTTTTACCACCAAGAAGCAAATCGGGATTGACCTACTGGTCACAGTGTGTCTTTAGTGAGCTCATCTGCAGGTCTTAGCTCACACTTAGGCTTTTATACTCTGAGCCTGCTTCTCCTGTTGTCGAAGTGCGAGATTTTCATTTTGGAAGAAATGTGAAGGGAAAAGGGAGTTTAGTTAAGCCAAATAGATGAGGAAGGCTAGTTTTAGTTTTGATAATGGCCAGATTTAACCACTGCATGTAGTTTTAGAAACTTGAAAGATACTATGTGGATTAGAATAATGCCAGAATTTGGAATAGGATTTTATAGTTTACAAAGTGCTTTCACGTGCATTATTTTTTAATTCCTATTATACCCTGCAGTGAGACAGACTATCCTCTATCACAGATGATAAACTACAGATGATAAACCGAGGCCCAGAGAGGTCAAGGGGTGGAACTGGAATTAGAGCCTGTGCCTCCTGAGTCTCTAACCAGCCTCCTTCCTCCCGTGTGCCACACATGGGCTCACAGCTTGTGCCACCTGCGCAGATGCGGGGATTACGTGTCAGCAGTGCCCAATACCCTGGGTTATTTTGTAATTAATAATTTTATGTAATTAACATATAAGTAATAATTCTTTTAGTAATTAATTAATTCTATGTAAGAATTGCCTACGTTGCTACCTATTCCTTCTAGTTGGTGATTTTCTAAATATACTCCTCAAATTAGTTTTTTGTGACTTTAGTCTTGGAAAAATTGTTTCCCTCAGCTTCTTTTTGCATGTGTTCAAGTTTTTTGCGTTGTGCTTGCTGGCATTCTGAATTTGAACTATACAGTTTTTTTTCTCCTATTTCTCTGTTCCTCTTTTTTACAAAAGATTTTTTTTTACTACTCTTAATCCATAAATATCTATGTAGTGTCTACTAGGTAAAAGAAGGGAGTGGACTACCTTGAGTTTACAAAAAGCTTTCCAGAGAAATGTATACTTGATTTGGGCATTAAGGAAGGGTGTTATTGCCAGAGAGAATGGCATCTCTAAAAGCTTGGAGTCAAGAAGGAGGGTGCATGCATTCAGAGGACTCCAGAGAGTCTGTTTGGCAGGAATATTGGGAAAATAGTAGAAAAGGGTAGAAGAAGGAACTGGATATATAGAGTCTAGATCAGGGTGGGGCTTCCATACTGAAAGTTTGAATTTTATCCTATGAAAGTGAAATATTTGGAAAATATAAAATGGGAAATTGATCAGATTATATTTTAGGTTTATCATTCTGGCAACAATGTGGAATGGAAATGGAAAGCTAGAAAGTGACGTCATAACCAGGGAGACTTGCAGTATTGCAGTGAGAAAGAGTTGAGGGTCTAGGGCCGTGGTCATTGGAAAGGTGGAGGTAGATGTCGAGGACGTAGAGTACGTACACTATTGGCACAGTGTGAGTAAGTGGAAGGGTCGTCCGGGTTGTCTCTAGTGTTTTAACCTGAGTGGACTGTGGTGGTTTCTCCCCCAGGTTCACGTTAGGATGGCTGAGGGACACTAAATAATAATATACTTTGACATAACTTCATTTAAAGTACCTATTGCATATCCAGCTATAGAAGCATCTAGTGGGTATTTGCAGGTATAGGCGTAGGCGAAGAAAACAGCACTGAAATTAAAGATGCAAAAATCCCCATAATTTAAGCCAGCGGTCTGTAAAATGGGTTATGCAAATGCTTTATTGTAGTTGTTACAGTGAAAATGTTTGAATTTATATTTACCTTGTATCTCATCCTTTCAGAACTTTTATTTCTGTATTTCTGTATAATGTATAAAACATTTTAGAACAGTAATACATATGCATAATTTATAAAAGTATATGTATGAGAATGTACTCAAAACATTTTTGGAGATTATTGACTTAAACTGAGTAGTCACTTCTGGACATTTGCTTTCCGATAGCAACCTGGTGAACTTCTTTAAAAGTACACATTTCTGAACCCTATCTTCGAGACTCTGTAATTAAATATAGAGTAAGGAATTTGAAAAATCCATCTTTTACTCAATTCAAATGATTCTGACAATCAACCACATTTGAGCATCACAGGTTAGAACCATAGAAAATATGTAGAGTATAGAATCAGAAGCTGCAAGAAGATAAGATAGGTCCATCTGAATGGTGCTCTACTGATTCTAGAATGAGAAGATAAGATAAAGGAGGTTTGGATGACACTCTGCTGATTCTAAAAGTTCCAACTAATTCATTTTTTTTTATTTTAATCTAATAGAATGGCCATAGTCAACATTGCAGTTATTATCTCCACTAAGCTAAAATTAACATTAAAAATTCAAAAGTCTGTTTTAATGTTATATACTCCATTTTTGGCACAGGTTTCTCTCCCATATCTATGCAGGTTATATGCAGCATTTTTGACTAGCCAAGTACCTAGAGGGAACTTTTTCCCTAAGCTTGTAAAATTCTGCATTGCCTAGAACCCCCAAAATATTACACTCCCAAGGGTAAGGACAAACGGCTTGCGATTTAAAGCATATTTTTTGTTTTGAAACATAGAGATTGCTACCAACATCTAAAATCTGCTTTCTGTGAATTAAAATTTGAGAAAGGATTAAAATGTAATGTGAATACCTGAAAGGATTATGTAATAAAGACTTTTGAGGACTATTACGGGCTGTAGGATTATATTACGGACTTTTGAGGACTGTATAGGGCCTTCAGCAAAGTTCTCTGTTAAAGCCCTTACTGCCCCTAACTTAGACTGTGACTGTATTTGGAGGTAGGGCCTTTAAACAGATGATTAAATTTAAATGAGGCCATTGGTTGGGCCCTAATTCAATCTGACTATTGGCCTTAGAAGAAGAGGAAATTTGGACACAAAGAGATACCAGGGATGCACATGCACAGAGAGAGGGGACACAGTGAGGCCACAGTGAGAAGGTGGTCATCTGCACCCCAAGGAGAGAGGCCTCATAAGAAACCAAACTTGTCAACACCATGTTCCTGGACTGCTAGCCTCTAGAACTGTGAGAACATGAGTTTCCCCTGTTTGGACCATCCAGAACGCGGTGTTCTCTTCTGGCGGCCCCACAAGCTGATGCGAGGGCTGCGAGCCGCTCACGCACCTTTGTGGTCACGCTGGCGAAGAGCTGAGAGCCAGATGCAGGCTTGAGGCTCTGTGGCCGTGGCTCTCGAGAGAGAAGAAGGAAGCAGTGTTTAGGGTATAATTACATTGTCCAGAGTTTCTGACCTCTGTGAAATTGGTTCAAACTTTGTGAGTGGTAGATATTATTGCCTAAACATAGTTTAGTATTCTTAGTGTAATTGTTACTTGCAAATATGATCAAATGAGGTATATATATATATATTTGTTTTATAAGGTGGATTTTTGTGTGATTGCTAACTACTAACTCAATTTTGCAATTATAACATTGTAGACAGGCTAAGTGATGTTTAAGGTAATGATTTATTTTTGTTTTACATTATTCCTCCAGATTTTAGTTCCTTTTTAGTGAATAAGCAAGAAAGTGTTCAAGTATTCAAATGGAAGATGACATTTTGATATGTAGTTTCTAATTTACTGCCTTTCATTTAATTTACCAATTAAACATTTTGTACATAATGTTTTATCACTCACCTTTTGAGAACTATCAACTTATTTTTAATGATTGATTTTATTATGAAATATGTCAAGTATAGAACAGTTTCAGGAGTGTCAAACTGATCTTCACCCCACGCCACATCAGCCTTGTGGTTGCCTTCAGAGGGCCGAGGAGCTCCAGTTTTGAGCCAGAAAAAACAAGGTGGAAGGGCCGGGTTGGCCCTTGGGCCTTGTGTTTGCCACCTGTGGTCTAGATAACACAACCAACAATCAATAGTACTTCCCTCACTTAGCCTAAGAAATTAAACATGACAGATGTAATCAAAATCTCTTGTGACCCCTCCCACTCCCCTTTCTTCAATCCAAAAGTAACTGCCCTTCTAAATTTGCTGTTTATTCCCATGCATTTTTTAGATTATTAGGTTATTTTGCTCATTCCTTTTTTTCTTTTTTGCTTTTTTTGACTATATACAAATAGTGCCATTCTGTTTGTATCGTTCTGAAGTTTGCTTTCTGGTTCAGGTTAGGTTTTTGAGATTTATTCATGCTGACACATATAACTCTAGCTATTTGTTACTGTATGGTAGTATTACAGTATTAGCTACTGTATGGTAGTATTCCATTGCATGAATGTGTCAGTTTTTCTCTTTGGACACTTAGGTTGTTTGCAGTTTTTTGCTATTATAAACATTTCTGTAATAAAAGAATTTTTGTGCAGATATGCCAGAATTTCTCTAGAGTACATACCTAG
Organism: Tonatia bakeri; assembly: GCA_004024845.1. Taxonomy (NCBI): domain Eukaryota; kingdom Metazoa; phylum Chordata; class Mammalia; order Chiroptera; family Phyllostomidae; genus Tonatia; species Tonatia bakeri. The sequence continues at coordinate 499,661 of PVIA01000075.1, forward strand.
GAAAAGAATTGTTTCAAATTCCACCTCTGATGATTACCCATCAATCTTGAGTGTATTTCGTGTTATAGCTTTATTGGCTATTTGAGTTTCCTGTCATGAAAATCTTGTTATATCAGGTAGAGTCCAATGAGGAGACAGAAACCACACAGTGATTTCAACAGAGAAGGTGTAACAAAGGAACAAAGTAAAAAGGCAAAGGAACTCTGGAGAATACAAAAGTAACAGATACAGGTTCCAGCCACTGCCTGTAGGACTGACATGAGCACCCGAGGAAGAGGCCAATTTCTCTCAGAGCTGAGATTCTTGAGTTCTCAAATGTGCATGGCATTCAGTGGTCACAGTGTGTAGGGAAGAACTCCCCACAGGCTGCCTGAGGGGTTACCGGAGTAGACCAAGGACAGGTGCCCAGCAGGTTACAGTTCCACTGTGAATCTGCCTGGGGGTAGTGGTACTGGGGAAGGTGCCCCTAGGAAGGTGCCGTTGCTCTTAGCACCTGGGCACTGCTGAAAAGTGAGATCACATCCTGCAAGAACCCAGTAAGGTGACCACAGTGGAAACAGGAAGAGAAACCCCTTCCTCTTCATTGTAAAGGATGGTTTAGTAGAAATAGTTCATCAATACTTGAGGCACATAATTGGTTTAAGTAGGCCTCTGTGAGGCTAATCCTACAAATAGTATAGTTAGAGTTCCCAGGTATTAAGTTTACAACAAACCTTAAGAATGTTTCTGCCTCTTTCTTTTCCATCCTTCTTGTTTCTCATTATGTACTTCACCTTTTCTTATGTCTTTCTTCTACTTTTCTTATTTCTGATCTTTGCTGATTTCTTTTTCTCGTGAATACCAGTATTTCATCATTCTTATTTCCCCTTACTGTATGTTTTCCTTCCTAAGTCCTGTTTGGTCAGATATGTTCTTTACATTTCTAAAGCAGTAGTGAATTATAGGCATGCCTTGGACCCCAAGTGGGTAAAGCTGTGGGTATAACTAAGCTGGAGGAAAAGGGTCAAGATTTTCTCTGTATACATATATGCACAGTATAATGTGGATTGAAATAGTTCTTGAAGACAGTCATTTAAAAAGCTTATAATTATTCCCCCTGCTTCCTGGTATAAGTATAGGTTTTTATACATAAAAATCTTTATTGCCAAATTTCCCCTATCCACATATAAGAAACCCACTCAGGCTTTTACTTAAATAAAGAAAGTGATCATAGTGAAAAAGTGGATTTCACTATATTTTCTAGTCAAGAAGAACCCACATTTTTCTTTTGATTCTAGTAAAGGCCTTTCTTTTATCATGATTTGTCCAAGAGTTGTAATTAGGATAATGACTTAAGTTATTTTTTGATAGGTAGTTAGTGATGGTAAGTACTAGTCTTTATATTGTTTAAATTGACTTTCAGTGAGTATGTTATAAATGAAAAATACTTTGTTAATTCTGTTCCAACATATTTGTTACATCCATTACCCAGTGCAAAGTTTCTCTGATCCCTGTCTATATAGTCTGTTGTGTGTCATGCGGTGACATTTTAAGTATATATCTGTGCAAGTTTATATTCTGCTATATATGCTTAAAAAGGCAACATAACAGGCACCTTCTCCTATTCAGCTTTCTATCCTTTTGTAAGTGACTTGATCCAAGAGAACTTCAGGAGCTCAAGACACAGGCGGCAGAAAACAGGGAAGGGTGGAAGAGATGTACCACCAGTTATTTCTGCAGTATCCTCTGACCCACATTCAGTCATGTAACCAAACCTGGTTGCACAAGGGGACTAGAAAGTCTTTAACTGAGCATATTGCTGCCCTGAATAAATTATTACTTTGTTAAGAAATAACTAACAAAAGAAATAGAGAATATAAGGAATAGAGGGAGAATAGATAGAAGATGGGCATCTAGCAGTTTCTTCCAAAATGTGTGATCTTTTATTTTTCCTGAAGGTATTAGGTATTATCTCCAGATAATGAACTAGATTATAAGGAATTTGCTCATGCGCTTATGGAGGCTGGCAAGTACAAAATCTGTAGGGTACTATTCTAGTTTGAGCCTGGAAGTCAGCAGGCTGCTGTGGGAACCAGGTAGAGCCAGTGACCCTGTTCGGAGGCCCTCGGGCAGTGGGGAGTGCGCTCCACGGTTCCCAGCGGGTGCCCGAAACCACGGATAGCGCCAAACCCTGTGTGTGCCAGCTTTTTCCTATACCTACCTGTGTACCTGTGGTAAAGTTTAATTTATAAATTGGGTGCACTAAGGGATGAACAACAGTAACTAATAATAACACAGAACAATTATAACAATATACTATAATAAAAGTTACGTGAATGTGGTCACTCATTTCAGGGCACCCTTGCTGAGGTCTCTTTGTAGACTCAGTGCTTTCTGGCATGACGTTGCCATCCGTCAGAACACGTTTTCTGTTCATGTCTTCTACCCACAAACTCAGCGCCTTTTCCATCTGAACTGAGCCTTGACCACACACTGTAGCTATAACTTTTGCCGTTTGCAGTATGACAGCAAAACTAGTCAGAAGTTTTTTTCCTTCTTCACAGTTTCATAGATAGAAAATTCATTCATACCAAAGATGTGAGCAACCTCAGCATACAAATGTTTTTCTTTCTTAAGTCAAGAACTTGCACTTTTTCACTTACAGGAAGTACTTTACATGTTTTCTTCGGCATATCTAATTGCCAGCATCACTTCTCTTGAGCTTTGGGGTCATTATTAAGTACAGTACGAGGTACTTGAACACAAGCACTGGGCACCGCCGCAGTCAGTCTGATAACCGAGATGGCTACTCGGTGACTGCTGGGCAAGCAGTGTGTGGAGTGTGGGTGCACACGAGATTTCATCCCACTGCTCAGAACAGTGTGCGATTTGAGACCTATGAAGTGTTTATTTTCAGAATTTTCCGTTTAATGGTTTCAGACCGTGGTCGACCACGGGTAACTAACTGAAACCAAGGAAGGCAAAACAAGCAGTGCGTGATTTATTTATTTATTTATTTATTTATTTTAAAAATTTATTATTTATTTAAAAAATTTTATTATGGGCATCATTCCATGTCAGTAAGTACAGACCTCCCTTTTCTGAATGTTATTTCTTTGTGGATGTATTACCCACTTATTCATGTTTGGTTTATTCAGTGAATATTTTTAACACTTGTGTGCCAAGCAACACATATATTCAGTCCTCTATTGGTAGAAATTTAGGTCATTTATTTTGTTTGTTTTTATTCTTTTGTTATAACAATTCTGAGGTATACACCTTTGTAGTGTACCTTTACACATTTTTTGCAAGATGTCTGTATTTCTAGAATTACTCTGTAAAAAGATAACCAGTGTTTTAAGTTTTAAAAGGTATTTCTAGCCCAGAGTTTCTCAACCTCAGTGCTGTTGATGTTCCGGGTCAGATAATTTAGTGTTGCTAGGCAGGGTGGGGTGGAATGCGGAGAGCTGTTCTGTGCATTATAGGGTATTTAGCAACATCCCTGGCCTAGATGCCAGTAGCACTACCGCTACCACCACCCCCAGTTATGACAATCAAAAATGTCTTTGAACATTGCCAAATGTTCCCTGGAAGACAAAATCGTCCTGGGTTTAGAACCGTTACACTAGCCTTTCTCTCTTTTTCTCCTCCTATGCAGTAGGAATAGTCTGACATGGGGTTGGGTGAAGAGGTGTCCTCATGAGAAGCAGCCTAGCATGGGACATGGGAGGCCAAGTGGGGTGAGTAGGGCAGCCACAAAGGATGATAGACTGTTGTGGGATATCAGAACTTAAGCGGGGTTAAGAGTGTATGTGGGTATGAGGGCAGCCTGGCATGGGGTATTCTGAGCCTGAGCCAGGGTGAGAAGGATATTTATATTAGAGAGACCAGGGCAGTTGTCTCCAGTCCAAAATAGAGAGTTCTTCCTTTATATGACTGAAGGCCCATTTAGGGTGGTTTCCCAGCATTAGAGTTTGGTCCCTGTAGAGCTTGGTTATTGACTTGATGATTTAATATCTATTATAGCATATAATCAGGGATTTGTCAGCTGATGTCTCTGTTATTTACAATTATTTTCATGGTAGAAGTAGCTAGACCAAGAACATAGCTCACAACTGTCTGACACTCACCTGTTAACATAATACTGAGCCAAAGAAGCCAAATAAAAAAGTAAGTAATATAATTTCATTGTCCAAATTATTAAAAGTAAAACTAACCTTTGGTGCCAAAGGTCATGATTGTTTACCTTTGTGAGGGTTGAGCATTTAGCACCTGGAAGGGAGATGAGAGAAGGGGCTTTCTGAAGTGTTTACAATATTTTCTTTGTTTTTATCTGGGTGTAGTTAACTTGTAAAAAGCCATTTAGCTGTATGCTTATGATTTGTGCTCTTTATGTATGTGTCCTCCTTGAACAAAATGTTCACCCCCCCCCAACACAATCCCACTTTTTTATTCTTGGAAAAGAGACTCCTTCCTCTGAATTAGATAATTATCAGAAAATAGAATGGTAATGGATGACACACCCTGCGGCATAAACCCACTTAACCAGATGAGTTAGTACCACTCACTGAGGGAGGCCCGTTTTGGAGTGCTAGTGACAGAGCTCAGGCTTCCAGACCTACTAACCAGTGGGGCGGTGCAGAATGAGGTGCATCCTACGCAGCAACTTTCAACATCCTTTTATTGAATTCAAACTTTATGGTAGGTGCTTATCTTTTAGAAACATTGTACTCACATCCAGGGATCCCACAGAAGTGAAGACTAAACAGAACACAGATAAGCATGTGCAGAATTAATTCATTGGAATCACAGAGAAGGGACAGTGATGAAAGGCTTCCTGAAGGAGAGAAGTATAGAAGTTAGCTAAATGAAGAAAATGGGGAAGAGCATCCCAGGTAGAAGGAACAGTATATGCAGGAAACAGAAGTATGACTCAACATAACACATTCAGGGACTTGAACTTGTCAACATGGAAAGCACAGGGGCCATCAACGTTACCTTATGTATCCCCAGAGCCTGCTCTAGTACCTGGTTCATGGTAGACATTCAGATACTAGTTTGAAAATATACCTAAAGTAGCATTGGTAGCATATGAAGAGCTATTCCAAGGAAAGATTGTAAAGAGCTTATAAACCATCCTAAGAAATTCAGAGTTTATCTGGAGGGCAGTGAGAAGTTATAAAAGAACTTAAGTACTAGGATAAGAAGACTTGTGGTATTTTAGAAAGGTTCTCTGACAACTCTATAAAAGGTGGATTGAATGTCTAAAGAGGAGAGAATAAGATAGGGGAATCTGTATGTGTATGTATTGCATGTACTTGTACACATGCTTGTGAGTGGGCATTTGCTGGTGGTGAGTCATACAGTTGAAGATAGGGAGGAAGTTTCTGAAATAAAACAGGTGGAAATGATAAGAATGTGAACTCAGGCATTGACTGTAGGCCTGATGAGTAAGGGATTAGGGTGATTTAGAAGATAAAATAAACAGAACTTAATGTCCAGTATTTAAGAGGCCTTTGAGCTCAGGAGACATCTTGGATGACATCTAGATTTCTTTCTGGGGTGACTGGCTGAATGCTATCAACATACCATCCCCTGCGGTGGGGACACGGGCGGAGTAGCAGGGTTGTGTTTTGTTCTGTCTTGTTTTCTGCCAGAGCCTAGTATCTTCCATAACTATTTGCGGTTTTGGTAACTGTTGATTGTCTACTAGGAGATATTTAATTGGCAGTTGAATATTTGGGTCTAGAGTTCAAGTTAAGATAGAGGCCTGAACATCTATCAGAACGACACATGTTCAGATTAAGCTCAAGCTAAGAAAAGAGTTAGGAGTGCAGATGGGAGCTATAAACCTGTTTTTACTGTTTTTAAAATCTTCCATCATGTTTATGGGGAGGGATGGTTGGCTCCAGCTTTTAAGTCTCATATTAGACTGGCAATATAAAAGTTCCCAAACTATTTATTTTAAAATTACCAACACAACTAAATAGCCTGTTTTTCTTGGAGAGAGGGTTAAAAGGGGAATTTTCTTATTTGAGACTATAGGTTGCATTGTGTAGTAGGAAAAGTTTGAATGAACTTTGGAGTCAGACTTTAGTTGGAATCTTGGTTCTCGTGTTACTTAGCTATGTGCCTTTGGGCAGTTACTTAGTTTCACTAAGACTCAGCTTACTCATTTGTAAAACTAGGATAATTAAAGCTGTCTTTTAAGATTACTGTCAAGATTAAATGTATTAAATGAGATGAGATTTTGGGTCTGAAAGATAAAGGCAACGGTCTAAATCAGTCTCAGCATTCATCTTCACCAAAGGCCGGAAGAAGACCTAAAGAACCAAACACACGCACACACCGCACTTGCCGTGTGTAATTCTCTCCAGTGTGTGATGTGCACCCATGTTTTTGGCCCAAACTTTCAGGGAAAAAATCTTTTGTTTTAATTTTTTAATCAATTAATTTATTTATTTATAGCTAGATACTTGGTTTTTGTATTAGAAAGGAATTTTAGCATTTATTTCTTAACATATAGTGGTACAAGAAATTTTATGTAACAAATAATTACAAAACACAAGAACAGGTACAAGGTATTTCATGTACTACCCATGTATAATGCACTCCTCTATTTTCCCCTAAAAAATTTGGGCAAAAAAGTGTACGTTATACACGGCAAAATATGGTACTCCCACAAACCATCCATCACTCACACTTTCAGCATTACTACAGGATAGACGATACCATGAATTTGTACAGAAATAGGAAATTACAACAGCTCCTGTTGCTGCTACAAATCTGAGTCTGGAGAGTAGGACAAAGAACGGCTTAATTAAGAGACAGTGAAAAAGAGGAGAGGAGATCAGTGGTTAAAATGAAACGCAAACAAAATTACCCTCAGAAGGAAAGTTTCCCCCACACAGCTGGCAAAATATGAACACAGGATTGGGGCTTAGTGATTCATAGCACCAGCTGGAGGGAAGGGGTGTGAAAGTGAGCAGGGCCACAAGTAGCAACATCAGAGAAGCATTCCCCTTGGGAGAGAGGATAGAGATGGGGCACTGTGGCAGTGAGAGGAAAGAAGGAAAGAGAAAATTTAGGGTCTTAGGGAAATGAAAGAGTAACAAGGCACACAAATTCCAAACCCACCTACCCACTACCACATCATCTGTTAAAACTGCTGCTCCTACTAACCAGCAGAAGCATTCTTTTTTTTTTTTTTTTTTTTAGGGTTTATGTTAGTTATTTCTAGAGAGAGAAGGGAGGGGAGAAGGAAAGGGAGAGAAACATCAATGTGTGGTTACCTCTTGTGCGCTTCCTACTGGGGATCTGGCCCAAAGCATAGGCATGTGCACTGACTGAGAATCAAATCAGTGACCCTTTGGTTCACTGGTCAGCACTCAGTCCACTGAGCCATACCAGCCAAGGCATGAAGCACTTTCGAACTAATAACTCTATCCATAAAATGATGAGGAACAGAAATAAGTCCAAGGCCATACAAAGCTACTTTAAGAGGAATACAGAAAATATGTGTGAGTGGGCCCATGCAGTTTAAACTCATGTTGCTTGAGGACCGACTGTGAGAGAAGAAGTAGAAACACATAATAGATTTTGAATACATCACATTACTAGTCTGGTACAACAAGATTTTCCAGGACCATCTGGTTAATTTCCTATCCCAAACTTGAAATTAGTCATCTTTTCAAGGATTTGTATGTGTGTGTACATGTGTGTGTTTGTGAGTTTGGTAGAAAATGATATTTAGCTGTAACAGTTTTTATGTCAGGAGTACTCACTTTACTAGATTGGTCTTCGTTTCTAGGCCTTATCAGTGGAAAAGGCTAGGACATTTTTTAAAGAGAAAATATATCATTAGTTCATGGTGAAATTTCTAATTAAAATTTAAAATTACAGTTTCAATTTCTCTGACTTTTATATTTGTATCTGTTTTTTCTTGTGCTACAAATCTTGGTTCTGAATAATACTAATAAAGTCAATATATTTAACCTACATTTTGAAATAATACCAATATTATAAATTATTAATGGTGCAGGCACCGTAAAAGATTTAAGGTGTTTGCATTTTTTGTCCATGCCATATATCCTAATATATATGTACGAATTACTGTTTTAAATAAATTATTTGAAACAATTTTTGTTTATATGGTTAAATCATCAACTTGCTACATAAGTTCCTTCGTTTTATTTTGCTTTTCATTTTTAGGGATTTGTTACATGCATTTTATTTTGCTTTATTTCTTAAAAATTTTGAATGATTCAAGGTAGCAGATAGTTGTTTATTTAAATAAATAAATAAATAGTAACTAAAAGTGTCAGGCTTATAGAACAGTGTTTAATCAAAGAATCATTTAGTTATTCAAGAAAGTTTTTTTCAGTTTTTTCTAAAAGTTGAGGCATTAACTATAATTTAAAGGTTTCTGTTACTCTGTTAACTGGGAGCCTATAACCAGCCTCCAAGGTAGCCCTAAAAAGTGCAACATGGGACTGTCACACACATTACTGCTAAACTACTCTGGGAGTTTCATATCAATATTTTCTAACATATTGAAAGGCAGTCTTGCATGAACTTGTCTTAACTCCTTAGCCTACTGATTGTAGTTACCCAGGACCTCAGTTATTTATGTAGATAACTACTCATCTACCTTTCTAATGCTGAAGTAATTTTTATGTGTAATATTTAATACAAGCAAAATTAAGTGCTGAAAAAAGTTATATCCTGTGGCTTCAAATCTGAAATTTAAAACTTTAATCATGAAAGTTTGCTTTCATCACAGCAGTAACAAAACATGAGATTGTAATTACTACGTCTCTTTACAGGAAGTTGGATCCTAAAATATTTTCTGTGATTTCTCTTTTTAGAGTCTGATAAAATACCAGTAATGCGTGGACAGTGGTTTATTGATGGTACTTGGCAGCCTCTAGAAGAAGAAGAAAGTAACTTAATTGAGCAAGAACATCTCAACTGTTTTAGAGGTCAGCAGATGCAAGAAAGTTTTGATATTGAAATGTCAAAATCCATAGAAGGAAAAGATGGTAAGACTAATTAATACATTTAACATGCTATGTAAACCAAATAAGTTGCTGATAAAGTTTAGAATTGTTTCTAAGTTTGACATAGTAATTTTAGGGATGTTAGAATTTATAAAACTCATTATTTTAAACATTTGATAATTATAAAACTTAAAATGTGTGAATTTCTGAACTATCTCAATTTTTTTTACTTAATCTGTACGTTTAATGGAATAAACCTAATTTATTATAAATGACAAATCGTTAATGTGCTCTCTGAATTCATTCTTTTTAGTAGTTTTTAGATTCCAAAGAAAAAATTGTCATTATATCAAAGAGCAGTTTTGTTAATATTTTAAGGTTGGTTCTTTTCCTGAAGTTTAAGAAAAACTTTAATTTCTTTGTGTAAGTATTGCTTAGATGTTTCCATATATATAACCATATCAACTTTTAATTTTAAATAATTTACATGTCCTTATTCAGCATTTGAATGTGTTTGCAGTACTTTAAAATATTTATATAATAGCCAAAATTACTATGTTCTGTTATGTCTGATCTTGAGTAAAATTCTGACCATGTGGTAAAGTTAAAAATACTTCTGTTGTTCCATTTACTGCAGGCAGTGGAATCAACTATTCTGGTGAGTATAACAGTACAGGTGAATTAGAATTTGTAAATTTCTCTAATTTTTTAAGCATTTCTTCATCTATGCTTACCTTTATTTGGGAGGTTTCTTGGCAAACCCTGCTAAATCTAGTGAATTAAGCAATTTTTTTCCTTCCCCTCTTAAATGTCTTCAAAGCAGAAAATCCTAATATCGATATAGTCCACAGAATGCAGCTTGGAAGACATGAATTTTGTGGTTGGAAGTAATTGTCTATAAAACATAATTAATGGAAAAACAGTAAGCTTTAAGTTAGCTTATTTTTTTCTTACTGTTAGTAACATCCCAAGTCTTTTCTCACTCCTCCGCTTTGATTTCTCTCTCTGCACATACACACACAGAGGCAATGGAACTGTACGATTTAGCTTGTGCCAGTTTAAAATGGCTTTTGTATCTTGTTAATTAAAAGTGTACATAATTGGGGAAACTTGTGGTTCTGAATAAATTGGCTATTAAATATGATGATTATAATAATAGTCCGTTATGTGCTAGTCTCATTTTCCTAATCTACAGAATTGAATACATACTTATTTCAGTATAAAATCCAAGATCAAGGTTTTTACATATCAGCATATAAAGAATAGTTCAGTATCTACAGAGCAGAGAGCTGCATCTGTATTTCTGCAGATTGTGGTAGAGACAGTTAACTGACAACATTTGTCAGCTGTAGCACAGATAGTAAATTTTGTGTATCTGTGATCTTTCATTAGTGACTGAAGTATTCTGTGGCCTGTCATCACCCCCACCAAAATAAGCACAAAAGTCTACTGTATGGTATTTGAAGGATTGACCTTTTTATCACTATTTCATTGCTATTGGGGATGGCTGAATTCTGGATATTTTCCTTTCTGTTAATTCTCATTAAGTCTTGCCTCAAAAGTGGCAATTCATCTTAACAAATCCAGTTTATCCATCTAAATTCATTACTATTGATGCATGAAAAATAAAACCCAAGAGCTTGAAGAAGAAAAAAGGATGAGTATGAATAATAAAAATAAAAGTAGATTGTTTCCATTTCTCAATCTGTGTTCAAATGTTTTTTTTTTTCCCACTTGCTAATTTATCCTTTGAAAGTTCATTGTCAGCTCTGTTCCATCTCTAGATTCCATCTACTGGGAATCTTGTTTATTTTACAGTAAAAGTTAGAATTTTACATGTCCTCTTTGCTTTTCCCTAGTAATATGTTAAATGTAGCACAATACTTCAGTGTTCCTCAGAGGGCTCTAATTTCATGAGCCAATCATTTAAGTAAGTCTATAAAGAACATGGTTTATTTTGTGTGAGTTGTCAGTAGATTTTCATTATGCCTTTGAGTGTATATGTCAATTCTAGAGTATCAGTCTAGGATATTATAATATTCCTTGCTAGCTTTAAGGATATACACAGAGTGATACAATTTTAGTTAGTAATAACAAGAAATTGTTAAACTGTTAAAACACTTTTGCACTGTAATCTTATAAAATGATGATTCTGTGAAGTTCATTAAAAGAAAAATGTAGCCCTGGCTGTGTGGCCGTTGGTTAGAGTGCCCGTAGGCCGAGGTTGCTGGTTCTATCTCCCGTCAGGGCACATACAAGAAGCAACCGATGAGTGCATAAGTAAATAGAAAAACAAATTGATGTTTCTCTCTCTCTCTCTCTCTCTCCCCCCCTTCCCCCATTCCCCCCCTCTCTAAAATCAATAAAGTAAAAAAAGAATTTTGTTTGTTTTTAAGGTCTTATTTATTTATTTTTAGAGAACGAGGGGAGGGAGAAAGAGAGGGAGAGAAACATGAATGTGTGGTTTGCCTCTCACGTGCCCCCTACTGGGGACCTGGCCCACAACCCAGGTATGTGCCCTGGACTGGGAATCAAACCAGTGACCCTTTGGTTTGCAGGCCAGCACTCAATCCACTGAGCCACATCAGCCAGATCAGAAAATGTTATTTTTTAAAATATACTATGACATATAGGTAAAATATCAGCGTGTTATATTATTAGCAAAGATTGTAAGTTCAATTCAGTATACATACACACTGTTGTCATAAATTTCCAATTATTTTATTTGTTATTCAGTATTATGTAAAACATGCATTTATGTGTTAACATGTGACATTTACTTTGAAAATTATGGGAAATTTGGTAGTGCATTTGAAAATTATAACTCCTCTTAAGGAAAGAATATTTGCTGTCCAAAGAGCTACCATTGTTAGAAAAATAACTCACATTTACCATAACTACAAGGATAAAAAAAAAATTACAATCTTTATTTTGCTTCTTATCTCCAAGCTTCTCAAATTGCATGTTTCATTAATTTGAGTGGAGGGGAAGAGGCCTTTTCCACCTTTTCTCATGTATTATATGATAAAGCCTTAACTCTTCATATTATCAGGAGATTTTGAATGCTTTCATGTGCAGATAATACTGTGTACCAGGCACTTTTATGAAAGAAATAGGGTTTTTACCCTCAAGGAGTTTTAAGCCTATTGGGGAAGACAGGGGCTACAGATAAGAACAGTTACAAAGAGTAAGTATCAGATAACACAGCAGAATATTATACATTCTGAAAAGAAATTTGGAATAAAGAGAGTTTGTGATTACGGTGCAGTAGGTGATTCAGGTGAGGCTTTCTGAGAAAATTCCATTTAATAATTGAAAACATTTTAAAATACAATATTTAGGAACTCTTATTAAGTGCTGTGGGGAATTTCTAAAAAACTAAACAATGTTTTTGCCTTTAAAGGCATTAATACTAATTCCTTTTCTTTCTGATCTTACCTGTATTTTAGTTAGGGTATCTATTGCCACAAGTATATTGAATATGTTTAATATTTTCTTCTTAATTAGTTTTTCTACTAATCTCCAAGTAAACATTATATTAAGTAGATTAATAAAGTTTAGCATAATATTTTTAGCCCATAAATAAAAATTTATGATTTAGATACTTTAAATTTCATTTTTTTCTGAGAGTTAAAATAAAAATGCATCATCTTTTCACCCATGTATCTAACAGCCAAACAAATGAAAGCCTAGAGTTTCACTGGGGATGAATCATACAAACAAATACCAGGCCTTCAAATACATAATTCTGTAAATCAACTTAGTAACTAGATTAGTGTTCTACTCATTTTACACTTTATCTATAAAAAGTAGGAATTAGTAAAAAAATATTTGAGCTAAAAGGGTTAGTCTGCACCTCACTCTGGCTAAAAAATATATAACCTCAGTTTATTTGTGAGAAAACAGATGAATTTAAATTGAGGGACATTCTGCAAAATAACTGGCTAGTACTCTTCAGAACTGTTAAGGTCATAATTAACTAGATGGAGGGAACCTTTTCACAATGTATACCATCACTGCAGTGTACGCTTTGAATGTTTTGTCAATTATACCCTAAAAAAACTGAAATACTTTTTAAAAGTGTCAAAGTCATGAAAGACAAGGAAAGATTAAGGAATTTGTCACAGTTTAGAAGAGACTACAGAAATGTGACAACAAAATGCACCATGGTGCCCTGGGTTGAATCCTAGAACAAAAAAGGACATTAATAAGAAAATTGGAGAAATATGAATAAAGTCTATATTTTAGTTGATAGTATTATACTAATGTTAATTTTTTAGTTTTCATAGTTGTACTATAGGTATGCTAACATTAGGGGAAGCTGGATGAAGGATATAAGATAACTCTACTATTTTTGGAACTTAAGTCTAAAATTATTCCATAATAAAAAGTTTTAAAAAACTGTAGAGGAATTAAAATAAAATAGTAAAAAATATTTAGCCCTGGCCTATGTGCTCAGTTGGTTGGAGTGTCGTCCCATAACTGAAGGGTTGCAGGTTCGATTCCTGGCCAGGACACATACCTAGGTTGCGCTTTAATCCCCAGTCCAGGTGCTTACAATCCTGGGTCTGGTCACATATGGGAGGCAGCCAATCAGTGTTTCTCTCTCTTCCTTTCTCTCTCCCTTCCTCTCTCTCTCAAAGCAGCGGGAAAAAAATGTCCTTGCATGCGGATAAATATATATATATATATATATTTTTTAATTAGCCCTCCCCCCAAAAAAAATCATAGGAAAGGAGAAACAAGAAACAAAGTGTAGATGGAACAAAAAGAAAATAAATGGGAAATGATAGGCCAAAATTTATCCGTATCAATAACTATCGCAAATACGTGTAAGTGAACTAACAATCCAGCCGAAAGGAAGACATTGACAAGACGTGTTAGAAATGCAGGGCCTGACTGCATGTGGTCTACGAGAGTTACACTGTCCGTATAATGTCACAGATACATAGAAATGTAAACAATGGACTTTTTACCGTTGAAGCCAATTTGGGGTGTTACGACAGTACGGGTATTGATAGATCTGTAAGAATTTACAATATTTAACAATTTGGCATATAAAGTGTATATTCCTAACACTTGCTGGACAATGATATCCCAGAACATCAGTGTGGATTCCAGAAGTCAGGAAGACGGGGCAGGAGGAAGGTGGAGTGGGAAGGGTGGTTGGAGAATTCCCACTGTCTAGTTCTTGGTTACGCAATTTTTATAAACTTATCTTAAGAAGATTGTTAGAACTTTTCTCATTACAGTTGGTAAGTTTGAGATGTGCAGGCCTACTTGCCCTGCAGGAGAGGTTTTCCAGGTTGCCAGTTTTTGTAAAGGGAGAAGTTACTGAATTGTTCCATTCTAGGTATTAGTGTGTCATCAGCAATCCCCTTTTTTGATATTCTGTTGCTTTCAAAATTACATATTGAAGAAAATTTCTTTAAGAATTTAATTATATAAAGAAATTTATTGGAAATACTATATTTTATACTTAAAATCTTTCATTTCTGTATAGGACTTTAATGTATAAAAGAAAATTTTTATTAAGTGTGAGCATCTAAAAAGCACTTTCAGTTGTATTTTAAGTTTATGTATACTTTTGCAAACATGACATAATTCCTAACTGAAACTTTATTATAGAAAAAGATAAAAAGCAATGCTTTCTGGCATTTGAATTTCCTTTAACAGTGATCCCTGTTTGGATTAATAGTAAACTCTTTTGTCCCTTCTGTACTTTTCCACGCTTTGGGTTGAAAAAAATTAACTCTGTGTGCTAACAGGATGTTATGACAAATAGGACAAATGACTTTCAAGTGAAAATAAGAATTAAATTTGAGAATAAGGTAAACAACTACATCTATTTAATTTTGTAAAAAATGTTTTTAAAAAATATGCTTCTGTTTTTAGTACATTGGGTATTTGCCCTTTTTAAATGTTTAATTTATACTATTTAGAAAGGAAAGCCTTCCATTTTTGTATCACGACTAGTTTTCTGAAAGTATTTGCATAATTTTATTTTACTTTTTATGTTCTTGTTTACTCTGTTACAGTAGTCCCAGTTTTCCCCCTTCACACCCCTCCACCCTGCCCCCACTTCCACAGTCAGTCTCCACACCATTGTCCATTTCCGTGGATCCTTCATATATATTCTTTGCATGTGTGTAATTTTGGTATGGTCAAAGGGTTCATATATTTCCCATTAATTTTCTTCTTTTTTTAAAAGATTTTATTTATTTTATTTTTAGAGGGGGGAAGGGAGAGAGCAAGAGAGGAAGAGAAACATCAGTGTGTGGTTGCCTCTTGCATGCCCCCTACTGGGGACCTGGCCCACAACCCAGGCATGTGTCCTGACTGGGAATTGAACTGGCGACCCTTTAGTTTGCAGGGGCTCTCAATCCACTGAGCTACACCAGCCAGGGCTCCCATTAATTTTCTTTTAGTAAATATACAATTAATTTGTGTTAGTTTTACTAGTAGATTTAGAAAATTTAGGTTTTGTTTCTTAGAGTAATAAAGTCTCAAATCTATGCCAGTTTGATCTACTTGGATATGTTAGTTTGTTCCTAATGAATTTTTTTGTTGTTGTTTAAAATGTTTTGTATAAGTGGTACATTTATTCCTCAATAACTAACCAGAATGCACATGTACAAAGAAACATTTTCAATGAAGAAAATTAAGGTGTCATTTTCCACCCTTCTATGACAATGAAATGTTTTTATAATCCTGATGTTAAGTACCCAGTTCTTAATCCTTGTCTAATTTTTATAGCCATCTAATTACACATAATTATATGTAGTTTAGCACCTCATAAACATTTCTTAATTACATTTATTGCATAAATCTTTAAATATAGTTCATTTGTATATATACAAATGATTTTTAAGAATATTTCTAGTACTGTATGAGGGGGGACCCCTCCAAAAAAAAGCAATTATCTTCTGGAGGGCAGGCTCTTTTTAGTACAGGCTTCCCCCACTACGTGAGTGTTCTAGGAGCCCATCTCTATCAGTGTACCAGTAGGTGTGGTTGTGAGAGGCTGTTTTCGGCTTCAGTGAATTTTTTTTGAAGACTCTGTAAACACATTTCCCCATTTATGATGGGTGATTTACAGCTCATCTGCCCACGCTGCACTGAGTGTTCAGCGGTTTTTAACCAAAGACGGCATGACCCCTGTGCTCCGCCATCCCTGCTCACCTGATCTTGCCCCGAGGACTTCTTTGTTTCCCCTGGTGGAAAAAGTCCTCGGGGGGAAATGTTTTGCCAGTGTGGAAGAAGTACTAAAAGACATCAAAATCAATGAGTTCAAAAACTTCTCTGAGCAGTGAGGGGAAAATGTCTCAGTAGGTGTATTGCATCACAGGGAGAGTACTATGAAGGTGACTGAAGTTTAAACATGTAAGAATAAATACACAGTTTTTTTGATAAATTCCTTTTTCAGGGAGGATTTTCCCTTGTACAGCAGGAAATAAATATTTCACCTTTGTGCAGTATTTAACTCTTGAATGTCACATTAATGAAGGGAATGAGGATGAAAATCAAATGTGTTAGAAAATAAAGTTGAACTCAATCGTAAAGGTTCTGTTGTTTATTAACTGAACTATTAAGAAACTGACTTGTAAAGTTCAAGCAGATTTTAAAATAATGGCTTACTTAAAATATAAAAAAATATTGATATATAATGAGCAATATTTGACAGGGGAAATGTCAACCTTAAAGTTATCTACTGAATTGCCAGATATCAAGTCTGTTTTGCTTTACTCTGTATAGTTTTATTTCATGCTTACAAGATATCACAGCATATATTTTTACTAATGCTCTTTTTCTATTCTGTCATTAATAACTGAATTAAAAGTAGAGCTTCCAATTTGATTTTAAGTTTCATTTTTAAAAGTCTTTTAACAACTTGAACAGAGTTGTGAATAGGATATTGTGATTCTGTGGGAAGGTTCCGTTATGTGTACTTGAGTAATCAAAAGCATCTAGTGGAATGTATACTGTGGTGTCTTCTCAGGAAAGCTTTATTAAATATTTAAAATGTGATTTATTGCATTCTCAATTTGTATATCAGTTTTTCGTTGTCATAGTCACAAATTTGGTGAGAGTAAATAACTTTAGTGTTAAAAAGATGGAGATTATAAAACCCTTGTACATTCAGAAGTGCCATGTTCTATTTTTTATTCTATTTATGCAGAGACATTAAAAATTGTGATTGCATAGTTGTCTCTGTGACAGATTTAGATATCATTTTTCTTTTTTCAGTAAAAGTAGAGCATACATTTGATAAACATTAAACTAATATTTTACTTCACTGACTTTAATTAGAAATTATAAAAATGAAACATTTAGAATAATGTTTGTCAAATACAACTCATGTTTTAGAGTTAGTACAGTGAAAAGGCAAAACAGCAAACCTATTTATAATTTACTTTGAAGCTCAGTGTTTTTGCTTTCTTAGTTGCCCACCACCTCCCTCCCTTCTCCTTCCCTTTTCTGTTCAAATGGAGAGGATGTAAGGAGAGTACGGAAGCAGCAGGTCTTAAACGAAAGCGTTCCCAAGGTACAGTAATTGTAGTTTTATTTCTCCATGTAGTTGTATTCCTGGCTTATAGCATTTAGCTGTATTTAGAGCCTTCAGTTGTACTTAAAGCATAGAAATTATTAGTATTAGTATTTAAAGCATAGGAATATATACATCGTGCTATTTTGTTTAGTGTTAATTGTAAGTGGTAATAAACATTTGGAAATGATATATATAGTCCAATAAAGGGATATTTGCCACTACTAAGAATGAAATTTTGTTGGCCTAACATGATTCTCTTAATATCTTGATCTTGTAATCTCAGTATTTTAACCATATGGTGCTCAAAACTATTTTAACAAAAATGTGATTTAGAAACATTAAACAAAAAGACTTAGAATAGTGGCTTGGATTGGACATAGAATTAGAAAAGTAAGTAATTAAACTTGTGCAAAGGATTTTTTTTAATTTATGAAAAGTTCTTTTTTGAAAAAAGTTGTTTTATGGTGTTATTTATGGTGTTATTTTCTTTGGACCTGAAGATATTATTAATATGTGTTATATTAATTGCATTTTGGTCTTGTGTTCAGTGTTAATAATTTGTCCTGGCAGGTAAGTTAAATATAAACTGGTTTCTCATAAACTTTTGAATTACATTTATAATGTCACTAAGAAATACATTTTCCTGGAATGGATTTACTTTTCTGTTAATTCTGTTAGGAAATAGGTTTGCATAAAAATGTCTTTGGATCTTAAATCTTGATCGAGGATATATGTCCTTTCACATTTAGCTTGTGGCTATTTCAGCCCGTCTGCAAATCCAGAGAATTACACTGTGCCGGTAACCAGCTTTGTGTCGAGTCACTTAACCTCTTCGCGCCTCTATGTCTTTATACATAGTGGGAGATAGTATTTTGCTTAAAGAGGATTTTAAGCAATAAAGTGGGCATAATGATTTGAAGGTGCCTGTTTTCTGAAGATGGGTATGTGAATTTTTCTTGCCTCTATACCAGGGATAGAGAGGAAATGTATAAGTTCCTGAAATATGAGAATTATCAAATTATGAATTGGCGGACAGTTTTCTCGATTCATTGCTCCCACAAACATTACTAAGTTTGCGGCACTGTATGGGCACTGTGTTTAGTACTAGTGATTCACAGTGATCAAGACGTAGTTTCTGCCTCACAGAGCTTACGTATTTCCGGAGTGTATAGGTTTGAATTGTTTTTAGCACTTTCTTACCAAGCATACCTCAGTTATAGAAGTACAATAACCAGACTGATTTGAACATCATAGAAGAATTTTCTTTTATTTTTTTTTAAAGTAGCTTCAACTTTGGATTTCTATTATAGTGAGTAATGTCCAGTGATAATTGGCTTTCATATCCATTCCAAAATATCTTATATTTTAATAAATTAGATTATTTTCTTCCCAGTTGATTATATTTTAATAAATTAGATTATTTTCTCTATGAGTCTTGTTTTATTTTGCACTCAGTGAAATTTTCACAAATCCAAAAATAAAATCGACAGAAGAAATGGAACTTAAGTTTCTGTGTCGTAGTCGTTGAGGACTTGCACAAAGGTGCTTGTCTCTTACACCACAGGAATGGCACGTCGCCTGGGAAAGCAGGGCTTTAATCATCAGAATGCATTAACTACATGTTAGAGGTTAAAATTACGGTAGTTAAGCCACTTTCCATGTTGGTATACAAGTTGTCATAAAATAAAGTCCCTGTCCGTTTCTTGCTTTATATCAGTGTGTTTCAATGAAATAGTTTTTTATTGAACCAAGTTCAAATATGGATTCAAAAATTGTGTATTATAATTTTTCACACAAATGAAATGTGTCTTGGAGACCTTCAAATTAGTTTTTCCTTTTTTGTAACAGCTATTCGTAGTTTCAAGTTGAGTCGAAACCACGTGGACTGGCACAGTGTGAATGAAGTGTATCTTTATAGTGATGCAACAACATCTAAAATTGCAAGAACAGTTACCCAAAAACTGGGATTTTCTAAAGGTAATTGTTAAATATTACTATCATTTGTCAAAGTTTAGGGACTCCAGCTCAACAGTTACTGCCCTGTTAAATGAAACTTTTATAAGATGCTTGAGTGCCTCTGACTGGGAATTGCACCAGTGACCCTTTGCTTCACAGTCCTACACTCAATCAGTCCACTGAGCCACACCAGCCAGGGCTCATCTTTTATTTTTGCTTCATGATATTTTTTCCTAGAGTTTAAAACTTTTGTGTGTTCAATAGTTTCTTCTTCCCTCCCTCCCTCCCTTTTTTTCCCCTTATGGTTTCTGGCTGTGGTGTCCTGTTCAGTTTAGCACTTTATGTATGTCATCTTACAAATTTTATCTCTTCCCAACCCAGTAAAATTCTTTTGTAGTATTTTCTTGTCTTCTTTCTGCCAATATATTGCGAGAGTGCTTTTTTTGGAATAAACAGTGAACTTAAAATCATTTTTCTACAGCATCGAGTAGTGGGACCAGACTTCATAGAGGTTATGTAGAAGAAGCCACATTAGAAGACAAGCCATCACAGACTACCCATATTGTATTTGTTGTGCATGGCATTGGGCAGAAGATGGACCAAGGAAGAATTATCAAAAATACGGCTATGTGAGTTATTTGATGAATACATTCTCCATCTAACCTAGAATGCTAACTTTGTTCCTTACCATCTTTCATCTTTCCCGTTTTTTTTTTAAGACTTTGTTTATTTACTTTCTATTAGAGAAAGGAGAAGGAGGGAGAAATGGAGTGAGAGAAACATTAATGTGCAAGAGATACATTGATCAGTTGCCTCTCACACCCCCAGCCAGGGACCTGGCCTGCAGCCCAGGCCTGCGCCCTGACTGGGGACCAAACCTGCGACCTTTCGGTTTGCAGGCGGCACTCAGTCTACTGAGCCACACCGGGCAGGGCTCCCTTCTTATTTTTAAGAGTCACACCAGACAATTACAGCCAAGTGATTTAGTAGACATGCCTGCTTGCCAAATTAGCTACTTATGTCACCATTTGACAACTGTGATAGTGACGCTTGGAGTATAGGGTTCTGTAAGTTTACCATGGAAAAGGACAGTGTTTTAGGCAAATGTACTGTTTCTGACTTTGTAACTCAAAATCAGGGTTCGTCAGTCTCATCACTGTTGACATTTTTGACCAGATAATTCTTTGTAATGAGTGGCTGGCCTGTGAGTTGTAATGTATTTAGCAACATCCCTGACCTCTACCCACTAGGTGCAAATAGAACCCCTAGTTGTGATGACTGAAAATGTTTACAGACATTGCCAAGTGTCCCCTGGAGGGATATTATCCGTGGTTGAGAACCACTAGTCTAAATGAACTTTTCGTTTTAATCCTCACCCAAGGATATGCTTTTTATTGATTTTAGAGAGTATGTGTTGGTGGGGTGGGGTGGGGTGGGGGTACGGGGTAGAGAAACATTGATCAGTGCCTCCTCTATGTGCCTTGACCGGGGATCGAACCTGCAACCTTTTGGTATATGGGACGATGCTCCAAGCAACTGAGCCACTCAGTAAGGGCAAAATGAACTTTTTTTTTTTTCTTTGTAAATTCAGATGATACTACACATACTACTTTCTAACGACTGTGTAATAATATAGAACTGTACAGCCATCAAAAATGAATAAGTGAGTAGAATAATAGAAATCTTAAAATGTTTTTTCTTGTATAAAACTGAACATTTGAGAAGATGACAAAGAAATTTACACAGTGTGTCTGTGACCATTATTTGGTGAGTACTGAAAAAAAAAAGAATGGAACTTGTAGACTCTATGAGTAATAAAAAAGATCCTACCTTGAAGTATGGAGTTTTGGCTGTCATTTTTATTTTTAGTGTGATAAGGGAAGCAGATTACTTTTTGTCAACTTAGAATGTATTTAGACCTTTTAAAGTGGCAACTTTGGGGATTTACAATCAATAAAATATTATAGTTGACCTTTGAATAGCACAGGGCCTGTCAGGGCTCTAACATTCTTTGCAGTCAAAAATCTATGTATAACTATAGTTGGCCCTCCATTTGGGAAGATTCCCAACCAACATGGATTCGAACGGTGCAGATCAGTTTAAAAAAATTGCATATAAGAACCAAGCAGGTCAAACTGTTGTTCCAGGGTCAACTGTATTATAATGTAAATAATGCCTTTTAAAATACAAGGTCTGTCCCAAAGGTATCCAGCCATATAAATATAAAAAATAGAATTTATTGAAGAAGATATGGGAAACACTATACATAGAACAGTGACGCCTCAGTCCCCTTCAAGGTAGACACCTGGGGAACTCACACAGTTCTCTTAGTCACCATCAGCTGCCCTGTCATATTTTTCTGAATCTCATTGACAGTCTGAAATTTCTTCCCTTTCAAAGGTGATTTCAGTTTTGGGAAAAGCCAAAGTCACAGGGGTCCAAATCTGGGCTGCAGGGGCTGAGTCACTTGGGTGATTTGACGTATCGCCAAAAGAACTCTGCTCTAGACATGATGCATGAGCAAGTGCGTAGTCACGATGAAGCTTCCGATCACCATTTGCCTATCGCTACAGCCTTCTGAATCATCCAAATAGTGTCCATAGAGCAATGTTCAAGCTTAATGCAAAATCCATTGCAAATTCGTTGGTCTACTCACTCAGTCATTTTGAATGCGACAGCCACACAGTACACATGCTCACTCAACAGTGTCTATTGCCCCCCCGACGAGTAAGTGAAGTCATCGTTTTTCACATGTGTGCATTCTAGTCCGTTCCCCTTGGCTATCAGGTCACATCGAGGTCACACAAACCATTCTTGTTATATATCACAATGACTCTGAATGACAGAAATCAGACTCTGAAACACTTTACAGGATATTTAAAAAATTATAAAGCAGGAAAAAAGGGATCTATAGATTAAAAGACTTCCACAAATTACAATGCATGGACTGTATTTGGAGCTCAATTTAAACAAGTGTAAAAGAATTATTATCTAACTGGGAAAAACACATATGCCCCAAAAAAGAATTATTGTTTTTGGTATAAATAGTACTGAGTAGGTTATGTTTTCTTTACATTTTAGAAATACATACTAAATTACAGGTGAAGTAATGTGATGTCTGGGTTATGGGGAAAGGTGGTACTATAAAGGAGTTTGAGGGAATGATGGAATCATTGTGTGTCTTGGTTGTGGTGGTGCTGTCCACAAGATTAGCAGACATATGGTCCTGTCTGAAATGGCCATAGAGCCCTGGCCAGTGTGGCTCATGGTTAGAGCATCTTCCAGTGCACCAAAAGGTTGTGGGTTCAAGTCTTGGTCAGGGCACATGCTTAGTTGCAGGTTAAATTCTCAGTCAGGGCACACATGGGAGGCAACCAGTCAATGTTTCTCTCTCTCTCTGCCCCCTTCCCTCTTCCTTCCTCTCTTCCTCTGCTCTTTCCCTTCCTATTTCCTTCCCTCCCGCTCCCCCTTCCTCTCTCTTAAAAAAAAAAGCAATGAAAAAATGTCCTCAGGTGAGGATTAAAAAAAATTACAACAAAATGTCCATGGAGAATGTCCATGGAGACTTTTGGTCCACGTTGACCCATCTACCTAACCCTGTATTCTATGAGCAACTAGCCTGCGCTGGCAAGAAATGGTATCATTGGCAGGCATATAGCCATAACACAATTAGTGGACCAATAAAACATGGTAGTATCTATTATGTATTAATCCTGTAAACCAACAGCATATGTAAGTGTTACGAGCTGTTTAAACTCAGCAACATTTTTTAGCATGGCCATTTTGGACATGACCAAATAGGAAGGAACATTTGGCATGTACAAAATTTGCTTTGAAATGAACTGTTGTATCTTGTAGTGGTGATTGAAACATAATTGGACATAGTATAAGCAAGTTGGCAGTTATTATAATTTAAGACATTTTATACCCTGTAAATATATACGTGAAGTCACTCTAATAAAGTTTAGTTTTGTTTTTCTTTTATTTTTTTTAGGATGAGAGAGGCTGCTAGAAAAATAGAAGAAAGGCATTTTTCCAACCATGCAACACATGTTGAATTTCTGCCTGTTGAGTGGCGGTCAAAACTTACTCTTGATGGAGGTACATTATGTCTAAAAATTAAATGATTGAGCTAATAGCAACAAAGTGATGCTTGTTGGGAACAACGAGTCTTTAATTTAGTTGTCTTGAGGCATATTCATTCTCTGTTCTAGATTATTTAAGAAAATAAAATCCATTGGTTTTTAAAATAATACTGACTTAGGTCATTTTGGAGCACTATGTGGATTTCACAGATAGCAGTCTCCATGAGCGCCCTCTGGATTGCGGGTGGGAGTGGGTGGTATGTGGAGGGAACAGAATGTTTTGTAAAGTTTTTGACACAGAAAGTAATTTGTCGATACTTTTAGAGGTCCAGTGCACTATCCATTGTACTCATGGTTGGAGCATCTTCCAGTGCACCAAAAGGTTGTGGGTTGGGTGTACTATACAGCCACCCAAGTTGTCCAGCACTATTAAAACACTGTTGTCACAGTTCCTTATGAGCTTAAATTTTCTTCCTAATACTTTTCCTTCCCTGTATTTGGATGGTAAAACATCAGACCTTTTGTGGTTTTCCTGCATTCTCTAGGTTGTTTCCTTCCTTGAAGAACTGTTAGCCAAAACATGCATATTCTTTACACAAGTCATATCCTTTCAATATGCAAACCATTAAAATAGAATGTCCAGGTTATTTACATAATCTGGAAGATGAGAACGTTGTACTAGGTGCAACAGCAGCTGCCATTTGTGGAGCCTTTACTGCGCACCTGGCAGTTGGCAGTCCATTTTTTGTGGAAGATCTCATTTAATTTTCTCACAAATCTATTAAATACCTGCTTTATTTTCTCTATTTTACCGTTAAGGAAACTGAAACTCAGTGAAAGGCGAATTTAACTAAGAATACATAACAAGCAGAATCTGGATTCCTAGGATGCCAGAGCCCTTACTCATCACATCGCTAAATGGCCTCCCTGGATGATTTCCCAGGACTCTTCCAAGTCTGTGATTCTGTCTCTCATGGTCAGGAATGTCAGTTACAGCTGTTGGCCATAGTGGCGTCAAAAGTCATAATGATTTCAAAATAAAAGTGCTAGGGACCAAAGAAGACTTTTCAGCAGCAACAGTGCATTTGTAAATTCTAGTATAAAAACACTATCTTTTGGGCTTTTCCCATTCATCCAGATAAGTTTCTAAGGCTGCTTAGGAATGTAGACAACATGGATTAATTCACTTTTAATAAAACCCCGGAGTTTATAATTTTCTGTTAGGTTTAAAATATTAGGAGTCTTTTTTTTTTTAAGATTTCATTTATTTATTTTTAGAGAGGGGAAGGGAGGAAGAAAGGGAGGAGAGAAATATCAATGTGTGGTTTCCTCTTGTGTATCCCTTCCTCGGAACCAGGCCTGCAACCCAGGCTTGTGCCCTAGACTGGGAATCAAACTAGCGACCCTTTGGTTCACAGGCCCACACTCAATCCAATGAGCCACACCAGCCAGGGCTAAAATATTGGGATAGAATCTTGAAGGTGGCATAATGTTGAATGAAAGAAGTTGAAGGAAAATCACCCGTTTCTCTTTATTCTCAGTACTTAGGACACCAATTGGGGGGGATTTTCCCCATACCACAAATTGTCTAATTCTTGGTGGACACCAGTTCTGACACTACCCAGAGATAGTGCAGACAGATTAAGGGCACAGTCCCACAAGACTCCCCCCACTTAAGATACCAATCACAAGTCCTAGATTGTTGCCTATAGTTCTTACTGACTAGCAATAAATTGCAGGGAGGGGGTCTCATGACCCCATCCTGAGGTTCAATAATTTACAAGAACGACTTAACAAAATTCAGGGAAACATTTACTTACGTCTCCTGGTCTAAAGGATATTACAAACGATACAGATGAGCAGCCAAGTGAAGAGCCTTGTATAAGCAAGGTATGGGGATTTCATGTCAGCTTTGAGTACACCACTCCTCTAGTATATCAATGCATTCACCAACCAGAAAGCTCTCCAAATCCTGTTAGGGTTTTTATGGAGGTTTCATTACATAGGCATAATTGATTAAATCATTGGCTGTTGATAATTGACTCAATCTTCATTCCCTCTCTCTCTGAGGTCAGGGGACAGGGCAGAAAGTTCAACCCACTAATGAATGACATGGTTGGTTCCTCTGGCAAACAACAACATCCTCTAAGAATCACCTCATTAGCATAAACTCAGTTATAGTTGAAAGAGACTTATTATATATGATAAAAGACATATCTCCCACTCCTGTCACTCAGGAAATTACAAGGGTTTTAGCAATCTTGTGCCAGAAACCAGGGACAAAAATTATAAATACGTGTTTCCTATTATATGACAGTCTCAGAAGCCAATCTCACAGGTTACATAATTTATGTTGCATTTGTGTCACATACTGGAAAAGGTAAAGCTATAGGAACAGAGAAGAGTTCAGTGGATGCCTTAGTTTATGAGAAGACAGGAGTTTGAATTAAAAAGGGCAGCATGTGGGAATTTTCTAGGATGATGGAACAGTTCTGTATCCTGATCATGGTTATAGTTATGTAAAACCATATATGCATTAAAACTAAGAGTTAATTTTACTGTTTCTAAATTTTAAAATAATGATGAAAGGTACTTGCCTATAGCAAACTTCATTATACTCAGGAAAAGATAAGGGTGTCACTCTTTTAACAAATATTCCACTTGAAGCCTTAGCTGGTGCAAAATAATAAGAAAAAGAAATAACAATTTTAAGGAATGGAAAAGATGTTATTTGCAGGTTATATGATTGTCTACACAGAATATACAAAATATATTTAAAGAAAAATTACTAGGATTAATAACAGTTTATCAAGGTTGTGAAATAGAAGATCTCCCCACAGTGGGGCAAAAGTAGGTTTACAGTTGTGGGTACAGAACACTGAGGTTATTCTTGTCTTGTTATTTTTTAATTAAATTGCATTTATATATGAAAAGCTGTAAACTTACTTTTGTCCCACGTTGTTTAAAAATAATTGCATTTTACCCTGGCTGGTGTAGCTCAGTGGATTGAGCGCGGGCTGCGAACCAGGCATCCCAGGTTCGATTCCCAGTCAGGGCACATGCCTAGGTTGCAGGCCATGTCCCCCAGCAACCGCACATTGATGTTTCTCTCTCTCTCTCTCTCTCTCTCTCTCTCTCTTTCTCCCTCCCTTCCCTCTCTAAAAATAAATAAATAAAATCTTTAAAAAAAATAATTGCATTTTTACATATGGTACAATTAAAAGTACCATAAAAATATAAGGTTCCTAGAAATAAATTTAATAAAATACGTACATTTATATTAAAAATGAAAAACTGTTATAAAATATTAAATGCATCTTAAGTATAAAGATAATTTTCTTAGATTGGATAGACTTGATATCCTAGAATGTTAATTCTCCTAAATTGACTTATAGATTCTATGCAATTCCAATCAAAATCTCAATAGAGTTTTTCATGAAACTTGACAAGCTTATTCTAAAATTATTATAGAAGAGCAAAGGCCCCAAAGTAGCCAAGATGTAGAACAAGAGAAGGAGGAGGGGAGTCAAGTTCTAGTACACTATCTTCTTAAGACAGAAAAACACAACTACAAAGTAACATGGATAAATCTGGAAAAAATTAAGAGCTTCTATTTCTCAATAGACATAGAGTGAAAGGCAAACCACACACTGGGAAAAGATGTTGCAACAGAGCAACAGGCATAACCACCAAGGGTTTGATATCCAGAATAAAGATAGAAAACTTGAATGGAAAGAGATATACAAACAGCATATTCATATGTGTATTTTAGGTTAATATTTTAAATACATATTTTATATCAGTTATAATGTACATCTCAATAGTCTAATAATCAAGGAAATGCAAATTAAAACCATAATAAAATATCGATATTGATCAGTTTGGCAAAAATTTAAGGTGAGGCTCTGCAGTAATGAGGGTGTGTAGCAATGAGTATTCTCATTCACCATTGGTGAGAATGTAAATTGGTACAATCACTTTGGGAAGACCATTTGACATTATCTTGAAAAGCCGAATGTGTATATGCCCTATGACACAGCAGTTTCACTCATATATATATATATATATACAGCCTAAAAAAAGTATATATATTTATAGAAAAGAAAAAATATATATTTTATATATATACATATAAAGAAAATATATACATATACTCTAAAGAAAGTGTGTGTGTGTGTGTACCCTAAAGAAAATCTCATACACATGTACACCAGGAGCATAGTTTATATTAGCAAAAAACTAGAAACAACCCAAATATCTTTCAAAGGAAAATGGATAAATTGTGGCATATGTATAGCATAAATGAATGGATTTCAGCTATACGCATTAATATCAATGAATCTCAGAAACATAATATTGGGGGTGAAACAAACCATGGACAGTAGTAATTCAATTTACTGGTACATAGTGTTCGAAACAGCCGAAATGAAATAAAATATTTAGGCTCTGGTACTTAATATATGCCACAGAATTGGCTAAAATTGTTAATTTTAATGGACATGAAGGAAATCTATAAAGAAAAGCAAGGTGTGATTAACACAGCTGTCATTGCGGGTTACTTCTAGGTAGGATGTGATCATTCAGGGGCATACTGTGGATTTCAAAGATATTGACAGTATTGTTCAGCTAGGAAATAAGAACATGTTTTCTTTTTATAAATCTTTCAGCTGTACGTATATATGAAGTATCTTTTTTGTATGTATGTGTATTTCACAGTAAAATCCTTTTGGAAATTCATTAAAATGACATTTAAAGTTTTTGTACCAGCATGGTAGTCACGTCTTTCCCTTTTACAATTTAAAAATGGGTACAGGCTATAATGTTGTGCTATCCATGGGTAGTTACAGTATTCTGTTTTAAATCTTTGAAAACTCTTCTCACTTTGCTTTAATAATTGCCTTCCAGTCATTATTATGTTGTGTAAGAGTGGGAAACAGCCCCAGCTGGTGTGGCTCAGTGCACTGAGCACCAGCCTGCGAATCAAGGCTCACAGGTTTGATTCCCAGTCAGAGCACATGCCTGGGTCCCCAGTAGGGGGCACATGAGAGGCAACCACACGTGGATGTTTCTCTCCCTCTCTTTCCCCTTTCCTTCCCCACTCTCTGAAAATAAATAAAATCTTTTTTTAAAAAGTAGGAAATAAAATAACTTAAACCAACACAGTGAAAATAAAGGAAATTGTACTAGACTAAAAATACAAACTTTCTGCTTCCCAAGCTTATGCTTTGAAATCATGTTTATCCAAGCATAGGACTTCTTTGTATTTTTATAAGAAATGCAAATTTTTGTGCCTCTCTAATCATCTTACTAGGCATTTAATAGAATAGGCTCCCATGGTAGAATTTCTGTAGGTTAGCTGTAAGTCACAGAAGGCTGCATGTGTTTGCAGTGCATTGCCTATGTTTGCTATGCAGTTCTTTTTTTTTTTTTAAAGTACATTACACCAACTTTATCTTGTCTACTGCAGATGTCCACTGCCAGTTTGCATTTGTGCATATTCGTAATTAGACAGCTCTTCCTCATAGGGTATTTGGTTCACTGTGGATAAACGTAAAGTGTAAAGAAGGTTTTTCATTTGTTGCTGGTCTGCCACCGGTGCCTCTAGGCATGCAACATGGGTATGGCCAGGCCCAGGGCGCATAGTCCGAAGAAGAGAAAGGAAACTGAAAAGGAGGTACAGAAAAAGCAATATTGTGCCCCTTGACACTTGTTCCAGGACTAAGGAAGATCGGGTTTTGCTTTGGGTTAGTTTTGAATATTGAAATGTTAACTTAGCTGTTATTTCGGGGAACGTAGTTTTTTGCACAATTAATTTTTTTCCCTAAAACAGATACTTTCTCTTAGCTTTGTTTGTTTGTTTGTTTGTTTATAGACACCGTTGATTCCATTACTCCAGACAAAGTGCGAGGTTTAAGGGACATGTTGAACAGCAGTGCGATGGACATAATGTATTATACTAGCCCACTTTATAGAGACGAAGTGAGTATCATGATTATCTTGTTGCTGTTGTGCATTTTGTAGAGTGATAGCATATGTGTCCTGAATTTTAACATTTTATGCTTATTTTTTACAAATGAGAAATTACAGGAATCCATTAATCTATTAGTAGCCTGTATTAATAGTGAATTTGATCATCTTCAAACAGCACATTGAGACCCTTAATAAAATGACTGATTTTGAAAGTGGAAGATTGGTTAGGAAATATCTCTGAAAAATATCAGTTTTCATAAATTTGGTTAATTATGTCTATGATTGTTGTCCTCACAAAAGAATTTTAGACAGAAAATTCCTTCAAATTTTTTGTAAGTAATAGACTTCCTATTATTGTCACTTTTGTAATGGATTCTTACAGTTCTCAAACAGTAACGTTGCTTACATTATCACAAAGACAACCCTAATGGGGATGAGGGCTGAAAGTTTATTCAGAGGGTTGAGAGAATTTCTACCACTGAATTTTGTCACTCTACTGGTAAGATAAAAAGAATTCTGTTTCATAGGAATAACTTTGTTAATTATCTAACATGTATTAACATGTTTAATCCTCCTCAAAACCCATGAAGTAGATAGGGTTAGTGTCTGCATATGCAGGTTGGAGCGTTGATGGGTGCGAGGACTAATACACCAGTAGAGCCACTCTGTCCTGCTCCAAGACAATCCATTTCTGATTTTGTTCAGTCGAAGTCACTCCCTGACTTCATCCAGGATATTCTTTACATAGCTACAGAAATATTCTGGTTAGTTGCCACAGAAACTTCTTTTCTGGCTGCTATCCCCTAAGGCTATATCTTCATTTTTCTTTTCTGTATCCCTTCATCTCTATATAACAGTATTAGGCAAGGTCTTCCTTGATCTGATGACAACAGTAAAAGCTGCAAGGAGAACTGCTTTTTGCACCTAATTCTAGCCAAGGAAGGCGCAGTTGATGAAGTAGAATATTAATGATTTACATATTTATAGTTCTTTATAGTGTCTAGTGAGCATTGTTAGTTATACCCTAAAGGTTAGAAAATTGGATTATAGTCTTGTAAGTGAAATCAGTGAGGGGTGGGAGAAGAGAATGGCTGAAAGTATATTGCTGTGTGTATACTCCCCCATATATATGCCTTATACACACACACACACACACACAAACACACATCATTGGTAGTACTCTAAGAAGGTATCCTGACTGTTCAAGGCTTAAACATATTGAAATATAATGACGATTTTACATTTTAAGTTAATGTTAACAAAAACTAGAAAAGAGAAAAGGGTCAGACTCAAAGCTCTGACCATTGGCTAATGATGACTAAGAAAGTGATCACTTTTTATTTTGCTCATATAATCTTTAAAGATAATTATCTTCAAGGCCCTGGCTGGTGTGACTCAGTGGATTGAGTACCAGCTTGCAAAGGGTCACCAGTTTGATTCCCAGGCAGGGCACAAGTCTCAGTTGCGGGCCAGAACCCCAGTAGGGAGTGTGGGAGGGGCAACCACACTCTGTTGTTTCTCTCCTTCTCTCCCCCCCCACAAAATAAATAAATAATTTTTCTTCAAAACTCGTGTATTTTAAAAAAAGATAATTATCCTCAGATTAGAATTAAATAAAACAGATAATTTAGTAGAAAGTGGGAAATGGAAAAAGAATACCAATGTTTTAAAATAATTTTTTGATTCAGTTGAATTTCATGGAAAAGCACTGAGAATTTGTGACTGAGATTCATCAGCAGTCGTTAGCAATGTTTCCCAAATATCTGCAATTAGAACAATCACTTGGGATGCTTATTAAAATTGCAGTCATAAAAAGAACCCCATGGGGACTTCTGGCCAAGATGGAGGCATAGGCAGACACACTGTGCCTCCTCACACAACCAATTTAGGGACAACAACAATTTAGAAACAGAATAACAACCAGAACTGACAGAGAATTGAACTGTAAGGAAGTCAGACAACCAAGAAGTCAAAATAGGCACGTTCATCCAGACTGGTAGGAGGGGTGGAGTCAGGCAGCTGGGTGCAGGTCGCAGCGCCGAGAGCAGAGAGCATTGTGACCGGGCGTGTGAGGCATCCGGTGCGTGCAAGACCGCAGTGGGTGGACCCTGAACTCCCAAGCAGCAGCTGGCAGACCCAGCGAGGCGGCGATTGTGAAGCAAGGCAGTGTGCGCAACCCAGGATCACGGTGCTGGGAAGTAGAGCCTTGGGGCACTGATTGAGGACACCTGTGGGGATTGAGGAGCAGGGGGTGACTCCTAGCTTCTTTGGAGAGGTCCTTGGAGGGTCCCACAGCGTGCACAAGCCCATCCACATGGGAATTGGCACCAGAGGGGTCAGTTTGCTCAGGGGAAGCGGTGGAAGGGACTGAGGTCCCACGGAGAGCGGAGCGAGCGCCATTGTTCCCTCTCGGACCCCGCCCCCACGTACAACGTTATGACCCAGCGACTGGGGTGCCCCACCCTGGTGAACACCTAAGGTTCCACCCCTCATACGTAACAGGTGCAACCAGACCAAAGGGGAGGGGGGAGAAAAAGATGGCTCAAACAGAATTGAAAGCCCCAGAGCCTGTTTTTTAAAGCGACCGAGAAATAGCCAGCCTATCAGATGCACAGTTCAAAGCACTGGTGATCAGGATGCTCACAGAATTGGTTGATTTTGGTCGCAAATTAGATGAACAAATGAAGGCTACAATAAGTGAAATGAAGAAAAATGCACAGGGAGCCAATAATGATGGAATGAAAGCTGGGTCTCACATCAATGGAGTGGACCAAAAGGAAGAAAAAAAACAAACAACCAGAAAAAAATGAAGAAATAAGAATTCAAAAAAATGAGGAGAGGCTTAGGAACCTCCAGGACATCTTTAAACGTTCCAACATCCGAATTATAGGGCTACCAGAAGGAGAAGAGGAAGAGCAACAAGTGGAACACTTATTTGAACAAATAATAAAGGAGAACTTCCCCAATCTGGCAAAGGAAATAAGACTCTCCAGGAAGCTCAGAGTCCCAAAGAAGTTGGACCCAAGAAGGAACACACCAAGGCATATCATAATTACATTACCCAATATTAAAATGAAGGAGAGAATCCTAGAAGCAGCAAGAGATAAGGAGACAGTAACCTATAAAGGAGTTCCCATCAGACTGTCAGCTGATTTCTCAAAAGAGACCTTACAGGCAAGAAGGTGCTGGAAAGAAGTATTCAAAGTCATGAAAGGCAAGGACCTACATCCAAGATTGGTCTATCCAGCAAAACTTTAATCTAGAATGGAAGGGCAAATAAAGTGCTTCTCAGATAAGGTCAAGTTAAAGGAGTTCATCACCACCAAGCCCTTATTTTATGAAATGTTAAAGGGACTTGTCTGAGAAAAAGAAGATAAAAAAATATGTATAGTAAAATGACAGCAAACTCAAAATTATTAACAACCACACTTAAAACAAAAACAAAAACTAAGCAAACAACTAGAACAGGAACAGAACCACAGAAATGAAGATCACGTGGAGGGATAGCAACAGGGGAGTGGAAGAAGGAAAGAGGGGGAAAAGATACAGAGGATAAGTAGCATAGACAGTAGGTAGAAAATAGGGGGAGGGCAAGAATAGTATGGGAATTGTAGAAGCTAAAGAACTTATGACACATGGACGTGAACTAAAGGGGGGGGAATGTGGGTGGGAGAGGGTGTGCACAGTGGAGAGGAATGAAGGGGGGTTAATGGGA
Organism: Tonatia bakeri; assembly: GCA_004024845.1. Lineage (NCBI taxonomy): Eukaryota > Metazoa > Chordata > Mammalia > Chiroptera > Phyllostomidae > Tonatia > Tonatia bakeri. Next base: position 532,913 of record PVIA01000075.1, read on the forward strand.
CAACTGTAATAGCATAATAAAATATATTTTTAAAAAAACCCATGGGGGAACCTTGGAATTTAGGGTATCAATTTGAATTTATGATTTGAAAATATGTTGGTGTATATAGATGTAATCTGTATATTTAAGTGTATATTATTTACACATACCTATATTTCCTACTTCTGTTCATTGAAAGGGCCAGAAAGCAGATGCCCCAATTTAATGAGCTCACCTAGTAGCCAGATCTTTTCCCCTATTATTCTCCCCTAAGAAGAACTAGAGTTACTTGGAAAAAAATGGCTGACTCCAGAGCTCCAAACAGAATAGGTAGAAGTCAAAGATGAAACAACTTGTTACGACAAAAAGTAGGAAAATACCCAAAAGAATGAGGGAGCAGGTCACAAGGTCTGAAGTCAGATTAAAAAAGCAAATCCCACTGGCCAAATCTGGAACAACTTGAGCACAAAATAAATAATTATTATTTCTTATTGTAAGGAATTAGTAGTACTTTTATACAGACTTACAATGAGGACAATGTAATAAGGAAATTCTGAATCATTGCAAAATTCATAAGTTCATATCAATTATAAATAGATAAACAAATGGGCGAAGGGAGGTCCTTTGCTAACAGTAGAATGCAAAGGGCTTAGTGGTAAATGGAGGAGGAATGCTGGAGTGGTAAAATTCTCAATTTGCAGCCATCATAGTAGGATCAGGTAAGAGAGGGGTGGGCAAGAATCATCAGTAGATACAAAATTGAGGGCAAAATCTTGGTAAGAAACAGAATGGTCTCCATGTATCCTCACACACTGCGTATTAGTTAAAATAGGAGAAAAGGCATCCAGGCAGCCCCTTTCCTGGTGCTACAGAGGGACTCTCAGAGGACACAGGATCATTGACGCAGTATTTCAGTCATGAGACAACGTCAGACAAACACAAATGGAGGAAGTTAAAATTAAAAAGTAGGATGATGTTCTGGTTTCTCTTCAGATCATATAAATCTTTTGCCTTTTTCAAAGTAGGATGAGACTGTGTTCTTTTAAAAGGCCAACATCACGAAAGACAAAGAATGACTGACCAAAATGTTCCAAATTAGAGGAGGCTTAAAGAGACAGGACAGCTAAATACAGCATCTCATCGTGGACTATGTTCTGCAGTGGATGGGGTAAAATGCTGCAAAGGATAGTATTAGATCAGTTGGCAGTTTTAAATGTGGATATTTAATTAGGTGAAATATTTTATCGAAGTAAATTTTTGAAGTAAGTAACTACAATGTGTTTATGGAAGAGAACATTCCTAGTTTCAGGAAGATGCGCTGGAGTCTTTAGGGTGAGGGACCGCGACATCTATAATATACCCTTAGATGTTTTACAGAAAAAAAAAAATAGGTGTACAGACAGCCCTGGACCAGCGGGTTGGGGGCTGGCCAGCGAACTGAAAGGTCAGGGCACATGCCCAGGTTGTGGGCCAGGTCCCTGGTTGGTGGCGTGTAAGAGGCAACTGATCAGTGTTTTATCACACAGCAGTGTTTCTTTCCATTTCTCCCTCCTTCTGCTCTCTCTCTAAAAATAAATAAAATCTTTAAAAAAAGTGTATGTGTGTGTATATGTAATAGAAACAGAACAAGTAATGAAACATAGGCTAAAATGCTAATAGGTAAATCTTTGGTAAAAGATATATGGATGATCTGTGTACTATTTATTTTGCAACATTTTATAAATTTGAAATTGTTTTCAAATAAAAAGTTAAGAAAATGACAAAATATTTCTCAGGTTTTTTCCCTGGAGGTGCTAAATCAGTGGGTGTGAGGGTAAAGCCTGTGTATTTATGTTTCTAACAGTTCCACAGGTGATAGATACCATGAGAGAAACGTGGGAAACATCACTAAGGCATTTTGAAGAACAAAATAAAAACTTAGAAGTGGGCAAAAATCTTTCTTATTAAATCAAAGTTCATTTAGTAACAAAGGTGATTTTGGGTGGTATCTTAGAATAAGTTATTTTTCAGCAGTATATGTTTTCTTAAGGAAGTTGTGGTAAATAGCAGCCAGCAGTTCTTTCAGGATTAATTCATGCCTAGTGAACAAACCTTGTTTGATTGATTGATAGGTATATGAAAGAATCTTTTTCCCCTTCCTGTCACCCTTTGAATCAAATAGATACAGATTCAAAACTTGTCGCTTAACTAGCTGTGTGACCTCAGATTAATTTCTCACTTTCTCAGCTTTCTCACTTAATAAAATGGACCTAAAATATGTACCAGATAAAAGTTGCCATGAGGACTAAAGATATACATACATATGCATATAAAGTTTCCAGTACAATTCCTTGTCCTTGTATTCAGCTTATGATTAAGTATATATCTGTCTTTATGTATTTCAAGGGCTACCATTTAGAAAAAAAGGAAATAGACATTTTTTTAACTCTAGAAATTAAAATAAGTATCAGTGAGTAGAAAATAAGGAAAGGAACACGTTTGTTTACTAATGAATAACTTTGTAATAGCTAATGCTGCCTTTAAAAAATAGAGGTAATGCCAAAAAAATTATAGTGATGAGTTTTAATCAAACTTTATTCTAATCATTTTACAATATATACATCTATCAAATCATGTTGTATACCTTAAACTTTTTATATAATGCTATGCATCAGTCACATCTCAGTGAACTAAGAGAACATTTCAGATGAAGAAGGGGCCACCGTAGAGATGCCACTGCTGGAGGCTGAGCGCCTTGCCAGGGACGCCACTGCAGGGCTCCTCCGCAGCCGCTCAAGTCACATTGTCTCTGAGGTCCCTTTTCACTCATGGCTTCGCGATTGCTCATGGAAGGGTCCTAACTCATGCGTGTGCAAGTAATCGCTGAGAAACAAAAACCATGGTTAGGAAAAAAGTTCTATGTATAAATCAGTACTTCTCAGGTCACACTTTCTGAAATTTTTGTAACTATTTTTTTAAAAACAACTAATATTCAGACTTTCAAAACATCATCAGAGAGCCCTTGGTCCTTACTTAAACCCTAAATAAAGTAACATGAAAAATCAGAACTGTTTTCTTGCACACATCTGAACTGTATTTGCAATGGTTTTTAAAAATGAAGAATTACAACAAAATTGTTTTGGCAGTATCTTGCCATTGTTATTTGAAATTTATTTAATTGAAGTCTATTGTAATCAATAAACTTACTGTAATTTTTTTAAAAAAGGAAATTGGCCCTGGCTGGTGTGACTTAGTAGATTAAGTTCCAGCCTGCAAACCAAAGGGTCACTGGTTCAATCCCAGTCTAGGGCACACACCTGGGTTGTGTGCCAGGTCCCCAGTAGGGGGTGCATGAGAGGCAACCACACATTGATATTTCTCTCCCTCTCTTTCTCCCTCCTTTCCCCTCTCTAAAAGTAAATAAACAAAATCTTTAAAAATAAAAAATATTCTTGATAGGAAAATACTGCTGGGATTTTTGTTGGTGGGGATTGATCATAAATTTTAACTGTTGAGCTGTGCTTGTGATTTAGAAACTCTTAAGTTTTTGAAAAGCCATTTAATGCTTACTGTGTAAGAGGTTAGCTGACTTGATTAGATAATATATGGAGTTAATGAAATAAGACTGCAGGATTTATCATTAATCTTGGTCCCAAATGAATAAACTTTGTTACAAAGGGACCCTAGCTAGGAGAATATAATTGGATCAGATAGGAGAAAGGGAAACCTAATTAGGGGAAAAAAAAACTAATCTCAGTAGACTCCATGGATAAAACAGAGATAGATTTCTCCTTTTGCTGTTGAGTGGATGATTTATAAAAACATTTAGAGGTAGGGCAAAGCGTTTTTAAAAGTTAGCTTTCAGAATTATAATATGTTGACAAGTGTTCCTATATTATGTAAGGTACAGGCAAAGATTAGAAATTCTACCATGTCTAGATACGTTCTGATAATGAAACATGAAGACCATATTTCTATTTAAGTATATGATTATTAAAACAGATGAAAGCATTAGCTCTCCAGAAGCTGTCCATTCTGTTTCATTCTGTGGTGAAATATTTTAATGTCAAGCAGAATTTCTCTGTCTTGAATATTTACCCTCAGGTTTTTAGCCATATATGATTGATGGGCAAAGGAAGTATTGTATATAGTGAGAGGTGCTTTAAATATTGAAAATATGAAATAATCACTGGTAGAGATATGGGTAGATATTTTTCTTTTTAAAATTTTAATTTGAAGGGGTTGGTATTTTAAAAAAACAAATTAAGTACCTTTTCCGAGAGTACTTAAGTATATGTCTTTTACTGTGTCTAGATATACATGGTATGAGTCTTAAAACTAGGCCTTCAAAAATAAAAACTATTAAATGTTGCTTTTGAAGGAATTTATTTATCTAAACATTAGCTTTTTCTACAACTTTAGATTGTAAATCAGGAAAATTACAAAATTTTACGGGTTGGTTGACATTCGTATCAAAACCAAGTAATATTATCAAAGCCAAGACATTACATTATAGTTCACTTGGAACAGAGTGTGCGCTTCTTACTCTTGAAACTATTTGACTAGAATTACCTGCACCCGATTCCTTGGAAGGCTTTTATGTGCCTTTGCCACTAAAGCAACAGTTTGCAGAGTGCAGCCCCTAGAACTGCTGAGTCAGAACCAGGAACTCTGGGATGGGGCCTGGTGAGCTGTGTTTAACAAGCCCTCTGCATGATGCTGGTGCACACTGAAAGCTGGGGAACCATTGCACTAAAGCATGGGGTTCTGCTTTTCCTCGGGAAAAAAATTAAAATGTACAATTCAAGTTAAATTTTTGCTTTCCTCCCCAGAGAAGGGGCAGCTTTATTATAATCCTTCCGTATGCTACCAGCTCATCTGTCCTTCTCTTCCTTCAGGGCATCAGTATATTTCATCAGGCCCAGCACGTGGTTTCAGTAGCTTTAATGAAACCCTCAGTGTTGCACTGTAGAGCTCTGAGACGTCAGCAGAGAGAACACCATGCCTTCATCCGAGTCATGCTAACCCCGCTGAGCATGAGTGCTCAAGTGATTCTCAGTTCAGGTCAGCAGGTAGAGGGTGCTCAGTGAAATCTGACGGAGTCTAGATGCCCTTGAGACGTAACAGTGAGGTTGAAAATGAAAGCAACACATAACTAATGTTTGTATGTTGGAGCAACAGCTGGCATACTAAGCACTAGTGAATTGAGGAATTGAATGTCAAGCAGGAGATTTACCATTAATGGTAGTAGTCAACAGTGATCGGAAGAGGAGAGAACCGCCTTAAAACTCAGGTCAGGACCAAGTGTGGATTTGAGTAACAAAAAAACCGTATTCTTCTGACTTTATAGCATATACTGTTAAAGCTAAGTTTCCCACGTGACTTCCCACATCATCAACCTCTAAACCTTAAAAAGCCTTGTTTTCCAGCATATAAAACAATCTACTCATATCTGCATTACCAACTTTTAGGAGTGTTAGAATATCAAGTAGACCAACATTGGCTTTTTCTTTAATCTTACAGTGGCATTTCATTACATCATTCTTATATAAATGCATCGGGTAATAATATATATAATATGTATACCTGTTATCATAAACTCATTTTTTTCCCTAAAATTTACTATGGCCTTAAAACTACAAAGTACAAAAATGTATAGTTGCATGTAAGTTGCAATGAAAAAGAAATTTCCAGGGGCTCTTTGAAATCTTAATTTATGGAACTGCTGGCTCATATAGCTGGTTTAAGGACTATGCAAGGATCTGTGTGGGTAATATCTGCCTTTATTTGTTAGTAATGATATAGATCACAGGTGACAAACACAAGGCCCACAGGCCGAATCCGGTCTTGCACCGTGTTTTTCCGGCCTGGCACTTGGTTTCTACCTGGCGGCAGCACAGAGCTCCTTGCCCGTATTTAAAGAGTAGTTACATTTAAACAGTCCTAAAATTATATCCAGCCCTTTGAAGGCACTGTGAGGCCGATATGGCCCCCAGTGAAAATGAATTTGACACCCCTGATATGGATTATAATAATACATACCTTCATTTTCTGCAAGGTTTTGAAGTACTTGAATTAATTTTAATAACCTAGGTATATTTGGGCAGTAATGTATGTTTTTCTTTCTTAATGTATTTGAGTTTAGAAATAAAGTTTATAATAGTGATTACTCTAATATGATAATATTCTCTTATTTCAAACAGCTAGTTAAAGGCCTTCAGCAAGAGCTGAATCGATTATATTCCCTTTTCTGTTCTCGGAATCCAGACTTTGAAGAAAAAGGGGGTAAAGTCTCAATAGTGTCCCATTCACTGGGCTGTGTAATTACTTACGACATAATGACGGGCTGGAATCCAGTTCGACTCTATGAACAGCTGCTGCAGAAGGAGGAGGAACTGCCTGATGAGCGATGGATGAGCTACGAGGAACGGCGTCTTCTGGAGGAACTCTATGTGACAAAGCAGCGGTAAAACACCCTCGCCCCTTAAAATGAGTTAGAGTGTCTTCGCGGAATTCCTGGACCTCTCGGAAAACTTGAAGATTTTCATGATAAAAAATGCATTGTTCAGGGTATAACATGCCTTATCAAGGAGAGACCATTTTCATACTAATTACGTGCATTTTCCTGTAACATAAAATAAATGACTTTGTCATTTGCTTCTTTTTATTTGGTCTGTCCTTCACAATTTATTAGAAGTGAAATCTAAAACATTTTTAAAGCTGAATCACTGTGTAGAATCCTTGTTGAAATATTTATCAGTTTGTAATCCTTTATAGTTTCACTAATCTTAGAGATGGACCCTTACCTTTCTTATTCTGGAAATAATTTTTAAGCTTTTTACCTTGGCAAATCTATTTTCAACACATTTTATAATTATCTGTATAGTTAGTTACATGCTCTTTCTTCTTTGTCCTCTTAATGACTGTCCAGTCGCTCTTAATAACACAGTGAAAAGCCATTCATTTTGATAGTTAGTGTTGTATAAAAACAACCTAAATCGGTTGACTAAAATTTTTACTCAGGAAGCCTTGGGTTTGTTTTAGTCTAATGGAAGTTGTTTACAGATTTTTATGCAGAATCTTACAAAGTACCATAGGCTAGATACATAAAGTTTACAGTGGCAAAATAATTGCTAGCTTTAAAGAAAATGTCATGTTGAAAAGCCTCAAAACAGCATTTTCGATATAAGACCTAGTAAAAAGAATTGTTAAAAGGCTTATAAAATGAACTGCAACCTTTTATTTATTTTTTAACTTAGTTCCGTTGTTTATTAAATGTAAGTAGATACGGAACATTGTAATGGGATAAAATTGAAATATCTCAAACATTCACTAGCAGAGAAGGATTAAATAAACCGTAGTTCATCTGTAGGATGGACTGTCACACAGCCGTTATAAAGAATAAAGTAGATTAGGAAGCAGTGAAGTGAAAAGATGTCTAAGATTCATTATTGAATATGGGGGGAAGATTCATTGAAAATGTATATGGTACAAACATTTGGTGTGATTTTTTAAGAGAGGTATAGATACATACTTGCCTCACATTTTACTGAAGGATCTACCCCAAAACCCTACTAACAGCAGGTATTATGAGTAGTTGTACTTTTACTAGTCATTTTATAAACTTTTGTAGACTTGCTGTGCCATAGTAGATATGTTTATTAAATACTGTCCATAGGGATTAATTTGAGGAATTAGATCGTGGGTCAGTTTCTTCCTTATACTTAGTGAACTAGTGAGCACTTAAAATTATGAGGTTATAAATATGTGTACATAATTTTGTACTGCTTCCTAGGCTGAGAGAAATAGAAGAACGGCTGCATGGATTGAAGGCATCGTCTGTGACACAAACACCTGCCTTAAAATTTAAGGTAAGGAAACATGGATGAGATTTTCATTATTTCACTCTTTTTCCAAACAGTATTTGAGGCATGACAGTAGGATTCAAATGAAATCTTAATTATTGTTCTCTCAAAGTGGTGTTGATTGAACACATACTGTGTGTTGGATGGACACTGCTAGCTTCTGGGTTCTTCAAAGAAAAGACAAGACAGTTCCCCAGCCCTTAGGATGTATAACACAGTGTTACTGCTACTATCAGTATGCAGAATGATGTACATGTAAGAGAGAGGTTTTTATTTTTGGCTAAAAGGGGTGCAAGGGAATGACATTTGTTCTCGTTATCAGTAAGGTGGAATGTTTCTAAGTGGAGGAAAGGGAAAATGCTATTCTGTGTAAAAGAAAGAACATAAAGGTGTGGAGTGATATAACTTGATATATAGTATGTTCAAGAAACACAAAATAATCTCAAGCAGTGTGAAAAGAAAAATAGCTGGGAAATATTTAGCATTTAGAATTAACAAACCTTTGTGCCCAGCAGTTTGTGGGGGATCAGACAAATAAATGGAAATGTAACAGTGATGATTCTAAGGATGAAAAGTTGGCATTTCGGTCAGTGAAAGGTGTGTAACAAGCATAAGATGGGACACAAGAGGTTTGTCGGGAGCAGGGTGAACAAACCAGTTAGATTAATATGTAGAACTCGGGGCAGGGGGGCTGTGGAATAGCATGGGGAGCTGGAAATAAAGAACTTATATATGACATGGACAGTAGGAAGCTTTTCAGAGTTTTTGAGCATCAGAATGGAGCTGTCAGAAGCAGTGGGTTAGAAGAATAAAAGTGGCAGAGGGATGTTGATATTTTCCTCAGTGTTGAAAAGAATACAGCCTATAGCTGAAAAGTAATGTTTCCATTGTTAAATGGAGTATGGCATAAGTCTCCTTGTACTCATTTTCTGCTGACTATATGCCCATGTTTAGTATACTATATTGCCTCTTCTTAAAATCTGCGTTTTTTTTTTTTTTAAATCACAGGAACTTAACACACAGATTAAGTAATGGAATGATGCAGAAAATTTTTTTAAAACAGTAAGAATTTGGGGGAACAATTTGCAAAGTGTATGATTGTATAACCATTAAGCCGTACACCTGAAACTGATACGAAATAATATTGAATGTAAACTGTAATTGAAAAAAACTAATTAAATAAGACATTCAGAATTTTCTTAATAGAATCTATCTCTACAATTGGTAAAGGGTTTTTTTTAAAACTTACACATTTAAAAATCGTGACTAAATTTATAACATATATTTAAAAGCTGTAAGAGCATAGTCTTTGGAATCATCCCCACCTGCAATTTGAGTTCCATTTTTATCATAATTATTGTATATAATCAATGTCAAATACATAGAATTTATCTGGTAAAAAGAAGTAAACTCTTCTGCTTTGTCTTGTTTTTTTTACTGGAGAGTTGAGTATGATCCACTAAGATATATAAGGATCTCAAAATTTAGTATCACATTACTAGTAATTATGCACTATATTTGTGGATCACAATACAAAGTCATATGTAGTCTAATGATATGGATTTAAAGTTATTAATTAACTCATAGAGGAAAAAATATAGAAATCTAAAGTTTGAAAAGGAATGTCTGATGAATTGGCGAATTAGTACTTAGGACTCCAGAATTCTAAAAGGAACGTAAATCTTCGGTGCCTATTAACTAGCAGAGGGATTTACTTTCAGAATAGAGGCGTCAGATATGTTGTAGGTGACACTGAACTTAAAAAAAGAAAAAGATATTGACAGACTTAGGTCTGGAGAATGGGAAACTGATTCTGATCATGAGGCTCTGCCACTAAACACAATACCTCAAACTTAGTATGTACAAAAATAGAATTTACTTAAGAGTTTCCTGTTACAATTAATGGAATCAGTAGCCTCCCAGCGAGCCAGAATCTAATCTTATGAATTGCCTCTTACTCATTCCTCATCCCCGTCACCATTCATTCAATTTCATTCCACCCTGTCTACTCATACTTTCATTTCTGAATGGGACTGCTAGTCCTGCCTGGATTCACGTTATCTTTTGCCTAAACTCAGTAATTTCCTACCTTGTCTCCAAGTCACCAGCCTCTCGATTTTACAGTTTATCCACAAGTTACTACCAGTTACCAACCTCCTAAAACATGGGTCAAATTGTATTCTCTTTCACCTCCTATAAAATAAATTAAGTCTAACTGTCTTAGTCAAACCAAGGTTCTGTAGCATTCTCTCACTCCCCATACCCAATTTTTCAACCATGTTGGACTATTTCTGTTCCCTAAATTAAGCCAGGTTCTTTCCTCCCTCTGCTTTAATTCATTTGGTTCCAGCCCCAGTGTCCCAACCCCAACCGTGAAAATTCTTTTCATCTTTTTTGGCCCATGCAAATGCTTCCTCCTTTGCAAAACCCTCAGAGTTGAAATAAATTATTCCTTTCTCTGTTCTCTCCTTTTTAAAAAATTTTTGTTTATTGAATTTAGAAAGAGAGAAAAAATACCAATTTGTTGTTCCACTTATTTATGCATTCACTGCTTGCTTCTCTATGTGCCCTGAACAGAGATCAAACCCGAAACCTTGGCACATAGGGGCGACGCTGCAGCCAACTGCTTCTTCGTTCTCTTGTAGCAACAGCTCTCAAATGGTGTGCTGCGAGAACTTTTTAAACATGTACTACCTGCCTGTTTAGTCAGGGGCACCAACCTCTTTTCCATCAGATTGTCGATTAAAAAAAAGACAGCAGTCAACAATACCCATTCTGAATGAATTAAAATTATACCTATTTTTTGTCAGATTGGAAAAAAGATCATTTATTTTTTGGTGTGCCACAGAATTTCAATAGTAAGTTTATTTGTGCCATGAGAAGAAAAAGGTTGGAAATCATACTTTCCCTATCTTACACACTTATTTTATTCTGCCTTCCACACAAGATTTTAAACTTTAAATGCAAAAGCTCTGCCTTACTCATTTTTATATCCTCCAAAGAATCTAGTATATTACTTCAGATAAAATAGTAGCTTAATAAATCTTTGATTAGCATATAGAAACACAACTAAATTACCTTCCTTATCTTTATCCGTGTCATTTATTTTCTATTATATTTAAAGTTGTTCCTACAAATAGATTGCATAGAATAATTAATAATTGGCATATAGTTAAATAATGCAAATGCCATCTAGACAAAATTCATAGAAAAAGACATATATTTGGAGATAATTTTGTTATTTGTATTTTACCATATGTTATGTTGTCCCCAAATTCTGTTAAAAAATACTTTACCATTTTTTAAATTTTGAATGACTTATTATTTTAGGTTGAAAATTTCTTCTGCATGGGATCCCCACTGGCAGTTTTTCTGGCATTACGTGGCATTCGCCCAGGAAACACTGGAAGTCAGGACCATATTTTGCCCAGAGAGATTTGTAACCGGTTACTAAATATTTTTCATCCAACAGATCCAGTGGTGAGTTGCATGTATAGACATTTTTCTCCATTAAATTGTTCCTAAAAGAATCTTTAAGAAACCTTGCAAGTTACCACTGAATTAATGAGAGTTCATTTAATGATTTTACTTGCATAGGTTCATCTTTTTAAACATTCCTGTTTTAGATGATATCAGACTCGGGAAATAAAACACCTTAGGGACGACCTGTTTATGTTGTGCTTAGAGTATAAGAGTATCATGTAGAAATAATAATGAAAGGGACAGGAATCTTCTGGACTTTCAAACCATAACCAGTTGCAATACCCATAACCTATCAATCAAATTTTGAGAATCTCACTTTAAATACTTTTTCTCTAAAGCATGCCACAATATCAAAATATGTTTGGTAGGTCCTCTTAAAAATGAAAATATTTAAATATTACGTATTAAACATGAAAAAGTGGAAGAGTTTGTTTTAGCCTGGTGGAATTACAAACTTTGGGATTTTTATATTTTCTGTTATGTTTGTATTGTACATTTTTTTAAAATATAAACACTCCAAGGATCTTGCATACAGGTAAACAGTTTAATGCATATTTTTTTAGATGAGAAAAATGCTTCCTTAAGTCCTTTGGAGGCGGGGACAAGCTACATATAACTAAATTTAAAACAAACTATTTTAAGTAGCACTCTGAAAAATAGCTTTATATAATTGTGTAAAAGTCTTTTTAAGAGATTGTTAGCTAGTGCTTAGGACCACAGAGGGAAGGCTTTCACTCTTCAAGCCTAACAGAAAGCCTGAAGGCAGAGGCAGATCTCTGGGAGCGCTGAGACTGTAGCTGACCCTCCCCTGGGCCTAGTGCTTGGTATGCAGCCTGGTTCATTCTGCACACACCCTGACCCAGGAGAGGGAGCCACATGCTGTTGATCTCTGGTAGCTCCAAACAGGTTACCCAGAGCTACTCACAAGCCAGGTGTGACAGGTCTACCTAACACGTAGAAACACACACAAAGAGGCAGCCGAAATGGGAAGACAAAGAAATGGGCTCCAAATGAAAGAACAAGAGAATTCTCCAGAAGAAGAACTGGGTGGAATGGAGACAAGAAATTTATCAGAGAGTTCAGAGTAATGATTATGAGGATACTCAACAGCATGAAAAAAGACATAGAAACCATAAAAAAGGCCCAGTCAGAAATAAAGAATGCAATATCTTTAAAAAAAAATAATACACTGGAAGGAATAAACAGTAGATTAGATGAAGCAGAGGATTGAGTCAGTAATTTGGAAGACAAGGTAGAAAAACACACCCAATTAGAGCAGCAGAAAGAAAAAAGAATTTTTAAAAATGAGAGAGCTTGAGAAACCTTTGGGACAACGTGAAGCATAACAACATTCACATCATGGGAATTCCAGAAGGAAAATAGAGTGAGCAAGGAATCGAGAACCTACTTGAAGAAAAAATAACCAAAAAGTTTTCTAATCTGGTGAAGGAAAAAGATTTACACAAGTCCAGGAAGCTTAGAGAGTCCCAAACAAGTTGGACTCAAAGACGCCTATACCAAGACACATTATAATCAAAATGGCAAGGCTTAAAGACCAGGAAAGAATCCTAAAAGCCGCAAGAGAAAAGCAGATAGTTACATTCAAGGGAGCACCAATCACACTGTCAACAGAAACATTTCAGGCTAGAAGGGAGTGGGGTGAAATATTCAAGGTGACAAAAAGCAAGGTCCTACAACCAAGGCTACTTTTCCCAGCAAGGCTAGCATTAAAGGGCTTGCTTTAAGAAGAAGAAGAAACAGAGAAAGAAAAAAATCAGAGGAAAATAGTCTACCAATAAAATGGCACTAAATACGCATCTATTAATAATCACCTTAAATGTAAATAGCTTAAATACTCCAACCAAAACACAGGGTAGCTGAATGGATAAGAAAACAAGACCCATACATATGCTGCCTCCAAGAGGCCCACCTCAGATCACAGAATACAGACTAGAATACACACGGACTAGAATACACGCGGACTAGAATACACACAGACTACAGACTAGAATACACGCGGACTAGAATACACACAGACTGCAGACTAGAATACACACAGACTAGAATTCACATAGACTACAGACTAGAATACACATGGACTAGAATACACGCGGACTAGAATACATGCGGACTAGAATACACACAGACTGCAGACTAGAATACACACAGACTGGAATACACACAGACTAGAATACACATAGACTACAGACTAGAATACACATGGACTAGAATACACGCAGACTAGAATACACACAGACTAAAAGTAAAGTGATTGAAAAAGGTATGTCATGCAAATAGAAAGAAAAAAACTGGAGTAGCAATATTTATATCCAACAAAATAGTCTTTAAAAACAGTGCTATAGCGAGAGACAAAAAAGGACACTACATAATGATAAAGGGAATGATCCAAAAAGAGGATATGACCCTAACGAACATTTACACACCCAACACAGGAGCACTGAAATATGTGAAGCAAATCTTGATGGATAAGAAGGGGGAAAACTGACAAATACAGTCACAGTCAGCGATTTTAATATCCCTTCGACTGCCATAGATGGGTATTCCACACAGAAAATCAACAAGGAGACAGTGGGCTTAAATGACACACTAGATCAAATGGACTTAATTGATGTCTTCAGAACATTTCACCCAAAAGCTGCAGAATATGAGGTCTGTCCAGAAAAAGTTCAGCCATTTTAGTATAATGAGAGCAGTTTGTGCAATATTGATGTAACCTGGCAGCCAAGGAGGGTGGACTGGAATGCACTTGAATGAACAATGATGACTTCACTGTACTAATCAGTGGGGGCAGTAGACACCATTGAGTGAGCATGTGTACTGTGTGGTCATTGCATTCAAAATGACTGAGCAAGTAGAGCAGCAAATCTGCATCATATTTTGGGTTAAGCTCAAACGTTCCTCCGTGGAGAAACCATCTGGATGATTCTGAAGGGTGCAGCTGTGGGCAGCTGGTGATTGGCAGCTTCATCAGTCAACATGCCACTCATGCATCACGTCTCGTGCAGTTTTTTGTGAAACGTCACATCATCCAAGTGACTCAGCCCAGCTACAGCCCAGATTTGGCACCTCGTGGCTTCTGACTTTTCCCCAAACTAAAATCACCTTTGAACGAGAAGAGATTTCAGACTGTCGATGAGATTCAGGAAAATATGATAGGGCAGCTGATGGCAATTGGGAGAACTGCATGACATCTCGAGGTGCCTAACTTTGAAGGCAACTGAGGTGTCCCTGGCCTACATACAATGTTTTTTGTATTTTGTATCTTTTATTAATGTCTCTTTTGCATAGTACATGGCTGGGTACCTTCTGGACAGATTCCTTATACATACATCTCAAGTGCACATGGAACGTGTTTTTAGGATAGACCACATGTTAGGACACAAAACGAGTCTCAGTAAATTTAAGAAGATTGAAATTATATCAGGCATCTCTGACCACAGTGCTGTGAAAGTAGAAGTCAATCACAAGAACACTGAAAAAACACACAAAGATAAGAAAGCCAAGTAACTTGTTATATGAATGGGTCAACAAGATCAAGGAAGAAATCAAAAGATACCTTGAAACAAATGAAAATGAGAATACAACAATCCAAAATCTGTGGAACACAGGGAAAGCAATCCTAAGGGGAAGTTCATAGTATACAGGCATATCTTTAAAAAAAAAAAAAAGAAGAAACTCAAATAAACAATCTAACTTTACACTTAAATGAACTAGAAAAAGAACAACAAAGCCCAAAGTGAGTAGAAGAAAGGAAATAACAAAGATCAGAGCAGAAATAAATGAAATAGAGTCTTAAAAAATGATACAAAAGTAGATCAGTGAATGCAAGAGCTGATTCTTGGAAAAGATAAAATTGACAAACCTTTAACCAGATGCATCAAGAGAAAAAGAGAGAAGACCCACATAAAATCAGAAATGAAAGAGGAGAAATAACAACTGACACCAAAGAACACAAAGAACTATAAAAAAATATTATGAACAACTATTTGCCAGCGAACTGGACAACGTGGGTGAAATGGGTAAGTTCCTAGAAACATACAATTTTCCAGAACTAAGTCAGGAAGAATCAGAGAATCTGAATAAATAGATTACACCTAATAAAATTGAAACTAATCAAAAAGCTCGCAACAAACAAGAACCGTAAACTGAATGACTCACAGGTGAATTTTACCAAATATTCCAAGAACTAACACCTGTCCTTCTCAAACTAGTTCAAAAAACTCAAGAGGATGGATGGAAGCTTCCCAAACTCATTTTATGAGGCCAGCACTATCCTAATTTCAAACCCGGATAAGGACACTACTAAAAAAGAAACTATAGACCAAAATCCCCAAAAAACATAGTTGTAAAATACTCAACAAAATAATAGCAAACCAAATGTAGCAATGCATCAAAAAGATCATATACCGTGATCAAGTGGAATTTATTATGGGAATGCAAGGTTGGTATAACATTCACAAATAATTAAATGTAATTCACCATGTAAACAAAATGAAGGGTAAAAACTACATGATCATATCAGTAGATGCAGAAAAAGTACTTGATAAGTTTTATCCGTATGATGCAGGTGATAACATTTACCTCATAGGGTTGTTAGGATAAGTAATACAGAGAGGGCCTGGCACAAATAATGCCCCCCTTCCTTTTTAAAGACTTTATTTCTAGAGAGGGGGGAAGGGAGGGAGAGAAACATCAATGTGTGGTTGTCTCTTGCATGCCGCCAACTGGGGACCTGGCCCACAACCCAGGCACGTGTTCTGATTGGAAATCTAACTGGCGACCTTTGGTTCACAGACCAGCACTCAATCCACTGAGCCACACCAGCCATGTCCCCCTCTTTTATTACATAAAAATCTCACATTACAAAATCCTAAGCATGTAATTCTGTAACAAAACAATACCATACTCAAGCACACCACATGGCATTTTAGGTAAAATGTTCAAATTGTCCACCTCGTGCAAGACTTTTCACGTACCCTATCAACCATACTCAATGGCGTTGCTTCTGCCCGACCCTGTATATGGAAAAACATGTAACTAGATATTCAATGTTTTATTAATATGCATTAATTTATCTCATTTGTTTTATAACTTGAACATGAATTCTGAGCTTTCGGTGTCCTTTGTATAATGTTAAATTTTGTTGAATTATAAAGAAGGGTTATAATCTCATGAATACTATTTTTATTACTCATTTTATAGTTTTCCTGCATTTTCTTAAGTAATTTTTTTAATGCTTATGTCAGAACTGTGCTAGGCAGTTTTTACAAATATTATCTGTTCTCTCCAACATACTGGAGAGGAAGTGTTATCCCTACAGCTCAGGAAACTAAGGCTCTAAGACTTTGTGACTTGATGTCATACAGGTCATGAGTGACAGAGGCCAGAATACGAACTCAGGGAATTCTGGCTCCAAACCCATTGCCATTCCTGCTGTATCATCTCCACTTCACATTAGACAAATAGTATAATACCTGCATCTAATTTGTGTGTTATTATGTTAATCTGTTTGAAAACAGAGTTTACTAAGAGCTCCTAAGATACTAAGAATTGATCATATTTGCTGTGTGCCTGTTTACTCTTGATAGCTTCAGCTTTGTTTATGAGACTAACATAAATCTGTTAATGATATGAGAACATAATAAAAAAGAATTTATTTCTCTGAAAGATTAATTAATGGGTACTATTAACATAGACTAGCTGTAATTTTTTTCATAGTTCCATCATTAAGGAACTGTTAGACCAATTACATATTAATAAGAGTAAACAAATAGGAATACATGTTAGAAATAACAGGTTTTTTTAATTTTCCTAAGGTCTGTTGAGCATGCACTAAAATGAGAATAAACAAAGTTTACTAAAATCTGAGACTTAATGTTGTGTTTCTTTGAATTTTTTTTTAATCAAGGCTTATAGATTAGAACCGTTAATACTGAAACACTACAGCAACATTTCACCTGTCCAGATCCACTGGTATAATACTTCCAATCCTGTACCTTATGAGCATATGAAGCCAAGCTTTCTCCACCCAACAAAAGAACCTACCTCAGTTTCAGAGAATGAAGGCATTTCAACAATACCAAGCCCTGTGACCTCACCTGTCTTATCCCGCCGACACTATGGAGAATCTATAACAAATATAGGCAAAGCAAGCATATTAGGTAATTTCTCTTCAGTATTCCTTATCAGTGAATATAAGCACTTTTTTTATGGCATTAAATTTGGAGTATTTGGAAATATTCTATGTGTTACAAACCATCCAACAGTTAACTCTTGTGTTTAGAATTAACTGCCCTTCTCACTGTTCATGGTTGAGGACCAAAGCCCAGGAGTTCTCTGAGTAGATCAGATCCTGTAGTTTTACAGTATAAATAAGCTGGATGCACAAGAAAAGGTCTGGGGATCAAGTCCCTGATTTTAATCTTGTGAGATCTTAGACAAGTCATAGAATTTAAATGCATCCTCATCTGTGAAATAAGGTATTTGAGTTCTTAGGGCCAACTAGTTCTCTGATCCGTGTCCCAAAAGTCTCTTAAATGGTATTCTTCCTGAGGGCAACAAGGATATTTAGTTTGCCTCTGAATGATCTCCAGTGCCAGCCACAATATTTGGCGTAGCACTGGAGGTTAGTTAGATGCCAGTTGAATTTGTTGCTTTTGGTTACAAGTTGCCTTAATGTAAACTGCCACAAGATGGCACTGTAAGTAGGCTTTACCTGCTGGCTTAATTTCTGTTTCACTTGGTCATACAGATTGCTTATTGACAGCTTTTTATAACATACCCACTTAACTTCAGTATTGAGCATATGAATAATAAATATATGCCCATGTCAGTGGCATGGTTCTTAAAGATTTTAATCTTACCAAATATTTTAATAAATAATGACCACTTGAATAAAACAGAATCCTTATTCCTTTGTAAGCTATATTCCTAGAGCTTGTACACCCTCATTCTGTTTAATGCCATTTTTATTTTTAAACCTACAATATAATTATGATTTTTTTTTTAATGTTCCACCCTGGAAAAACATGACTAGGGCTTGGTCCCTCTGCCAAATGGCTGTAATTACGGGTGGTGCTCTTTAGCTTGGGATGGGTGTAATTCAACAGAATGACTGCCCTGTTTTCTGAAATGCAGGGGCTGCTAGCATTGGAAAGGGACTTGGAGGAATGTTGTTCTCAAGATTTGGACGTTCATCTACATCACAGTCGTCTGAGACATCAAAAGACTCAATAGAAGATGAAAAGAAGCCAGTTGCCTCGCCTTCTACTACCACTGTGGCAACACAGACCCTTCCACATAGCAGTTCTGGCTTTCTTGATTCTGCATGTTAGTTCATACTGTTCTTTCCTTAAGTTTAAATACTATATCTTTTTTAAAATTGAAGAGAGCAGAGAAATTTAAGATATTAACATTAGTAGTAAACTCTAAAATCTAAAGCTTTTAAATTAAAATTGTACTTTTGCTGCTTACATTTTTAAGACTAATTCCAGGTAAGTGGCAGTTTTACTGTCTGCATTGGTGGATTAATAATAATCAGGGCCTTGTGGCACAGGGGTCCTAAGTATGGAGCATAAAACAAATCTCTTTGAGATAAGCACTCCCTGGTTTTTATAAAGTAGATTTTTAAAAATATGGTCTCTTCGGCCTTAAAAATTAATGTAGTTGCATCAAACTTATGCTGTATGTACTCTTGATACTTTTTAAAAACTGCTCTGCCAAAGCCATCTGCTGCTAATCCCTCTGTTTCTTTCATCCAGCCTAATTATAAAAACCTCAATGCTTCCATTAGTATTGGATCCGCTATATGGCCTTCAGTTCTATTCCAGCTACCTAGCATAGAGCAGGTACTCGAGAAATGAGTGAAGGACTTGGCATTAGAATGGAGTTATATTTATTTTTGCTAGTAGACTTACAAGGTTTAAAATCTTGAATTACTGTGAAACACTAATACACTTAATATATTAACTTCCAAGGGTCCAAACGTGACCCAGTAAAATAAGGCTAAAAAGTCAAGTCCAGTTTTCCCATTAAATTATTTAAGGAAATGTAGATTTTTTTTACTTTGTTTGTTTGTTTGTTTGTTTGTTTGTTTTTAGAGAGAAGGGAAAGGAGAGAGAAAGAGAGGGAGAGAAACATCAATGTGTGGTTTTCTCTCACACGCCTCCTACTGGGGACCTGGCCCGCAACCCAGGCATGTGCCCTAACTGGGAATCGAACCTTCAACGCTTTGCTTCACAGGCCCGTGCTCAATCCACTGAGCTACACCAGCCAGGGTGGAAATGTAGATTCTGAAACATTCTACTCCTTTCTGTAACTATAGGAAGAGGAAAACTTTTCTTTCTCTAAAAATTTTTAAATGTATTTTAGATACTTAAAGTCTTGTTACTGTGCCTGCTACTCTAAATTTTAAAATGACCAGCAATCATTGCCATCCATAAAACTTACTTTAAAAGGAAATTCAGTTGTGACAATCCTAGAGGCTGGATCTTTCTCCATAGTCACCCCCCACCCCAGGGTGAATTATCCTGGGCATGCCTGAGTTAGACATTCCTATTTAGGCTAGTAGCATTGTTTTAACTAAAGCTTTGTTGGAATAAATACTGAACATTTTATAATTGCAAGCCTTTTGAACACTGCCTAGAAAATTCATCTGTGACTTTGACATTTACAAATCTCATATTTTAGTTTTCTTATAAGAGTTTCTATACTGTCGCTGACTTAGGCTCTCGCTTCTACTTAATATCAGGATTGTGGTTGTGAAAATACAAAATCCTGTTATAACACACAGATTTCATAAGAAAATTAAACTTCTGAAGAAAAATAATTTCAAAGAATTTTGTAAGATGGTAGGTAAAAAGTCACAATTCCTTAATGCACAGCAAAGATGCCAGTAAACATGGGATTGAGTGAGGGAACAAAAGAGCAGGGTGGGTTCCCAAGAGAAAGGGTAGTGAAGACGTGGGGAATCTGTAGGATCTGAGGGAGGAAAACTTTTTTTTTACTGAGATTGGGTTTGTTTTGTTTTGTTTTCCTATTTAGCATAGTAATTTCAAAATGATAGTAGAAAACACTATTCTTTCAGGACAGCAGAGAGTAGAGGTGCTTAGGTATATTGCATTATTATATTTTGATAGCTTAACAAAATGCGTTTTCTGTCATTCTTACATATAAATTCTTTGTTGGTCCTAATGGTAAACTCCTTGTCAACTATGCACTCAGTTAAGTCTGAGCTAATCATGAATCTTCATTGCATGTACTCACGTCTAGATGCAGATGTAACTACTACAGTCAGGCAGCTACTGCTGGCACAGCAGCATTCTGCCTTTTAAATGGAGCCTCCAGATTTGCCTTACTAATTCTCTGATTTGCTTCACTGATACACTCTTCTGTGTAAACCTGATTTAGACTAATTTCTTAAGTCTTAATTGCTATTTTGGCTGTCTCTTACTAATCATAAAACTTCCTTAAGTCTTCTTTTTGGAATTTGGTCTTTGTGATTAGGTAATTCTGGCTTCTTTCCTTCTTTCTGCTCACCTTGATTCCCTCAGTTTTTCTCTATAACCTTTATTCTGAAGCTACCGACTTTGATTCTCTGTTTGAGGATAAGATGGGCACAGACTTTGAATTCATGATGAATCAGGGTTTCTGTCTTTGAAGACTGAGTGCTGTCAGTTGTCATCAAGTTGATGGCACTTCCTGTTGGTCATTTCTTTTGAAAAAGTCAAGGCTTATTTCCAATAACTTTGCTATTCCATTTCTTATGTTCCCTGATATTTGTAACATATTAAAAGGAAAGATTTGTTTCTTTTAGCATAGTGTTTGCCTCTAGGTTAGAACTTAAATGAACTGTACACTTTGGGGATATCTAGGTGTTAACAGATTATGCCATTGTATTTCAAAATTAATGATGCTTACATTTTCCATGAAAGAACTCTTCACAAAAAACAAAATGTGTCCTTCTTTATGTATGCTAGGTTTAATCAGCTTATTTGGAAGTGTTGTTCTAACTTTGGCCACTACATCATTGAAGGCCATTTGTAACTATCAGCTAACACTTTACAGCATCTTGTGTTTTTTTTTTCACAGATTTCAGACTTCAGGAGTCGTTCTTTAATCTCCCACAACTTCTTTTCCCGGAAAATGTAATGCAGAATAAAGATAATAGCCTCGGTATGGTATATGTCAGGAATAGCATTCAGAATACTATGAAAATGATCTACTAAGAGACTTCTTCTCATTCAAAAAAAATTGGATCAATTCTTCTGAGAAATCAGCCTATAGATTACTTTATATATACTTTCTTTCTGTATTTTCTATACTTAAATGGTAGTGACCCTGAAACCCACCTGTTGATTAGTGTGTAATGTGCTAAAATATATGATACTCCTTACACTCCTACAAAGAAGGGACCTTTTAGAGAGGGGAAAAAAGCATGAGTCATTTTTTCTTCCCTATTGTCCTAAAGGCTCTGAAAGACATTCACTGCACTTCTCATGTATTACACTAGATATAAAAGGTTTTCGTAGTTAAGGATTTAATCATCCCTAGTTTTTCAGATATCAGTAACACTATCACTTAGGGCTTTGAGGTCTGTCAAACCAGGTCTGACATCTGGTTTCAGCGCAAATATTGAATACTCTTTAGAAGTGTAGGTTTACTTTGAAAAAATAGAATTACTGAATATAAGAGATGTTTTCAGTGTCTTAATTCTCACCAGATTCTACACACCACAAAGGATTAATCTTTGCAGTTTAAATTATTTTCATCAATTAACTTCTCATTCCTTTTTCCATTTTTTAAAAAACAGTGGATTTTTTCTTTAACAAAAGATAATATTATAGGTTTTTCTTTGGATATTTTAACCATATCTAATTATATATATATCTGTATTGCAAATTTTCATACATTTTTCTGTTGTTCAGAACCACTTGATAAAAGTTTCAAAACAGTGTTCTAGTTTAACAAGCTAATTTGGGGTTTTTTTCTCCCTAGCCACAGTTTGTGCTGATCTAACTCAGTGAATTCCCCTCAAGAAATGAACTTATAACAGTGCTCACTCTAGTACCTGCTCATGTAATTTTTAGTTACTTCCATAAAAAAATAATTGTTTGTGCTTCTTGCATACTTAATTGGAGAACAGAAAATTTATTCATTCATACCTTTGTCCTGTATCCTAGCAACCTTAGATCCTCTATCTGAAAGCCATACCAACTACCTAAGCCATTACACCACTAGTTATAATTAACTGATTCACTTGGTAATATGTATATGGCTTCTATTTTCTCTTGCCATTTTTATTTATTGTACAATTACTTACTAAATTTTTACCATGAGCAAAGATACCAAGGTAGTCTCTAGAAAAGATACCAAGATAAAACAGACAAGTACCACCTATAAAGATATTAAATGCTGATGTGGAAATCGAGTATTTCCCAGAGGGCATGTATTCTATAGGGAAGGTAGATAACTACATAAATAACTACAATATGTGGTAGGATGTGATGAGACACAACGGAGGTACAGGTAAAGGATTCTGTCAGTTCTAAGGAGTGAGGATATGATTTCACCTGGAGAAATCATAGAAGGCTTCCTGGAAGTAGGATTTAGACATGCAGAGATTAAAAAACATTGCAGGGAGAAGAAACAGGGTAAGCAACAGCACAGAGGTGGGAAGCACAGAGTGTGTAAGGAACCAGAAGTTCATTTTCTTGAGAAGTACTAGGCATGAGCAAAAGCAAGTTAGTTCTGAATATGATTGGGAAAGTTTCTTCAACCAGACTGTGGAGGTTCCAACAAATCTTGCCGTCTCCTGGAGGTTTTTTGTGTTCAAGATTGACCCATGGAGCCTCTCTATTTACCCGTCTAGCCCATCTGTTGTTAAATTTAGGTATTTAAATGTCTTTCGGGGTACATTAGTGTTGAGAAACTTTTTTGGCAGAAATTATAACTGATTATAAAACTCGTTTTAGAGTTTTTGTTATTCTCAAATAAAGGGTAGTTGGAGAATATTCCTAAATGTATTTGGAGATACGATAGTTCAAAAAATGTAAATATTCTTTGAATGTCAAATACCTAAGCACATGAAATATATAGTTGCTCTGAGGCAGCACAAAAATAAGGCATAATTTGCTAACAAGAACTCTGAGCATAATCTTTCTTATTACAGATGAATCTTTGACCAGACATTTGGAAACACAGTTTCCTTTTAACTACTTTATTTCTCTTGGTGTCTGCCTGGAGCCAAAATCATGCAAATATGACCATAATTATTACTTATAAATAAGATAACTTTCAAGATTCGTTAAGTTTTTAAAATTTTCTATCTAGAGAAGTTAAGATGCTTCCTTTAAATAGTAGTAACCTATCTAATTAGTGCAATTGTAATACTAAAGTGCTTTCTTTCTATTCACATGGTATATTTTTAATACCGTATTCATGTTGACAAGCCTTATGCATGAGAGAATTCTCTGATAAAAGCTCAGTACTGATGACATTTGACCTTCACATGGTATAGATGGCAGGCATTTGCTTTGGGGAATAGGGAGGGAAATATGCTCGTATGCGTGAGTCCCCAGAAAAGAGAATCCATGTTTTAAAACATATAAGCAACCTGCTGTAAGCAACCAAAGTAAACCTGCTGACTATTAAAAACCAAAGTTTTTTTTCTCATTTTTAATTCTTTTCAGCTATTCAGGAATCTCATTCTTTTCTTTGTGAATACAAGAATTCTAGCAGTTAGGCACTCGAGAAGGAGAAAGAAGGACAAAGGATGGTTTTATATTCTCCTCCTCTTCGACCTAACCCAGTGAGAAAAACTGGGAAAAAACTACCAACCCACCCATGTGGCACTAACCCATTCTCTGTGTGGTGATCATGAGAGAGGTCCAGGGCAGCTCCATGTAGATTTGGTCCCACTTTGGCTAAGAGCTCACCTCACAGCACATACAGGTTGGGGCAAAAGTAAATTTATAGTTTATATAGAAAATATTACAATAATTAATAATAACAAGAATAAACTCTGTCTTAACACACTCACAACTGTAAACCCACTTTTGCCCCATCCTGTCTAGAATGGTGCTGTCACATAGAACTTTGGTCCCTTGGGAAATCTGTGATCAGTATAAACAGGAGAGAAAAGATAAGACATAGGCCCATCTAGTCCTACCCATCCACCTGCAAAATCAACACAAATGTGAGTTAATTGCAGCAGCAGTCAGACTGCCTGGGGTAAACTTTTTAAGGAAGGTGAGAGACCAAACAGTTCATCAGGTACACACTGGCTACCCAGATGCCATTTTGACAGGGACAGACAAAGATAAATAGAAAGGGACAGGGAGGGCCATTTAGTTAGCAACACTTAATAAAGTCCCTGTAGGTTGTAAGACTAACAATGGCATATAGTAGGATGATTAAATTAGGCATTTTAGTGTCTAGTATATGACAGTGCTGTACGACAGTGGTAACATATTAAGAATAGATTTTAAGTACATAAAATTAAAACAGCCAAAATAACGCTGGTTATAATGAAAAATCTCACTTTCTAAGTTCCGGCCAAGATGGAGGTATAGGTAGAAACCCTTCGCTTCCTTGCATAACCAAAAGGAAGATAACAACTAATCTAAAATCAATAAACAACCAGAAGTGCCAGAAAATCAAACTGCATGGAACTCCAACAGCCAAGGAATTAAGCAGTCAGCCAGACTGGTAAGGCAGCAGACCATGCAGGCGGGGCTGGCTGAACAAAAAACAGACTCAGAGCTGACTGGACTATGGCTGGCGCCGAGGTGGGAGAAACTCGCGGTCTCCGGCGACAGTCTGTTGGGAAGTGCCCCAGAGACGAGGACAGGCTGCGCCCTTCCCTCACTGCCCCCCCCCCAGGCAGCACTGCAGCGCAGCAAGGAGGGTTGCCCTGCCCTGGTGACTACCTGAAGCCCCGCCCCTTTGCAGCTTAGCAGATGCTTGGGACACAGAAGTGTGGCCCAAATGAAAGAACGGGACAAAATTCCAGAAAGAGAGCTAAGCACGGAGAAGACAGCCAACCTATCTGATTGAAAATTTAAAGTCCTGGTATTCAAAACACTCACAGAGCTGACTGAGCTTGGTCTCAGAATGAGAGATACACAAAACTAATAGAGCACAATATCCAGGGGGCCGGTGGTGACAGGAAGGAAACCAGGACTCAGATCAATGATTTGGAACAAAAGGAAGAAATAAACACCTAACCAGAACAGAACGAAGAAACAAAAATTTGAAAAAAATGAAGATAGGCTGAGGAATCTCTGGGGCAAACTGAAACGTTCCAATATCCAAGTTATAGGGGTGCCAGAAGGAGAAGAACAGCAAGAAATTGAACTTATTTGAACAAATAATGAAAACTTACTTGAACAAATAATGAAAACTTCCCCAATTTGGCAAAGGAAATAGACTTTCAGGAAGCCCAGAGAGTCCCAAAGAAGTTGGACCCAAACAACAACATACCAAGGCACATCATCATCAAGTTGCCCAAGATTAAAGACAAATAATCATAAAAGCAGCAAGAGGAAAGAAAAAAGTTACCTACAAAGAAGTTCCCATTAGACTATCAGCTGATTTCTCAAAAGAAACCTTACATGCAAGAAGGGGCTGGAAAGAAGTATTCAAAGTCATGAAAGGCAAGGACCAACATCCAAGATCACTCTATCCAACAAAGCTATGGTTTGACATGGAAGGGCAGATAAAGTGCTTCCCAGATAAGGTCAAGTTAAAGGAGTTCATTGTCACCAATCCCTTATTATATGAAATGTTAAAGGGACTATCTAAGAAAAAGAACAAAAATATGAACAGTAAAATGACAACAAACTCACAGCTATCAACAAATGAGCCTAAAAAGAAAAAAAAACAAAAACTAGGCAGACAACCAGAACAGGAACAGAATCACAGAAATGGACATCACATGGAGGGTTTTCAGTGGGGACAGGCAAGGGTGGAATAGGGAGGAAAAAGGACAAGGAAGAAGAAGCATCATTGGTAGGCATAAAAATAGGGAGAGGTGAAAAGTGGTATAGGAAACAAAGAACTCAACGAACTCACAGGTACAACCCATAGACATGAACTAAGGTGGGGAATGCTGGAGGGCTGGGCGGTGCAGGGGAAGAGGAGTAAAGAGGGAAAAATTGGGAAAACTAATAGCATAATAAAATATAATTTAAAAAAAAAAAGAAAACTCACTTTTACTTTAAAACAATTGAACTTAAGACCATTGGACTAGTAAAATAGTCTACAGTCGCATTTGAAAGTAAATTCTTAGAAATTTTAATTTTGTAGTCTTCACCAATATATTAATGCATATGTTTCCCATCTCTTCTGTTTCTCTTGTTTTTCCTTTTCTCTTTATAACTAACTTCACCTTGACTCTTCTTCATCATGCTTGAGAATTCCAGTTTTCTCTTTTCATCTTCCTGTCCCGTGTACCAGAATGCACCCACAAATCTAACACAAATGTCCCATGGAATACAGAAGACAAAAGGTCCAGACACTACTGCTCCACAGTCCACACGTGGATTTCAGCTATGTCTGACTTGAGGATTAGCTTATCATAATTTAAATGAGGAAAATAATTTAAAATACCTTATAAAAGCCTATGTCAATATATGTTACAATTGGTTTTATAACCTAATCGATACCTCAGAATATACAGATAGCTCCATGGACATTTCTTGTCAGAAAAGAACAACTGAATAGAAAAATAACTGTTTACAAGTTTTTAAGTCACCAGATGGGATTGTCACAAAATACATGTTTAAAATACATATTAGCTCAACATTGATAGGGAATTATTCTTTAAAATGGTACAGTTTTCTGTGTGCAATTACCAAATTCCCAGTGTAAAACAAAATCCAACTTTTTCTCCAACCTCCTTAATTTTTGCCCATTTTTACTTCTCACATCTGCTGGCATTCTGGAGCAAGAACAGACTTTGAGTGGCAATGATTTGGGTGTTTTTGTTTTCAGGATGGACCTTTCAAAATTCCATATGACTCACTGACAATTTTAAACTATTTAGTTCCTGAAGATCAAAATAGCATTTTTTCTAAGTGATTTCTAAGGATTTATTAAAATGTATTGATTGAAATTCTCTCGTAACCTTGATTTGTTCAGGTGATTTTTCTCTTAACAGGCATTGCAAGGGCATCCTGTGGGTTTTAGAAAGGTCTGACTGCACTCATGGGATTGAGTGCGGCACTGTCAGAAATAAATCCTTCCCCTCAAGGACCAGCACTCTTCTGCCCACTTTAACTTCCCCAGCCACAGCAGACATTGAGCACACGTATGTTCCAGGTGTGTGTTAGGCCCTGCTGACTGGATAGAATCTAGGCTGCCTTTGAGGGAGTCAGCCAGGTACGGAGGAAAGCATTGTGGAAATGTATGAAGGTGGCTATCTTACAGCATGTCCCCACAGACCAGTTGATGTGTAGGGCCTCCCAAATGAAAGGGCCTTGAGTGACCTGTTGCGTTCCCACAGGCATTGTTGCATGTAAGCCTGGCCTGTAATTCTGCAAGAGGGCTGCTTCCTTCATTTTACAGACTAGGCACAGATTTTAAATGGAAAAGCCAGGATTTGCCCCAAATACACTCTGTGCTACCAAGTGAAATTTTTTGTTTTCTTTCATTATTCCACATTGACCTGTGCACACAAAGGACTCACCAAATAGAATCCCAAGGTAATAAGGCTCTCCCCCCCACCCCGTGCAGTCAGTGAAAATCCACTTTAAAATATGTGCACGTATCTACCATTGGGAGAGTCGCCTCTGTTAACTCAGTCTCTGTCCTCAACTTCAGTGAGTCTGTAGAACCTCTTCCATTGTAATACTCATCTGATTTCTTGCCTTTCTTCTTTTTTCTTTCTTTAGTGGAATTGGATCACAGGATTGATTTTGAACTCAGAGAAGGACTTGTGGAGAGCCGCTATTGGTCAGCTGTCACATCACATACTGCCTATTGGTCATCTTTGGATGTTGCCCTCTTTCTTTTAACCTTCATGTACAAACATGAGCACGATAATAATGCAGACCCCGATTTAGATCCAATTTGAACTCTTGAAGGACATTCATGGCCCAATACTGATTTTTTTTCCTGTTAAAATGTATGTGTCAAGATAATAGAGATTTCAGGTTTAAGTATATTTCACTTTTGTTTAGGGCAAGGAATACTTGAGTTTAAGAGCACTTTATTTTAAAAACAAAACGTATTTTCAGTCCAAAAGAAGTTACTTACAGTTTTCATCATTTTAATTACGAGTCTGACAGAACCCCCTACGGAGAATCAAGCAAGACTTTGAAATAAGGAACGTTTGGGTGACCTGCAAGGTTGTAAATCACAATCTAATTTCTCCCAAATATAAAGGCATATTAATGGGTTGAATCTAATGTATTAACCAAAATATGTTATAAATCTAAAATGGTCAATGTCTAGTATATTCTATACAAAGTGATATCATTGTTTTCAATTTCTGTGAAGGCTTTCATTTCCACAGTTCCTTTGAAAGAAGAGCGTAACAGATTTAAGTGTTTTGATTTAACTTGCTTAGCAAAACTAATGTTAAAAAAGAAACAATATTTGAACTACTGTATTTATAATTTATTACCTCTAACTAATTGCTTTATTTCAGTGTATAAAACATTTATTTTTTTAATGTTTCCTTTGAACAATTTAAGAACCACATTTAGTGTTAAGACCCTTTTTTCCCCCAGAAGTTCACCTTTGTACTCTTCAGATGAATGTATAGACACTGTGGCATACTTTGAGTATTTTTTTTTTCATTAAAAACTTGTAGTTTCACACAAATAACACTAGTTGAGTTATTTTAAAAAATAGAACTTTTTATTATGTCACATGTACCTCAGAGAAAGCTCAAGTTTTCTAAACACAGAATTCCATAATGAGCACATTTCATTAACTTTATTGGAAAATTTAGTAAACTTCTTTGGAATTGGGAGTATAACAACTATTTTAAATACATAAACATCTCTGTGCCAAACAACATATATATAAAGGGATGGTGTGCCGCTGACAGACCTTATTGTTGAAGTGTTTAAGAACACATGGTGGAGACATACGGCACAACACATCAGCATTCCAAGGCAGTAGCAGAGTTTTCCTCAGCTGTAATTATTTCCACAGTGCTTTTCATCTGAGGAGCTCAAAGTGCTATAAAAGTTAATAATCTATGTAGTGTCTCCTTGAGGTAAGTAAATGAGTGTTATTCTCATGTTAATTCCCTAAGGCACCAAAACTTTTAAAGTGCCTTGAATTAGATTACAGAGCAAATCAGAAGAGCTCAGATTGAAGCCAGACCATATACTTTTATATCAGTGACTAATAATTTACTTGTTACCTCGTAGTAGTTTGCAAACAGTAACAAGAAGTTGCAGTTCATAATGTGGAGGAGTGACTGTGAAGCCAGTATTTTACTCTGCTTGTCTCACACATTCTTGGGTTCTCGCACACCAAGGAAAATTTACCTAGTAGGGATCAGTAGCCATCTCTGCCCCAGCCGATCCTCACTTCTGAGTGGCTGCCACTGGGTTCCGCTCAAGGTGCTGTCTTTGCTTATCATGCAGAGATTTCTCTTAGCGTCCCAGCAGTCGTCACCATGGGGCACAGGCGGCCAGCTGCACATCTCGCCTGCCCTGTTCTTTATGAGGTGGTGGGGTCTGTGGCTCACGTGTAGGTTTTACTCAGCACCATCAGTCCTCGTCTGTTTTGGCCTTTTGTTGAATTTGCACAACATAGAACACTTCTTTTTAGTGTTTAAAAAAGATTCCCAGGTTCCATGACCAAATGTGTGGCCTAGAAACCCTTGCCGTAAAAGGCTTGAGGTCTTAGTAAAGCTGAAGTCATCTCTCTTACATTTAGAGATTCCTGTGAACTCAGGTCATTTCCCTACCCTGTTTATTCTGTAGGCCAGATCCAGTCCTCAGGAAAATTAAAACTGGCATCTCATAGGACTATTCCTAAACGCGCTTGAGCATACGTTGCTGTGGGTAGGACAACACTCAAATACCTGAGAGCGGTGAGGAATTCATTCCTGACCACTAGCATGTGAAGAGCCCTTGTTACCTGAGAGGCAAGTCTGTCACACCTTTGCATTTGCACTGAGTAAGAAGAAGACGACCGGTAGCTCCCGTAGTTGTAAGAACGTGTCTGCTTCCCGTTTTCCGTATTGAGGGAACAAAATCAAATATAACCAGATGCAATTGGAGTTCTTGGAAAGAGCAACGTTCAAAACCCCCTTTTCAGAGTGAGATAGTCTGGATTACTGGACAGTTTTGTTTTCCATGCATTACTTCATCAGTAGGGATGGCAGTTTTGATTCTGTAATACTCTTCTTGCTTCCATGTGTCTGCATGTTATCATGGAATGTACTTGTATAAACTCGAGTCATGCACAGAGTATGTCTGGTTCTGGCTTGGTTTAGAAGCTGCATCAGTTACTGAGTAACATTTTGCAACTTAACCCCAGCAAGTACTAAATTGGCCAAAAAGTTCTGTTTTTGATACCATTAAAATTTTATTCTCTATTTTGTGTACGTGCTGTCATGATTCTTCTGAGTACTGGTCAGGTCGTTCAGCTCAATCCAGTTAGGTTCCCAAGTTCTTTAAACTTACAATAAGGAAAATGTATTGAATTCAGTCTTGCTTCGTTTTTACTTTAAAATGAAACTTTGCTGAAGCCTTTTGTTAGTTCATAACATTACTTTCAATAGTAATTATACTTACGTTATAATCCACTGTTACTGTGTTTCAGAACATAATTACAAAACGTACTCAGTTTTCCAATAACTGCTACTTTATATGTGAGTCAAGCCTCAGGAATCTTAGGTTTTCTTTCTTTCTGTTAAACAGCATCTGCTGGCCTTCAGAAATCCTCAGACTGAAGTGCTCTACAGAAGCCCTCAGATGCTGACGTGTAAACATTCATCCCCATTCTGTTCCTCTCTGTATTTTTGTTTCGGGCTGAAGCATCCTGGTCCACAAGGCATTGATTTAACACACCACCGCCCACCCAGCTTCGTGTTCCCCCAGAGCAGAGCGAGGACGAGAAAGAGCAGTGCCGTGTCTCGGCCAGGCCTGCCGTTCGCGCCGGTGGAGCCGGGCCGCGCCTGGAGTTCCCCGTGAGGCCCAGAGCAGAGGGAAAATAACAGGGTTGCTTCCTGGTGAGTTAGGTTGGTCCATGTTTCTCTCTTTCAAGCTACCAGTAAGGAGTTGGGACAACTGGGAAAACTAATTTGAGTGTATGTCTTACTATTGCTTTTGAAAATCTTTTGTTTGCCTGGAAATAGGGCAAAGAAGAAGCGTGATGTTGAAGAATGGTCGGGGGGCGGAGCCAAAATGAGGGTGTGGCAGTCATACACACTGGAGCGAGAACTAGAATGTGAACCGTATGAGTGTGGGCTGGTTGACTTCTGTCATTACGCCCAAGTCATCGCTTTCCTTGCTCTGCTGTCATCCCTGGGCCTCAGCCTCTGCCAGGAATTGGATGGTACTCTGGCTGAATTTGACACATTTACTAAATATTTTGGTGGTTAGGTATGGGCAGAACATATAGTTTCCTAATGTTAATTTACCTACACGAACTTGCTGTGCCTACAAATAGCACACTTGGGAGGAAGTGTCCCCGCTGAACGCTTACTCTGTTACCTCCGGAGTGGATCTAGGGAACTCCCACACTGTCTCCCGAATTTCTCCTTCTGTGTTAATCTAGGGTGAGAAGGAAGTTGCTACGGAAATTTCAGTAGTTTCAAGCGTAGAGCAGATACAGAATGGCAGGATATACAATTTCATCTCAAAGGTCTCGTTTAGTAAACATTAGGGCTGTGACGGGAACAGCCTGGGTTGCGTATGTCCTGTTTTATACTTCAGTGGATGTTTGTGATAGTTTTCCCAAAAAATCTTAAAATTTAAGTGTTTGTACAGATTTAGAGGTC
Organism: Tonatia bakeri; assembly: GCA_004024845.1. NCBI lineage: Eukaryota > Metazoa > Chordata > Mammalia > Chiroptera > Phyllostomidae > Tonatia > Tonatia bakeri. Next base: position 565,208 of record PVIA01000075.1, read on the forward strand.
ATCTCGTCCAACCCTGTTTTAGCTGCATGCGAAGAGTTGAACAGCATGAAGGTCATGAAAGGTGAAGTGAAGGGGCAGTACGTTAGATTCAGCCCCGAGACTCGGTGAGAGACTGCACAGCAGGAGAGGAGGGAGTCGACAGGGTCTCTAAGGAAAAATGTCAGTAACGATAGAATTCTAGAGCTGGAAGGGAATTAGAGGTCATTTTTCCGAAGCACGGGCTGCAAGTGTTAACTGATGTCCTGGGAAGTAAGTTTGGGCAATGCCAAATTTAAGAGATTTCTTTCTAGGAGGGCTTTGGGAGCCTTTGATACACTAAATGCAAAGTGAGTCTGTCTGGTGCTGTGGGAGGTGGAGAAAGGGGAGTTTTTCCAAACTCACTGAAACAGACTTTTTTAAAAATTAGAATATGCGTAGGGGAATGCTGGTTGCATCTAATTCCTTCATTTTACAGAGATTCATCCCTTCATGTGATTACTTCATTTGACAAGTGACTGATCCCACCCTTTAAGATCACATGACCAGCCAAAGGCAGGGACAGAATTAGAACCTAGTCCCAGTCCCCAACTGTGCCTTCCACCTTGCTGCCTGTTTCCTTCCCCTGGTAGACAGGGAACTCCTACAGGGCAGAAACTGCCTCTGTTGGTTCTCCATGCCTCCTCCCGGCCTTCCCCCAGCCCTCTGTAACCTGATGCCTTAGGTGCTGCAAACTTGTGGCAAGGATCTCCAGGCTTGAGAGCCCTACCTGGTCTAGACAGACTTCCTTTCATGGGTCAGATTCAGAATACCCAGGAAAAAGAAAAGCAAAAGGATGAAAAATAATAATAAAAAACAAAATACCCAGCTTTTCACTCTGGGACAAGCACAAAGTTGTTAGGGAAACAAGCTGCATAGTACAAAATGTTTAAGACTCCTTTCATGTCAAAGGTTCATATGTAGCCTTTGATCAATTCATGACAAGCTGGTCCCTTTTGAAACTGTTCCAACATAGGTTAACTAATAGAAATTTTAAGTACTATACATTTTGGAGAATGGGAGAAAAGATTTGGTGCTGTGTGTGTGTGTTCTCCAAAAATAGTCTCTTGGCAAATAATTAGCATGATCTTTTCCTCTGCCTTTGTGTTCGAAGAAGGGTGGGAGTGTGCTTAGTATTGTCTGTCACCTTATGGTTTTTCGTTTATCCTAACAGGGTGCGACTGGCTTCCTCCCCACCCTGCAGTTGTCAGGATATGTTGGGAAGCCGGGTATTCTGTTGGAGTAAGACGAAAAACAAGTATATTAATGCTTCGCCTTTAATCCTTTCCCCTGGAAGCACCAGCTATCAATGAGCACCATTCATATTTCCCTTGACTGCACCCACATCCACCTCCATCTCTGCTTGATCTCAGAAAACAGTGATTCCCTGTGAGCTTTGCATTAGAAAGGTGTAACCATTTTCCGGTTCTGAGGCTGTCATCAAACAAACTACCAGTAAAGGGTCTAAGAGTTTTTTGCTTTTTGCTCTTAGGTACATTTCTCAGAAGCAGCTCCACTATGACTGACGTGAGACCCACAAGAGGTTTTCTGTTTTCAGCTTCTAGGACCTCTTAGGTCTAGTAGTAGTACTATATGCTGTCAGAGACTGCGGTGACAACGGAGAAAGTGCCTTTTTGTTTTCCCTTTGTTACCTTTCGTTTTCAATAGTCAAGGCAAGTTAATTTTCTCATAATCTTCAATTTTACTGAAGGATTATCTCTGCAGTGATCTGTTTGGATAGGAAAAGATGGAACTTTCATTTTAGAATTGTCCAGTTTTTATACTTCTCCTTTGGAACTAAGTACATGCACACTGGATAATTTTAAGGCAATGAAAGTAAATGTAGTTTTCTGGATTACACTATTTCTGTAGCAGAATTGATCCATTTATTATCTCATTCACGAAAAATGATTGTGCCCGTATAGTACACAGTCTCAAAGAACAGGCTGTCCTAAGCATTCTTAGGAACGTAATCCTCCTGATCCTGCACAGTCTATGGCAATCCTCCCCCCAAACTCATAAAGAATAAATAAGATGTTAAATCTACCCATTCGTGATCTGTGACCACCACACCACCTGCTTAGGAGGGTGGGTGGCCACGGGAGTGCACCGGCTCACTCGAGAACAGCAGGGGGTAAAGTGCACCTGTAGGAAAAGGTAGGTGTCCCAGTCTTAAAGGGTGTAATTCATTCACGACTTCTCAGTCCAGGGTCCAAAAGCTGACCCCAGTTCTTGGGCTAATCTGAATATGGGGTAACTAGTAAAAAATCAAACCCAAGAACCTGTGCAGATGGAGGCTTCTACATTTTCACCTAACTTCCCATTTCCCCACCCTTTGGTTGGTGCCACACTGACTGAAAAGTGAGGTTTTCAGGTGTGTGTTGTAAGAATCCAGGAATCTCGGCACTGGACAAAAGTCATTCCCTGAAATGGTGTTAGACTGGGAGATAAATGGCCGGGATGTCGGGACTACGTGCAGAATTGAGGCGGGCCGCTGTGTGGATGGGAGAGAGTACTGGCAAACGTGAGAAAGGAAGGCAACTTGGGGCCTGATCGCCGTGGTCTGACAGCTTAGACATTTCAGAAAAGTTGGCCCAGAAGCTGTTTCTGAGAAAGGGGAATGGAGGGACATCGGTCTGGTCCCAGCATTCTTCCACTGAAGTCCTTTGACAGCTGCATTTGTCCCTGGAGGTTCCTCACACCTAGTTCAACTTGACTCCTGCCTGATCTGCCACTGCCTATCTTCAGTCAAGTTTCTGTCACAGCAACTGCGTGCTATTCACCTAAGAATAAACTGCATGCACTTCAGTTACTGTAGTGGCTACCTGTTGTTTTTGTCTGCCTAACTATTTATTTGCTGGCCCTGAAATGCAGATAATCTGCAATGGCTATTAAGTAAAATCTGGTGGCACATGGCATCATGTGAGCGTGGAGCCATCTGTGGCCAAACTCCATCCTTCCTCCTGCAGCACAGATGATGTCCCTCTGCTGCAGGAGAGAAGGCAGTTCACACCATGGGCAGGCGATTTCTGGGAGCTGAAGCAATGCCACCCCTAGGCTTCCCAGTTACACTTTTACTTCTGTTAGCTTAAACTATTCTGAGATGGGTTTCTGTTTCTAGGATGTCCACAGGAGTTCAAATTAGTAATCATTTGGCCAAAAATAACCTCATGTCACTGATGGAAATTCTGCCTTTGAGGATAGTTCCTTATGAAGCCTTTCGTCAATTCTTGTTGAAATTAGTAACTGCTTATGAGCCCCCTGTCCTAGTCCATTCATATAGTCCATTTTGCTATAGCAAAAAGAAGCAAGCTGGGTGACTTGTAAACATTTCTCTCAGTTCTGGGGGCTGGGAAGTCCAAGGTCATGGCACCAGCAGATTAGGTGTTTGGGGAGAGCCCCCTGTCTCACTACCCGCTGTTTTCTCACTGCAACCTCACGTGGCAGAAGGCACAAGGGGTCTCTATGGGGTCCCTTTTATAAGGACACTAATCCCATTCACAAGGGCTCTGCCTTCATGACCTAATCACCTCCAAACTGTGACACTGGGAATTAGGTCTCAACATCTGAATTTGGGGAGATATAATCAGTTCACCACCATTAACAATGTTTACCTTGATTGTTGCACTGGAGTCATTTTGCCTTGACTGGGGCTTGACTACAGGTCTCGTTCGGACTCACTCACTGGCAAATTCTTTAAAGGTAAGGAGCATGCCTTAACTATCGTTGGACCTTCCACAGGGCATCACATCGTAGGTGCATAACGTTATTGAATTACGTATATTTGGACTGGTACTACGATTCCAGGTGCTAGAAATGGTCACGAATTTAAAAATATGAAAATCCCTGCTTTCATGCTCACTTCGGCAGCACATATACTAAAATTGGAACAATACGGAGAAGATGAGCATGGCCCCTGTGCAAGGATGACACGCAAATTCGCGAAGCGTTCCATATTTTTTTACCCCCGAAGTTTGACTGCTTGCATTCAAACCCTAGCTCTCCCAATGGTTAGCTCTTACTGTTGGGCAAAGACTCGACACACTCCAAGCCTATCTCCTCACCTTTTAAAAGCGGTGATTAAGGTAGCCTGGTGCTGGAACAGAGTAAACTAAATAAATGGAAATTGCTAGTGGAAACAACAACAAAAGTCCTTGCTTTCATGGAGTTTTCATTTAAGTAGGAAAATTATGTGTTCAAAATTCATGGAAATTGCTGAGTTGGGAGAAACCTTGAGAAAAGACAAACTCTACTTGGAACAAGACAAAAGGGACCTTGTTTTTTCATAACCAAAGAAAGCAAAATTAAAATAGCTCTTAGGATGCCACAGAAGAGTGTGAACTATATGTCAGGGTGAACTTGAATAAAGGACTTAGATGTGCTGTTTTAAAAGACTGTCATATCGGTGCCAAATGAAAATGCCTAACTAGATACTTAGAATTACAGGCACTCCCCAGCTTGTGCCCCGTAGTTACCCAGATGCAGCTTCCTGAAGCTGTATTTCCTTCTTGCCATGTGCTGTTCCCTAAACATAACCATGCGTTTCACATCTCTGCCTTCGCAGTTGCTGTCCCCTCACCCCGGAATTTTCTCTATTTCCCCCACCCCCATTTATTGACCTTTTACTTTGAAGTAAGCAATCACTGCATTCACAATTGGTGGGCTGGGGTGGGGGGAATCCCCGGTGCTTTTTCAAGTCCTTCCAACTTGCAGACTATTTTCTCTGTATGCCAGACAGTAATTCATGATGTGCCCTCTCTGCAGCTGAAACATAATGGGAAGACACGAAGAGATGGGGTTTGTGGGAAGCGATAGTTGGTCAATTAATTTGCCTTTGAGAGAGAGACTGCATTTTGTTGTGTTCTGTTTATAAAGAAGGGAATGTATTCTAAGTTTCAAGTAGCCATTAACTTGGGGTTTGTAAACTTCTTGGAGGCTGGAGATCACCAATTTGTACCTGTACATAAATGGACCCCAAGATCAGTCCTTACGCAAAACTTTTGCCTCTGATGGTTGACCACATGTATGAAAGACTAGTGGAGAAAGAAAAGCACAGCACAGGCCCTAGTCTGGGAGCTGGTGCTCACACAGGTAGTGTGAGTGGAAAGTTACCTAGGCAACGGGAACAACAGGCATCTTGTTTGGGGACTGTCTGAGCCCGCTCCTTGGAGTAGTACCAAGTTGAAGGACATTCGTTTCTGACACCACAATTCCTGGGAATTTTTCTCAATGAGCTATATGGTTGTAAAGATTTGCTACTACCACCTGTTTCAAAAGTTTCTCCGCTCATTTTTCCTTCCTCCACTAAAAAGATTTAAGGATACATCTATATACATAAGAATAGAAGCTTACTAGCTTGCCAAATTGATTAAATCTTCAATCATAGCTTTTAATAAAATTGTTGACATTTACCAGTTTGCTGTCTGTCCGGTAATGCTCTAGATGCTTTAGATAGTATTTCCTCGTTTATTGTGGAAAATATTCTAGTTAAACCTTTTTCAACAAGGTAAACCAAGACACAAGGTCAGGTAAACAGACCCTGGTCACACAGCTGCAAGGTGATGGTGGAGCAGCTGTGTGGGGCGCTTCGACCTGCGCTCTGCCGCCTCCCCCGGCGGTGTGGGGGAGCATTCTAGGTGGGCCTCCAGACCAGACTCCACGTGAAGATGTCTAGGTAGAGGCCTGAGAATTGTAATTCAGTCAAAACTCGAGCTAATTCCCCTGCTGGTGGTCTCAGTGCTGGGGAAACAACCACAGTGCTTGCAGAAGCACGCGTATTTCATGAGAAGAATACACCCAAGTGATCACATTCTGGTTTGCCTCCTTCAGGGCTCTGGGCAGAATGGCTGGTGTCCTGACGAGCGAATTGCCCAATGAATGTGCTGGTAATCTTATCTGTGTTCTTTTCCTACAAAGATCAACTAAGTATTCATGCCCAGAAGCAAAATAGTCCTGAGAATGGTCAGTCCACATTCTCTAGGTTTAAGAAGGCTGAAAATATCCTGCATTGTCATCTGTCATGATCACCCTGGAACCGCATTGTTAATAGTGTGAAGTCTTTTTCCAGAATTCAGACCTGAAGTCTTCAGACAGTTGAATTAATGTATACATTGTACAGGTACTCAGGTTCTCAGCTGTGCAGGGTCCCCAGGGCAATGAGAAGTTGTCATCAAGAGAGTCTAGAATTCCCTTTAGTTTAAATCATTTTTTTATATTTCCCTGAGTGACCTGTCAGACTCAGGTTTCATTCACCTGAGATTTGTTGAGTCCTGTGGCCACAGAACGTCATAACACTTAAGGCAAATTTTAAGACTCAGGAGCACAGTCAGGTTTGTAAAAAGTATGCCTCATATGACTTGGCTGAGACAGAATCTTATAAGAACCATGAAATTTGTGTTATCTGTCTAGACTTGAAAATGCCATATGCTTAATTTACTGTAACATTTTGCCCTTGCTGCTCATTTTACATCACCTTTCATTAATTTCTCATGTATAAATAGTTCATATTTATAGCTTAAGGTATTGCCAGTGAGGTGGGAATAAAAAGCAAGTGATATATGACACCGTCGCCATTCTCTGTTCAGAGAGGTCTAATTTTATGATTTTGGCAGCACTTACAGCTCAAATGAACCAGTGAGATCACTGAATCAAATAGCTGCCCTATCACAGCTCATCTTTGTGCTTCCATCGCTGATTCCACAGCCTCGTCTCTGCCTCAATAATTAAATATTTCACCATTCATATGCCTTTAACTTCATTGCTTAAAACTTGCCCCATGTTTTTGGCTTTAGCCTTTGTCCCACTTTTTGGTATGTCACTAAACAGGCTGAGCACTCAGTAAACTATGCTATTCAGATTCTTGCATAACATTCTAGTTTAGAACACAGTGGTCTTTTTGTTGCAGAGAAACCAGCTAAAGAATGTTCTCATTTATGTGGTTGTGAAAACCTCAGACGTTACCTGTATGATACTGCTATACATTTTTTAAAAAATTTTACCTAAATAGGCCATTAATTACATGTAGCATTGAGGAGAATAATGTTGACTAAAACAAAATTATGAAAACTATTAGTTTTAGGAATGTAATCCAAAAATTCTCAGGCGTATGTCAACACATATGTTTGTCCTAAGTAATTCAGTAACTAATGCAGGCTCTCTCTGCTCTCCCATATTAACTGAACTAGAGTGATGGTAGGAAGTGCCCAGGTTTCTACAGATAATCAACTGCTTATCGAGTCTTGGCTACCCTTTAGTGAGTGGCCATTTGTCCAGGGTGACATGAAGATAGCTTTTAAATCCATTAGATATTATTTAAAGACTTGACGATCCTCCAGCTGCAATGCCAGTGTGCCCAGGTATGTAACTCGGTGTTCATGACAGAACATTCCCAAGATCTTTTCCTTCCGTGATCAGTTCACAAACTGCCATTCTTGTCTGTGCCCTGTGCCAAGGCTTCCTGTGCACCAGTTCAGTGGCAAACCGCAGCCTAAAAATTCTAGTCCTAAGACCCTTGGGCAGACCAATGCCAGTGATCCCAGTGTCACATTCAGGGAGTCACTGGTTGAAGTACCATATTCAGCAAATTCCCAGGCATGACCAAACTTGCTAGAAACCAGAAAGGCATTCTAGGAAATAGGCCAGGATTCTGGGTGTCATTGTCATTCAAGCCAATTCTGGTTTCAAAATTCTTTTGAGATTGTTACTCAGGGATCAAAATGCACTCAACAGTGCTTGGCCACGGGTCACAATACAAGAAATACACTGCAGAATCATGTTTGCATATTGCTGGCTTTTTGGTATAAGAAAATTTAATCCTTGGCTAAAAAGTTTGTTTTGTTTTTGATTGTACATAAAATCTACTGGTGAGGCATATTCAAATAGACATAAAACTAAATTAGGACTTTCTATCAACTATAATCAGCCTAATCCCTTTATCTTCCATCGTTCCTGTTTCCAAAGATGCCATGAAGAATTAATAAGAAAGCATTTTATTTAAGATGTTGTAATAAGCACAAGGAAGACATGACTCAAAAGATATTGTCAAGACATAGTAAGCCTTTAATGATAGGCTTTCACAAGTGAATAATAGTATCCCTAAATCTATTAACATGATGTGAGCTCAATAAAAACAATTATTAATGTGATGTGATCTCAATAAAAATGCAATAGGATTTTTTTTGAAGCCAGCAAAACTTTCTCAAATTCATATACAAAACTATAAGATCAGCTGAGAAATTTCTCAGGGGAAAGAAGAGTAAGGGTGATACACCTACAATAAAGTAAAACTTAGCGTAAAGCTGCTGTGATCAAAAAGTAATAGTGGATGAAAGGACAAGAGAGACCAATGGGAAAATCTATGAAAAACCAGAAATGCATCAAATAGACAAGTTCAGCATATGATGCCGACATTTGAAATCATTCACACTTGCTCTTAGTGAAAAGGCCGAGAAGCAACACATTTTAAATCATTCGGTGAGAAGAGTCTAAAATGAAAGTACAAGACACCACTTTTCACCTGTAAGATTGACAAAGTGCAAAGCTTGATAACATACTCTGTCGGTCAAAGTAGTAGGAAACAGGTGCTCTCAAATGTCTGCTAGTGGGAACACGAGTCGCTACAACCCATTTGGAGGGCAATTTGGGAACAGCTATCAAAGCTGAAAATGCCCGTGCCCTTTCACTCAGCAGCTCTACTTCTGTGAGTTTATCCTTCAGATACTCTCACACGTGCAAAATGACCTACACAGAAAGTATTCATTGCAGAATTGGTGATGGAAAAAGATTGTAAGCAATGTAAATGACCATTGGTTGGGAATTATTAAATAAATGATGTTACCTCCATAAAGTGGAATGATGTGCAACTTAAAGATTTAACAAAGTTAAAGATAAGGCAGTTCTGTATGTATGGGTATGGGGCAATCCCCAGGCTGTATGGTTGACTGAAAATCAAAAATGCAGAACAATATTATAGAATGTAGAGTGTAGCAGAGGCATCCAACCCGTGGCCCATGGGCCACATGTGGCTCAGGGTGGCTATGTATGCAGCCCAACACAAAATCATGAATTTACTTAAAACATTTTTTTTGCTCATCAGTTTTCGTTAGTGTTTGTGTATTTAATGTGTGGCCCGAGACAACTCTGCCTCTTCCAGTGTGGCCCAGAGATGCCAAAAGTTTGGACACCCCTGGTAGAGTCTCATACATAGAATGTATACTATTATAAGGGGTAGGGTAATATAAAATACCTCTGAAAGATAAACTGATCCTCGTGGTTTTCTCTGCAAGTGAGAATTAGATAACTGAAGGACAGGGGTGGGGAGGGACACTCACTTTTATCTATACAGTCTTCTGTGCCTTTCGCATGTTTAATTGTATGCATGAGTTACCTATCCAAAAGTGTCTCTTGGGGTGTTTAAGAAACAACAAACAGTACAACCCTGATTAATTTTTATACCACAGTCAAAATACCATGGGATGTAAATGCTCCTTTTCCCTTTGAGATTATTGAGAGTATAAGACATCGGGAGATTGTAGAAGGTAAGAAACGGAAGGAGTGTCTTACCTAGATATTCAGGGAAATAAAGATCAGGATCTTTAAAAAGTAGGATGATTTAACTGTCCCAGTCTTCTGAAATAACTTTAACAGAATCATTGGCCCAGACATAGCTGTAAGTCAATCTAATAACCTAAATAACTTGTTTTTAATATTAGCAAAGCTTTAGCCCTGGCTGGCGTAGCTCAGTGAACTGAGCACGGGCTGCAAACCAAAGCATCACAGGTTTGATTCCCAGTCAGGGCACATGCCTGGGTTGCAGGCCACGGCCCCCAGCAACTGCACATTGATGTTTCTCTCTCTCTCTTTCTCCCTCCCTTCCCTCTCTAAAAATAAATAAAATCTAAAAAAAAAAAACAAACAGGAAAATGTGACTTTAAAAAAATATTAGCAAAGCTTTATTTCAATGTTTTCTCTGTTCATAAATGACTGAAAAGGCCGATATGCAAAGGTAACCCTCTGTCTTCTAAAGGCAACATCAAAGCCACTGAGAATGCAATCAAACAAGAGGATCTGATCCAAATCTCCCTCATGCTGGGGTGCACGCAGCGAAAGGGATGGATTTGGGACAGAAGAATAGGTAAACATTAGCTCTGCCACCAGGGTTGGTGGCCCAGGACCCTGGAGCAGTCGATATTAACCACTGAGCTGATGGCTTAGAACTCCCAAAGCTGTTGAAAGTTTGGGTGTGTCGGGGAAAATGTGGAGGCTTTGGGAGGGCCCATGTGCCAGCCAGAGGGGCCCTCGGCCAGCTCCCTCCTCCCTGGCCCTGGGGTGGGGACAGCCTCTCACCCGCAGCAGTCCCTGCCAAGAGGACTCTTGGGTAGTACATGTGTGCAGTGTCAGAGCTAAGTGCTGGCCCGGCACTGAGGCGGGTAGTGGGAGGCAGCAGGCAAGGGTCCCGAGGTGGTGGCAGGGGATTCCTTGGCACCCACAGCTCTGGAATGCTTGTATATTTACGTTTATTTCCAGACTGTGGTCTGCCCTGGGAGAGGTGGGTGGAGCACAATGCTGGTGGCCTTGGTCCAGAGTGTAGGTGGTGTGGGGATGAGGGAGGGACAGGGCTGGGGCCAAGAATCCCTGGTAAGAACCTAGTGAGGGTCAAACAGGAACATGCCCCGAAGGTGGCTGTGGTGGCCCGCTGTAACAGAACCCTGTTCCCAAAGGGGTCCAATGGGGGCCAGCCCAGCATGGTGGCCACCGAGGCATGGGCAGGCCAGGCTGAGCCTGGGGCCCTAGTGTGAGATGTGGGGGAAGTGACATTAAAGATGGCAGGGGTGAGGGGTGTGGACTGGGCGCATGAGGATGCTGGGCAGGCCTGCCCAGCCCTCAGAAGGAAACCCGCGCCCCTTGGGGTGGCCCACGTGGCCCAGGCTGGGCAGGCCGGCACCCTGCATCATGGGCAGCATCCACACGTCAGCATCAGTGGCTCTTCCTCTGGGAGCCACAGGTCATCCCTGATCGTCTCGTTCACAAGAGGCCCCGCTGTAGTCCCACACTTCAGGGCCTTTGTCCACCGTGTACCAGGGCTTGAAGTGTGCCACATGTTCATTCCCAGTTCGGGCCACGGCAGGTTGGCCTCCTTGCTCTGGCTGGCAATGAGCAGGTACCCCACGGTGTGGTTGTCTGGGTCCTTCAGGATGACACAGATCACCTGAAGCTTCAGGGTGATGCCGGTTCCTTCTGTGCTGTTGCTGGCACACCTGACGGCGTTGATGGCCAGGTTGGATTTCTTGTCTGGCGGATGGCAAACGTTCCTTTGCCTGCTCAGGCCAGCTGCTGGTTCGCACCCTGGAAATCAATGGTGTCACCAGTCTTCACACTTTCCAGGTGCTGGGACATCTTCCCTCTGGCAGGAACCTTGGGATGGGTGTCTTTGAAGTAAGCCTTGATGACCAGGTCCACGAAGCCTTTGTCATCATCACTGGAGAGGGGCATGTGGCTGAAAGACTAGGTTTCCGTGATTAAAGCCGAGAGGTAGATGTGCTGGCCAACAGGGAGGCCCGGGCTGTGCTGGGGCGATGGCAGGGCAAAGCGGAAGCGCCGAGTGTCGTGGTCCATGGCCTCCGTGTCAGTGAGCCGCAGCAGGTACCTCAGGTCCACGGTCTTGAGGGCGAGGCCCCGGGTGGAGCGCTGGCGCAGCTCCCGTAGCAGGTCATAGGGGACCAGACTGGGGAGAGACCACGTGGGCCCAAGTGCTCAGCTGGGCCCCGGGGGGTGGCCACATGAAGCTTTCACTCCAACGAAGCAAACACAGAGCCTAAATAACTTTTAAAATAGTAACACCTGCCCATGAATCCTAGCCTTTGGTCCAAACATTATAGAAATAGCATTTAGCCCTGGCTGGTGTAGCTCAGTGGATTGAGCGCGGGCTGCGAACCAGGCATCGCAGGTTCGATTCCCAGTCAGGGCACATGCCTAGGTTGCAGGCCATGTCCCCCAGCAACCGCACACTGATGTCTCTCTCTCTCTCCCTCCCTTCCCTCTCTAAAAATAAATAAATAAAATCTTTAAAAAAAAAGAAATAGCATTTAAATATGCTCAACAGGATTTAAATGGAGCACTTGGGAACTCCTCAATAAATTCATTGTTTTGTTTTGTTTTGTTTTACCTTTGAATTGTTTCTTTTATGTAGTGAATAATGTTCGACAAGGAGGGAAATGTACCCCACTGGCTACGAAACCTGGTTTTTCCATGATGGAGAAGAAGCAAATTACGTAAGATCAAAACTGACTATAGCCACTTCTACCTTCTAAGGACAAAGAAATAATACCTCCTACCAGTGGGGGAGTGTATGCTTGCAGCTTCACACAAAAGCCAAAAAGAAGTCTTTGCCCAGACTCCACCTTGCAGGCTGGAGATTCACACTCCCTTCGTGGAGCCATTGTTTTCACAAAACGCACGAATGATCCTGGGGATATGCAAAGGCAGGGCTGGGAGAGATCGAAGGAGCTCTGTATGTAAAAAGAACTGAGCTGAGGACTACAGAGCCCTAGAGTCCAGGCAAATTTAAGGCTGGGAGATGTGAAAAGGGTCTCCAAGGGAAAGGGAAACCAAGCACCTTCTGCCAAGTTTGCCACACACGCAGGTGCCTGTGCGGATGATCATTTAAGAGGAACAAGGGGGAAAGGGCTGATATTTCTCACTTGGGACAGAACGAGGTAGAACAGTAACACCGTGTGGTCAGGCAGAACAGTTGATAAATCAAGTTAAGTCTCCAAATCCTGAGGTGATTGGAAAATGCCTGAATTACCCAAATTTCCTTGAGGAGGAACAGAGCTCAAGCTAATTTCCTTTGAATTTCAAAGGAGAAAGTAATTCTACTGACATCTGGGTTATATACTTCCCTCCACGCAAGACCTGTACAGTAAGACTATGAAACAGGCAATACATTTCTGTATCAACAGCATTAAGGAGGCACGTAGGGAGTGCTTGGAATTCCCCACCCTAGGAATAAACCTTCAGAAACTTAAACTAACCCAATCCCCGATTCCTGGTCAGGATATCAGACCCCTTGACTTCCAATTCTTCCAATATTTTTCTTTACTTGCTTCCTCTAAAGAACTTCTTAAATCCTCTCTCCAAAGAACGTTCCAAGTATTTAATCATAAAAAATCCATATTTTTCCCCTAGTAGTTTTACAGTGTGTTTACACTTAAATCTGCTAATCCATTTCAAATTTACATTGGTATATAGGGAGCAGTATTTTTTCACATACTTAGTTAACTGTTCAAACATTTTTTTACTGAATAATCAATCCTTCCCCTACTTAATTAAAATGTCATTTTATCATGCTAAAATTATTCATGTATAAGTCTGTTTCAGATATTCTACAAAATATCTGATCGGTACTCTTCAAACTATCAAAGACACGAAAAACAAAGAAAGACTGAGAAACTGTCACTGAGGGAGACTGCAGACATGGTGACCAAAGGCGGTGGGACAACAAAAAGGACAGTGGGAAAACCGGGCAGTTTAATTAATAGTGTTGTGCAAGTATTAATTTCTTAGTTTTAATAAATATGCCATGGTAATGTAAAATGTCAACTTTATCATTATTCTCCTTTTTTTAAAAAAAAGTAAGGTTCTCAGTTATTACTTTGAGGGGTTTTTTTCCAATCAGAACTTTCAAATCAGTTTTTCTACTTCTAAAAAATTTCTCTCGGTGCTTTCATGGGCATTATTAAATTTCTAGATTAATTGGGAGGCAGTAGATATCTTTATTGATATTGAAACCTCCTATCTAAGGAAAGAATGTGCTTTTCCATTCAAGTTTTGTTTTGTGTCTGCTAGAGTTTTATTTAAAAGTTTTATTTGTATAGATTGTGAACATTATTTCATTTTATTGTGAAGTAGTTTGTCTTTTTGTGACTATAATGTATGGTCCTTTTTACCCATTATATTTTCTCAGTGGTTGTCACTTGTATGTGTTAGGCTGCCCATTATAAAATTTTCATTTCTGTAAATCAAAAAAATTGCTAGTTAAACATTGGCAATTGTATAGCTTTCCTAATAGGAATACTAATGATTTTTTAATATTTACTTTGTTCATAATTACCTTAGTGTTGTCATACTTTGTCAGGTGATTTTCTTGAATTTTTCAGGTGTGTAATTATATTATTTATAAATAATGACTAATCTTAACTCTATCTTTAAAATCCAATTTTCATAGCTCCTATTTATTTTTGTTGTCTAACTGGGGGCTGTTACCTCCAGAACGATGATGGCTGGGTATAATGGGGAAGGTAGACATCCTAGTATTTCCCTGTATAGCATCGACTTTCTGGTTATATCATGTGCATATGACATATCAGATTTATACCTATTTTATTAAACATTTTACTCAAGAATACTTGCAATTTTCAAATTCTTTTTCAGCAGCTATGGAGATGATCATATGATTTTTCTATTTTTAAATACTAATATGGTAAGGTATACTGATGTATCTCCTAAGATGGAATCATCTTTGAATTTCTTCTACGAATCTTTCTGGGTGTGCGGTTCTTTTTGTGTGATGTTGAATCTGCTTGCTAATGCACTCTTTGGAGTCTGGGCATTCATATTCATAAGTGCCTTTGGTCTGGGATTTATGTTTTGTGTTCCCATTGTTGAGTTCTGATATCTGGTATCAGGCTGGCTTCATCAGGAGGCCCTGTAGATTTTTCTTCTTTTCCACATGCTTTTAGAACATTTGGTGTGATCTGTTACTTAAAAGTAGGTAGAATTTACTAGTAAAATTATATGCATAGGGGATTATTTGTTTATGTTTGATAGAGAGGTTGACAAAATTCCACAATTTTTCAGAGTAATTGCTGTGTTTTGATTGTCTGTCTCTTCTGGGGATGACATTGGCAATTAATATTTTATTAGAAAGTCATCCATTTTGTACATTAAAATTTTTTTATTTGCATAGAGTTCAGCAAAATCAACTTTTAGAAGTCTTTTAATTTTCCTTTATGTCTGTGGTTATTAATCCATTTCCACCATATTTTTAGTATGTGTGCTTTCTCCATTAAAAAATGTCTTAATTATTGATTTTGCCATTTTTTTTTATTTTTAAAGGGGCAGAATTAAATTTTAGTGAGGAGAAATGGAATGAAACTCTTAATTATTTTTTAAGTTAAATGTAATTATAAATTTAACTGTCTTGTGGTTTTTGACTTTGGAATTATTGGCAATTCATTTTTTCTAAGCAACAAACCTAATATGACAATTAGAATAAAAAAGATGCTGTTTTTATTGCCTTTCTTTAAAATGGACTTCCTCTGTTTCTTTCTTCTTTTTATTGATAGACTGATTGTAGAGAGAGAGGGAGAAGCGAGAGAGGTTTGTTGATTCATTTATTTATGCAGTCATTAATGGATTCTTTTATGTGCCCTGACTGGAGGTCAAACCCACAACCTTGATGTATCAGGATGACACTCTAACCAACTGAGCCACCTGGCAGGGCTATTTTCTTATTCCTTAATTAATTATTATACATTGGGCCAAGCTATAATATGAAGATTAAAGAAAAATACATCCCTAGCTTCTCTCCCTGCCAAAAATTTGCTTTATCTATTAATTTAATTCTTCAGCAACCTAGCAGGTCCTCCTACTTTGTGTGTGGTTTGATATAATGACGAAGCAGTGAGTTCTACTTCTTTTAATTCAGTTCAGTCTAACAGTCTGTTGCTTTGTGCTTGTGACTGTCCTAGGTGCTTGGAGAGAAGAAACTTCCCAAAAAGCCAAGCTGCCCTCTCTCCACTGCTCCTAGGCCCTACCTGAAGGAGCTCACAGCCTGTTCTACTGGTACAGATTGCTCGACCAGCCTCAATAGACTTTGCAGAAATTTGTGTCACGAGACAGGACAGGCAGAAGGGGAAATGGCTTAATCTAGATTATTTGCCATAACTAAAAAACAAGGAACAAAAGTTAAGCTTGTTAATATGTATGCTCAGTAGTCAGAAAGATTCTCACAGCAGTGTTATTTGTAGAAACCCTCCTGAGTCTGAATGAAGCTCTTGTTTGGCTCTCTAAATTCTGCCCGCATTGAATCGCCAGATTGTATTTCCCAAGGAGAAGCCTTGGCCCTGTGCGCTTTGCCAAGGAGAGTTGAAGGTGGAGAGGTCTCCATGTCTCCACTTCTCTCAATTCTTGATGCCCGTGGATTCTGGGAATGGCAGGACCAGTTTACATACAAGCTAGCAAAAGAGTTTAATTACCTTCAGAGGTTTTGATTTCTCCCAAATGCAAAATATCCTTAATTATTTTAATTCTTACATTCCACATAGAAGTTAGAAGAAACATGCAAGTAACACATGCACAAATAAGATACACCCATCATTTCTTACTTAAAATAGCTAAGTCAACATAATCAATATTCTCTTCAGGGACATTATGATGATAGAAGTGGCCTTAGACTCACTCTGAAGTTGCAAGGGAAGTGCAGGGTTTGGGGCTTATTACTCATTTGAACACATTGGAAACCAGAAGGCAAAGCAAGAATACAATTGTACACCTTTGGAATATTTCAGTAAATTTAAATCTTGTATTTCTTTCATAATGGAAATGGTGAGTCATCTGGAGTCTCTGGTACAACTAGTTAATTTACAAACACTTTGGGGGAAAAAGATACCTGCACCCCTGACAGCAAGTGTTTTTTTTCTAGTCTGGTTGGAGCCCAGGAAATGGTCCCTCCAGGATCATTCTACTGGTGATAGAAGCTAGTGTCCAAACAACACTCATTTCTCATCCTTGTCCCATCTGGAAAATCTCAGCTCTCACTTTCTCTCACTTTTTGTAATACACGCACAGAGCCAAGAACTTGTGTGTGGGACATTGTTCTATTTTTAAGGCCGTTTTGCATTTGTCTTTGCACCATTACCTTTTCATGAAATTATCACAGTGGTAACAGAACTCCAACTGCACACCTGAATTTGTCCCTGTCTGCATCAGAATAAACCCTTGGCCAGTTAAATATGACCTAGTTGCAGCTAACCAGAGCGGGAGAATGACGAGTGGGCTCCGACCTTCTTTGTCCCGCCCCCTGCAGCCACCTTATTGGCACAGGTTCCATCACAGTGCACTAAAATTCCTAGGTCTTTTTCACGGTGATTGTCAGTATTCAGGTCTTCTCAGCTGACTTTGGGATCCTGAACTCAGATATACTGTATTGATACTTGTTAACCTTCTTGATTGTAAATAACAGCAACCAACTATTGCTCCTTAAGCAGAAATGAAATGTACCAGATAGGCATCTGGGTAGCTTCTAGAAGCAAAGAAAGGTGGAAATGGATCAGATAGGACCCAAGGGAGGCAAGGCTCAGATGAGCTGTCACCACAGAAGGAGGCTGTTCAGGACGTGCCACACACTGCAAGGTACCACCCCAAACTGGCATCAGCACCCCTAGATACCCACTACCCCTGTGCTGGGCTTTGCTGTCATTGGATATACATCTCGCCCTTCCAGACTCTCCACCCTGCAGAGCCGCCCTGAACAGTCCCTACTGACCTGAGCCCTGCCGTCACCCCTGAGGGATATCAAGTCCCAGGAGGGAGCAGTTGATTGACTGTTCTCAGGTCTTATCCTGGCTCATGCTCCCAGGAAGATAACCGCCCCTTTCCCCTCCGCAGTGGAGAGGTCTGCTTCCCTATTATTATGTTAATGTTCCTCCCAAATACAAAATGCTTTTGGACACTGGGCAACCCAAATTATAAATACTATTTGTAAAATTTCATTTTGTTAGATTGATCACTTGAGAATAACATCTTTCAAGTAATGATTCTATCCTCCACTTAGTTTTTAAATTTTTACTTACTGATTTGAGAGAGAGAGAAACATTGATTTTGTTGTTCCACTTACCTATGCACTCATTGGTTGATTCTTATACGGGCCCTGACCTGGACTCAAACCCACAACCTTGGTGTATCAAGACAATGCTCTGACAAACTGAGCTGCCTCACCGGGGCCAGTTAAATGGGCTTCATTCCCAAGTTTCCACTGCTGCACACTTTCTAAGCTGGTCTTTCATGTCCCTCTAGACTCAGTCACAGGGCTGCACTGCATGGGGGCAGAAGAAAGCATTGTGGCCAGGCTTCCTTCTGGTTTGAGGACCACATGTTAATCCTCAGGAAACGGTTGTCTGAACAGCTATGTTTCCCCTCATCATCTGGTTACCCAGTACGCACACATCTACCCTGACACTTACATAACAGATATTAAGAAAGGTTTTTATCAGATGCCTTGCAAATATCTAGATATACTAGCTCTCCTTATCTATATAAGGAGATATATATAGATATATCTATCCATATACTAGCTACTGCCTTATCTATCAATCTATAAACCTTTCAATTTTGCTAGTTAACAGGCTCTGTCCAGTAACCACCAGAAGTATAGAGATAATGAGATTAGAGAATAAAGATTGGAAATATTAATTTTCTGTTCTTCATGTCCCAAAGAGAATAGGAATTAGAAGTAAACTATTGAACTTGGGGAAATAAATACTAACTTCACAATGTTATTTTTATAATGTTTTATTTGGGTTTTACTAGTCTCCATAGATGAGGGATAGTGAAAGAAGAAGAAAGGGGAGCCCACGCGACCACATCAGGGAGGCGTGAGCCAGGGCAGTGCACTCACATGGCTTAGAAAACTATTCTGCAGTTTGTCTGTAAGTTTGAAATTATTTACTATAAAAATTATCTTTAACATTTAAAAAACAGAGGCTACCTGGTAAAAAAAAAAAAAGGGACCCCCCCCCAATGCCCCATGAAATGAACACATCACTTTAAAATTGTAAAACAAATATTTATCACCAGATGCCATGAATTTCAAGAACGAATGGCCGAAGAAAGGTTATTAAGCCATCCATGTTACTTATTATTTCATCCCAGTTTAAATGATTAATCCTGATTGTTACAAAATTCTAAACTTAAGAATATTCCACCCCCCAACCCCAAGAAGAGGATACAACCTCCAACTGGATGGAAGAAAACTGATGCAGGATATTAAATAAAATTTTAGAAAAGCAGAGCTCAAATATCCTGATATTCTGTGCTCACAGCACGGACAGAAAAGTGTGAAAAGACAACATTTGCAGCCCTCAAAGTGTGGTATGGAGAGGAAAGCAGACTGGTTTCAGAAGTTTATAGAGGAAAAGGGTCCTGATTCAAAGCAAATGGAAAGTAGAAAATCCAAATAAAATGTGAACAGTACGAAAAAATTTCAGAGCAGCTTTGCAAATATGCTCACTTTTTAAACAATTCAAAGACAGGAAAAGAGCGTTCACATGATATATAAAGGGCTCAACTCAGAATAACCATAGAAACAAAGGGATTGCCTACAAATGCTTTATACCACAAAATAATATTTTAAGAACATGAATTAATTAAGAGCTCAAATTCCCCATGATAAAAAAAAAAGAGTAAAAAAGCATAATGAACTGAAAGAAAATGAGGACAAAACAACACAGCTAAAAAACTAATAAGTAAAAACAGCGAGGGAACAGCAAAAAGAGCTAAAACCTGTGTTACTCACACAGAGCAAAGGTTTTAGTATAATCACAGTAAGGTTAAAAACCCCTAAGAGATTTAGAGTAAGCAGAAAGAAGGCGGTAGGTAATGGAGACTAATGCTTATCTAATATAATCACGAATGGAGTCCCTGAAATAGAAACCCCATCAAATTCAACAAAACGTCCAAGAGAATATCCCTGAAACCAAGCAGAGTGAGTCTGCAGAGTTTAAGACACTTTGTGTTTCAGAAAACTTCACACGAAAGAACACCCAACACTGAACATATCTTGGCCTACCTGTTGGAATCCAAAAGTAAAAAAAAAAAAAGTCAAAAGATTTCTTCAACCATTGAGACAAGCCATATCAAATTATGTACAGGGGATGACGGATCTCTGAATCTGACGTCAGAAACAGAAGCAATGACTAAGGGAATGTACCCCAAGAATACCGTCTCCAGATAAGCTGTCATTCTAGCATAAAAGCAAAGCAGACTTTCCCAAACACACAAGACTCAGGAAACACGGCAGCCATGAGCCTCTCTCAGAAACACTACTTGGTGAGATCCTGGCATTTACGAGAATTCAAATAAGTAAAAAGAGAACACAGAAGCCATATAAAAGGCTTCTGGGGAACACCAAATCCATTTACGTGGAGACCACTACAAGGTGTTGGACCATCACAAAACAGGATGTTAGTGTTACAAACTCATCAATGTAAGAAAAATAGTGTAAAACTTGGGGAGAGAAGAAATGAAGATGGGAAAATGTACCAGAATGTTATCATCCCCATCTTTTATAGGAGGGGTCAATCAAGGTATGAATTAAAACACCCGGTTCAAAAAATGCATGACTTTCAAAACCTCTTTTTACAAAGATGTTTTCAGAGCTAGTATTTCTTATACAGAAGAAGAAATTATTGGAAAAGGAGCAATTCTTTATATTTTACTTCAGTTTTGTTTTCCATTAATCCAAGTTGTGTTCTTCTATGAAATCCAAGTGAAAATAATTGCGTAGTGCTATTTGTTTGATCATAAACGGCCTTCATGAGACAACATGGGTGAATATTAAATATTGTTGATCTCCCCTTTAAAAATGTACATTTATTCCATTGTGTTCATATCTTTTAAGCCAGTGGCTTCAAATTATGCCTTACATGAGTACATACATTTGTCAAAACTCATCAAATGATATATTTTATTATATTTAAATTTACCTTGATAAAATTTATTTAAAAGACTTAAAAAAAATTCAGCCCCCCTGGAGTCTGCATAGAGGGGCAGGAAGGTAAAGAAGAGGAAGGTGAGTGGGCGGGGCTTTTCCCGCCCCAGTTCCTACCCATCTCTGTCCATTAACCTGGGCAGGCTGGCATTTACGTCTCTGACACAAAGTCTTCAATATAGGGTTCCAGAGCTTTAAGGAAGGAGAAAAAAAGAACAACTACTGTTTTAAAAGTTGATGTCAATGAGTCTGAATGTAACCCTAAATTGTGCACAGCCTTAGGTGGCAGGGAGAAAGAATAAGCTAACAAAATAATTCCAGTGAATTAAAGGTTAACTCATATTGGAAACATTTCTGAAGGAGACACACACATTTCTGCTTTTCAGAGCAGCCTCAAAGCCAGTCCTTCTAGGATGAACAGATGGAGATGGTCTCCAGATGGCGTGCAGTGCTTCTAGATGTATGAATGGGCCTCACTGGGGCTCGGACCAGCCCCTGACTCAGCCTCCACGCGTCCCCCAGCCCTGCTCAAGTTACCAGCAGGCCCAAGCCAGGGAGCGGCTGGCTGGGATCCTGGTGGCACAAAACCTTTTCAGTTTTCTCAACAATTTCTCCCCTCATCCTTGCAATGTTTTGGCAGCTGTGGAGCCTCTTTTTCAACTTGCTTTCAACTTGCCTAATGCTTCAAGCCACAAGGGAGACCCAAACCCCTGTAGAACATCCCGGAATGCAAAGCATTTGCAATGAGTCACAGCTGCAGAGGTGCCAGCAAGGACTATTCCAGACTTAGGGAGGGAATGAGGAAGGAGGGGTCAGTGGCAGCAGCTGCAGAGCCCGTGTCAAAGTTCTGGACGCAGGAAAGAGTGTCAGTGGCATTGGCTAGAATGAGGACAGAAAGAAATGATGAAAAAGCTGTATGGGGACCACTCCTCTGAGGCATCCAGCCCCACCTGCTTTACACGGGGCCGTGAGCTCTTCTAGCCACATTCTCCAAATCTTAAACATGTTCACGGGGAAAACACCTTCTGGAATATGGAGGACTGCAGAGTGGCTCTTGGAAAATGATTCCTAACCGTCCTCTAACCAACAATCATAAAGGGCTCAGCCCACTGAGCTTTCCAACACTCTATTTTAAGATGCCCTTTAAAAATGCAGTGGGCGTTCTCTCCTTTTATGCCAACAGAGGGGGCATTCACTGGATCTTTCTTGCTGCCTAAAAGTACTCCTCCCTTGAAGTCTGGGAGAGGCCATTTAGTGTCAAAAACCTCTCTTTAACTTTTTTATTAACCACAAATAGAGAATACATTTATAATTTCATCTAAAGGATTCAAAAATCTAGCCCTGGCTGGTTGGCTGGGCATCATCCAGCAAACTGAAGGGTCACCGGTTCCATTCCCAGTCAGGGCACATGCCTGGGCTGCAGGTTCGGTCCCCAGTCAAGGCGCATATGAGAGGCAAACAATTGATGTTTTTCTCTCACATTGATTATTCTCTCCCTCTATTTCTCCCTCCTTTCCCTCTCTCTAAAATCAATAAGCATGTCCTCAGGTGAGAGCAAAAAAATAACAGTAATAAAATAAAATATTTTAAAAATCTAGAGAATAACAAATGTCCCTGTCATCTCTGCCCACCTGCCCACTTAGTTGTCCATCCTGGAAGCAAGCTGTTATGTGCTTCTTGTGTATTTTTCCAGAAGTATTCTTTGCATGTTCAAGCATGTCTGATGCATGTAAATTTCTGTACCAACAACATATATTGCGTAATGTTCCATTTTCTGTTTTTAACAACCTTGGAAACTGTCTCATATCAGTACAAGTAGAACTCCCCCATGTGTTTGTTTTCACTCAACATTTAAGCAGTATCCTGTTTATACACATGCTGGATATTTTTAGCCATTCCCTGTTACAAACTGTGCTTCAGCGAACGTCTTTGAACATATATCACCTGCAGATACATATGTACATAAAATTTCTGGAAATGGAATTGCTATAGCATATTTTGGTATTTTGATAGGCATTTTATCAAATTGCCCTCCATACAGATTATACCCATTTATTCACATGTATGTGTGCCTGTTTCCCCTATTCCTCAGCTCAGGGGTATCCAACTTGTTCATCTTTGTCAACTAATAGGTTAAAAATGGTATCTTGTTGTAATTTTAATTTGGTTTCTTTTCTTTCTTTTTAATCCTCCTGAGAATACGCTTATTGATTTTAGAAAGAGGGGAAGAGGAACGTCGATCGGTTGCCTCTCGTGCCTGCCCCAAAGGGGCAGAACCCACAGCGTAGGGGCGTGCCTGACCAGGAATCAAACCGTGACCTTCCAGTCTCTGGGACGACACTCTAACCAGCCGAGCCACACTTGCCAGGGCTAATTTGGTTTCTTCTTACTACAAGTGACACTGAGCACCTCTATCTGTGTTTGAGAGCCACTGGTGTTTTCTGTGCCGTGAACTATCTTCTCTGCCCACTCTCTGTTGTGTTGTTTGTTCTGCTCCTGTAGGTGGGGTTCAGTTTCTCTTCGGTTGTCAGATCACGGGCCTCTGCTCCTTGCTGGCTGCTGGCTGCTGGGGGCCACTGGAAGTTCCTTGCCTCCTGGTCCTCTCCACAGGGCAGCTCTCTTCATCAAAGCCCGAAAGGGAGGGAGTCGACAGAGTCCACTAGCAAGATGGAAGCTACAGCCTTATCCGATCTTATTTAGCAGACAGAGGAGACACTTTGCCATCTACACCATACTCTACTGGTTCGAAGCAAGTCACAGGTCCCACTCCCATGTAAGAAGAGGGCTCACACAGGGAGTGAATACTAGGAGACAGGGATTCACTGGGTCATCCTTGAGTCTGTCTGCCCTCGGGCCCTCTATGATTCACGTCCCTCCCACAGGGAAAATGTACATACTTCCTCTCAAGTTCTCCAAAAGTCTCGCCCCGTTATGGTGTCAGTTGGAAGTCCAGAACCTCATCATCTAAATCATGCCCAAGTGTGGCGGGGGCTCCTCAGGCAGTTCACCAGGTCCAACAACTACAGCGCAACTCCTCTGCATCTGTGGGCCTGTGACACCAGTGCGACGAGTCACCTGACTTCCACCTAAAACCTACAGTGGTGGGACGGGCCAAGGAGAGCCGCTCAAGACACTTCCATTCAAACCGGAAGAAGACTGGGATACAAAGGAACCACTGCCCATAGTACTTCACAGGTGTGGGCTTGCTTAAACCTTCATAGCTCAATAGCAATAATATTCTATTTTGTTTTTTCCTGCTGGTTCATATGTATGTGTACATTTCCTTTTTTATTATTCCTCTTCTAATCACCACCACCATCATCACATTGTGCTCACTGAGTTCCAAGTACTTTAAGTGCTTTACATATATTAGCTTATTTAACCCTCACAACAGCCTAGGAGGGTAGGTACCATCATTATCTTTATTTTACATGAGAGAAAACAAAGTCCAGGGAGAGACATTAAGCAACTTTCCAAGAGCATGCGGGCAGTACAGGGCAGAAACAGAGATGAGGCCATTAGATGAGCGTTCCTGGAAGAGCAGTTTGGAAGAGGTTAGAGTAAAACAGAAACTGAAGCTGTGCTCTCAGGCGGCAAAATCCTCCCCTGCTCCTTGTAACACGAAGGGGTGTGTGTGTGTGATGTTTTAGCCTTTTTGCACCCCAGTCGCAGCAATCAACAACTGTGGGGCTGCTCATGATTCACAGGTAACTTTTCCTGCCCTACTGCACTGACCGACGGCTTCCTGCAGGAAGAGCGTGCGTGTCTGCATTTAACCCCGCCGCCCCTGCCACTCCTCAGTGACCCGGGGAACTCCTGCACCCAGCCAACGCATCCTGTCCCCGTCAGCTCCAACAACGGAGTGGCACGCTCTTCCTCCTCACATACCACGTGGGGCATCTGTCTGAAACCTCCCCTGTAGGTCCCTCCTGGTGTCTTCACCAGCCCCTATTAAGCTTCTCAGCATCTGGCAGCCATTCTGCTTCATGTATGCACAATAGGTCAGAGCTTGCCGCTGTCACTTTTGGTTGCCCGCTCTGTATCCATTCTCCTTTTCCTCCTTCTTGACGGAACCGGAACTTTGTTCAGGCTTCCAACACCCCTCACAGGTAGCCCAGGAGATTCAGGGAAACGGGGCTCCAGCCCCTCTGTTCTCATTCAAAGAAGGGGCTCTAATTGACCTAATCCAATTTCAGTCATTTCTTTTCTTTCTTTTGCCAGTTTTTGCTTCAGTAACTGAGGTTCAAGCCAAACAGCTGGTCACAGTCCCCGTGGTGACAGTTTCTGACTCAGAGGCGGGCATGTGAAGTTGGCCCGCCAGGACTTTCATTCACACTCTCCCCTGGTGGATGTGGAAAAGAATTATGTAGCCAATCTGCTATGGATAGCAGCGAAGACAGGCAGAAAAAACCTGGGGGACTGATGCTACTGTTGACCCTGCCATAACTTGGAGTCCCTGTTACATGAGTTACTACATTTCCTTATTAGGTAGTGTGAGTCAGACTTTCTGTGACTTGCAGTCATAAACTCCCTAATGAGTGCAGAATTAAAGATGTTGCCTAGTTTGGGTGAAAGACACATCTTATCTTTTTATTCCTTTAGCTTTTCTTGGTAACTTTGACATTGGGTTGGCTACAACCACTTATTTTTGAAGACATTCACAACTGACTAGTAGTTCTAATTACCGTTATGAGCTCTACTAATTCATCCAGGATTTTAAACTGTCAGAAAGTATGGTTTGCTTCAAAACACAGAGCAACTGCATGGCCCGGGGAGGCTCAGCCTTGCATAACTGTCGTACTCAGGGAAGCAGGGGCATCCCAAGACATCATGTTTGTACACACCTCCTTAGACTTACCACCCCCTGCCGTATTTCTCTATGTGTCAGTCATCCCCCCGGGGGGGGGGGAGCCCGAGGCAGGGATTGGGTTCTCCTCACCCAACATCTCAGCCCAGTGCCTACAATTTAAGAATAAGATGTGAAATGCACCAATGGTCATTTCCAAATCTCAGAGTAATTCCAAAAGTCCTATATTTAGGGTGCCCTAGGTATAAAACTAGAATCAGAATGGCACCCTGAATAAATAAGTCGGGGGCTGGAATGGAGTGAAGACTTCCCTGAATTTTCAAAACTCATGGCTACGGTGGAGGGCAGGAAGAACTGTGACATCAGGTGTTTTTCCCCTCAGTTGCTCATCGTGTCAGAGGTGCTAAATTGTTATGTGTTGATTCTAAGAGTTGAGGGGTCCTTACTGTTCCTCTTCTGACGAAAAGTGGAGAGCTTTTGCACTTCATGCCCAGCATGGAAGACTGATTTAAATGAGTCCAGAGAAGACTGAGGTAAAGGCTGGCGTTGGAATTAGTACCCAAGCCTTGGGTACTTAGGAAGGGGCAGCTCTTACAGGCTCTCTGGAAGGGACAAAGCTGGGACCCCATCTGCAGAGTGTCTCAGATAGGGGGTTGAAGGGACCCCTGAGTCTCTGGGGGTAGATTTCCCCATTGGCAGAGTGGACTCCTCCAAAGAGCTACTGACTTGGCCCAAATGAAATGGTCTGAGTGGTGATCCTGGCGGCCCAACAGTGCACGGCTGCAGCAGTGAGGAAAAAGTGACACATCTACAATGTCCAGAAAATCTTGTTTGATCTCTTGGTTTGGCTTTTCACATTTTAAGAAGCCCCTCCCTACACGTGGGTCACAACGATCTGTACACTCACATTTCCTATTAGCTTCGTGAAAGCTTTGAAAAGAGGTCCATTTGCAGCCAACATTTGTTTATGCAGTAGGTGGGGATTCCATTTTGTTTTTCTTAATATACTAAGCCAATTTTCCCGTCTAGTAAACGGTCCAGCCTTCCCCCCACTGACATGTGGGACCGGTTCCAATTGACACGGCTCTGTCTCTGAGCCATTTGTTACCCTGCTCCCGTGGTCCGTTTTGTCTGTTCTTGAACCAGTACCGTAATGTCTGAATGAGCGTGGCTTAGTACTGTGTCTTAAATGTCTCTCTTTGCCTTTCTTTCCTGAAGTAGACAGAGCTAAATCATGTTTCTCAAAACACAACCAAAAAAGCTGCCATTTTGATAGCGGTTGATTTTAATTTATAGAGAATCTGCATTTTAATACTATTAAACTATTAATGAGCATGGAAAACTTCATTTATTCAGATCTTCTTTTATGTCATGTAATAGTTTACATTTTTTTCCTTATAGAGTCCTACTGTACTCTTTGTTAATAGTTTTTGTTGCTACTATAAAACATATCTTTATTTTTCTATTATATATTTTCTACTTGTATATTGCTAGTATGAAGGAATGAATGATATTGATTTTTGTCTTATCACTTATTTACATATTAATGATAACAAGTTCCTTAGTTTCTTTTTATTTTTTTATTTTTGGTTTATTTTCGGTTTATTTTCTCATTTGAGAGAGGGGAAGGGGAGGAGAGAGAGACATTGATGTGAGAAACACAAGTTAGCTGCTTTTGCATGCACCGTAACCCAGGATTGAGCCTGCAACCCAGGCATATGCCCTGTCTGGGAATTGAACTGATGACCTTTCGCTTTGCAGGACAACACCCAACCAACTGAGCCACACCAACCAGGGCCATAGTCGCTTCACTGGTAGGAGATTTTAGTAGGTAGAAAGGGAAAGATAGATGCATGTGTGAGGACAAGAAGCTAAAAAGACAGAGAAGAGAGCTGCCAAGTGCTTTGGAAACCAATTTTATTACTTCATCTTTTCCCCTGAATTGTTATAGAATTATCGTAGTTCTAGAATACAGGCCGAGCTCTGTAGAAATGTGCCACTCTTTCCACCAGCAGGATCTGTCTGGAGCCCGGCCACCTCTCGGCACCATCAGCGAGGTCTCTCTAGTCCAAGCTCTCTCCTCTAAGCCAAGCAGTCACCTCTGACAATAACCTTCCAGAAGGTCTCCCACATTCAGCACTCCCCATGCTGTCCATCCCATCAAGTCTGTCCTTTTATCATGCCACTCCTCTACTCAAAACTCTGCAGTCTGGATCCTTCCCTCTTTGAGGTTAGCAGCCAGGGTCTCAGTTGTCGCTGACAGTTCTCTGTGAGCCAGTCCCCCATTTGCTCTCTGACATCATCACTTACCAATATCCCTCCTGCTCACGTTGTTCCAGCCACAGTGAGCCCCTTGCTGTTCCTCCGACTTGGCAAGCAGCTGAAATCTCAGGGCCTAAATAAATTATGTATTGCTGCATAACAAATTATCCCAACACTTAGCAGCTTAAAATAACAAAGCTAAATTATTTCTCACAGTTTTTGAGAGTCAGAAAGCTGGGAGTGGCTTAGCTGGTGGTCCTGACTCAAGGCCTCTGACGAGGTTGCAGTCCAGCTTGCGGCCGTGGCTTTCGCCTCATCTGAAGGCCCAGCTAGGGGAGGGCCCACTGCTAAGCTCACCCACGAGGTCGTTGGCAAGCCCCAGGTCCTCACGGATTTTTGGACTGAGTATCTCATTTCCTCCCTGGCTGCTGGCCAGACACCACCCTCAGTTTCTTGCCACATGGGCCTCTCTGCAGAGCAGAGAGCCGCTCTCCCGGCAGCTGGCTTCCCCCAGGGAGAGCGGTCTGAGAGGGAACAGGCACCCAGAATGGAAGCTGTAATCTTTTTAAAACCTAACCTCAAGTAACATGCCATCAGTTCTGCCGTATTCTATTTATTTCCAATTCAGCCCACACTCAAAGGCAGGAAAGTAAAGCCCCACTTCTTGAAGAGTATCAAGCATTTATGGACACATTTTTTATAACAATCACAAGACCTTTGCACTTGTTCCCTCTGTCACGGTCACACCGTGTGGCTGGCTCCTTTTCTCGTTCAGGTCTCTCTGCTCGTGAGAGGTGCTTCTTGTGACCTTCTTGTCTCAAACAAAATCGTTCTCTATCCCCTTCCTGGGGTTTTGTTTGTTTGGTTGGTTTTTTTGGTGGCCTTTATCATCTGACATATTACATTTTATTTATTTATAGTTTGTCTTCCCACTAAAATATTAGCTTATTGAGGGTAGGACTTCATTTTACTTACCATTAAATTCACAGTAGCCTAGAATTATGACTGGCATGTAGTACGCACTCAGTAAATTCTTGTAGGGAGAGAGGAGGAAGCAGGGGTGGGGAGAGAATCCCAGAATAGGGGCCTATGGCTTTGGTGTCTACCAGATGGAGACCTGGTTCACATCTAGAGCAAACTAGCCATCTGCCCGGCCCCTTGGATACCTGCAGGAATCCTGAGTGCCAGATGGCGGGCCAGGGAGAAACCTGTGGCTTTTCTACCCGTGGGAACGTGCACTTGGTTGAATTACACCCTCAAAAACAGATGTGTCCAAGTCCTAATCCCCACAGCCTGTGAATGTGACCTTACTCGAACATAAGGTCCTTATAGATGCAGCTAAGGATCTCAGGATGAGATCATCTTGGATTGAGGACGAACCCTGGATGCAATGGCTGATGTCCTTATAAGAGTAGAGGAAGATCTGAAACACAGAGACATATAGAGAACAGAAGACCAAGTGAAGACAGAGCAGAAATTGTATTTACACTTCCCCTTGTCCCTTCAGAGGGAGTGTGGCCCTGCTGACACCTTGATTCCAGACTTCTGGCCTCCAGAACCATGAGAGAATAAGTTTCTGCTGTTTCAAGCCACCCGGTTTGTGGTCGTTTGTTACAGCAGCCCTAGGAACTGACCCAGGATTGAAGCATTTCTCTGGGAGACCCTGTCCCTTGGGCATTTGATTATAAGCAATTAAGAAGGATCAGCTCCACGATTCACATAAAAAGTAATGATTTGGATCATTTTTATGACCCTGCATGCCAAATAAAAACTCTTTAACATGATAGTGCTAACAATATATGTGACTTTTTAATAACAACTTCCTTACACATACTTAGAATTCTCTGTGAATTCAGGATGTACATGAATATATATTCACTGGCCTCAGGTGACGGGCACTGGAGCGGAGGAACAAAGGTAGGAGGGAGACACTTTGAAATATGTACTCTTCTGTGCTACTTGAATTCCCCCTTGTGCCTTTCTTTTCTTCAACATACGGCAAACATACAATGAAGAAAAAATAACATGGCATTCCTGTTACTTCTATAAACTGTGATGCAGTTCTCACAGTTACACAAAAGTATCTTCTAGCCAAAAATGTCTTAATCAAAATGAAATGTCAATAAAACTGTTAATTTGTTTATATAAAGAGCAGTGAGAGAAGGGGAGAGTAGAGTGGTGGTTGACAGGGGCTACGGGGGGGACGGGGGCGTCAGTGGTCAGAGGGGACCATTGTTTCAGGCACGCAAGCAGAGTAAGTCCTAGGCCTGTACTCTAAGTGTACTGCATGTAGTTAATAATACTACTGGACTATAGATTTCAAAACTTGTTAAGAAAATTATCTTATGTTAAATGTTCTTATACAAAAAAGAAAGAGGGAGAAAACTTTTAGAGGCAATGGTTAAGTTTATGGCATTGTTTATGACATTTTCATAAGTTTTACCTTCTCACTCATCAAAATGTATTCACTGAATATGTATGGCTTTTTTGGCATGTCAATCATACCTCAATTTTAAAATATTTTTTAGAAAGAATGGTGATATTACTAATAACAGTTTGGCAAACAGGTGTAAGATTTGGTGCTTTGCTATGCTGATACTGTCTAATACTTGTTTGCAAATCAAATTTGTCTTCCTCTCCTTGTTTAATTTCTTTGTTATAACTTTGTTTGCATTGTCAGGCTGTGTTGGCACCTTCCTTAATATGGTTGAATAGTCGCTACAGCTAGATTATCTAAACAAAAAAAAAGGATAGTGACTCCAGGACACAGGCTGGTTTTATGTTTTGTCCCGCAAATAGAAAGGTGAAACAGGTATGTGTGAATGTTAAACTTGAGGTTAACGATGATTATACCAGTCAATATGTATTTTCAGAGACCCAAAATAAAACTGCACTCATTGATATTCATTGATTCTGTCCTTCACTTAAATGTATTGCCTGCATGTGTGTTAGAAGCTAAGAATAAAAGCAATAAGGCAGGGAATCTGCTTTCAAGATGGGACAGACTTGTAACTGAGTTTGTGTGATTCACTGTGACAGGCGCAGTAAGAGCACACAGCAGCCACATAACAGGAGTGCCTTGCCTGCCGTGCAGGGGAGCGTCAGGGAGCTTCCAGAGGACAGCTCACACAGCAAAAGTCACAGAGATGATCAGTTGTGCTAATAGAGCCATGATGGACAATACTATTACAATACTATAGCTATAGTACCAGGCCATCTAAACAGAATCCTCTTACATGATCAATTTCTGTCATTCTTAGAAGTATCTATGCCTGATGTTCTCTTAGCAACTTTCAAAGTGGTTCCCTGCCCCTGACTGGGCTCATTCACCTCTGTTGTGGGAGAAGCATGACCAACAAAGACAGGTGTAAATTAGAAGCAGGGAGAGGTCTCCCTGTAAGGAAAGTAAAATAAAAGAGCTTTATGTTTTGAAATTAAAATTTGATGTTTTTAGCTATTCAGATTTTTAGTAATTAGTTCATGCACTATACTACATTTTGCAATTTTCATAGTTAGGAGCTGGACATAAACATTATAAATCCATTTAGACTTTAGTCTATTACTCAGTAAAAGCCAAGTTTGCTAAAGGGCATTGTTTCCTTATGAAGGCAGAAATGCTAGCTGTTTCCTTACCATGCTCTCCTCTTCTTTCTGGACTAGACTACTTGTCCCAGCCTCCCTTACAGATAGGAATGGCCATGTGACTGGGTCCTAGCCAGTAAAATGAACTGAAGTAGTGTGTGCCACTGCCAGGCAGGGCCCATTAAAACTTCCCCTGCTTGATCCTTCTTGCTCTTTGTCCTTTGCAGCTGGCTGGAATGCAGATGACCCCCAGGGCAACCTTGAAGTCACCAGTTAATGACAGTGGAGCCTCCATCAGCCCAAACGATCAAATAACTACACAAGGAGCCATCCCACTGACCCTAGAGTTTACCTACTACTGTAATGTGAACAAGAAATGAACTCTAAAGCACTTGAGCCATTTTGCATTTTAGAGTCAATTTGTTACAGTACTTAGTCTTTTCTAACTCAGATACTTTCCTAGCAAAATCCTCTTTTACTTTTTTGAAGGAGGGAGGTAACACACATAAAATTTAATGATAACGTTGGTGTTGGGTATCTATCGGTTGCCCCTTTAGACCCTGCTCCATCTTTCTGTACCCGAAAACTGATCTACATTCAGGGCCTCTTAGCCCACTGAGTGCCTGGGAGATATGAGGGAGGGAGGGAAGGAGGGAGGGAGGAAAAGGAAAGGCAGGATATTTCTTGTGCTGGCTTGTTCCCTGTGAGGCTCTGACAGAAGTTCACTGCCCCTCTCAATCTGTTTTACATTACTCTCCCACTCCTGGATTCAAGTAGCAGTTCCCTGCCCTTGTCCACAGGGGCCTTCTCTTAGTCATCTTAGTTTAGTCAACTTGGGCTGCCATAACTAAACATCATAGGCAGGGTAGCTTAACAAAACTCATTATGATTCTGGAGGCTGGAAAGTCCAAGACCAGGGTGCCAGCATGCTTGGGTTCTGGTGAGAGCCCTCTTCCTGGCTTGCAGATGGCTGCCTTGCCACGTCTTCACATAGCAGAGGGGATGAGTCTGGTCAGCGGGGAGGCGAGGAGAGAGAGAGAGCTCCCATCCCTTCTCATAATGGCACTAATCCCCACCATAAGAACCCTGCATGACCTCATCTAAACCTGATTACCTCCCAAAGGCCCCAAGTCCTAATACCATCACTTTCGGGATTAGGGCTCCACGTCTGAGTTTAGGGGGGGGGGTGCAAACATCCAGTCCACAGCTGTCCCAGGGGTGTGCTGCCAGCCAGGCTGCTAGGAGAGCCAGGTTATAACAGCATTCTTTGCAGTGGCTCTACACCCGCTTTGTAAATAAACCCTCCTCGAATCTTCCTACTTTGAGTGTGCCATCTGTTTGCTGTTAACACTTTGAATGAGACAATATTGCTTTATCTTCACTCTCAAATAGTGTGCCTGTTAAGGCAGTGCATTTTAGGGCAGTCAGTAACCATCACCAGCAATAGTGCGCAGGCAAACATTACATTTCCCTCTTCAGTGGCATCTTGAACTTCTCGGCATCTCCAGATTCACCTGTCTCCACAACCCAAACCTAGCATGTAAATTCCCCCCTAGCCTTTAGGTCTGAATGCAAGTCCTTAGCCTGACACTGAAGGCCCTTCATAATTTGGTCTCTATCTCCTCTCCAGGATTATCACTGCCATTTCCTCCCCGACTCCCTCCACACCCCCTACAAGCCAGAAAAATCCTGACTCGGACTCTGCACATTACACACCCTCCCCCTGGATAAAGCTGGGATGAACATAGGAGCATGACCCTTCCCCTCCCATTCTCTCGTCTGCAAGAGCTGGGGTCATCATTCCGTCCTCATGAAGGAAGAGATAACTCATCAGCCCCGCCTTTAATATGTTCAACTCACCACAAATTCCCAACCAGTAGCGCCTAAGTTACTGAAGTTTTACCACTACACACATCTAATCTTTTTTTTTTACTTTAGTTGTTTGACTAGGTAATACATGTGCATGGGTCAAAACTAAAATGCATACACAGTTCTATCGTGAAATGTTCCCCCCCACCCCAGCCCATGTCTCCATTAACCCCATCCCTCCCTCCGTACATGACCACTCTTCTCAACATATACTCAGTTCCAGAATTGTTCAATGCACCTAAAAACAAACCGCAAATACACATTCTTCTATTTCTCCCTTCTTTAGCAAAGCATGACGTACTTTTTTGAACTTCTATTATTTTTCACTTAACATGTTGTGAAATCTGTCCTGTTCATAACTTGCCTCCTCTTTCTTTCATAGAGCGGCATAGTGTTCTGGTCTGTGGACGCACCATCATTTCTTTACCCAAACCTGTATTGGTAGACTTTTGAGTTGCTTTTAATCTTTTTTGCAAATAATTCATACAATAAGGTGCACTTAATCTTGATATAATGGTATAGGATTCAGTGTGTAATTCTTTGAGCATTTTGATTTTATACTTTATTTCAAAACACTTTTAATCTGAGGACCAATCAACACAGGACATTTACTAAAGGATAAATTAAGGTTAGACCATAGATCAATGATCTGAAAAAGTTATTTAACTTTATGCGTTCATTTCTGGGCATTTATCCATAAGAATGTTGGACGATATAGCCAAGTATGAGTTCATTTCAATGGAGCAGGCAGCGCATGTGTCAACCTTGCAGTTTCTGCCAAGGTCGTTGGGACAAAGCAGCATTCCCAGGTTCCTCTTGGGAAAAGTCTCAATCATTTTGGTACTTTTGATGATTGGTAATATTTTTAATGCTATTTTTGATGCTAACATATTGTATTCAGCAGAGGTTTACAAAAGAGGAAGGGTTCAGCTGTGTATCCACATCCAGAACACCACGAGCCTTTTGAGGAAGGCATGGTGCATCGCTGTCAAGGTACTGCTCATTTCAGAGTCTGAGAGGTCGCCTGGGGGTTCCCTGTCTGCTCCCCAGTACAGAACAGACATATGTGGGATTCCGTGTGTTTATCCTGCACATACCTGCTGCTGCAGAGTTGGTGTTCCATTTGGCTAAAGGGGAATTGCACCCAGCTGCCCCCTTCTTAGTGGCTGCTGGGTGGGGTTGCCTAGTGAGAAGAGCCCTCAGGCAGGGCACACAGTGCATCTGCTAGAGGGCTCTGATGGGTTGGCAAGGACCAATAAAATACCAGTAGAATTTACCGCAAGCTTGTAAGGGTTCATTCCTCAGAGGGATCTTGAGAAGCTCCTTCTGTCTGAACAATGTCTGGGTTCACGGCCAAACCTGTAAGACCAGATGCATCTGCCTTCAGGAAAGCTGGGCCTCCAGGTCCTCTGAAGCAGAACCGACTGAGGATGCTGAGTGAGGCCACTGCCAAAACTTGTTTGTGGGGCCTAGAGATCCAAAGTCATTTCAAGCAATGAAATTCTCTCCTGTATCTCTTTACATGTTTACTTTATACTTTCCAAAGAAAATCTTGCTCTGATTTAAGAAAATAAACCCTAACAGTGAAGTGTAAAATTAGAGGTCTAAATTAGAAGAAACTAACTATTGCTAAAGGATAAAAGTTTATGAATAGTTTCCACAAGCTTTGGCTTCATTTGGAACTTTAGACTTCCTAACCCTGTTTGAGTTTCTGGTATTGGTATTATATCTATTTGATGAATTTCTGGAAGCCACTCCAATTAATTCTCACTGCTTCTTCCCATCTTGCTAGTCATCGGTTTGGAAACCCTAAATTGGATAAACTACTCTATTACATTTCTGGTGTTTAATAGGTAAAAAATTTGAATCATATTGTGGTGTCCTTGTTTGTCTATTTCCTGCCACAGGTTTTCAGTGAGAGCTTACACGGGGCAGGCCCAGTTCCAGTCACTTGGGACACACCAGTTGATTGCTTTCCCTTTTCTTTTTCTCCTCCCTCGGTTTTCCCAGGCATCTCCTTGACCTTTCCCTAAGACACACACACACACACACACACACACACACACACACAGCTGTCTTTGTAAACCTTCTGAATGAAACTTCATGCAATTAAGTGCTTAATTAAAATTTTGTAGTATAACAATATCTTATTTTTCAGCTATCCATTGCTATGTAACAAACAGCCCCCAAATTTAGTGGTTAACATAACAGCCATTTTATTCCCTTATGATTCTGTGGATCAGGAATTTGGGCTGGGCTCAGCTGTGCGGTCCCTCTGCTTCGTGTGACATGAGCGGGGCTCATTCATGGGGTTACATTCAGCTGTGAGCTTGGCCGGAGCTGGAGTGTCCAAGGTGTCTTCAAGGGTCTCTCTTCTGGTCTCTCTCAACAGAGTGGTGGGACTTCTTCAAGATGGAGCTCCAGCCTTGGAAATTACACATTATTTCTGTCGCATTTTATTGGTCAAAACAGGCCTCAGAGCCAGTGCAGACTCCAGCGGAGAGGAAGCATCTCCACCTCTTGTTGAAGGAGCGGCAAGGTCACAGTGCCAAAAAGCATGGGGATAGGAGAGATCATTGCAGCCATCTTTGGGAATATGAGCTACCACACTGCATAGACCTGTTTTATGTTAGCTGGTAATCGATTATAAATCCCAATCCTGAGCATTTGTAATAAATATAGTATTAGTTCTCTCTCTATCTCTGTCTTCTTTTCACTAATCAGTACTTTAACTGATAAAGGACGTGTTGACTTATAATCTTAATTCCATGAGTATCAGTGAATGTTTTCAGTTCCGAAGTACAAGAAGCAATTCAGTTTATCAAGTAGTTTACAAACGAAAAGAAGGTTTGAGAATGAGACTCAGAATAAGAGACAGAACCTAAAGAAGGCTGAAGGGAAGATGTAGCCATGGTCACACCACAGGGTCACTCTGAGCAGGGCACTGCCGCTGGCACTGCACAGTGGATTTGCAGCTACGGCGCTCTCGGTGCTGTGCCTGCGTCTGAGGTTTCGGTTCTTTCCCTCGTGGTCCATGTGTTGAGTAGGAACACCCAATTATCAAAGTGCATTTGTTCCCTCTTTAACCAGGAAGTGGGAAAGAGTCCTTTCCACATCAGAGGTGGGGGCTTGGGTATTCTGCCTCCTACATAGACCTACATGATGGAGTACCCCCCACGATGAGCTAGCCAGCACTGAACAGCCAGTAGTCATTGCTGAAAACAGTACATTGTCCTGATCTGGCCCCTGCTTCCTCTCTGACCTCATCTCCTGCTCACTCCCCTGAAGAAGCAATGCAAAATATCAAATATGCTTCTGTCTCAGGGCTTTTGCACATGCTCTGCTCACATCTGAAATGCTCTTCCCCAGCATCTTCATAACTGTCTCTCTAGCCTTATTTAAGTCTTGGCACAAATATCACCTTCTCATAAGGCCTTCCGAAAGGCATTCTATCTAAAATTGTAACTCCCCACCACACACCTTTTATCACCCTCCCTAATTTCTTTCTCAACTCTTAATGTTACCCAACACACCATATGTATATTCTCTATTCTCCCTCTAAAGTATAAGCTTCACAGGGCAAGGATTTTAATCTGTTCTGTTCAGTGTTGGATCCCTATCATCTAGAACAGTGCCTGGAAAATAGTGAGTGTCCAATAAATATGCCTTTCATAAATGACTGTAGAACCAGTATCTGCACGGTCCCTTTGAAACACATGTGCTGTACTGTTGACAGTGCTTCTCTTTAGAGTTTAATCTTCCTACCAATATATCTGCCTAGAATATGTTTTTCTCATTTTAAATTGTTATACAAGGCAAAATGAAAAATTTTGATAAGTTAAAAAATTGCTTAATTTATTGCTCCCTTCCTTTCAACCAGACTTAACCCTCTACCTGGAAGGAAATTGGATGAGTCGGACAAGGATCATTTGTTAGAAAACTGTACCTTACGCTTTGTTCTCTCCTCAGCATTTTTAAATTGATATTTTGCTGATTTATTGCACTACTTTTCAGGGTACTGCTGCAAGCTTAATACTTTTCAAGGTCATCCCTTTCATCCTTCATTCAAGATGACATTAAGTTGGCCTTTTTCCAGTTTTCAGGAATGACTTAGTCCTCTGGAGCTGCCGCAAGCAAAGCAGCACCACGGTGACCTTAACTAATTCATGACGTTCCTGCCAGAGGGCAAAACATCAGGACCCACAGATATATACTGATAGTGTTTATACTGATATACTGATAGTGTTTAAATCAGTGAGTCAAAAATGTTTACTGAGCCTCTACTGAGTACAAAGCCTGTACTGGTTCTTCCCTTTCTGGGGTCTGATGTCCTGTCTTCTCATTGGTGAGTGTGAGATGATGGAACAGTTAATCAAGCTCTGCCATTTGCACCACTTGGGCAAACAGGAGGCAGAAGGGAGAGGCTCCCACCAGCTTTAACAGGCCATTCATGACATTTCACATTTGTGTCCCTGGCAGGCAGCCCAATTTCAGTGGCTCTGTTTCAGACGATCGTATATTTCCTTGTTTGTATATTAACTAGTGAAGATAATCTCTTCATTCATTCATTCACCCATTCATTCACTCATGAAACACGTATTTATTAAGCTTCTACTCTGCACCAGGCATTGTGGTTATAATAGTGAACAAAAACAAAGTTCCAGCTCTCAGGAAGCTTATGATGAATTGTATGACCTACTTTTACAATTCTTGTTTTAATGACTACAAATATGTACATAAGGAAGTGTTGATGGCACCCTGGCTGGTGTGGCTCAGTTGGCTGGGCATCAGCCCACAAACTGAAGCGTCACTGGTTTGATTCCCAGTCAGGGCACACACCTGGGTTGGAGGTTTGTTCTTCTGAGGCATGTATGGAACACAACCAATCAATGTTTCTCTCTCACATCAATGTTTCTTGACTTCTCTTTCTCCCTGCCTTCTCCTCTCTCTAAAATCAAAAATATTTTTTAAATGTTTATAAAAGTGTTGATGGCTGGCACTTTTACCATGCTCCAAAACCACAAAGCCTTGGGCCAAAAATGAACAAAAACAAGAAAAGGAGTCTAGGTCCAGTTCTTATGCATGTTCCCAGCAAGTGTCATCCAAACATACTCGGGAGAGATGAGTAGATGCCTTTCCCTCTCACTCCAGGACCCTGTCACACCATAACACTGCCTCGTTATCTGTCTTTCCCCAAATGATGACACCCTTCTATCCTGGTCATGAACTGTTGGCAGAGATATGTGCAGTGGGCAGGCATTCAAGTGTTATCATTATTAGAGCATTTGGGGCAGCATCAGCTCATGAAATTCAAACTCTTAACTGCAAAACCAAATACTGTATTTGCAATCATTTTCTATCCCCATTCCTGCCTGTTTGGTACAGACCATGGGTTTCCAGAACCTTGGAGCTTCCTTTTTTTTATCTATTATTTGCCCCTAAGAAGCCCTGCCCATGAACCTCAGAAGTTCACCTCTTCTCCAAAGTGGAGGAAGTGGTGATAAATAAATAAACAAACTGGCATTTAGGGAGCATTGAGCACAGAATATGAGGCAAGGTATTTCCCAGAATAGGTTGTGAGCAAAAAGGAATAAAAATTAGAATGAATGATCCACAGTCATGTGCGAGATTTTCAATTCAGTGCAACACACATTCTGTTTGAACAATTGACTTCCACGCTCTCCTGCTTTTCTCCCCATCCCCATTCTCTTGGTCTATTTGTGGGTTGTTCCTCCTCCATCTTACCTCCACTTGTTGAACTTCATGGCTCAGCCTTGGACCACTTTCTCTTTTCCATCTATCTGTACTTTCTTCCTTAGGTGAGTTCGCCACACCCTTGTCTTTAAATACTATGTTAATTTTAATTTAATTATTTTATATATATTATTTTATTATATACAGAGGAGTGAAGTAGGAAGAGAGAGAGAGTAAGGGAGTCCATTCAATTCATGTATATATAACTTTAATTACTATATATAGAGTATACATATTGTACATTGACTCACAAATGCATAGTTTCAGCCCACTTCTCTCCTCTGCACCCCAGATCCATATATCTAATGCCTCCTTCACATCTTCACTTGGATGTTCCAAAGGCACCACAAACTCAACAGGTAAAAACTGAACTCATGTATATTCTCTCTCTCAAAATCTGATCTTTCTTTGCTTCTGGTATTAGTGAATGGTGCTTGCCATTCGCTCAGGTACGCAAGCTGAAAACCCAAATTGGACATTTCCGTCTCTTTTATTGCCCACATCCAATCCATCACCAAGTTTTGATGTTTGCCTCCTAATATTACTCACACTCTTATCACTTCAATCCATACAGAGATCATAAATCTTCTGGATTTGACTCCTGCTGGTCTACCCACATCTATTTTGGTCTCCTACCATCTATTTTCCACAGCACTGCCAGAGAGATCATTCAAAATGCAAAGCTCTCCAATGACATCTCTACTGGTCTTGGAATGAACCTGGCCCCTGCCTGCAGGCATCAGCCCTCATTTGTTCTATATTCCCTTTCATTCTCTCCATCCAGCTCCCCTGCCTTCTTCAAGCTGTTATGTCTCCCTGTCATAGAGTGCTTATCCTTCAACCTGGAAGTCTTTGCCATATCTTCGTGGAGTTTACTCTAATTCATGCTTTAGATCTTGACTACCTCTTCCCCAGCACCACAAAAATATCTGTTAAAAGATACTGCACTTTAAAGAGGGGATTCCTTTTTTCCTGCTTGGGTTTAGAGCCAGCTGAGAGATAAGATATGGAGAAAACCTTCAGATGGAGATGAAAATGTCAGTTTTATGATCAGTAGAGTTGAAAATGAGGCTGAGGTGGGCAATAACCTTGGTGTCCCCAGTACAGAATCCCAGATCAGGCAGTCTCATACGTCTCCACTATGCTGGACACCTCCGCACCTGTGCCCACAGGATAGGCGCCCCACAGCACTCAGCCCCAAGAGGAAGAACAGAATCTGTGGTCAAGAGGGGCGAGGAGAAAGGGGTCCAGGCTCTGCCTCTGCCACCATCCTGAACAGCCTTTCCCAGACTCACCAGCCAGGTAACTCACTACACCTGCATGGAGTAGAGTAAGGAGTGCGGCGAGAAGGGAGTGTTTTTGAGAAAACCTTCCTCATAGAAACCAGAGGAGCAGATAAAAAAAGCAATATACCTCCAACAAGCCAATAAGCAGTTATGAGTAAATGAGTAAATAAACTGGACACCTACTAAGTATCAGGCACAGAGCTCTAAGCATTTTGAATACAAAATAAATAAGAATATCCAACATTTTTCAACACTACATGCCTAATGACTTCCAGCCAAGATGGAGGCACAGGTAGACACACTGTGCCTCCTCGCACAACCAGAAGAAGGACAACAGCAAATTTATAAACAAAAAACAACCAGAACTGACAGAAAATCAAACTGTATGGAAGTCCAACAACCAAAGAATTAAGGAAGAAACATTCATCCAGACCGGCAGACACTGGCAGCCGGGTGGAGAGGACTCACAGCAAGGCAGTAGCTGGTGGACCCGGCAAGATGGTGGGTTGCAGACTGTGTAGCCCCACATTCACGTGCAGATACCCTGGGAGGAATAACTGGGGAGCGAGAGACTGCACAACCCAGGGCTCCAACTCGGGGAAAAAAAGCCTCAAACCTCTGACTGAAAACACCTGTGGGGGTTGAGGCACCAGCAGGAGAAACTCCAAGACTCACAGGAGAGTTTGTTGGAGAGACCCACAGGGTCCTAGAACATTCACAAATCCACCCAGAAATCAGCACCAGAGGGGCCCAATTTGAGTGTGGGTAGTGGGGGAAGTGACTGAAAGCCAGTAGAGAGTTGAGCCAGCAGCAATGTTCCCTCTCAGACCCCTCCCCCATAAATAGCATCACAGCACAGAGACCTGGGTTACCCCGCCCTGGTGAACACCTAAGGTTCCGCCCCTTACTACATAACAGGTGCCCCAACACATACACACACAAAAATGGCCCAAATGAAAAAACAGATCAAAGCTCCAGAAAAAACACAACTGCTGAAATGACAAAGAGATAGCCAACCTATCAGATGCACAGTTCATAACACCGGTAATCAGGATGCTCACAGAACAGATTGAATATGGTCGTGAATCAGAGGAAAAAATGAAGCCTATGCAAAGTGAAATAAAGGAAAATGTACAGGAAACCAACAGTGAAGGGAAGGAAACTGGGACTCAAATCAATGGCTTGGAGCAGAAGGAAGAAAGAAACATTCAACCAGAACAGAATGAAGAAACAAGAATTCAAACAAATGAGAAGAAGCTTAGGAACCTCCAGGACAACTTTAAATGCTCCAACATCCAAATCACAGGGGTGCCAGAAGGAGAAGAAGAAGAGCAAGAAATCAAAAACTTATTTGAAAAAATAATGAAGGAGAACTTCCCTAATCTGGCAAAGGAAATAGACTTCCAGGAAGTCCAGGAAGCTCAGAGAGTCCCAAAGAAGTTGGACCCAAGGAAGCACCACCAAGGCACATCATAATTACATTAGCCAAGATTAAAGATAAGGAGATAATCTTAAAAGCAGCAAGAGACAAGGAGACAGTAACCTATAAAGGTGTTCCCATCAGAGTGTCAGCTGATTTCTCAAAAGAGACTTTACAGGCAAGAAGGAGCTGGAAAGAAGTATCCAAGTCATGAAAGGCAAGGACCTACATCCAAGATTACTCTATCTGGCAAAGCTTTCATTTAGAATGGAAGGGCAGATAAAGTGCTTTTTAGTTAAGGGCAAGTTAAAGGAATTCATCATCACCAAGCCCTTATTATATGAAATGTTAAAGAGATTTATTTAAGAAGATAAAAAATATAAACAGTAAAATGACAACAAACCCACAGCTATTAACAACCAAACCTAAAAAAAACAAAAACAAACTAAGAAACAACTAGTACAGGAACAGAATCACAAAAATGAAGATCACATGGAGGGTTATCAGCAGGAGAGTAGAAAGGGGAGAGAGAGGGAAAAGGTACAGAGAATAAGTAGCATAAATGGTAGGTAGACAATAGACAGGAGGAGGCTAAGAATAGTATAGGAAATGTAGAAGCCAAAGAACTTATATGTACAACCCATGGACATGAACTAAAGAGGGGGAATGCAGGTGGGAGATGGGAGTGCATGGCGGAGGGGAATAAAGGGGGGGAAATGGGATAACTATAATAGCATAATCAATAAAATATATCTTAAAAAATGCTACATGCCTAGCTCTCTTTTAGTACTTTGTATTATTTTAATATATTGCATATATTAATATTATATATTCATGCTAATATTTACTTTTATTTATTAATATAATTCATTTTATTTTAATATAATTTAATATACCATGTGATAGATTTATTGTAATATATTTTATAATTATATAATGTATAATACTAAGTATAAAAATAATTTACTATCTTAATATTTGTAATGTACAGACAGACATGTTTAATCTCCATAGTAGCTTCATTATTGCCCTACCCTCACCCTTCTGCCCCACCGGAGGAGGCCTGAGTGACGTGAGCTGTAAGCACTGGTCAGTCTCTGGTCTTCCATACTTCAGCCATCCCCTCTGATTGACCTGAGCTGTGTTCTAATTGCCCAGTGTCCCTCCGTGCCAGTCATTAAATATTTTAAATAACACCCTTGAATTAATACAGCTGTAGTAAGGTTATTGGCATTTTTGTCATCATTTAAAATCTCAGCATGTTAGAGTTCAGAGTTGTTAGTTCCTTTTAAAAAACAACAATGGCCCTAGGCAGGTAGCTTAGTTGGTTGGGCATTATCCCTCAAAGTAAAGGGTGGCCAGTTCAATTCCCTGTCAGGGCACATGCCTGGGTTGTGGATTTGTCCCCAGCTGGTCCCTGGTTGGGATGCATGAGAGAGGTGGCCAATCTATGTGTATCTCTCACATCGATGTTTCCCTCTCTCTTTCTTCCTCCTTTCCCCTCTCTCCAATAAGTAAAAGAAGAAATTTAGTTTAAAAAAAAATGAACTTCTATAAAGTGTTTAGAATAGCCTTGGCTGGTGTGGCTCAGTGAATTGAGTACTGGCCTGTGAACCAAAGGATCACCAGTTCGATTCCCAGTCAGGGCACAGGCCTGGTTGTTGGCCAGATTCCCAGCAGGGGGCGTGTGAGAGCCAACCACACATTGATGTTTCTCAGGAAATCTCCCTTCCCCTCTCTCTAGAAATAAATAAATAAAATCTTTAAAAAATAAAATATAAAAAAATAAAGTGCCTAGAATAGTCAAATTCATAGAGACAGAAAGTAAAATAGTGGCTCCCAGGGACCGGGGTTGAGAGGAACGGGAATTTAGTGTTTAATGGATAGAGTTTTATTTCAGGATAATGAAAAAGTTCTGTAGATGGATGGTGGTGATGATTCCACAATGTGAATGTACTTAATGCCACTAAAGTGTATACTTAAAGATGGTGAAATTGGTGAATTTTATATTATGTATATTTTACCACAAAAAAAGTCATTAAAAAAATAGACAATTAAAAAGAGAATGAGACTACAAGTAGAAAATAAGTTCATAAAGGTAATAAAAGGATAGAAAAAATTATAGGTATTCAGAAAAACAATAAAAATGAATAAGGA
Organism: Tonatia bakeri; assembly: GCA_004024845.1. Lineage (NCBI taxonomy): Eukaryota > Metazoa > Chordata > Mammalia > Chiroptera > Phyllostomidae > Tonatia > Tonatia bakeri. The sequence continues at coordinate 609,127 of PVIA01000075.1, forward strand.
TTTTTTTAATGAGACTAAAGAAATAGATTGCCTACTGGAAAATTGTCGGTATACTAATACCATATTTGTAATTTTTAATTTTTCACAGAGAAGAAATATGTAATCTCCAAGAGAACAAGATGAAATTTAAAAATTTGGGTTGATTACCAGAAGCACTCCCTGTCTGCGAGATAAATATTAAATTATGAAATGGTCTCTCCAGGGAAATTGTAAAAGTCATCTTCCAAAATATTAAAAATTAAATCATATAAAACATTAGACAGGCCTAATGTAGGAAATGACCCTGTTCTGTTCGGGGGAAGCAGACCGGAGGACTTGCTGGGGTTTTTCTATTATTTATTTTAAAGATTCTGCCAAGAAGCAAAACCCCTATCGTCAGTTTCAGGAATAAGCTGTGAAGTTGCTATTTAGAATTCCTGAAAAAAACAAGTGTTTTATTAGAGGTTGCAGGTATGGTTGGGCTCTGTTTGGAGTGCATTAACTCAGAGACCCAGGAATGCCCAGACCCTACACTACCAAGACTCCTTTACACTCCATGGGCTGAACCGCGCAACAGGAAAGCACTAAATGCAAAGCCAAGTTCTACTTCACTCGAGCTGAATAAACACTTTACACTCCCACAAAGAGGGAGGGGGTCTCCGGCTGGATTGGAGAATTCGACTTCTGCTTGAGGTCTAGATGAGGTCTCATTTCTTTCCCACAAACAGGAAGGGCCTGAGTTGGTAAAAGCCCCATGGAATGAAAGAGAGGAAGGTGTTGAGACTGCATCAGGTGTGGTAAACCTACCACCAAAGAATGCTGTATATGGGTGCAAACTTTAACATTGACCCTGCCTATTGGCAAAACTATCCCGACTAATAATCTGGGCTCTGAACAACAAAATTAACACCTCCTCTGTCAGGGCAAGCAGGCAACAGAGAGGGGCAAAGACTTGCAGGTGTCGGGGGCAGGGGGAGTGTCCTTCTCTCCATTTCTCAAAGAAAGAAATAATGTGTGAGGGCTGATTAACTCTCAGGAATGCAAATTATTTGATATGTATTATGTGTTCACCTCCTTTAGAAGGGAGGAGGCCAGTGAAAACCTGCAATGAAAAGCCTTTCTAGGCTCTGAGGATGGATGTCAAGGAATACTGTGCTTTGAAAATAAAAAGTCCTATTACAAAAGGAGTGTTGTCTATGGTTAGATTAGGAAGACAAATGTTTCAGTTGGAAAGGAAGTACTTTACAAGATAAACTCAGACAAAATTAAGGAAGAGTAGTACTACTATGTGGAGCATACCGTAACATGAAAAGGAATGAAACATGGAATTTAAAAATTGAACTTATGAAAGGAAAGCACAGATAAGACTAGAAGGAATATCAAAGTGTTGAAATGTAGAAGACCAAACACCTGAGAATTTCTCAGACAGCCCTTAGCAATTTATGGATGAAAGGGTACTATCTATTTATTTTCATTCATTCAATAAACATTTATTGGATGTTCATTTTTGTGTCAGGCACAGGTAGGCGTTGAGAATAAAACAGCAGTAGGATACACACTGTTCCTTCAAGGTGGGGATGGCATATATTAACCAAAGAATCACACACCCACCTAATTATAAACCATGAAAAGTGCTGTGATATAAAACAGGAGGGCAAAAAAAAAAAGAGCAGGTAAAGAGTGAACTGATCTAGTTTGGAGGTGAGGGAAAGGTTCCTTTACGTGGGACATTTGCATTGTGTGTCATAATCTGAGTTTCCCAAAAGCAGACCCTAAGATAAGGATTTGGGCACAAGTGACTAATTTCAGAGCTGATTCTGGGAAGATGTGTGCATGAGTAGGGAAGTGAAACAGGAAAGAAGGAAAACCGTCAGTGAGAAAGTTATCGCTGTGGTGACTGGGGCTCAGTCCTACTGGGGACTCCCTGAGACACGTTGTGGAACCCTCTAGGAATGTTTCACTGTGGGGTGTAAGGTTGGGACATTTATTCACCAACTCCAACCCCTCCTTAGTTAAGGGTCACTGCAGTGGTGTTAAAATCTCAGCACTTGCAACTTCTCCTTCAGGCAGATGGGCACAGGAAGCTTGAATGGACACTGTAAGCCAGTGGCTCTCGAATGGGCAGAACCACCCAGAGGACCTGATAAAACAGAGATTTCAGGATCCCAGCCCAGACCTTCTCACTGGGGTGGAGTTGGAGAATCCATGTCTGACAGATTCCCAGGTGATGTTGATGCTGCCGGTTCAGGGACTACACTTTGGGAACCCCTGCTCTAGACCAGCCACAGAGCAGAGCATCAACAGTACCTGCTACTTACTATTATCTGAAAGATAACGGTCATTAGGTAGACGAAGAGTTAGAGAGAAACGAGAGCTGTCTAGGTAGAGAGAGCCCTCTCCAAAGACCCAGGGGCTGGAGAGAGTCTCTGTGGTAAGAGGACCCGAAAGGTAGAGTCAAAAGGGAGAGAGAGACTACAAGCAGATGAGACTGGCAAAGCGAGCAGGGTCAGATCCGTCACGGTCCTGGGATACATGGCCTGGACTGTAGGCACACTACAGGTCCTTCTCCCATTCCTTCCACAACTATTTATCGAGCACGTGCTATGCACCAGGTGTTCTGCGCCAGGTGTTCTGCTAGGTGCTGGTGGTTATTGCTAGGAACCAGCAGATGAGGGCAGGCTGCCTCAGGGACCTTCGTCCCCATGGACTACGACCTGAAGGTGCCCGTGGAGCTGTGCATCGCAATGCAGTTGAAAGTCCCCTGCCTTCAAGGAGCTTACATTCTTTATTTTATTTTATTTTTCAATTACAGTTAGCATTTAATATTACTTCATGTCAGTTTCAGGTGTAACAGCTCAGAGGTTAGACAATCATACTTTACATAGTGTCTCTCCCAATATTTCAAGAACCCACCTGGCACCATACATAGTCATTACAGTATTATTGACTATATTCCCTGTGCTGCATTTTACATCCCTCTGACTATTTCGTAACTACCAATCTGAAGAACAAAAATAAACAATCAAACAAAATGGAAAGAGATTCATAGATTCAGAACAAACTGATGGTTGCCAGAGGGGAGTGGGGTTGGGGAATGGATGAAAAAGGTGAAAAGATGAAAACCTACAAAAGAAGTTTACACTTGAATGGCAGAGGGACGACTGGGTAGGACAGAGACAAACAATAAGACAAATGAATAATATCAAATTTTCCGTTAAGCTTCCTGGGAGAAAAAAGCAGACGAGGAAACCGGGACAAAGGCTACCATAAACGGTGTGACCAGGGAGAGCTTCTCCGAGGAGATGACCTGGGCTGAGAAAGACAGAGTCACAGGAAGAGCCGGGGAGGCTGGGGCAGCCGGGCTCTGGAAAGTGTTGAGACGGACGGAAGGGGGGTCCTGTACCACCTGAGAATGTGAGCAGGAGTGCAGCAAGGCAGGTCGGCCTGGGTCCTACGAAGGCGTCTGAGCCTGTGTAAGGGAGTTCGGGTTCTATTCTAGGATGGAAAGCTGTTGATGTTTCTAAGAGAAGAGAAAATGTTGTGATTGGCACATTTAAAGGATCACTCCAGCTACTGTGTCGGAAATGGACTGGAGAGAGCAGAGACCACTTAGGAAGCTGCTGAATAAATAATCCAAGTGAGAAGACAGTGGTTAGGACGAGGGTGGTGGCAGTGGAGATGCAGGGCAGTGGATCAATTTGGGATCTATTTCGGAGACAGGCTTACCTTTAAATAAGTCACTGGAGAGGGGTGGCAAATGAATGTTGGGAAATCAAGGCTGAGTCCTAAATTTTAATCTAAGCAAATGGAAGAATGGTGGTGTCGTTTACTGAGATGGAAAACGTGTTATTTTGAAATGCCTATCACACACGGATCTCCAAGTCTGGAGCCCGGAGGACAGGTCTGACGTTTGGGAACACCGACATAGAGACAGCGTTTTGAGTGGGAGGAAATCAGCTAGACAGAGGATACGCACAGAGAAGAAGGAAGGTCCCAGACAGGGGCCGCACCTACCGTGCTGAGTTCAAAGGTCGGCTAGAGGAGAAGCCGACCAGGGAGACTGAACAAGAGGACAGAGAGAAGAAGACAGGACAGTTTCCAGACTCCAAGGGGAGTGAGCATTTAGAAAGAGCACAGACAAGTATCTGACTCTGCTGAGCGGTTTTGCCACACAGAGGTCATCAGTGATGTCAGAACAGTTTTGACAGAGTGGTGGAAGCAGAACAAGTTCAGGTGAGTTAAAAAGTAATTTAGAGTTGAGGAAGCGGAGGTAATGCATACAGGTATTTCATCTGGACGGCTTGTGTCCAAGGGGAGCACAGCAGTGAGCAGGTAGTGATGGGGCATATGTGATCAGGAGAGATTTCTTTCTTTCTTTCTTTCTTTCTTTCTTTCTTTCTTTCTTTCTTTCTTTCTTTCTTTCTTTCTTTCTTTCTTTTCTTTCTTTCTTTCTTTCTCTTTCTTTCTTCTTTCCTTCCTTCCTTCCTTCCTTCCTTCCTTCCTTCCTTTCTTTCTTTCTTTCTTTCTTTCTTTCTTTCTTTCTTCCTTTCTTCCTTTCTTCCTTTCTTTCTTCCTCCCTTGCTTCCTTCCTTCCTTCCTTTCTTCCTTCCTTTCTCTCTCTCTCTCTCTCTCTTTCTTTCTCTTTCTCTCCTTCCTCCCTGCCTCTCTCCCTGCCTCTCTCCTTCCCTCCCTTTTTCCTTCCTTCTTTCTATTAAATGGGAGACTGTAGAGTGTGTTCACACGGTGATGGCAGTGGTCTGGAAGCAAGTTAGGAGAGAATTAGACAAAGTAGAGAAAGCTGCTGATGTGGGAAGAGGGTGCATGCCTTCAAGAGCTCAGTCCTGAAGAGAGGCTGGGATCCAAAAATGAAGAGTTTATCTCCAAATTGGTGCAAGGACACGTTTTCCATGTGCTTACTACGTTCTTAATGAATTGTTTGCTGAATTTAGTTCAAGGGAGAGAACAGATTTGCAGTGACACCTCCTAGGCACCAGATGGTGATGTTCAGCTGTGGCCAATTCTCTGTCACCTGAGCACCTTCTCAGGAGCAAGTTAATAAAAAGCACTTTTGTCCTTCCGAGCTGGGCTGAGTCGGCCCTAAGGCAATTGGAATTGTAGGTGACTTTCTTGTTTGGCTCTTTTAGTGGAACTGCAACTCCTGATTTGAGAAGAATAAGAGGGTTTATGCATTTGAAGAGGACATTGTGATCCAAAGCACAAAGGGTAGGTCAGGCTCATTTCTCAGAATGGGGGTTGGGAGTCAGCAAAGTACCTGCTACCCAAAACTGGGAGGAACCAGCTACACAATAAATAACACCGAAAATCAGGGAGAAGCCTAGTGCGTTCCTTAGCAAGGAAGCACTTATCAAGTGGGATTTTCTACTGTGTGGTAAGAATTGAGTGCATAAAGGCTCTGGGGATTGGCCTCTTGCCCCGAGTCCTTCAGTGATTTATGAGTGATGGCCCTACTGTCCCCAGGCCAGCTGATCCCCAGCAACACCTCTGGGCCAAGCAAGTTGGCATCTGTACTGTCACTACTGGTTTTCCTTTGTGGGCCTTTGAATCACTGTCCTAGATGTACTGAAATAATCTCCTAATCACATCCTTCCTTTTTTACATCCTGGCCCCAAGCTGACCTCCTAGGAGAACATCCATTTGAGCAGCACAATGACCCAGCCAATCCACCCGCTCCTTCACTAACATGAACAGTGTTTATTTAAATATGTTTATGTACCATTTGCTGTATCCTGATGTGCTGTTGCCCCTTTGTAAAATTAGAGCCTTCTGGTAAACCAATCCTATCCCTACACACTGGTGTGTATTTCTTCCACCTTGGCAAGGGCTGCTCCTATTTCCCTCTGAATCTGTGGGATTATCCCAAAGATATCCCAGCAGGGATCTTGGTTTCAGTTTTAAGCTACTATTCCCTGCCCCCCCCCTTATATTTTCCACAGTCTTTATGCATGTTTGGGTTTCCTCTATTTTGAAAAAAGAATCTTTGCTCCTGCAGCACCTCCAAATTACTGGTCATATTTCTTGCTCCCCTTTTCCTGATGAACCTCTTTCTTTTTTAAACTCTTTGAAGCCTGTCTTCAGTTGACTATAAAATTGTTCCCTGCAAGGTGAACAATGATTTTCACCAGTCCTTATGTTCTTCAATCACTATTCTCTTGGAGTTCTCTGCATCATTCGATACTGCCAACCACCATTTCTTTCTTGAAAATGGTTTCTTTCTTTTCTTCTTTGCTTGCCTGACACTGAACTAACCTGATTCTTTTCCCACCTCCGATCCTTTTGCTCTGCTGCCTTAGATGACTCTTCTTGTTTCTGCCTTTGGGGAGCAGTTGTGCAAGGGTCAGCCTCACTTGAGGGGTTGAGGCGATGCTTATGGCTGGCTTCTATGTTAATAATTTCTCTGTGTGATATGATCCTCTCACGAGATTACCAGGCTTATTTACCTGATGGCTCTGTAAATGTTTCCCTGAAACATATGGCTTTCCCCCCAAGTTCATTATTTCTTTGTTAAAATGCCTCATCCTTCCCTCACTCCCTAAAATCAGCTCCTTCCAAGTCCGTGTCTCAGTTCAGTAACTCCACTGTTTTTCTTGGTCATCCAAACACAAAAACTCTGGAGCATTTATGACCTTTTTTCAGACCTAGGTTTCAATCCTAGTGCTTCCGTATACCAGCTGTGTGGTTTAGGACACGTTATATACCCAGGTGACAAATCTGACCATCAGTTAACTCACATCAAATAAGGATAATAAAAACTCAGGGTTGTTGTGAGGAGCATTAAAAGTGCCCTGCACAGCACGTACAACATCAAATATTCTCAAAAGCTTCTGGTAATAATTCTGTTGAAATTCCCACTGTCCCCCAACCCCTATTACTTATCTTACCAACCGAAGAGTTTTTCTTACGTCTAAGTTATGAACAGATTCCAAACCAACTTTCTGGATTCGAGTCCATAGCTCTTCCAATATAGCATGTTTATTTTTACCAGATTAATCTTATTTGAACATTGCGTTCATGTGTTACTACTATGTACCAACCAACTTTTTAATGGCTCCCGTTTTCTATCTCAGAGTCTAAACTTCTGTCCTCCTTAGTCTGGCCTCACTCTATGCTCACTCTTCCCCAAAACTTCTCCTGGGTTCTTCTTTCTTCTCCTTGGCTGGTGAACCAGCCAGCTCACTTCAGCCTCATGATTTTTCATACTACTCTTTATAGATCTAACTCTGTCTCCTCCTTCAGATACACTTTGATTTCTCTTCTTCGTAAAATGTTCCATGACTTCATTGGTGACCTCCTTCAGAGGCTAGGCTATGATGGTCCTCAAAGTAGGTCTGTACTTCACAGTTTACACTTATAGAGTAACAGGGTTTTTCTCCCTTCTGATTTTTTTAATGAATCATTTTAAAAAACACTTGCATATAAATAATAGTAGCCAAGATGGAAACAACTCAAATGTCTTCATCACTCAGAAGACATTTGGGTTGTTTCCATCTCTTGGCTATTATGCACATCTATATATAAGAATTTGTGTGGACATAAGTTTTCATTTCTCTTGGGTATATATCTAGGAGTGGGATCGCTGGGCTGTACGGCAACTCTGTTTAATGTTCTGAGGAACTGCTAAATTATTTTTCAAAACAGCAGACCATTTTGCATTCCCACCAGCAATGTATGAAGGTTGCAATTTCTTCACATCCTAGCCAAGATTTTGCTTTGTCATCTTTTTTTAATCATAGAGTTTTAGTGAGGTGTGAAGTGTTGTCTTATTATGGTTTTGATTTGCATTTTCCTGATACCTAATAATGTTGAGCATTTTATAATAGTATGTTCTTATTGGCTATTTATATACCTTCTTTGGAGAATTGTCTATTCAGATCATTTGCCCTTTTTAAAAAAGACTTTATTTATTTTTAGAGAGAGGGGAAGGGAGGGAAAGGAACATCAATGGGTTGGCTCTCACATGACCCCAGCTGGGTACCTTGCCCATTATCCAGGCATGTGCCCTGACTGGAATTCTAAAGGTCACCGGTTTGATTCCCTGGCAGGTAGGTGTTCAATCCACTGAGCCACACCAGCCAAGGGTTCACTTGACCATTTTTAATTAGGTTACTAGTCTTCTTACTGGGTACTTGTAATAGTTCTTTTTTTTTTAAGATTTTATTTATCTATTTTTAGAGAGGGAAGGGAGGGAGAGAGAGAGAGAAACATCAATGTGCAGTTGCTGGGGGCCATGGCCTGCAACCCAGGCATGTGCCCTGACTGGGAATCGAAATAGTTCTTTATACGGTCCAGATATAAGTCCCTTAAAAGATATATGACTTTCAAAATTATTTTTCTAATTCTGTGGGGGTTTTTCCCACATTTTTGATATTATCCTTTGAAACATAGGCATTTTAAATTTTTATAAAATCCCATTTTGTTTTCTTTTGTTGCTTTGCTTTTATGTACTACTTAAGAAGCAATTGCCTAATCCAAAGCCACAAAGGTTTACTCCTGTTTTTTTCTCTCAGAATTCTATGGTTTAGACTACACATTTAGTTCTATCATCTATTTCGAGTTAATTTTTGTTTATGGTGTAAAGTATGGGTCTAATTTCACTCTTTTTTAAATGTGGATATCCTTTCTGATGTTTTATATACAAGCTTCCTGCATTACACTGATGGTCCTCAAAAGTCCGTGACATTGTATGTCTATATGTCTGTGTTGGTGCCCTGCTTGTACCTGGCCAAGCACACGATTAGCTACCTTGCTTGTGCAAGCGTACATGTGAACACTTCATATTCTTGACAGGGGCAAAACTTTTCACAAGATGACATGATGTTCAAATTTAAAGGAAAAAAGTTTTAAGTATCACTCAGCATTATTTTCTACAAAACACTTTCTATTGGGTTGGCCAAAAAGTCTGTTACGTTTTTTCTGTAAAATAAAAGACACATTTTTTATTTTTGCCAATAACATTATTGATTTGGATATTTTGAGTATGTCGGCTATCTCTTGCTATTGGCTTCCAGAGGGCAGAAGCCAGGGGTGCTGCTGACATCTTCCAACGCATAAGACAGCCCCACAGCAGAGAATTGTTTGGCCAAAATGTCAATAGTATCAAGCAATTTCGCAAACCACTTCTGACACATTTGATCAGTCATAGCACCTTCTCCGTACACACTGCAGAGATCTTTTTTAATGTTTGAGTTTTTACCCTTTCTTAAAATAATAAAGCATAACATGATGACGTGCATTTTCTTCCATCTTCAATATTAAAATGGCTGCTTAAAACTTCACCAATTTTGATTTTTTTTTAAATGCACACTGATGTGACAGCTGTCACAATACAACCTAACGAAATCGTTCTGAATGAAGTTAAAGGCAACTAAGCACTACTAGAGCCATCGTGTGGAAAAAAACCTAACGGACTTTTTGGCCAATCCAATATAATCTAGAGCATTAAATGTGAGCAGTGCATTTCTTTCCCCTTAAAATAGAGCTTTCATTTTATCTCAGAGCCCTTCTTTAGGTCTGTATAGAAACAGCTCCACTCCTAGCAAATCCTTTTTGTTTCTGTTTGCCAGCCCTTTCCTTGCTATTTAAAGTGACTGCCTGCTTCTATCAAAAAATGTGGCACTACAACCCCCCCCCCCCCCCCGCCCCATTCTGAGTTCACACCACATGCCCCTTGATTTCCTTCTCCTTCGTAGCATTACCAGTTCGTTCCAATTTGCGGAATCCCTGAGACAGAGAGAGGTCTGCTCACCTGGTATTTGACAGGAATAATTCATTGCATGTCATCTTGCTGGCCTCATATAGCATTATTAACCATCCTTATGCATTCACACTCACACGAACCTCTTCTTGTTCTTATATCCCCTGACCTCTCCTTTTATTTTCAAACCCCATGGTTATATTTTATGTTGAACTTTTAGAAATATAAAGCACAGTTTAAGCTCAGAGAAAAAGCTGAAGTCAACCTGAGGATTACCAAGCTGGAGGACTGCGTTTGACGGCGGATCTGTGAGGTGTCATTTAGTCTAAATCTAAGTTCAGTGCTTGGTACCTTATTTGGATATTGCTGCTTTCAGTGCTTGAGCTGTTCTTCCAAACACTGGAGTTCTCGGCTACTTTTCAGTATGATGTAAGTACCACAAGTATTGCACTGTCTTAGAGTTTCTAGTGGGGGATTTCAGCTAAGATTCCACATCTGAATACTCGGAAAGACTTGAGGTGGAAGTAAACGTTTATGAAATGCATTTGAAGGTCTCATTTGATAAACTAGAAAAAAAACTGATTTAAGTCTGGCTCCTCTTTAACCTTCAAGGCAACCAACAACTTGGAATATTCAAAAAGAAGGCCCCAAGGGACCAGATGCACCCATCCTAGTCCAATTATTCCCCAGTGGTACTTAACAGAAGGTCACTGCCTTCCTGTGCCTTATACTCCTCAAACATGAACTACTGGTTTTCTGAAGCTAGTAAAGTCTCTTTCTCTTTTTTAATTCTCGAGAGTCCAGACTTTTAAAAAAATTATTATTTTTAATGATTTTACAGAGAGGGGAAGAGAGAGAGAGGGAGAGTAACAGAGATGTGAGAGAGAAACATCAGTCCGTTGTCTCTCACAGTGCCCAGAAGAGAGATGACCGCGTGACCTAGGCATGTGCCCTGACCAGGAATTGAATCCATGACCTCTTAGTTTACAGGAAGACACTCCACCCAACTGAGCCACACAGGCCAGGGCTAAAGTCGCTTATAAAGTGATAATTAAACTATTTAAAATGTTAAGAAACAGGACTGTTATTCATAATATTAAAATCCACCCTCCTCTATCACTAAACGTAGGGAATATTCAGACAAGTGGGAAGCAGCCACGAGAGCAGGCACTGTGGTGGAAAGTTCAGAAAGTAACTCACGGAGCATGAGAAAAGAACTAGAATGTGTAAGCTGAGAATTAAAAGGGTTTCTGAGCCATGACAGTCAGCTTTGAGAAATTTGTCTAAAGGAACAGGTATGTTCAGAAAGGACATGGATTTTTTCAGTTCTATAAAGTCATGTTTGTGAAGCAATGGTTATTCAGACTTCATTGGAGCACTTGTGAAGGTCATTAGGTACAATTCTTAGCCTCATTCCAGCTTCCATCGTAAATATCTGTCCCCTCTACCTCTGGTATTTTTTTGTTCTCTTGTTTTGTGTCATCAATAATGTATTCTATCTCATAGTTTATGCATCCTTATACAGTGCCATAAGTCTTTTTGGGATGAGGTGTCAAAATAAACACATAAAAACTTAGAGCCAGGATTTCCCCAATAATGCAATTTCTCCATGGGAAAGACCTACTGTTTCCATGACATTTGTGTTGATTTGGTATCAGCATGTTTTACATTTCTTTTGTGCCAATCTGTTTGTAAATTTGTTGGCAATACAAGTAATTTAAAGTTCCTACTCTAAAAAAACTCATGTGTTATTTGTGGATATTAAAAAGCACACAAGGAAACCCCTAAAACCCCTGCCCCGGGGTCTGGTCGCTGGTCTATCATTGTGAATGTAATGACACACACAGACAAACTGAGAAGCTGAATACAATTTGAGCTGGTGATAGAAGGGTTCTGAATGCAAAGCTTTGGAGTTTTTAGATAATAAAAAAGAAGAAAAAGAAAAAAGATCTCCCATGATCTCAACACCCAGAGAGCTTCCTAATTTTGTCGTGTTTCCTTCCAGATTTTTTCTCTGCATATTTAAGAATAGATAAGCTTGTGATTTTACAGCTGCATGTACAGTTGTACCGTAACAATGTTCGTTTATTAAAAACATTTTCCCATATATTTTCAACACCATAATTTACATAAATCTTCTCTACTCTCTGGTTCCAAGTGAACTACTTGAAATCTCCACGCGTAGAAATAATTGGAAAGTGGAGAGACTACAGACTCGAGGCATCAATTTCTCCGTGACTACTAGCTGAAATTACTGCAGCGGTTTTCCCTCTGTGTGTGTGTGTGTGCGCGCGCGCTCCCGCGCGCCAAACCTCTGGCATCTGCCTAAATTTCGCTGCTTTCCCTTGTGGGTCCCACCCTTTTCTTGAGGCCTCTAATCTGGTTTCCCAATTATGTTGATGAGCCAAGGCTTATTTACCTGGTGGGTTCCTCTTCCAAGAGTTTCACAAAGGCTCAAGACGATTTTGAGACTTTTAAAACTGGGGTCTTTTATGGGACCTGGGGTATCTCATTCGCATCTTCTAGACCTACATTTTTTGAGCCGTGCGTTTGCCAGCGAGGCAGTTCCCCAGATTAGCTGTGTCCGAAGAGAGCCCCCTCGCCAGGGCACTACAGTAAAGGGGGAAGTGAAAAGTAAAATGGGAAGCTGGAGGACCGCTCTCCATCGCTAGTCGGTCTCCACAGGTAAGGTGCTTAGTTCCTCCCTGTACTTGCTGGCACCAGTCCAGAGCTATCCAAATTCCTTCAAGGCGTGGCTGAGGGTGGGGTAGAGGAGGTATGGCCATCTAAAAGCCTTAGTGTACTGTTAGATTTTAGCTGTCCATAGACACACTAAAAGAGCTGGAGAAAGTTTCAGAGTAAAACCACTGTGCTTATTATTTTTTTCCCGTTAAACGAGAGCACTGTAGGACGTGTTTGGCTCGCTTCCGGCTGGAGCTCCCGAACGGGTTAAGAGCGCGTGCAAAGTCTTGGGAGTCCAGGAGGAGCTGCTGGTTGAGCCGGACCTCCCTCTGGGCTTTGTCACTCCTTTGCGGGATGTTCGCGGAGCTGGCTTGAGCAACTCCCTTTTAAAGTTTTCAGGCCCAAACCCCATCTCCGGCTCCCGGAGCGCGGCGCGACTCACCACCCCGGGACTTCTGGGGCCGCTCCAAGAGTGGGGAGGGGGCGGGGGCACTTTGTTCCCGAAGACTAGCCTGCCCTGGGAATCTGCTGTGGCCGTTTCTCACGGACGAGCCCCCTCCACCGGTGGAAGCGCGACCCCTCTCTGCCTCGGGTCCCGCACAACCAGAGACGCGAGCGGGTAGCAGCGCCCGGCCGCCCACCCGCGCTCCCCTCGCTCCCCCTCCTCGGGTCCCGGAGAGAGCCCGGATGTTGGATTCCATCCCTCCGCCGGGTCCTTCATTTCCATAAAAGGGCAGCGGCTCCGCGGGGCTGAGATTGCAGCCGCCGCGGGCGCCCCCCGCCCCTCGCTCGCTCCCGCCCCCGCGCGCCGCGCCGCCCCGCCCCCGCCGGGGTGCGCGCCCCCCGCCCGGAGCGCGGCCGCGGGGGCGGTGGGGGAGGGGCGCGGCAGCCCGCCGCTCCGGGCGGCTCGCCGGGCGGAGGAGGGAGGGAGCGGGCGCGCCCTGCCGCCGCCGGACTCCGGCTGAGGGGGCGGGGAGAGAGGGGTGGAGCCCCGGAGGGAGGCGAGGGGCCGCGACGACGGGACTCCATTAGTAGCTCCGGCCGGGAGGCTGCGCTGGGCCGGTGGAGGTGGGCGAGCCGGACGCCGCTGCCCCGCGAGCCGCCGTCGCCGCGCGAGCCGCAGGTTGGGGGCGCGAGAGGCGCGCGGCGAGGGGCAGGGACCTCGGCGGGGCCTCGGCGGGGAGCGCGGGTGGGCGGCCGGAGGGGGAGGAATGCGGAGCCCGCGGGCGGCGTCTGGTCGGCCGGGGTGCGGCCGGCGCGCGGGCAGGTGAAGCCCGCCGCGGTCCGCTAGACGGGGCCGTGCGGGCGGGGACGTCGTGGCCGCCGCGGGGAGGGCGCGCGGGGCGGCCGACGGGAACGGCGCGGGGGCGCGGAGTGCTGCCCGCCGCCCGGCCCCCGCGCCCGGCCCCCGGCGCCGCCGCCGCCGCTCCCCCGCGTTCGTGCGGAAACGCTCGCGCCCTTCCCTTCCCACCCCGCTGCCGACTCCGTGCATTCGGGGGGCTCTGCCTGCCTCGGGAGGAGTGACGCTCACGAGAGCCATTTCCTCCGCGCTCGCAGGAAGGAGCCATGGCTCTGGACGGGATAAGGATGCCAGATGGCTGCTACGCGGACGGGACGTGGGAACTGAGCGTCCATGTGACGGACCTGAGCCGCGACGTCACCCTGAGAGTGACCGGAGAGGTGCACATCGGAGGGGTGATGCTCAAGTTGGTGGAGAAGCTCGGTGAGCAGCGTCCCAGACCGCGAGGGGGGGGGGGGGCTTCAGGCGAGGGGGAGGGGCGGACTTTAGGAACCTTGGTTGGCGTCCCACAAGTACTTTTTTAAAAATGTAAGATCTTTCAGTGTTTAAGCAAATAGGTCTTTTCCTCCTCGCAATGTGTTTTTTATCGTTACTCTTTCAGGTTTTCATAATGTGATTCCAACTTCCCGATTAACGCGTTTAATTGTACAGTTACCCGGAATAACTCCTTAATTCTTCTTTAAATTTAGTGAGTTCACATTAAAAGAATCAGAAACGTGCACAAGTGGATGCTGGGAAGGGGATATTACCGGGTTTGTGGTTATCAATTACTTATCTTCAGTTTACCCGAATGTTGGTGGCGTTTGGATTTGAGGGTGATGCAGAATCTACTTAAGAATAAGGTGTACGGGAAAATGTGCAGCTTCTGTCGCCAATATCAAGTTCTGTGTAGCTGCACTCCTGCGTGGAGTGTATTAAAATAAATTCCCGGTCATCCACTCTGACAACGGGTGGGGCAGTGTTGGACTATCTATAGTCCATGCTTTAAGTAGGCTATTTCGAGTGTTCAATTTTACATTAGTAACACGCCGGTGAAAGAGTTTTGTGTTAAAAAACGGACGGTAAGCTACTTAGAGATGGACAGTATTTGCTTGGGTACAAATATGTATTGAGTTGATTTAAAACTGACTCAATTTTAAATAGTAGGGTATACAACACTCTGAAGTGTAAGGAAATTTCACAGCACACATTTTTTGTGATGAATGAAACCACTTTTCAGCTAGAAGAATCTGAAGTCATTCAGTACATAATGTTATCACAAAAGAAATGCTGGGTGTACTGTCTTCCTGAGCTTCAATGTGCCTTTTAGATGTAATGCAGTTCTGATAAGGTGATGTTGGTATGTGTGGCATAGTCTTTTTAGGCTTTTGGGGGTTTTTTTTTGTTGTTGTTTAAAGCATTCCTTCTTCAAGCCACTCTGGGAAAGTAGAAAAGTGGTATTTATCAGGAAATGTATTTCTTACCAAGGGATTATTGTATACCTACCATATAAACTTACTTGAATAGTGCCCCAATGCAATATGCAAAATAAGACAGTTCATTTAGGTAGACTGTCTTTGTATTCCTGCAGGAAATTTAATTATTGAAGGGCCAAAAAGAAGCTCCTTGCAAGTTAGCTGCCTCCTCAGGACTGCATTCTTTGGCTCCCTGAGACAGCCCACGAAAGAGATCCCCCTGGGGTAGCTCTTTGAAAATGAGACTTTTCTGTATTGTTTATCCAGTTACCTGGTGGTTAACATTTTTTCTGATCTGGTTTGGATAAGTCAATTACTGT
The DNA here is from genome assembly GCA_004024845.1 of Tonatia bakeri. Classification (NCBI taxonomy): domain Eukaryota; kingdom Metazoa; phylum Chordata; class Mammalia; order Chiroptera; family Phyllostomidae; genus Tonatia; species Tonatia bakeri. Next base: position 624,574 of record PVIA01000075.1, read on the forward strand.
TTGCAAAATATTTGTGAACTCTTTTGTCCAGCACTAGTGTGGGGATTATTTAAGGAAGAAAATATCAAATATAGTTGTTCATATCTCCTTTGTTTTCAAAGGAAACAAGCATTTACATCAGAAATTGCGTTAGGATCTCATTAATAATACTGGTTTCAACGGGAGATATTGCTTGTTACGAAAAAGGAGCTGTTGAAGGTGACAGAGACAGCTTGTAGTTCTTGGAAGCCAGCTTTTAATGAATAAATAATGAATTCTATATTTATGTTACATTGATGAGAATTATGTATTACAGAATCCCAGACATAGAAATATAGAGAATAAACTATTTACAGGGAGAACTGATGTTAATTGTAAGTGACTATAATCTTAATCTTTTAATGTTCATGCATTTACAATGTTTTATATAGCGAAAAGGAGCCCAACATTGTAGGAAATGTTGTGTACATGGAAACCTGGCATCTTTCTTGAACTGAACCAGTACCAGTCCTCTTGATATTTTGACTTCCAAATATAAAGCTCTTATCAACATAAGCCTGACTTTCCTGTTTAGTATAAGTAAAGCTAAAAGATGTTTTGCTCCTGGCTTTAGGATTAGATAATTTGAATGGTAAACAGTTTTGTTACCTGTTGGCTAGTAGATAGAGAAATTCAGTAGAGCAGCATTTAAAATTTACAACTCTAGTAAAATTAGAAAAGAACTTCATAATTCTTTAGAGTTGCCTAAAACTGGAATGACCTGCCTTCTGAAGCCTTAAGTTGTGTCACTGAAGGTGTTAAAGGGCAGACTGAATGGCCACTTGTTAACAGTAGCTGTAGTTGAGCGGAGCAGCTTGGTGGAGTCTAGATGATACAAGGTGGAGGTCAAGGTAGGGATGAGATAGCACAGGGTCTTATGTCTCTGGATTGCAGAGCGAGGATGGACAATTAGCAGAACCAGTTAGCTGCTGTGGCCTTGGGACAGTCACATACTTTGAATCGGAAGCTACCACACCGTTCACCTACAACCTTAACTCCAAATGCTTGTGTGATACCCTTATTCTTATCAGAGTGTGTATAAATATTTAAGTATTATATGTTTAAGTATTAAGTATGTTTTAAGGCTGTCTTCTGTAGTCAGTGACAGCAGTTTGTTTCTCCAGGTCTAATCAATCTTACAGTGACTCCTCCCCTTAACACTGCGGTAAAATTTTGTGTGTGTACATCGTGGAATTTCTTGAGAAGAGGCTTTTTAGCTTTTATTAGATTCTCAAAGAGGCCTGTGATCAAAAAAGGTTATGACACAACTGTGCGGATTGGCCTTTCAGGGTCACCCTTACTGTGAAGGTACAGTGTTCATCCCAGACTTCAGCAGTTGATGAAGCAAGCTTAAAAGGTAGATAATGCTTCCTAAGTGGGCGTCATTTTTGTAGTTAGAATTTTACAAAGAACTTTAAGCCATGATTCTTACATTTATGACTTTATTTCAAAGGTCTGAACGGTCCCTTTTAAATCTCAATATAAGCATTGACCGGTGTGGCTCAGTGGGTTGACCAATGTCCTGCAGAGGGGAAGCTCTCTGATTCAGTTCCTAGTCCGGTCACATGTCTGGTATGCGGGTGGTCTCTAGTTGGGGTGAGGGGTGTGTGGGAGAGGCAGCAGATCAGTGTTTCTCTCACGCATTGGTAATTCCCTCTCCCTTCTCTCTAAAAAGTGAATAGATAAAATCTTTTTTTTTAGTTTTTAAAAAAGATTATTTATTTTTAGAGAGGGGAAGGGAAGGAGAAGGAGAGGGAGAGAAACATCAGTGTGTGGTTGCTTCTCACATGCTCCCTCCTGGGGACCCGTCCTGCAACCCAGGCATGTGCCCCAGACTGGGAATCAAACCCATGACCCTTTGGTTTGCAGGCCTGCGCTCAATCCACTTAGCTATGCCAGCCAGGGCTAAATAAAATCTTTAAAAAATAAAACAGTTTAAAACACATTTGTCATTCTGCACTCATCTTTTAAAAGAAAGCAAAGATGTACACCAGGAAGTGGGCTTTCGGGAATTATATCATGATGTGACAAATGGTTGTATCTGACTTGGTCTTGGCTGATACTGGACAGATGATCTTTAACATGGATCCTCTTAATGTTTATAGCTCGTTCCAAAAATGAAAAATTGTTTCCACCTTTTTTTAATATACAGATTGAAATCCTTAAATACAATTTTTAAAATATATTGCACGTTTTGTTAAAAACAATTTTCAAGCCTGTATGGTGTTTTTTACTTTAAAGAAAAGGATTAAAATATAAAACATCAGGGATAAGGATTATAAATATATCAGAGGAATAGAATTATAAAGCAATTGTATTGAAAATAAATTTTGTGAAGAGGCTCAGTTTTGTGGGCTTCCCTGGTGTTTCTCTGGAGATCGTAGAGAAATCCCGAAACTGTTCTCCATAGGATTTAGAGTTTAGTCAGGATCTGAGGGTTCTAAATTCAAAGAGACACTTTGTTTTAGTGCATTTCAGTAATCACTTTATAAAAATTGTTTTTTTAAAAAACTTGTGTATAATTAAATTTTTACCTTTAAAAATTCATTTTGGTTGAGGAATAAAGAGTTTTTTGTAACTTGAAACTCACTGAATGGAAATCTCCAGCCAACTCTACAAGCTTGAAGGGAAGAATAGACTATGTGATTTGTAAGTACCTTCTAGCTCTGATTATGAGTAGGAAGAATGTAGAAATTGACTTAGATCAGGTTAAATAATAATTCAGAGGGGAAAATGCAAGTTGGTGACTCAAGAATAACTATAAAGAGATGTATGGAGTTGGCTTACACAAGTTTGAGGAATATGTTTCTGAATGTAGGCTTTAGAAAGAAGTTTGTGCTTGCTTTAGAGTCTGTTATGTTCTTGCCAAAGTAATGTTGGAGTTGTGCGTTACACTAGTTAGGTTGTGAAGTTATCACCCAAAATCAAAAAAATAAATTTTAATTAAAATTATCCTTAGAAATCTCTTACAGTGATCTTGAAGTATTGTATACATTCTGTCTCTCACAGAAGGGTACAATAGCTAGTTTTTCCTTTAGAAGCTGCAAAAATTTTGTTAGTTGAGCACTAGATGAAGTTGGCTTACGTTAGGGGCTTTGTTTCACAGAAATACTTTAAACACTAGGATTAGAGTTTGGCAAGATGCATATGGGAGAGAGGCGTAGGTAACTGGACAGCTCCCTTCTCATACTTTTGCTTAGTGCTGCTCCTTGGGGAAGGCATGATTATGTAGTTGGAATGGTGTCTATGACGTTGAAATCCTGTTTTTCCCCCTGAGGGCTTATGGTTGAATTCATGGAAATAAAATGTCTGCATGATGCAATCTCACTGCATTCACAGTGAAATATATGAAGATTTTACTATGAACTTAAAAAAAATTTTTTTAAATCTTGGATTGGAATGAGAGAAACATAATAGTGAAATTATAGCTATTAAAGTGAGCTGAGTTTTAGTTATGTATGTACTATTTGATAGTAAGTTTACTCAGTGTTGAGAATACTGTTAATGATCCATAGGAACTGGACATTGTAATTTTATGGTTCTTAGCCAATTTGAAGCTCCTTAAAAATAGAGGATAGTAATGTAAATTTTACTAAAATTCTCGTATCACCTAACGAAGTGTGCGCTATTCCTTGGATACATTTTGTGTTGTTTGCTGCCGTGTTTGACACTTCATTTTTTTTTAAATCAGCAAATACTGTTTGATTCCAGCTAGAGTTAACTTATATTTATAAAGGCACTAAAAAGAATATATGTTTGTTTATGCAGTTTCTTACAAAAGATCTTGTTGGAAAGATCCAGTACCTACTGAAGGAAACTGAAAGAGAATTTAAAGTTCTACCATTTATCTGACTATTTTTTCTAATTTCAAACTTCTAAGTTCAAGAATGGTAACAGTAAACATTGTATAATCTTTATGTGAATCTCCAGTTAACATTTTGCCATTTGATTTCTCTGTACACACATACACTCACTTTTGAACCATTTAAGTTGCAGACATCATAATCCTTCATACTTAGATATTTAAAATATGTATCACCTAGGAACAAGGACTTTCGCTTAAACGTTGCAGTACAATGATCAAATCCAGGAAATTTAACAGTGAATTGATACTATTGTCTACTATGTATCCATATTCAAATTTGCAAATTGTTCTAGTAATAGTCTTTGTTTTTTCGATTCCAGATCTCATTCCACATTGAGTTTTAACTAAATTGACCTCTTAGGGTCCTTAATTTTATTTTATTTTTTTTGTTCTTAGAGAGAGGGGAAGGAGAAGGACAGAAACATCCATGTGTGTGGAGAAACATTGGTCAGTTGCCTGGCTCACAATCCAGGCTCTGACTGGGAATTGAACCTGGGACCTTTCAGTTCATAGGCCAGCACTCATGCTGAGCCATACCAGCCAGGACAGGGTCCTTTAATATACAGAATGGCTACTAAGTTTGGAACCACAGGAGAATATATAATAAATGGTTGATTAAAATTACATTAAGATACATGTAAAGTAATATAGTACCTGTTTCCAGACTTTGTAATCACCCTATAGAACAGTTTCTTAGCCTTTGTCTTTCAAAACACTGTTACCTTTTAAATAAGATTCTGTTTTCTTAGAGATTTTATTTGTTTCTGTGTTTTTTTAGAGATGTTTATTTTTAGAGAGAGAAGAAGGGAGGGAGAAAGAGAAGGAAACATTGATGTGTGAGAGAAACAGAAATGTTGATTGGTTGCCCCTCCCATCCACCTAGCTTGGGGACATGGCCTGCAACCCAGCCATGTGCCCTGATCGGGAATTGAACTGGTGACCTTTTGCTTTGTGGGAAGATGGCCAACCCACTGAGCCACACCAGTCAGGGCTAAATAAGACTTTTTATCTGTACAAATTTCACTTCAAAATGATATTTTTATAGGTTCATTTTCAGATATTTTGTATTTAAAATTCAATTATTTTCTTAGTTTACTGTTATTGATAATATTTTTAGACATCATTTGGTATAGATTTCCCATATTGGCTGTCTTCAGGCTGCAGTAGATGCAATAAATTAATCAGAATAGTAAGAAACAACATGCAGGCTCTGCCACTTATGGTATGATCTAGGGACAACTAATTCAGCCTTCTGGGTGGGTTTGGTTTTTTTTTTATGTTTTTATGGAATTTATTGGGGTAACAATGCTTAATAAAATTACATAGATTTCAGGTGTACAGTTTTACAGTACATCTGTATATTGTGTGAAAAATATAGAACACATCACTAATTTGCATGTCATCCTTGCTCGGGGGCCATGCTAATATCTGTCATTGCAGTTTTAGTGTCTGTGCTGCTGAAGTGAGCACCTGAGTGAGTTTTGGCATCTCTACAATGCAGATTAAAGAAAAACAGTTTCTCCTAGGTTTTAGAGAGAATTAAAAGAGGTAATATGTGTGGAGAAATGTATTATATAAACTATTAGTGCTATAAAAATGATAGCAGCTATTTTCTAAGTAGCATTGAAAGTCTCTGAGTATACTGAACTGGAAAAAAAGGAAAAGGGAGTTAAAATGTAATCTAGACTATTTAATAGGTTTCAGCTTTAATGGGGAAGAGTTGTACTCCTCAGGAGCTTACTTTGGTCCTACGTTGTGTTCTCATCCCCTGAGTCACAAGAAAAATGGCTGTCATTCCGCCCTTCCTCTCATCTTCACACACACACCTGCCTGTGTGATGTAGCCAGGAGCTGTTTACTATTTTCATGAGATTTCTGAGATGGAATGGAGCAGTAAGGGGATGGTGGTATCTTAGAGATTTGAAAAGTGTATAACCACGAAGGCTTTGGTAGTAAATTAATTGTTTACTTAATATATTTTACAAGAAAACATTTTGTATAGTTATAACAACGATAAGATATAAAATTGTTTCTTGGCACATGAAAACATTGAGTGCATTTAGAAATTAGTGAAAGTTTTTATTTCGATAATTTATTAAAATAAAAATTGTAATGTCATGCTATGGTATTTTATAAAATGGCATATTATACACCCAGTGTGAGGAAAACACATTCCAAAATATTTTCAATTAATATTTTTAAAATTGAGATATGGCCTTTTACACTTGGAATTGTGGTTGCAAATTTATAGCCATTATAATCTATTCCTAACAAATTATTTGTGTAATTACTGCATTTTTGTCTTGTTAATTTTCTCACAATGTCAAGCTTACTGAGGCATGATTTACAAACAGCAAAATTCATTTTCTTTAGTATAATGTGTTGAGTTTCGACCAGTGCATACAGTCATATTAACTACCATGATCAAGATGCAGAGCTTTTCCAACACTCCAGAAAGTTGCCTTGTTACTTTATAATCAGCCCATCCCCTCCACCTTTCGCTCCTGAAAACCACTGATAGTTGGCCTTTTCTAGAACGTTGTATAAATGGAACCAAACAATATGTAGCCTTCAGTCTGGTTTCTGCACTTAGCATAATACATTTTATTTTACTTTAAAAAATTTAGCATAATTATTTTATTTTTATTTTTATTTGTGTATTTATTTACTTTTTAATTCTCACCCAAGGATATGATTATTGATTTTAGAGAGAGAGGAAAGTGGGGAAGAGAGAGAGACACACAGACGTGAATATGAGAGAGAAACATTGACTGGTTGCCTCCCATATGTGCCCCCACGGGGTATCAAACCCATAATCTTTATGGTGCTCCGGTCACCTGAGCCACCCGGCTAGGGCAGCATAATTTTAGATCTATTTGTATGTGTATCAGTTTTTTAATTGCTGACTAATAATCCATTTATAGATGTGTATTATAGTTTGTTCACCAGTTGAAGGGCATTTGTGTTGTTTCCATTTTTGGGAGATTATGAACAGGGCTGCTGTAAATATTTGCATGAATATATACTCTCATTTCTAGGGGATGCCTAGCTAGGAGTGGGATTGCTGGGTAGTGTCTTAAGTATATGCTCAAATTTGTAAGAAACTGCCAGACTTTTCCAAAGCAGCCACATCATTTTGTATGCCTATCAGAACTGTGTGAGAACTAAACAATAATTGAGAATTCCAGTGGCTCTGAGTCCTTTCCCAGTATTTGGTATTGTCAGGTGTTTTGCTTATATTTTTGTTTAATTTTGGCCAGTCTAATAAGCATGTAGTGGTTCTCATTATGCTTTTAAATCACATTTCCCTATTGACTAATATGTTGGGGAGCTTTTCACATGCTTATATGCCATTTGTGTATCTTAGTGAAGTGTCTTCATTATCTTTTGCCTTTTAAAAAAATTATGTTTTTCTTGCTCTACTGGTGTGGGCAGTTGGTTTGGCATGGTACTGCAGAGTGAAAGTTTGCTGGTTCAATTCCCAGGCAGGTCACTTGCCTGGATTGTGGTTTGGTCTGTGGTTGAGGTGTGTGCAAGAGGCAAGTTAGCAGTGTTTCCCCATATTAATGTTTCTCTCCTTTGATGTGGACCCCAGTTTATGGATGAAATGAGACATTCACACGGATTACCAAACTCGGTGGAGGAAAAGGGACGGCATGACTTTTCTCTCTAGCGGAGCAAAAGACCTCTGCCCTTGCTCCAATGAGCTTTTATTGTCTCATTGGACGCCTTACAAGAAGGTCCTCATTTACTATGCACAGATTCACTTTAGGTGGTTACCTTTTACAGAAAACAAAGGAGCCAGTGCTGCTAATCACATCACAGAAGAGGGATGTTTGCAAATGAAAAGGCAAAAGTAGTTGGACCCGTTACACTCATCCTTGGAAGGTTTAGCATGGTTTTTAGGAAGTTGCTTTGCAGTAAATGTGATCAATTCAGGTTGAGGGAGTTTTAGCAAAAAGTAAGACTCATAGCGGCCTAGGTACATTGCAGGCCTGATTCCCCATGGGAGAACCTGTCTGTGGGCATGGGTCCTGTGCATCTCCGAGTGGGAGCTGGGCCTACACCACGCAGAACAGTGTACTGCACTCCCTCTCTTTCCCTCTAAAAATAAATAAAATCTTTTAAAAAATTGTGGTTTTTTTACTGAGCATTAAGAATTCTTTATGTACTATAGATACAGATTCTTATCAGATAATGTGTTTTGCAATATTTTCTCTTAGTCTGTGGCTTGTCTTTTCATTTTTAACACAGTATCATTATTTGCTTACTTGTTTTTCTTTTACTGATTCTAGAGCAAGGGGGAGGGAGAACGAGAGGGATAAAAACATTGATGTGAGAGACAGACGTCAATCAGTTGCCTCTTGCACATGCTCTGACTGGGGACCGAACCTGCAATCCAGGCACATGCCCTGACCAGGAATTGAACCAACAACCTTTTGGTTTGCAGGACAATGCCCAGCCAACTAAGTTACACCAGCCAGGGATAACACAGTATCTTTCAAGGAGTAGAGTTTTTAATTTCGATGAGTTCATTTTATTAATTTTTTTCTTTTCTGGATTGAGGTTTTTAAAAAAATTGCCATATATTAGAAATCTGTCTAAGACCACAAAGATTTTGTTCTGTAACTTATATATAGCTTCTGTTTACTTTTGTATGTTAAAAGGAGGAATAGCCCTGACTGGTGTAGCTCAGTGGATTGAGCACATACTGCAAACCAAAGGGTTGCAGGTTCTATTCCCAGTCAGGGCACATGCCTGGGTTGCAGGCCAGGTCCCCAGTAGGGGGTGTGAAAGAGACAACCACACATTGGTGTTTCTCTCTCTCCTTCTCTCCCCCTCTCTCTCTGAAAATGAATAAATAAAATCTTTTTTTAAAAAGAATATATGATGTATAGTAGTAATTATGTATCAGAGAGGAAATAATTATGTAATTTACTACTTTAATTTGGTAGAATTTCTGGTATAAAATAATAGTCCAGTGAAAACTTATTTATACCCAGCAATTCCACTGCTAGGATTAGAACCCTGAAAACCCTAAGAACCCTGAAACACCAATCCAAAAGAACCTTAGCACCCCAGTGTTCATAGCAGCACAGTTTACAATAGCCAAGTGCTGGAAGCAACCTAGATGCCCATCAGTAAATGAATGGATCCAAAAACTATGGTGCATTTACACAATGGAATTCTATGCAGCAGAAAGGACAGAGGAGCTCCTACCCTTTGCGGCAGCTTGGATGGAACTGGAAAGCATTATGCTAAGTGAAATAAGCCAGGCGGTGAAAGACAAATACCATACGATCTCACCTTTAACAGGAACCTAAACGAACAACACTAAAAAACAAGCAAAATATAACCTAAGACACTGAAATAGCGAACAAGCTGACAGTGACCAGAGGGGAGAGGGGAGGGAATTTCAGGGGAAAAGGGGAAGGGTTTACAGGAACAAGTATAAAAGACACGTGGACAAAATCTTACGGGGGGAGTGGAAATGGGAGGGAGGTGGGAAAGGCTGGGGAGGTGGGCTGGGATTGGAGTAAAAGACAGAAAACTGTACTTGAACAACAATTAAAATAAAAATTAAAAAACTTAGTTATCATCAATCTGCTAGAAAACTTAGATATTTATAACTTAAGTCTTAAAAATATACTGGTAGTGAAGCGTCTTTCAATAATCAAAGAAAAGTTCCAGATACTAATGTTACAGAAAGAAGTCAGTCTGAGTCACAGTGCTGTACATTCCACTTATTAGCTGTGAAATTTTTTAAGTGAGGGTTTTCAGTATTCACAATCTTAAGGTTTTTTGTTTGTTTTTTCCCCCTGTACAGTACAGATAAAAGAATAAGCCTTTAATTAAGTTTGTTTCCTTCACTTTGTAATGTACGAGTTCTTTAAAATTGTTTTTTCAAGTATGGTAACCACCCTCTAAACTAGAAAATACCATTCTAAAACTATACTATTGTGGATAAAAGGGTCACACAAATCCTGGTCTACCTTCCTGGTCCTTTTCCTGGTCTGTTGAGAATGTTATACTGGTAAAATGCTTTGAAAATTCTGGTATTTCCTCTCAATGTCAGTTCTACTTCTCATTGAATTAGTGTGTATGAGAGAAGAAAATAAGCAGTAAAGGATTAAAATGTGAGGGTTACATTTGGATTTCCTTTATGATTCAGTTTGCAGACTTATTTACTGTCTACTTGTAGAAGGACCGGTCAGCCTCAGTGTATCCTTGGGAGACTGTTCCACAGTTTTCAAGGTTGTGAGCTGATAACCTCAGTCTTTTGTCATATATTCAACTATGTGATTTTTATATTACCGTGTAACTAAAAATTACATCAGGTATTTTAAAGATCAAGTGTAATTTCAAGCCATCAGTGTAATGATGCTTTTTGATATCTTTTCCTTAATGGAACACTCAGGGTTATGAATAAAACACCAATAAAGTGCCAGCATTATTGATTGTAGATGATGTCTATTGGATAAGTGCCTTCCAGCTTAATATCCCTTAATGTACTTACATAAATTCAGATTTAAGAATTTTATAAACTTTGGAATTAAAAATAACTTGAAAAAAAGGCAAAGAATTCCTGTATCAGTTTCAAAAGTTTTATGCAAGGTGTTGATGAATTTTGAAATTTTGTTGCTGTGGTAGAGTGGTCTTGGTGTGGAGCGTGGGCTGGGGAAAGGGCAGGTTGCTTGAGTCGTAGTGCTGACTTCACCTTACTCTAGCTGTTCAATTTTGGGCTGGATGACCTACCTGTCTGTGCCTCTGGTTTCTCATCTGTAAAATGGGGGTAATAATTGTACCTTTGTAATAGGGTTATTATAAGGACTAAGTAAGTAGTGAAGTGCTTAGAGTGGCTGTGTAAACGTGTCTGTGATGGTGATGGCGACTGCATTCCAGGCTGTTGTAGTGGTGTGTGTATTCCCCCTTTCAGTGAGCTAGTGAAATAATAGTATTTTATAAAGGTCGGGAATGTGCCTATTATACATGTATGCCAAATAGTTATTCTTTACAATATTAAGAATTAAGTATTTCATCTTTATTGTACTACCTTGCAATCACTATCAATAATATTATAAAGACAGTATGATAGTAGATTTTTTAAAAAGGTTTTTACTTTTAGAGGGGAAGGGATGGAGAAAGGGAGGGAGAGACATCAAAATGTGAGGGATGCATGGATCAGTGGCTTCTCGCACGTCCCCAGCTGGGGACCTGGCCTGCAACCCAGGCAGGTGCCCTGCCTGGGGATCAAACAAGCAACCTTTTGGTTCGCAGGCTGGCACTCAGTCCACTAAGTCATACCAGCCAGGGCAAGATTTTATGCACCTGTATATATATAAAATAATAACTAACTGCTAAAATGGAGAGTATTTTTAATGAATGTAATATTCTAGTTTTTTAAAAAGTGAACTTTGTTAGTGTTTAAGAACTTAAGTTTAAGACATGGCCTGGCCAATTAATAGCTATATATGACCTTGACATGTTATTTTAACCTCTCTTGATTTTGCCTCTTACTTAACCTTAGTTTACTTACCTGTTACTTGAAGTTAATGGAAGAGCTAAGAGTGGTATTAACAGGAATAACAATCCCTGGCAGTCAGGAGAGGGAATACAGTTAGAGCTCAGTAAAATGTTACCCTTCAGATACTTTGTAAACCTAAAATAAACTTGATTTGTAGGTTGAAATAGTTTATCTAAATAACTTCTTTTCATTGTATTTATGTAGTACTTAACCAGAAAACCTTTCCTACTTTCTTGGTTTTGCAGATTTTGTATAATTGTTCCAAACTGTCTGAATATATTTGCTAAAGCCCGACTGTCTGGGTTTGAATACTGGTTTTACTACCTGTAGTGACCTTGTGCCAAATTATTTAACATTATTGTGACTTATTTTTCTTATAAGTAAAGTGGGGATGAAGATATATTTATCTCACAGAGTCGTTGAAAGGATTAAATGACTATATATATATACTTGGTACATATTAAGTACTAGTTACAATAATTTCTGCTATTTTATTGGGATCCTAAAGGACCTCTGGGATATCTCACTATTAAATATCTTATGAGTTTGGGGGAAGAAATGCCTTAAAGAACTTTGACTAGGAAAGAAGGGCCTTAGCATGATATGGAACATTCACGTGTAAATGTTCCTGCATAAAGATAATTTTATACACTCTTTAAAAAAAAAAAAGATTTTATTTATTTTTAGAGGGGAAGGGAGAGAGAAAGAGAGGGAGAAAAACATAAATGTGTGGTTGCCTCTTGTGTACCCTCCCCTCCACCCTCACTGGGGACCTTGGCCTGCAACCCAGGCATGTGCCCTGTCCAGGAATTGAACTAGTGACTCCTTGCTTCGCAGGCCGACACTCAGTCCACTGAGCAACACCAGCCAGGGCTCTTTTTATTTTTTTTAATCCTCACCCAAAGGCATGCTTACTGATTTTAAAGAAAGGGGAAGGGAGAGAGAAGAAGAAGGAGAGAAACATCAGTGTGAGAAAGAAACACAGATTGGTTGCTTCTTATATGCACCCAAACTTGTAACCTAGGCTTGTATCCTGACTGGAAATTGAACCTGTGATCTTTCAGTTATGGGATAATGCTCCAACCAAGTGAGACACACTGGCCTGGGCCACTCACTCTATTTTTGGTAGGTGATAGAGGTATGTAGCGTGAAACTTCTGTAGGGACATGAACTTGACCTCATCAGTAGCATCAGAAACAAACACTTGTGGAGTGCCAAGCATCACATTAGGTAATGGGACATAGTGCTCATTCAGAATGTGAGCAGTTTTGTAGTGCACAGTGAGGACAGAAGATTGTTTGAGTTAATGGTCTGGTTGGGAAGTGCCCAGTAAGTGGCACAGGAAGATTATGGAGATTTAGAAGTGTGATGTTACTGGGCTTAGTGGCCTTATTTGGAGGAGGATCTGGGTAAAAGTTAGGAAGAAAGGCATTCTGGGTTGAGGATTGCGGTGTTTATGGTGTATTAGAAACTAGCTTAGAGAAGTAGAAGATACGATTATAGAGAGGAAAGATTTGGTTAAGTGTAGAGATTATATTCTATTCCTTCACTGACCCACTTAATATTTTAAATGAGAACCTACTGAATGTTAGACACCATACTATGAATAGGAAAGTTAAGACATGAACAAAATTAACTGATTCCTTGGCCTCACTCAACTTGAATTCTTAGGGGCAAGACAGTCTTTAAATAATTCATTGCTATAATGTGATGAGCGTTATGAAAATTGAGCTTTCCGGCTGGCCGCAGCCATCAGGGGTCTTTAAGGCTCAGTTAAATGATTTCCACAAAATATTTAGCAGACTCAAACCTCTTAAAACCTAAATTCCTTTCCACTCAGAAATCTTAAACCATCTATTTTGTGTATAGAAGATGTTCAGCTAAAGGAATAAATGTCTGTTAAACAGAGAAAAAAGAAAGACAATTGAAACAGTTACGGGACTGTGTACCCAGGAGCCTGACCTAGTGTGTGAGGGAAGGACTTTTGGAGGCGGTCAGCTTTGAGCTGAAAGCTGAAGGAATTAGGAGAGTGGCAAAGGATGGTAAGTGTGGGGATACAGGGTGGCAAAAACAGCAGGTTGGGAGAAGATGGGAAGTCCAGATGAGAGATGAGCCGGGGAGGGTAGCTATTGGAAGAACCGAAAGAAGTCTGATGATGGGGGAGAGCCATGCTGGGGAACCAGTGACTTGACAGGCTTAAGAAATAAGCAGGTATTTAGAATCCTTTGTAAACCAGGTTTAAAAGATTGTGTATTAAGAACTGTGAGATGCCATCAAAAAATTTTAAATAGGGAGAGACATCAGTTTTTACAAATTTGAAGTCCCCCAGATACATATAAATCAACAGATGATAAGCAATAATAAGCCTCTTGGATTCCAAGAAATGTTTTTTCCAGTAGTCTGCACTCCAGTTCTGTATTAGAATTTGTTAGTACTTTGATATTTAAAGTGTCAAAGCCAATAAAGTATTCTTACTAAGTTACTTCTTTTTCAAACTATTGAATAAATGCTTTTGATTACTTTTAAAAGACAAATCCTGTTAGTACTTGTATGAGTCAAGTATTAACGGATGAATTCAGCCCCGATGTTACTCTCATAATTTGTCAGATGTTGACATTGTATGGACTCGGAGTCCAGTTTTCTAGGAACTAAGCCAAGTAGAACCAAATAAGTATTAAGCCGTCAGGATTGGATAGAAAGTTACCCACCCTCTGGAAATGAATAATCAGCACACTTTCCATTTGTGTGCATTCTGGAAGTGTGTGCATAGTTTATGTGAGCTGATAACACTTCTTAACTACTTGAGTTAGTATATTTTGTAGTATCAGATATTAAATTGAAGTAGGTAGTAATTATTATTTGGGGTTTGTAAGTAGCTTTAAGAGATGATTTTGTTTTAACGAGTGAATTCCTTGATTTTCAATTAGTTATGTCAAAGATATATCAATTTGCCAACTTCTATCAGAAGTTTATTTTCTAAATTTTTTGCCTAATTGGTCAATCCTTCTGCTTTAGTTAGTCATTGAAGCCTTAAAAGTTTGTTGAAACTCTCATTAGAATTTTACTCAGCTGCAGACCTTTGCCTTCAGTATTGATTGAAATCTACCCCACAGAAGTCCTCTTACCCCAGTGCAAGTCACTTAGCTCTGGGTAGGAAAGGTGCTTAATTAAGGGAGGGAAGGAAGTAAAGACAGTCCCCATGTGATGCAGATCTCATTTCTATTGCTCATTGGTCCCCCTGACAAGACTTGGTATTTCCACTTTATTTAATAATCTCTTTATCTCCCTGTAGATGTGCAGTCTGTCTTCTTTCTCACTCCAGAATACCTATTTCCTATAAGAAATGTGCAGGGTAAACATCAAGATTTTACTATGAAATATAAATGAATCTTAGTATTAGTCTTTTGTCCTCAAATTTATCATGTCCAAACCTGCTTCTCTTCTGAATAACTTTACCTTGGCTACTGGACTGTTATTTAAGAATGCCACTTCTGAAATCACACTGATCTGATTCAAATCCTAACTTCTACATATACTAGCTTTATCGTTTGGCCAAGTTATACAACTTCTGTCTTTCGGTTGTCTCATCTCCCAAACCGGGATTGTAATAGTGTTTACTGCTTAACATTTTTGTGAGAATATGTTAAGTGAGTACTAAACGGTTAATAAACAAACCTTAATGCTATTGTTGTTACCCCTTTAATTCTCAAGCTAGGAACTTTCTAGCTTTCCTCTTCACCTTCCAGCTGTCCTCTCATGTCTCATCAATATCAGTAAAACCTGTCATTCTAACTTAGACAAGTCTCTCCCATTTGGCTTCCCTTCATCATCTGCCTTAGGTCAGGTCCAGCTCACAAAAAGCTGCCTTGCTGCTAGACTCTTTTTCTGATTCATTCTTCATAATCTCATTGTAATCACCTTCATAAAACAGTCTGATTGAGAGCTTGCATTTTCTGTGGAATAGTTGCTCTTGGCTCATGTTGGACCTCCCCATCTCTTCAGACTGAGATACAGTGTCCCCTCTCCTTCAGAGCCCACTTCATCTTTCACGTTTAAAGCTGGTTGCGCCTGTGGCGTGTTGTTCCTGCGTCTGTTTAGCTCGTTTTACTTGTCTGTGCCCTTCACTTGGACTAAAAACACCTCCAGAATGAAATTCTCCTAATTTTATATTCCCATGACCTAGCTTCGTGTCTGGCATATGGTAAGTGCTTGGAAAATGCTTACCAATTTATTTATTGATTGTGTACCAGAAGAGCACACACGCCCACCTGTTCTGTCCCGTCTTTCCCTGATAAAGAGAGAAGAACAAGAAGGCACATTCTAAAAGCAAAGGAGGGGGACCCTCAGCTTTCTCAAGTCTGAAGTGAAAAGGAGTTTGGGAAGAGAGAGAGAGCAAAAACTCCACTAGTGGAGAGAGTTTTTAAGAAAAAAAGATTGTGATTCTGTAGTGAAATTATTATTTAATGTCCTTTACATTTCAGGAACTATTAGGGATAACATGATAGAGGTTAATTTTTAAAATTCTTTTAAGCATTAATTTTACCTGTAGACTCCTTCTTTACACATTATTGGCAATAATAGCTCATTAGAAACATTAGGAGATTTGTTTATTTCAGGAATTGAAGAGAAAAGCAGAAGATAAAACTTTTCTGTTGCCGCTAGCTTAGTAAAGGAAAGAAACCTTGGCCTAAGACAGCACATTGTAGCTGGGAAAGAGGAAATAGGCAAGTTAACCTCAGAGTCTGTGGAAAGATGCCTGGGGAGTAGCCAGTGCCCTGCTGTGGCAGGAGGTCTCGTGTCCTTCACGGTTTACCAGCAACATTCCCTTTCTTCCCCCTCCCCACCATCCACACTCTGCAGGTGCCACCACTAGGTTCTTATCAGATTGAATCATTAAGCACAAAAAGCCTTTTGACCAGTATAGTTTAATATTACTAATAATATACTTGGGTTGGGTAATAGTCCGATTTGGAACTGGTTGTTTATAATATTTTTCTGTGGTGAATCAGATTTCTAAGATGAACAAATGAATGTTTGAAACATTATCATTTTGCACAACAGGGATTGTTTTGGGCAGAGGAATTCCTCCTCCTCAGACGGAAGAGGAGGAGTCAGTTCAGTTTGAGTCCCCGTTGTTTAGGGGATTCTCTGCCGCATTTCTAGCTAGTACAGAAGCGTGTTTTAATTCTGAATTTGAAAAGATAAAATGGATTTTAAACAAAATTTAATTAGTGAATCTTATATATTTTTTTCTTGGCGATTTAAGAATAATTTCCTTGTTGGGATTAATGTTTTGTTAGTAATGGAATGTCTTTAACATTATCAGTATGAGGATTTATTCGTTTATCAGATGTTGCATGCCAGGTACTGAGCTAGCTGCTAGAAGTACAGGGTGGTGCAAAAGTAGGTTTACAGTTGTTTGTATGGAAAATAATACAAGAATAATACAAGAA